>OX392463.1:97735377-98935377 GCA_947623515.1 Neoascia interrupta | reverse complement strand
ATACATGGACACTTTAGTTGCTCGAGAGAGGGCTTTGCTACTCAATTGCCTTCTTAGCCCAAAGAAACAGCGATTGGCAAGAGTTATCCTTCGTTTGATTTCAGCGCTGGTGTCATTGTCTGAATTGATAGCGGAACCCAGGTAGACAAAGTCCCTTACTACCTCAAAGTTATAGCTGTTGATGGTGATGTTTTGTCCAAGACGTCGGTGTTTGGTGTCTTTTCTTGATGACAGCATATACTTGGTTTTGCCCTCATTGACTGCTAAACCCATATTCGCCGCTTCCGTCCCAATACTCACGAAGGCTTCACTGACATCACGCTTTGTTCTACCGATTATGTCAATGTCGTCTGCGTATGCAAGTAGTTGAACGGACTTTTGAAAAATTGTACCTCTGGTGTTGGCGCGAGAGTTCTGCACAATTCTCTCAAGTATGATGTTAAAGAAGTCGCATGACAGCGCGTCGCCTTGTCTAAATCCTTTTTTGACATCAAAGGGGTCGGTGAGGTCTTTGCCGACCTTGACGGAACAGCGTGAGTTTTCCATCGTCATCCTGCGATGGAAAACTCACGAGACTGACGAGTTTGGCAGGGATGCCAAAACTAGACATTGCGCTATATAGCTCGTCTCTATAGATGCTGTCATACGCGGCCTTGAAATCGATGAGGAGACGGTGTGTATCGATTTGGAATTCCTGGGTTTTCTCCAAGATCTGCCGCAGTGTGAATATTTGATCGATGGTGGACTTTCCTGGCCTAAAGCCACACTGATATGTGCCTATCAGATTGTTGACAAACGGCTTCAGGCGTTCACACAGTACAGCAGAAAAGATCTTGTATGCGATGTTAAGAAGACCTATGCCCCTGTAGTAGGGCAAACAATGCTGAGGTTCCATTCGTCAGGCATGCTTTCTTCCGACCATATCTTGCAGATGAGCTGGTGCATGCTCCTAACCAGCTCATCGCCGGCGGATTTAAAAAGTTCGGCAGCTAGGCCGTCTGCTCCGGCTGCTTTGTTGCACTTGAGCTTAGACACAGCTACTTTCACCTCCTCCAGGTCAGGTGGGCGGTATCGGTCGTATGCTTCGTCGGTAACGTCTTCGCCCGGGTCGAGGCTTAAACAAGCTTGAGTTTAAGCCTCGAAAAAATTACAAGGGAACATGAATATGAAACAGTTATTTAAAATACTAACATGGAATGCAAACGGTCTTCTGAATAAAATAGACGAACTAGAAGTATTTCTACGGAAAAACAATATTGATATTTGCATGATTACGGAAACTCACCTTAAAAACGGGTCTACACCCAAACTTAAAGGTTACAATGACTATCACGCACATCACCCTTCGCAAAATTCGAGAGGAGGATCCTCCCTCTACATTAAGAGCTGCAAAAAGCACTTCAAGAACACAGAAGTTGAGCTAGACTCTATGCAGATCAGTTCAGTTTCTGTAAAAATTTACTGCTTAGATTATAACATTGCATGTTGTTATTTCCCGCCAGGATATAGACTGGTGAAAGACGATCTTGATCGTATGTATGACTTCATTGGGTCCAATTTTATCATTGGGGGTGACTTTAACGCGAAGCATACATTTTGGGGCTCACGATGCAATTCAACAAGAGGCAGATTACTGTACAAAAATAGAATGAAGCGTGGGGTGGACTTTTTCTCCACGGGTAAGCCAACATATTGGCCAACCGATAGGAATAAAAAGCCTGACCTTGTCGATTATTTCATCGCTAAAGGGTACCCCAAATACCTTACGCGAATTGAAGAGTGTTATGATCTTTGCTCAGACCACTCAGGAGTTATCTTGAAGATGGGTGGAAGACTGGCGAAAAAAAGAGCTCCTAGATTAGCTAGCAAAAACATGAACTGGGACGCTTTCAGAAAGGACTGTAAGGAGGGTGTTGGCTTGAATGTGCCATTGAAAACTCCTTTCGAGTTAGAAACCGCAGTTGACAAATACATTGAAGCAATTCAGAGCGCTGCTTGGAACAACAATTCGTACCAAAAGAACGCAGTTAGCACCGACGGGCATGTACGTAAAACATATCCGCTCGAAATCGAAGAATTGATTCTTGAAAAGAGAAGAGCGCGTAGGAGATGGCAAGGCACGAGGGCCCCCCCAGACAAAACCCTATTGAACCACCTCTCTAACAAACTGAAAGGAATGCTGCAAGATCTTAAAAATCGTGAGACCACTGAATACCTTGAAGGCTTGTCGGCGGATAGGAGCTCAAACTACTCGCTGTGGAAAGCAGTTAAGTCTATCCAGAAACCTATAATCCACTCGGCACCAATAAAAAAAGCTAACGGCGAATGGGCAAGAGAAGACAAAGAGAAAGCGAATTTGTTTGCTGAACATTTAGAAGAAACATTCAAGCCTTTCGACGGTCTGCCGTTGGCTGGCGTTCTAAACAACAACGGGGAACCTGATAGCTTTAGAATGAAAAAAGTTTCGTTAGTTGAACTCCGACAGACAATTAGCAAACTTAAAAATAATAAAGCCCCGGGTTACGACCTGATCACTGACGAAATATTAAAAGAGCTACCAAAAAAGGCATTAGTCAAGCTACTTTATATGATAAACGCTTCTCTTAGACTTCTATACGCTCCAAGACAATGGAAAGTTGCTGAAGTCATTATGGTTCCAAAACCGGGGAAATGCGCAAATGATAAAAAATCTTATAGGCCCATATCGCTTCTGCCGATAATATCGAAAGTATTCGAGAAACTTCTGCTGAAGCGATTACAACCAATAATTGCAGAAAGACGCTTGATCCCGGATCATCAATTCGGTTTCAGACCTAACCATTCCACAATAGATCAAGTCTACAGAATAACGCATAAAATTGAAAAAGCCTAAGAAGGGAAAAAAATATGTTCAAGTGCTTTCCTCGACGTATCGCAAGCCTTCGACAAGGTATGGCACGAAGGCTTGAAATATAAGCTACGGCAAAACTTGCCGGAAGACATGTTTAAAATATTGGAAAACTATCTTGAAAGCAGACTTTTCGTGTTAGGTGTAGTAGTGAATAGTTTCAAGCAAACTCGGGCTGGCGTACCCCAGGGAAGCGTCCTCGGTCCGACCCTGTTCCTGCTCTACACAAGAGACATACCTCTAGATGACGAGACAGTCGTGGCCACGTTTGCGGACGATACGGCCATTCTGGCAACAGGTGAATCAGTCGAGTCATCACCGAGAAACCTCCAACGAGCATTGGACAGAATTTGTGTCTGGACGAAGACTTGGTGAATCGCTCTTAACGAGAACAAGTCTACGCATGTGAATTTCCTTACAGAAGGGTTAACAATTTGCCTCTGTTCATAAATTCTGCACAAATACCTTATGCAAATGAAGCAAAGTATCTAGGGATGACACTGGACGCTAAACTAAGGTGGAAACCACACGTAAAGAAGAAGCGTGACGAGCTCGAGATTAGGCTCAGGGAAATGTATTGGCTTATTGGAAGATTTTCGAAATTAAGCACATATAACAAATACTCTTGTACAGGCAGGTGTTAAAGCCGTCCTGGACATACGGTATACAACTTTGGGGTTGTACCAAGCCGAGCAACATGTCCATGTCGCAGACTTTCCAAAACAAGACACTAAGAGCAATTGTGAATGCTCCATGGTATATTAGGAATAGCGATATTCACAGAGATTTAGGAATAGCTACCGTGGGCGAAGAAGTAACAAACTTCGCTCGAAAGCTAAATGCTCGCCTTCATGTTCATTGCAACAATGAAATGATCCGTACTCTAAACGAGACTCTTAACGATGTTAACAACGAGCGACGACTACAAAGAACAAGACCCTTCGATCTAGCAACGTACGGTGAAGCCGCATGAATGAACGGCTTAGTAGGTGCATTCACTGGAAAGCAACCTATACAATGCGATTAACACTATGGAAGCGTAAACTACTTGTTAAGTTAACTTAGTTGTAGTCAAGAAGTATTATGAGAGAGCGAAAATTTACTACTATGAAGTGCGTTCTGGCAGTTTCATAGTGTCTCTCATAAATGGGTGGTTTTTTAGCACGTGGAAATCGGGCATAACCAATATCGGCTACTTCGGTATTATGTACCTGCTATACAGGGCGTATTGGTATCTTTGAAAGATTTTGGAGTTTTAGCCTCCGTCCATCCTAGTATTCAAAAAAAAAAAAAATTAAAAATTTGGTTTATACTTAAAAACGCCCCCAAATTGGGCGTGGCAAAATATTTAAATATATATCATATATCTAAATATTTTATAGCGCAAGTTTTTTGGATTCAAAGAATACATATCGAATAAAAACCGTTTATTTACATGCAAATGAAATATAACCCCGCCCAAAAGGTTTTTGCCTTTTTTTGAAATGTCGAGAGGTAAGCGAGAATAACGCGTACCAAATTTCAGCTTCCTAAATTTGGTAAGTATTTAAATTACCAATTAGTTAGTGACCAATAGGTATAAAAAAACAATACCTTATAAAACCCGTACTTTAAAAAAAAAAAAAACGTTTTTTCCAGTACGGCACATGATAAGGTTGCTTGACATTCATGTCAATTGTAAGCGTGGCTGAAAGCGAAACGTCTCAATTTGCAAACTTTTTTTGTACAAAATAAAATCCCAAATACGCTCCAAGGTTCAGCATCCTAACTCAATTTAAAAGACCTAAAAACTTCATACATAGTGACAGACGAATGGACAGACATCGCTTATTCGATTCACCTGTCAGTCTGGATCATATTTCTTAGTTTCTTATTTTCATCCCTAATTTTTTCTTCGACAAACAAAGATCTTTTTTAATTGCTACCCATTAAAAAAAGCCTATAACATACAGACATTTCAATAGGTATTACCTCGAGAAAAGGTTGGATAGATCTACCGCCTCAAACGAGTTGCCGAAGTTGCAGTTTACGTTTGATGAGATGTCCACACTGCGTTCAAAAATAGAAGTGGTCTTAAAATCGAGGCCCTTGCCCTTGTGCCAGCTCATATCTTATCACATCCATTTGCAGCCACTTTCTCCTGGAATTTTTTTTATCGGCGAGTCGTTACTCGCTCCACTTGAGATCAGTTTCCTGGATACTAACAGAAACCTGTTCAACAACTTTTTTTTGAAAAAAAAAACTTTTTTTTTTCAAACAATCTAGAAATTCGAATAAAGGCGTTAAAGGACGCGAATATATCGGTGCGGCAAGGAACTACCACTTATCCTTTTCTTAGTGACATTTTTGACTCTTTATACCCGACCCAGGGTATATTAAGTTTTATGTATAGTTTGTAACGCAGTGAAATAATAACCGTAGACCCCTAAGACCTTTTAGAGATATGAATGGGACCGACAGGAGAATCGATTAAGCCATGTCCGTCCGTCCGTTTGTCCGTCCGTCCGTCCGTATGTAAACAACTCTTAGGCCTTAAATTTTAAGGCAGAGAGCTGAAATTTTGTTGGTTTGTTGGAAGTCCAGTCCTTCAGATCAAGTTTGAAAATAAGCTGAATCCGCCCACAGACACGCCCACTACAGGCCTGTATGTGCGACCATCTCTTATTTAAAAAAATACATTTCGCAAATTTTAGCTATGTTACAATGGCGCTAGCGCATCCAGTTTACGGTACGTAACATTGCCTTATAATTGTCTTTAAGGTAGCCAAAAAATTTTAGCTTTTTCATTGGCCACGCCCACTTTTCAAGGGATTTTAGCTTAAAATGACTGTTTTTCAATAAATACCCCATAAATACCCACTGTTGCACTTTCCCACTTGTTTTTTCTCTAAATACCTAACTAATCTAATATATAGGTAATAATTGATTGAAGAAAAACAATTAAGGATTGATTCTGCCCAGAAAATCGTTTAGGTGTGTCAACTTCTATAACCAAATACATTACCTTAAGATCTCGATGTACTATGCCTCGGTTATGGCAAAATTCAACGGCTGATAGTATTTGGCAGAACTTTGACCGTGCGGCATGTTCTGGCATCCGCCCACATTTCGCAATATAATCTGTAAAAAGTAAACAAATTGCATTTTAATACGAAAAAATCAAACCAAAAAATTTACCAAATATTTCCCCCTGACTTGCATACTCTGAAACAATGTATATTGTGGTTTTTGTCTCCATAACCTAAATAAGTGTTGTCGTCATATAAAAAAAAATCGCTTACACTTCACACCAATATTACTACTAACTTGGTACAGCTTGATAATGTGCGGATGGTCCAGTCTTTTCATAATTTGTACCTCCCTGTAGACTTTTTGCAAATTGCCTGAGTCCAGTTGAGATTTGTCAATAATTTTGATCGCCACCTGAAAGAGAAAATAACTGTAATATTTTTTATCAAAAACAAAAAACACTTAAATATATGTAAATGTTCTGCAATTTGGTGTATGATGCTATCTTTCCCGCGAAATTTTGTAAACAAGGCATTCAAAAAAAATTAAATTAAAGTTCTAGTGCGATAAACTGTTATACGCATAGGTAAGTAGGCATATTGAAAAAAATTCTGACACCAGTAAAAGAAACTTGGCGAAATTTTTTTACAAAATTGCTCACCAATGCATTAATTAACACGTGGAAAATGCAACAGTGTCTTTGTAAAGTTTCCAGTCCGTCTGCGACGGATTGCATAGTACCGTACCCTACCCAATTTAAAACCAGTGAGTAAGTGTAACAGTGCGTATGTAAAAGCTTTAGTATTTAGTATAAAGTATTTAGTATTAGAATAAAAGAAAAAGTATTAGCTAAATTCCAATATAGGTCGGTATACCCTATTCCTATTCTTCTTTCTTTTGCTATTCTCTCCCATTCATCTATTGTTTTTATGCTCGACCCAGGGTATATTAATTTTAATGCATAGTTTGTAACACAGTCAAATAATCAACGTAGACCTCAGACCTCAGACCTCTTAGAGCTAGGATCGAGACCGACAGGTGAATCGATTAAGCCATGTCCGTCCGTCCGTATGTAAACAACTTCTAGGCCTTAAATTTTAAGGTACACAGCTGAAGTGGGTTGGCTGGAAGTCCATTGGACCAGATCAAGTTTGAAAATTAGCCGAATCCGCCCACAGACACGCACACTACAGGCCCGTATGTGCGATCATCTCTTATTTAAAAAAATACTTTTTCTAAATTTTAGCTATGATTTAATAGTGCTAGCGCATTCATTTTTGGTATGTAACATTGCCTTGTAATTGTCTTTCAAATGGCCAAAAATGTTTAGCCCTTTTATTGATCACGCCCAATTTTTTAAGGGATTTTAGTTTAAAATGGCTGTTTATCAATAAATATATATGAAATTTGACTAAAAAATCTATGAAGTGCGTCTGCTATCAAAAGTGCCTCCGCCTACTTTTGTGGGCGTGAAGGTAAAAAGAGTGATTTTCTTAAGTTAAAAAGGCGGAGTTTTAGACCGAAATGTATGCAACCAACTAGTATTGAGCATTCAACAGTTATATTTTTCTATCCCGCCCACTTTTTGGAGGCGTGGCAGTTTTTTTTGGTATGGTCGGGTATTTTGCAATCCGTCGTAGATGGACTGAAACTTTTGCATACGCACTGTTGCACTTTTCCACTTGTTTTGTACAAAAAAGTGTGAAAATTGGTTAAATCCGCCAACGGCCACGCCCACTGCTGGCTTCAATTTAAGACAACCTTTATATAAAATTTTCTTTCAAAATGCTTTTTGGTCAAGTTAGACAAGACGTAGGAGCTCATTAATGCTCATTTTGGTATAAAGCATTAATGGCCCAAAACCTTAAGGAAGACAAGGATTGGACCGCCCAAAATATCGACCATGCCCACTTTTAACATGTTAGATCTTTTAAAATCCAATTTCTCGAAAAGTTGACTCAACATAAAAAAAATTATATGACAAATATTAAAGATATTACAATTTTCTCAGTTTTCTCTTTTCAAAGTTTTGAGCTCCGCCCACTTTCAAGGGGCGTTTTTAGGAAAAAAACTGTTTTTTTTTTTTTAAATAATTTTGCTTTTACGAAATTACAATTAATTGATTTAAATTTTAAGCCCATGCCCACTTTTGGAGGCGTGGCCCATACAAATAATATATGAATTCGGGCCAAGAAACTTTAAGATTTTGTGTAACATGGTATATAGGGTCGGGTATATAAGTTTGTCACAGACAAACTCTTGCACTTACTCACTTGTTTTGAATTGGAATTATGTATATCAAGAAAATTCGCTTGTAGCTCCAATATTGCCACGCACGAAATTAATATAATGTAAGATAAATGTATATCCGACAAAGTAAGACTGTAACCCGACCCAACAAGACCGCAAAGCAAACTTTAGGAAATATTTCTTAGACACGCATTTAAATTAAGATAACAGTTGAAATATACATATATATGCACATATAGATATATACCATGGGCATGTATATATGTATATAGGAATACATAAATTTATATGCGACAGAGTAAGGCATTTCGAACGAAACTGGCGGGTATGCTAAAGTTACATCAGAAAGTGTAAAATAAGAGAAACCCTTACAAGCATTTCTATTCGCAATACAAGCATTTCTTACAAGCATTTCTATTCGCAATAATGGGAATTGAAAACTATGAATCGAATCTTTCTTAATCTTAGCTACTACGGCTTTTCCCAAGTATTTCAAAATTTGTAGGTTTTTCATGTAGGTAGCTTGTAACAGCAATTTTTGTTAAGTATTGCTAGCTCTACTAGAAAAAAAAATTGCCGATATGTTTATAACGTTTTTCTTTGCAAAGAAGTGACTTGGAAGTCAAAAAAATGTCATAAGCTGGATCCGATTTAAGAGCAAATATCTCGAAAGTTCATCATCATCATCGTCATTTTCGAATGCCGCTTATCCTTTAAAAGGTTCGCAGAGCGAGTATGGCCAAATGGTCTTTCCATCGTTCTCGATGCTCCGCCGCCAACTCAAGAGACTCCGGTGCAATCCCCAGGCGGTACTCAGAGAGGTTCTTTACCTGATCCCACCACCTGTTTCTTGTCCTACCATAGGGGCGAAAGCTCGCATCTCGGCTAGCACGACCTGTCTAGGAAGTCCGCCTGGGGGCATGCGAACAACGTGTCCAAACCATCGAAGAATCGATCGCTCCACTCGGAGAAGTAGCTGCTCAACATTTAGATTCCCACGAATACTGACGTTTCTCACTCTATCCCTTAGAGTAAAACCAGCAACGCACCTCAGGAATCTCATTTCGGCAGCTTGTACCCGCGATCTAATTCTTTCGATCATTACCCAAATTTCATGACCATAGATAAGGGTCGGAACGAACACTGAATTAAAAACTGAGATCTTTGCTCTCACTCCAATCTCGGCTTTCCTGATGATCGGCCGGCGCAGTTCCTTTACTATTGCTTCAGCTTGGCGAATTCTACAGGACAACTCAGTATCACTCCTCCCATCTTTCGTGAAAAAGACCCCGAGTTACTTAAACTTCTTCACCTGTTTTAATGGAAATCCATTTATGTGCAGGGTACATTGCACAGGAGTTCGGGAAAGAACCATCAATTCCGATTTGTTCACGTTTACTTTCATCCCAGCATCATGAAAGTCACAGATGACTGTAAAATTATTCAGTGCTCGTTGAATTTCCTCCTTGCATGATGCAAGGATGGCTAAATCATTTCTTCTACAGTTTCCATACAAAGACTGGATGGCTCTCAGAAGAGGCCCACTCAGCGCATAGTCGTGCAAAACTATCCACAGTGTATCCCGAGGGACTCGTTCAAACGCCTTTTCCAGGTCTACAAAACACGCATAGACCGGTTTGGCATATTCGCAGCCCTTCTCAAGAGTAACCTTCAGAGTAAAAAGCTGGTCGGTTGTGCCTCTGCCAGGCTGGAACCCTCACTGTTCTTCCCATAACAAAAGGTCGATTACAGCTCTTGAACGCATTTCCAACACCTTCGCGAATACTTTTCCCGGAAGACTTAAAAGAGCTATGCTCTTATAGTAAGCGTAATCTCTCTTATTCCCTTCTTTGAAAATGGGCACTATAGCTCCTGTTTGCCAATCGCTAGGTGCCTTCCCGCTATCCCAGGCCACCTTAATGACACGTGTTAGCCATTTAACACCCTCCTTACCCATTGCCTTAAGCATTTCTGGCCGAATTTCATCAACTCCAGCAGGCTTGCCAACTTTTAGCGATTTAAGCGCTTCAGTGACTTTGTCTTACTTACTCACTTAAGGTGGCGCTACAGTCCGGGGTGGACCTGTGCCTCACCCAACAAGCTTCACCAGCCAGCTCTGTCTCTAGCTAGTTGTCTCCAGTTTCACACGCGAAATTGGCTGAGGTCCCCTTCAACTTGCGTGCGCCACTTGATTCTCGGTGCTCCTCTACCGCGCCGTCCCTGCGGTGTAGATTCAAAGATTTTCTGGGCCGGGGCGTTGGTGTCCATCCGCTCTAGATGACCCAGCCATCGTAGACGTTGTGTTTTGGCTAGGTCGGTATCGCTGTACAGCCCATACAGTTCGATGTTATATCTCCTCCTCCACTCTCCGCCTATGCAGACAGGACCGTAAATCGTCCGAAGAATTTTCCTCTCGAAGCAGCCTTAAGATGATGAGGGTCTTATACATGGACACTTTAGTTGGTCGAGAGAGCTCTTTGCTACTCAATTGCCTTCCTAGCCCAAAGGAACAGCGATTGGCAAGAGTTATGCTTCGTTTGATTTCAGCGCTGGTAGGTAGACAAAGTCCCTAACTACCTCAAAGTTATAGCTGTCGATTGTGATGTTATGTCCAAGACATCGGTATTGGGTGTCTTTTCTTGATGACAGCATATAGTTGGTTTTGCCCTCGTTGACTGCTAAACCCATATTCGCCGCTTCCGTGCCAAAACTCACGAAGGCTTCACTGACATTACGCCTTGTTCTACCGATTATGTCACTGCTGTCTGCGTATGCGGACTTGTGTTGGCGCGAGAGTTCTGCACAATTCTCTCAAGTATGATGTTAGAGAAGTCGCATGACAGCGCGTCGCCTTGCCTAGATCCTTTTTTGACATCAAAGGGGTCGGTGAGGTCTTTGCCGACCTTGACGGAACAGCGTGAGTTTTCCATCGTCATCCTGCGATGGAAAACTCACGAGACTGACGAGTTTGGCAGGGATGCCAAAACTAGAGATTGAGCTATATAGCTCGTCTCTATAGATGCTGTCATACGCGGCCTTGAAATCGATGAAGAGGTGGTGTGTATCGATTTGGATTTGTGACTTCGTCTAATGCGGGACTATTTTCCGCCCTTACCTCGTCAGCAGTGGGAATGTCATCTTCAGTACCCTGTTGAGGTTGAGCAACTCCGAAAAGTGCTCTCTCCATCTGCGCAAGACATCGCTCTCATTTGAAAGAAAGTCTGCGAAAATATCTTGTTTGCAGATCTGTAATCGTGCTCCAACTTCCCGCCAAATTTTTCCATGGCTGTTCCTTTGCTGTTCTGACAGCCAGATTGGAAGTCCTTCGTGCCTCATTGTACAGGGCTCGAGAAGTTGAGTTTCTACATTGGATCTACGCAATGTGGGCTCTCTTCTTCTGTCTGATGGCTTCTTGAACTCCAGGCGTTTTAAGCCAAGCAGTTCTTTTCTCACAAACAGCCGCTACCCAAAGCCGTTTCACTCTACAAACATTTCCTGCAGAGGCAATGACTGCCGATAAAAACAGCTGCCATTCCTCCTCTACATTCAAAAGGTCAGTTGGTATTTGTTCATACTTCTCCGAAACATGCTGTGCAAAACGCTCTCTGAAATCAAAGTCAGCATCCTGCAACCTTTCCCACAGTATGCGGGTCACCAGTCTTGGTTTTCGCCTGGGTGGCAAAGGAATACTGACACTGAAAAACAATTTACACAGCACTAAGTGGTGATCAGTTGACAACTCAGCTCCCCTGAAAACTCGAACATCACAAATCATTCTTTGAACTCACGATGATACAACAACAAAGAAATCAATCAGTGACCTCTGATTTAAACTGTGCTGGTACCATGTGCATTTGTGAATGTCTTTGTGTAGGAAAAAGTTGTTCATGATGGACAAGCCATATGCACAGCAAAAGTCCAACAACTTCTCTACGTTCCTGTGCCTCCCGATCATACTCCTCCAAATACTGTCATCCGTACCGTACATGTGCATTGAAGTCTGCCACTCTGTCCAGGGCAGCATCAACTTCGTTCATAAATGACTCATACTCGGACTCTCGATTTGGTACATAAGCCTGAACCAGAGCCAGAGTCGACCGTTCAAGCTTAAGCTTTAAGACCAGAATCTTTCCCCTAACGGAATGACATCGAATATTTTTTCTGACAACCGGGGTCTTGTGAGTATCCTCCCCACCCCCGCCTGTGCAGTCATGTGATTTGGGACGCCAGACCAGAAGAGCTTCCACCCATCGTCGCAGTCTTTGGTTCCAGAACCTTTCCACTTAGTTGAGGAGATGCCGGTTGCATAGAGCTGATACTTTTTGGATTTCTCAACCAGTTCAAGTTCCTTCCTCGTTAGCGACGAGACATTCCATGTGCCAATTTTGGTGCCGTTGTCGATTTGTAGATTTTCCACCTAAGTCCCAATTTTTACTTGGCGCTGTCCCCCTCCGCCTCCCGTAATGGATAGCGGCACCATTGACGGGCTGCTCGTAACTTCTTCGGGTTAACCCCGTTCGGATGCCGAGCGGGACCTTCCTACCACCAAGCGCTCGCATGCCTAGCATACCAAGCCCTCAGGCCTAGCCCCCAAAGGTGCCTTGGATTACCAGGATCAGGAAATATCCGAAGCTGTTTTCCTTTTCATTTCATATGGTTTGGAGGGGGAGGGGGTGTCTGTGGGCGGATTCGGCTAGTTTTCAAACTTGATCTGGTCCAATGGGCTTCCAGTCAACCCACAAAATTTCAGCTCCGTACCTTAAAATTTAAGACCTAAAAGTTGTTTACATACGAACTATACATCAAGCTTAATATGATCGATCGCCATGATCGAGACCGAATTCTGAATCGAATGAGCCATGTCCGTCCGTCCGTCCGTCTGTATGTCACATGTTTTTAGGCCTTGAATTTTAAGCTAGAGTGCTGAAAATTCGTATGTAAGGTCCACGTCATGCGAAGCAGTGCAAGTGTAATCATTTTTGAAATCCGCCCCAAAAAAACGTCCACAATCGGTCTAAATATGCAACTACCTCCAGAGTTTTAAAAACTCTAAGACGTTCTAAAAGGCTGAAATTTGACATTTATTATCTCCTAGTGAATGTAAGACACAAAAAAGACAAATTTTATTGGTAAACCTCCTCTAGTGGGTTTGGCATCTATTTTAATATTAAATTTTCAAATGCAGTTAACTCAATATTTTTACTCTAAATTGAAAAAAATTTGCTTAATATTTTATGTTGAAAACGCTTAGTTCCACATTCTGTTCATTCAAGTTTTTGGGCCTTGCCCACATTTGGAGGCAGAATTGAAGAAAAACCTAAAATTTTCCAGAAAAATTTAATTTCGACTGGCCTTGAGCCTAATTTAGGAGAGCATGAAACAAAAAAAGGAACAGGTTAGGTAAACGAGACTTCAGTTCAGATTTCGTTCATATAAAATTTATAGCCACGCCCCTTTTAGGGGTCGATTTTACAAAAATATTGTATTTCAACCAAAAAATTGCATTTTTACGTACATTTGAGTGTAACTTGGAAATATCTGTGGAAATATCTTATAATTAATAGTTTGTAATTAGGGGCGGTTGGACCACGCCCCTTTTCGAAGTTTGCATTACTTATAAAATGTCAAAAAATAACTATGCCATTAGCATTTAAAATGGGATAAGATGGGGTATTCAACTGTAACTTCTGCGTACACACTGTAGCACTTACTCACTGGTTTTTTTTTTTCAAAATGCCTTTTGGTCAAGTTATAAAGGGTGATTTTTTAGCTGGTTTGGTTTTGGCAATACTGGTTCTGACAGCTGACGTGTGTTTAGTACCTTGTGTCACTGTCAAACAGCTTCAGTTTGGTTTGCAATTTAACCATGGATTGTCTTACAAATGAACAACGCTTGCAAATTATTGAATTTTACTATCAAAATTCGTGCTCGGTTCGAAATGTTCATCGCGCGCTGCTTCCATTTTATGGTCGGCATTCTCGACCTTCAGTTAATCTCACGTTTCGGGCCGGTCAATTGGCCGCCTAGATCGTGCGAGTTGACACCATTAGATTGTTTTTTGTGGGGGTATGTCAAGGCTAATGTCTATAGGGACAAGCCCACTTCGATTGACGCACTGGAAGCCAACATCCATGCATTCATTCGTGAGATACCGGCCGATATGTGTGAAAGAGTATGCCAAAATTGGACTCAGCGGATGGGCTAACTGAGACGCAGCCGCGGTCAACATTTGCATGAAATTATCTTTAAACATTATGTTGCGTCATCATCGCAACACAGGTTGCATTTACGAACACGCCCATGAAGATGCACCTGTGTAACATCGCCCGTGCAACAACGCCCCCACAAGTTACATCTGTGACAGTTGTAACCTTACAAGTTTGAAGGTTAATTTTACATGTAACTAAAGAAAACAAAAAGATTCACTTCTTGCCTTGTCACAAATTGAAACGGTCGTTTTATTGTAATACGGAAACTTTACAGCTAAATTACAGTCCACTTAATTTCGAGAAACACATACGAAGATAAAGGAACCCGTTCAACGCCGAACATTTTGGTCACTTCGAGCCGAGAAAACTCATTTTGCCCTGGTTTCTTATCTTTACCCAAGTGTGTGTGCAATTTTATCAATCTGCAAATCTGCAAAATAAAACAATATTTAAAATTGAAATTTGCCAAATTAAATTTTACCTGCCGTGGGTGGAGAACCAGTCGTGTGTTGTGTGCTGTGAAAGCCAGAAAGAATCGTTGGCCAGGAATTTTAGTCTGGAGACTGAAGCAAACTTGGAACTGAAGTCTGCTGATTGCCGAAGCAAAAATTGGAACACCCTCAAGATTGGAGGAGCAACGCGCTTGAACAAGTAAGTGATCTGGTTTATATTTTTGTTCCTGTTTTATTGGACTCCGCAGCAGATAAGGAGTTAGCTCAAGCGGAAGCAGCGTTCGACGCAATCCGAGAACTGTACCTAGAGCATCGGTGCAACTTATTGGACGCGAAAGATAAAATCCAGCCACCTGAAAAGAAAGGAGGGGATAATGACGATTCGAAGGAAAAGGTTGATAAAAGGGTGGACATTCGGTTACCCAAGATCAACTTACCAGTGTTTGCAGGGAGTTACGAGTCGTGGCGAACCTTTCATGACCTTTTCGTGTCGTTGATCCACCATAATGCATCGCTGTCTGAAATACAGAAGATGCATTATTTGAAGACAAGTGTGTCAGGTGAAGCTGAAAAGCTTTTGGCTCACCTGGGGATCGACAGCGGCAACTATGCCATGGCTTGGAACATTCTGAAGGACCGGTACGATCATAAACGGTTCCTAGTGAACACCCAGCTGAAATGTCTCTTCAACCAGCCTTCGTTAGCTCAGGAGCGTGCAGAGTCTATCAAGGAGTTGCTTGACACCTCGACAGAAGTTGTTCATAGCTTGGAGAACCTTGAAGTCCCGGTGAAGCATTGGGATGTTGTGCTGATTTTCATTCTTCTGCAAAAACTTCCAGTCAAAACGCAGCATTTGTGGGAAGAGAAGCTTGCAAGCAAGGAGGACAGGAAAACACTCCCTAAGTTTTCTGAATTCACCCAGTTTTTGGAGATGAGGTTTTGATCACTGGAAGCAGTTTGTCAACAGCAGCCTCGACCAACAGCGAATCTGGTAAGGAATGTGCCACTGCGGAACAGCTTCCATACGACAGCAACCACCGAAAGGTTCTCTTGCCAGATCTGCAACAAAGGTCAACACTCCATTCGTAAGTGCGGACGATTTCTGAAGATGGGTACTGCAGAGCGATGTCAGAGTGTAGCAAGACTCGGACTTTGTCGGAACTGCTTAGCATACAGCCACACTTTTGAACAGTGTCCAAGTACGCGCAGGTGTTTCAACTGCCAGCAGCCACACCACTCGTTGTTACATGTCAACGTTTTGCAGCCGTCCATATCGCAGTCGCATAATCCCAGCAATCCTGTGCAGCAGAACCAACAGAACTGTCTCACCACGACGATGAACGCGGACGCAACACCCTTCTCACCGAACGACGAAAATCCTGCTTGCAGCTCGGTCAAAACATTCCACTCTCGCCCAAACTCATGCACGCAAGTCTTGCTGGCCACTGCAATGGTAAAGGTAAGATCGTCTTAAGGTGAGATTTATTCGCTTCGAGCCTTACTCGATTCAGGTTCGCAGGCGAGTTTCATTACCGAATCGGCTGTACAACTTTTAGGTTTGAAACCCAAATTTACACACGTTGAGGTTTCCGGGTTGGGTTAAGTCAGCAGTGGCACTTGTCAAAAGGTTGTAAACATAGCCCTATCATCGCATCACTCAGCCTTTGAGACGTCAACGCAAGCGTTTGTCTTCAAGTCACTGTCTGGCCATCTGCCAGCCCGGACACTCTCCGTTGCTCATTGGGAGCATATTAATGGTCTCGTCTTGGCGGATCCGTCTTTCTGTCGGCCAGCAAAGGTTGATCTCCTTTTAGGAAGCGATGTTCTCGCCGAAGTTTTGCTTCCCGAGCTGATAAAGCCGAGTGAAGAAAATCGGCCAGTAGCTCAAAACACCAAGTTGGGCTGGATTTTAGTTGGTAAGGCTGCAGTCCAGGCCCAACCTATCCAGAGCTTCTTCCTGACCACGGATGTCGATGCACAACTTCACAAGTTTTGGGAACAAGAAGAGGCTCCATTCGATTCATACGAAACCTCCGACAACATCGCTTGTGAGAAGCATTTCGTGCAGCATGTGAGGCGTACAGAAGATGGCCGTTATGAAGTCGCTCTTCCTTTTAAGGGAGCTGCTTACCCCGTGTTAGGTAGATCTCGCGAAGGAGCTTTCCAACGTTTTAAGAGCTTAGAAAGCCGTCTCACAGCTGATCCTCAACACCGAGAACAATATTCTGCATGTCTGGAAGAATATATCAGTTTAGACCACATGATCGAAGTAAAAGGAGAAAACTTACCCAAGTCAGGTCATTACTTCTTGCCTCATCATGCAGTCATCAAAGAGGCTAGTTCAACTACGAAGCTGAGAGTGGTGTTCGATGCGTCCTTCAAAACTTCGAACGGAGTATCCTTGAACGACCAGCTGATGGTAGGACCCCGGCTACAGCACAACGTGACAGACATCATTCTTCGATGGAGGCTCTACCAGTTCACCTTTACAGCTGATGTGGAAAAAATGTACCGTCAAATCTGGGTTAACGATCGGGATTCCTACTACCAATTAGTCATCTGGCGCAAGGATCCATCGGAGGAGGCCAGAATCTTCCGACTTAAGACGGTCACCTTTGGGACGGCGTCAGCTCCATACTTGGCCATCCGTACGTTGAAGAAGTAAGCAGAAGACTCCTGTCAACATTCTCCACTAGCAGCTCAAATGATCGCTGAGGAGATGTACGTCGATGATCTCATCTCAGGCGCTGATACGTTGGAAGAGGCAGCTCTAAAGATGAAAGAAGCTAAAAGAACACTCCAGTCAGCAGGTTTCAACGTGAGGAAGTGGACCTCAAACAGAAAGGAGCTTTTAACGGACATTCCAACCCAGGATTGCGAGGCGTCGTTTTCGGTACCAGCAGAAGATTCGGATCGAGTCAAAACACTCGGGATCCACTGGCTTACGAACAACGATGTCTTTTGCTTTAAGTATGTACCTCCCAACGATCCGCTACCCACGAAGAGATTCATACTCTCTACGATCGCACGTCTTTTCGACCCGTTAGGCTGGATTGCGCCCTGTATAGTCAAGGCAAAATGCTTTATCCAACTTCTTTGGGTCCGGAAGATGCGCTGGGATGACCTTGTGGAACCAGACATTTTGGAAGAATGGAATACTTTTTTTCAGGACCTCAGCAGCATAAACCATCTGCGGTTGCCTAGGTGGATACACACGATAGGTAGGTCATAACAAATCGAGCTACACTGTTTCAGCGACGCTTCGGAGAAGGCTTATGGGGCAGCTGTATATTTGAGGGTTGAAGACGAGCACCACAAAATCAACATGCACTTATTGATCTCCAAGTCCAAGGTTGCGCCAGTAAACCCAATAAGTCTCCCGAGGCTGGAACTGTGTGGATCTGTGTTGGGGGCAAAGCTGCTTAATTACGTCAGTCGAACTCTAAAAAGAGATAATGTTAAGATGTACGCCTGGACTGACTCCACCATAGCACTTTCCTGGATCTCGGCACCGCCATCTAAGTGGGAAACCTTTGTGCGAAACCGGGTAGGAGAGATTCAGAGATTAACCAACATCGACATTTGGAATCATATACCGACTCACGACAACCCAGCCGACCTAGTTTCCAGAGGTATGCAGCCATCGGCACTTCCAAAGGCTACACTGTGGTGGAATGGCCCTACATTTTTAAATCAGAAGTGGGACTTCAACCTTCCGAAACAGCCTACCAGCCTTGCCACCAACGAAGGATGCAGATCGGTTAATGTGTTTCACCTTAACCCAGTGATGGATCTTTTACACGAGCTACTGCATAAATCGTCAAATCTGAAGCATCTAACAAGGTTATTAGGACACTGTAGGCGTTACATCGACAATTTAAGGAAGGTGTCTAAGGGTATTCTCAAAAGACCACTGGTACCACTTAGGCCGACGGAGATTAAGGCGGCTATAGAGGCACTTATTCCCCTTATTCCACTTGTTCGCTCTGCCCAACGAGATACGTTTCCTGGTGAGGCCTGCAAATCCAAGGGTTTGGCATCCTTAAATCCATTTCTGGACGGTGAAGGCATTTTAAGAGTCGGAGGAAGACTTCAAAATGCAAATTTGTCATTCGACCAACAGCACCCCATGATACTCGGACCCAGTCATCATTTGACAAGACTCATCATACGGAACGCCCACGAAGCCACGTTGCATGGAGGGATCCAACTGATGATAGCACACACCCGAAGCAAGTTTTGGATTATACAGACTAGGCGAGCGGTGAAAAAGCACTTACACGCATGTGTGACCTGTCATCGGTACCGGAATAAGGTATCCCATCAACTAATGGGTGATCTGCCAGCTGCCAGGGTAACAGCTAGTCGACCATTTACCCACACTGGTGTTGATTACGCGGGACCAATCACCCTAAGATCATAGAAAGGTCGAGGGGCCAAATCGTGCAAGGGTTACCTAGCAATTTTTGTCTGTCTCGCCACCAAGGCGATTCACTTGGAAGCAGTCACCGACCTTACCACCCAACCCTTTTTAGCTGCCTTTCGGCGTTTTGCAGCTCGGCGAGGTGTCTGTAATCAAATATACAGTGATTGCGGAACGAATTTCGTTGGAGCTGAAGCTGAACTCAAACGACTTTTGAAGGAAGCGGGTCACAGCTGGAAGGAAGTTGCAGAAGTGCTAGCGACAGACGGAACGAGATGGAACTTCATTCCCCCTGCTTCTCCCCACTTCGGAGGATTGTGGGAAGCAGGAGTGAAAAGCGTCAAACACCACTTCAAACGGGTCGTCGGCAATGGGACACTGACATATGAGGAACTCGCCACATTACTCACCCAAATTGAGGCCTGCCTGAATTCTCGGCCACTTTGTCCACTCTCCGAAAATCCAGACGATTTTCAAGCACTGACCCCAGCGCATTTTTTGATCGGGGAATCAATTTTCACCGTGCCAGAACCGGATCTGACCATAGCAAAACAGGCTTACAACGACCGGTGGAAGACTATCCAATTACAGACTCAGACGTTCTGGAACCATTGGCGTCAGGAATATCTAACCCGCCTACAACAGAGACCGAAATGGTTAAAACCCCAACCGCAGCTGAAAATAGGTGATTTGGTACTCATCAAGGATGAGCGGTTACCTCCAGCCAAGTGGAGCCTCGGACACATCACTGAAACATGTCAGGGAAAGGATGACCTAACACGCGTCGTCAAAGTACGAACACAACAGGGAGAGTACAAACGGCCGATTACAAAATTATGTCCATTACCCATTAACAAACATGAAGCAAATACAAAAGACAGTGGAACAACCAACAGTGAAGGAGACATCACAAATTAATACTCTTCGTAACACATTACACGGCACATACTATTACAACTACTATTTAGTACTACGGACACACAACGGCAACACCATACAGAACAAATTCCACTCAACGGAAAACAATTAAATTCACTCAATTGTGTCATCAAGCATTCGTCAGCACACACACACACACACATATTCATTCGCAAGTACAACCCAAAGCCAAGCGGTGTCATCCAAACCAGATCACACTCACACACGCGCGTACCCAAGCCGTAGCAAAAAAAAAAAAAACACACAACCCAAGTCATCTGCACTGATTTAAATGAAATATATTCACTGGATTACCATATTTGATAAGTAATTTAACACTCACCTGAATTTCGAGCACAAACAAATCAACGAAAATGAATTTACTACAAAAAATTACACAAAATAACACGAGCACAACACGAAGTAGAAGACGCTCCGCTCCGACACGTCACTCACAACACTGATACTGAGTGCGAGAAGGTACATAAGTATACCACCACGTCACGAGAAACGAAACGATTTCCCTCACCCCACTACCGCAGAAACAAATAACAATCGTCAGCGCACCGTATATAATGAATTCCATTCATGGGCAAGACCTTAACACAGCATAGCAAGCAAGCACAAAAAGGGCAACGGTGATATGTGTGGACTGCAAGCTGCAGCCACAGCCATGCATTCGACATTTGCACTTTCTTTTTTTGTGTTTTGTTCGTGGTCTTTTTTCTATGTTGTTTGTTGTTGGCATGTTCTAAACGCATATTTCTTTTCATGAGAATACCAAGAGCGTTGTCAAAGGAGGGTCAGCAAGAGCAGCAGTGGCGTAGAAGTAGAGGTGCAAAATGGGGCAGTCAACACGCATCAACCGAATTGTGTTCAGCGGTGGGGGGAGAATGTTCCGTCATCATCGCAACACAGGTTGCATTTACGAACACGCCCATGAAGATGCACCTGTGTAACATCGCCCGTGCAACAACGCCCCCACAAGTTAGATCTTTGACAGTTGTAACCTTACAAGTTTGAAGGTTAATTTTACATGTAACTAAAGAAAATAAAAAGATTCACTTCTTGCCTTGTCACAAATTGAAACGGTCGTTTTATTGTAATACGGAAACTTTACAGCTAAATTACAGTCCACTTAATTTCGAGAAACACATACGAAGATAAAGGAACGCGTTCAACGCCGAACACATTAAATTGCAAGGTTCAAACTATCGATTCAAATAAATATTTCATTAATTTTTTCGAATTTTTTGTGTTTTTTTTTTTTAAAAAGTTCTCAACCTCTTAAAAAATCACCCGTTACAAGGCACAGGAACTTAAATTTTGGTAATTAGCTATATTGGCCTAAGACCTTCAACAAGGCAAGAATGGGACCGCCCAAAATATAAACCATGCCCCCTCTTAACATGCTAGATTTTTAAAAACCCGATTTCTCGGAAAGTTCACTCTAATTCGAAAAAAAAGTTTTGTGCTCCGCCAACTTTTATGGGCGGTTTTACGAAAAAACGGCTTTTTCCGAAATAATTTTCGGTTTTAACGAATTTTGTCATGATTCTAACGAAATTACAATTAATTGATTTTAATTCTTAGCCCAGGCCCACTCAGGCGTTACCTATACAAATTATATATGAATATGAAACAAAATACTTTAAGATTTTTGATACACGGTATATAGGGTCGGGTGTATAGAAGTTTGTCACAGACGAACTGCTGCACTACTCACTTGTTTTCTTATACCCTTCCTGTTCTCATTCACGAGTCATGACATAACTAAAAAAATGTATTCCTGAGGGACCCATAACGTTTTTATACCCTACCCAGGTTTTATCAAGGGGACGTCTACCCCAGAGCCTGTATTTACATGAATTGGTAAGAAAATATATCTAACCTTATTTTTTTCCGCTCTTTGAATAATTTTCGATCAAGGCCTTCTCCATAGCCTTTCAAACTCGAAGCGAGTGCATGAAATACCCATAAAACCAGTGAGTAAGTTCTACAGTGTGTACACAAATGTTACTGTCCGTAAAACGGACCGTTGGATACTCATCCAATGGATCCCTCCGAGCCCCAGTCACCCGAAGGACATTCTCCGACTCATAGGAGTACAGAACCCCGACCTTCCGACTTAAAACTGGAAGGTTATCAAAGCCGAGGAGCCAACTGATACCGGGCGATTAGTTTCATTACTACTGAATCCGGAGTCAATTGGCACCTTGGCTGCTAAGGGGTTCAAGTTATTTTATGGGCTGGAGACACTCCACATGAAGGTGTATGAGAGGGACGGTAAGTCAGCTTCTGGCCCAGCTGAGGTATCGGCTGGCCCGTCCCAAGTTAAGCTTCCGGAGAAGCAGGTTGGTGGCGAGCAATCCTCTGATTCGGAGGACTGCGACACCACAGTTGTAGAGAAGTCTGTGCCGACGAGCAATGATGCTTCGGTTGATACAGATTAATTTACACCATTCTAAAGCAGCCTCTGCTAACCTTTTGCTCCGCCTACAAGAAGGTGGAGAAGACACCGCCCTCATCCAGGAGCCCTGGGTTCTTGATGACCACACAGTTGCTGGACTGAGGGCAAGAGATTATGAGCCTTTCTATGCAAAAGCACCAGGTAAAACCAGGGCCCTTGTTCTTGCAAAGAAAAGCCTTAAGATTTTTATTCTACCCAATTTCAGTGATGCGGACTTTGTTTGCGTCAGCATAGAACGCGGGAACCCATCTCGGTAGCATCGGCATACATGCCCTACGATGCGACAGGACCCAGACCAGCGGAAATCATCCGAAAGACTATAAGCCGAGCCGATAGGGAAAGATATCCTCTGGTGATAGGCTGTGATGCCAATGCGCACCATACTGCCCGGGGCAGCAGCGACACAAACGATCAGGGTGAGTGCCTTTTTGATAACATAATAGCTACTAACCTCATTATTTGTAACAAGGGATCAGATCCCACCTTCATCACCAGAAACAGGCAGGAAGTCATTGATGTGACCCTGGTCACGAACTCCCCTAGCATAACCGTCAACAACTGGGCTGTATCTAGCGATGTATCATTCTCCGACCATCGCTACATACAGTTCGGTATTGACTTTAAACCTCCCGAAAAGTTCCTCTTCAGAAATCCCAGAAGAACTGACTGGGAAACCTACAACACAAAGTTGAAAAGTTATCTTACAAACCTTACTCCCACTCAGCCGCAATCACCGTCAGAACTAGACCTGATGGTGGGTAGGCTTACGGAGGCAATGAACCTAGCTATCCACAAATCCTGCCCTATCAGCAGACACAGAAATGGGGGCAAGCCCCCATGGTGGAACTCTGAAATTAGTAGGCTTCAGGAGAGCAGGGAGAGCAGGAAACTCTTTAAACAAGCAAAACGCTCCATGGACCCAGTCGACTGGGACCTGTATAAAAGCAGTACGAGGAAATTTAAGACGGAGATGAGGAAATCACAACGTTCTTCTTGGCATCTCTTCTGTGAAAACATAGAAAAAACCAGTGATTCATCCCGGATTAGGAAAATCCTATCCAAATCCCCAGTCACTCCTAGTTACATTAAAAAGCCAGGTAGAAACTGGACAATGTCCAGCAAGGAAACTTTGGACCTTCTCATGGACACCCACTTTCCTGGCAGCAAATCAGAGACAATATACTCTGAAATAAGCCACGATAGAGTTCAATACACTGTAAACGAAGATGTTCCGTACCAATCACCTGGACTCGATGGCATACTACCAGTGGAACTCCAACAAGATCTCGGACTACTGAGTCCTTGGCTTCACACTATTTTAAGGAGTTGCTAAGCCTTGGCTATACACTCAAATCCTGGAGGAAGGCCAAGGTGGTGTTCATACCAAAAGCTGGTAAGATCTCCCATGCAGCTCCTAAGAATTTCGCCCAATCAGCCTTCTGATCGACGCCCACGTCAGAGCCAACATAGACAGCAGTCTTCTCTCGTGCTCCCAACATGCGTACCGCAAGGGAATATCGGTAGAGACGGCCCTACACTCGTTGGAGTCTCGGAGTAAAACCGGCAAAGACTGAACTAGTACTGTTCAAAAGAAAGTATAAAATACCTCCCATAATTCCACCATAACTGAAAGGCGCTGAACTGTCACTTGCAGATCACTCTAGATACCTGGGAGTAATTTTAGATAAGAAACTCAGTTGGAAACTGAATATACAAGACCGTGCAAGGAAGGCCTCTATTGCCCTGTATTCCTGCAGGAAAATCCTGGATATACACGGCAGTCGTTAGGCTCATAATATATAGGGAGCATTAGTCTGGTGGAAGGCACTAGACAATAGTAGCAACATTGCTATATTAGAGAAAGTTCAAAGGCTATCCTGTATTTACATCAGAGGTGCTCTTAGAACAATTCCCTCGGCTGCGCTTGACACAATGCTTCATCTTCTTCCCGTTGACATCTTCGGTAAAGGGATGGCAGCGAAAGCAGCACTTAGGCTTAGGGAATCCTCGCAACTGACTCGTGACAACATGGGACATGCTCGCATCCTGAAATTTCCAAGCAGAGCCGCCTGGGAGTCTTGTGAGGTCTTAAATGCATCTGTAATAGAAATCTATACTGACGGATCGAAAACAGCACTTGGAGTAGGATCAGGAGTCTTTTCCAGTACTCTAGACCTATGTATCTCCAAGCGCCTGCCAGATGACTGCAGTGTGTTTCAAGCAGAAATCACAGCCGTTCATGAAGCCGCGGCCTGGTTTTCAATTAACTCAGTAGACTGCAGCGCTTTTGTTTTCTATATATACAGCCAAGCTGCAATAAAAGCCTTGGAATCGCCAACGATACGATCCAAGTTGGTAAAGCAATGCCACGAATCTCTCAACGAGATTGCTGTCAGGTGCGACGTATCCCTGTTCTGGGTTCCTGGCCACAGGAATATTCTAGGCAACTGCAGAGCCGATGAACTAGCTAGAGAAGGTGCTAATGCCAACCCGACTCATACAACGGAACCGGCAGCACCCATAAACTCGATAGAGTTCCACCTGGACGTCGAAGCCATCACAATGGCAAACAATAGGTGGAATAACATCAACACATGTCTCTCCTCCAAACAAATCTGGCCAGAGCTCGATCGTAGGAAAACAAAGATACTCATCTTCTTCAATAGGCTGAATCTTAGAAAGATAATTGGGGCCCTCACAGGCCACTGTCTGGTAGGGCGACGTGCCAGAAGACTTGGTGCTCCCTTCTACGATTTCTGTAGAAGTTACAGGGATGAAGAGGAAGAAGAGACCATGGTTCATCTTCTGTGCAACTGTCCCGCCCTATCAGCACTGAGAAGGAAAACGAATACTTAGGCGAAGTATCAAAGAAGTATTCGCCTAATAACGGGTGATTTTTTAAGAGGTTGAGAACTTTTTAAAAAAAAAAACACAAAAAAATCGAAAAAATTAATGAAATATTTATTTGAATCGATAGTTTGAACCTTGCAATTTAATGTTTAAAGATAATTTCATGCAAATGTTGACCGCGGCTGCGTCTCAGGTAGCCCATCCGCTGAGTCCAATTTTGGCATACTCTTTCACACATATCGGCCGGTATCTCACGAATGAATGCATGGATGTTGGCTTCCAGTGCGTCAATCGAAGCGGGCTTGTCCCTATAGACATTAGCCTTGACATACCCCCACAAAAAATAATCTAATGATGTCAAATCGCACGATCTAGGCGGCCAATTGACCGGCCCGAAATGTGAAATTAACTGTTCACCAAACTCGCCTCGCAATTGCGCCATTGTTTCGCGTGCTGTGTGGCATGTGGCACCGTCTTGTTGAAACCACATATCATGCAAGTCAAGAACTTCCATTTCGGGCAAAAAAAAGTTTGTTATCATCGCTTGGTAGCGTTCACCATTGACAGTAACGCTGCGATTCGCATCATCCTTGAAGAAATATGGGAATAATGCCGCCGGCCCATAAACCGCACCAAACAGTGCCTTTTTCGGGATGCATTGGTAGCTGTTGCAATGCTTCTGGCTGATCTTCACTCCAAATGCGGCAATTTTGCTTATTTATGTATCCATTCAACCAAAAATGAGCCTCATCGCTGAACACAATTTTTCGATAAAAAAGCGGATCCTCGGCCAGCTTTCCAAGAGCCCATTCACCAAAAATTCGGCGTTGTGGTAGGTCGGCTGGCTTTGGTTCTTGCACCAGCTGTATCTTAAAAGGCTTTACGCCCAAATCCTTCCGCAAAATTTTCCACGTAGTGCTGTAACAAAGGCCTAACTGCTGGGAACGGCGCCGAATCGACATTTCGCGGTCTTCTGTCACACTAGCTGATACGGCCGCAATATTTTCTTCACTACGCACAGTACGTAAACGTGTTGGTGGTTTAATGTCCAACAAAGTAAATTTGGTGCGAAATTTGGTCACAATCTTCCGAATAGACTGCTCAGAAGGTCGAGAATGCCGACCATAAAATGGAAGCAGCGCGCGATGAACATTTCGAACCGAGCACGAATTTTGATAGTAAAATTCAATAATTTGCAAGCGTTGTTCATTTGTAAGACGATCCATGGTTAAATTGCAAACCAAACTGAAGCTGTTTGACAGTGACACAAGGTACTAAACACACGTCAGCTGTCAAAACCAGTGTTGCCAAAACCAAACCAGCTAAAAAATCACCCGTTATTTAGGCGAAAACTTCTTTGATGACCTAAATAATCTAGCGCGACTCGATCTAAAGAGGATAATGAACTTTATCTCCGGGTCAAACTAAACGTATAAGGGTGTATCACAAAACCCATCTCTCCTACATATGGAAACTCTACAGGCGAGCAAACACCTTACAGTGGAGCGCCAAATATACCCCACTAACACATCCCCCAAGTTTTCCCCAACAGGACCGGCCTGGTAAGGGCTCATACCGATTCGGTTGTCCTCACCTCTCCGCTCTTGTGGGAACACTGGTACATATTCCCCCTGGTACGGGTTCATACCGTTTCGGTTACCCCTACCTCTTCTATACCGCCCCCTCCCCCCAAGGTTAATTCTTGAGTCATCTGAGGTACGGGTTTACACCGAAACGGATACCCTACCTCAGCGTCTTCAATGAAAACACATCCTTCGGCAATGGTTACCCCCACCTGCGCTCCCCTTATCCTTAAGGCTAACTCTCACTTAGGGGCAATAGCAAACTAAAGATCTAAATCTAGTAAAACTTGACGCAAGGGAAAGATACCCTACTTGCCCATCACACCACACGGGACGTAATTAGTAGTACTCCTACAGTAATTGCCATTCTCCTCATCTCTCCCCAGCACATAATTCTCACTGGTACGGGTTTATACTGCTTCGGTTACCCCTACCTTCCCCAAATTCTAACACGAGTGTCCTGTAGTACGGGTTTACACCGTACGATTACCCTACATCAGCTTCCTACATCTTTCTTCTACTTCAGAAAGGTAGTGCCGGGGGGCATAGAAGAGAAGCGTTCGCCTTGAAGAGAACACGATCTTCTGAGGACGCTTCAAGGACGCCGAAGAAGGCGGAATGGGGCACCATCACAGTGGGAAGTCCCATCAAGCCAAGTACGAGCCGGGCGGGCCAGTATAGCGAGGTGACAAGAAATCCACTACAGCTTGCTGTAGTAGACTCCAAGAAACCAAGCGGGCAAAGACTACAGCTTTGGGATGGTGAGGAACTTAAAGCCGTTCCAATAGACCAGGTTCCAAACAGGGCAAAGGGTAGGCTAACTATTCCGGAGATGGGAATAGTTAAAGATGACATCCTTCGCGTGCTGCAAGCACAAAACCCCCAGATTCCGATGCAGGATTGGGAAATTATAAGCGAGGAAGAGCCGAGAAATGGTTTCAGGGGCTATATTGTTGCCTTCGGCGACCTGCCCGGGAACCTAAAGGCGGAAAAACGGCTTCTGTTGTCCTTTGCAGCTAGCGAGGTAACCATCAAGCTGATTAAGCGAACTGCGGAAGCAACGAAGGCGACGGACACTGCGATGGAGGTGGAGAACAACGATAAAGGTGATCCAAATAAACCTCCATCACAAGAGGGTTGCCACAGCCAACCTGAGGCTGTTCCTCGAGAGGGAGCACCTGGACCTGGCCCTAATCCAAGAGCCCTGGATTGACAAAAAGAACAGGGTTTTAGGATTAGGGTCGAAAAATTTCTCACTTTACAATGTAAAAAATAAAGGTAAGGCGAGAACCTGTATTGTAGCAAATAAAAACGTTCATGTATTAATGTTATCTCATTTCTGCACAGGTGACCTAACAGTGGTAGAGATTAGAGTGACGGACGAGAACTACACGGTAGCGTCGGTCTACATGCCATTTGACGACGGTACCTCGGTTCCCCCGGAATCTCTGAAGACGCTAGTCATAGCGTCCGAACAAGGTGAGAAAAACTTAGTCTTAAGCTGTGATGCCAATGCCCATCATACGATCTGGGGAAGCTCAAACATTAACGCCAGAGGCGAGGTTCTGTTTGATTTTGTCCTTAGCTCCAACCTTTTAGTATGTAACAGAGGAAATGATCCCACCTTCATTCCAGCGAATAGGAGGGAAGTTTTGGACGTAACTTTCGTGTCTCAGAACAGCTCTGTTCAAGTAACGAACTGGAGAGTATCTAAGCAGGCATCACTATCAGATCACTGCTGGGTACTCTTTGAGATACAGGTAGGCTCGCAGGCTAGGAAAGTTTTCAAAAACCCAAAAAGAGCGAACTGGGTGAAGTACAATAAAGAACTGCGGAGGACTATCTCCCCCTGCCCAGACAGAGATCTCACTACCGCGCATGAGATCGACGATACAGTCGATTACATGACCGGGATGCTCTCTAGCTCTTTCGAAAAATCCTGCCCAAACAGCAGTACAGGAGGGAAGCAACGCCCTCCCTGGTGGAACTCCAAGATCGTGGAGCTCATCAAGAGCTCAAGATCTAGATGGAACCTTGCAAAAGAGGGGCTCATCGAATGGACGACCTATAAGGAGAGCGTTAGAATCCTGAAAAAGGAGATCATATTCGCCAAGAGGAATTCATGGAAGAATTTCTGCGAATCAATCGAAACAACAACTGAAGCGTCCCGACCGAGTCTTATCCAAAGCGCCCATACCGCTATCTTCACTCAGGAAGACAGAGGGCGGTTGGACCTCGACACACAAGGAAGCGCTGGATTTACTGGCGGAAACTCACTTCCCAGGGTGCACCGATACCTATGAGGATTACGCTACAGTAGCGCAAGGCTCTCGGAGGAAGATGAAGGAGGAAAAGATCAGGGCTATAACCGATGTAAAAAGGCTGGCCTGGGCGATCAACTCCTTCGATCCCTTTAAAGCACCAGGGATGGATAACATCCGACCAATTATGCTCCAAAATGCAGAAGAAACTATCATTCCATGGTTGAGTAACGTCTACAAGTCCTGCCTAAAGCTGTGCTACATTCCCAAAGCTGTGAGAGAAGTCCGAGTGATATTCATCCCCACGGCAGGGAAGGCGAACCACACTACGGCAAAGGACTGTCGACCCATAAGCCTGTCCTCATTTATGCTCAAGACGTTGGAGCGGCTTATTGACGTGTATGTGAGAGAGCTGATGGGTGATAACTATTTATCAAAATCACAGCATGCGTACATGAGAAGCAGATCGGTTGACACTGCACTACATAGAGTAGTAACAGTAGTAGAAAAATCCTTGGAACACAAGGAGTACACTTTGGGTGCTTTTCTAGACATAGAGGGGGCGTTTAATAACATTGAGGCAGACGCGATATTGCGCAGCTTGAGAAACGCCCACCTAGATAGCAGTCTATGCGACTGGATCGGGCTCATGTTAAGCACACGAAAGATAAACTGCTACCTAGGCGAAGTATGCAGCAGACGAAACGTCAGCAGAGGAACATCGCAGGGAGGTGTCCTATCTCCTCTTATATGGACTCTGGTATTGGACGAATTGCTTAAAACCCTGGAGAGGGAAGGCTTTATTATGAGCGCATACGCAGACGATGTAGCAATTCTGATCCCATGTAAACTCCCATCAATCCTCAGTGACCGACTCAGCTACGCACTTCGCATTGTTGAAAAATGGGTTGAGGGTCGAGGACTGGGAATTAACCCCTCTAAGACGGAAGTTGTGTTGTTTACAAGGAAAAGGGCAGTTCCATCCTTCAGCATCCCAAGAATGGGGGAGTGGAGTTACCGTTATCCAAATCGGTAAGATACCTGGACGTCATATTAGACTCCAAACTCAGCTAAAGGGATAATATAGAAGATCGTGTCAAGCGGGCATGCGTGGCACTATACTCCTGCCGCAGAACGTTCGGAAGCATGTGGGGACTGCAACCAAACATGGTACACTGGAGTATATAGCGGTTGTAAGACCCATCTTAACTTACGGTGCAGTTGTATTGTGGAAGGCTACGGAAAGAAAGTGTCATCTCTCTAGCCTCACCAAAGTTCAAAGGGCAGCCTGTATGGGTATAACAGGGTCCCTAAGGACCACACCCACCGCGGCACTGGAGGTACTACTCAACCTCACCCCCTTGGACATATACTGCAGCAGCAAGGCAGTTAAAACAGCTGTTTGCCTAAGGGAATCCGGACTGTGGTCCTCAAGATCTTATGGACACGCCTCTGTGGAAACTCAATGGACTGCCTCCACAAACACCCCAGTCACAGATTACCTACCTATGACATTCGCCTTCAACATGAGAATCGCTACCAGAATACCTGAAAGAGGTGAATGGGAAGATAAGACCATTACAGGAGATGACGAGATCGCCGTATATACCGACGGTTCTAAGATGGACGTCGGAACCGGTGCGGGCATCTTCTGTGGAGATTTGGGTCTAGGTAAATCTTTTCGAATTAATGACGACTGCAGCATTTTTCAGGTGGAGCTGGCAGCCATAATTGAAGCTGCCTCCGAGCTGAAGAAACACGGCCCCGCAAACAAGACCATCACCATATACTCTTCTCTTGGAATCAGACGTGGTAAAGTCAAGGGCTGTGAAGCTATGCAGGGAAACTCTGGACGAGTTATCACTTGGCAACACTGTAACTGTGTGTTGGGTGCCAGGTCACACCGATATATCGGGAAACGAAGAAGCGGACAAGCTTCCGAGATTTGGGTCTGGAATGAATGCATCTCTAGCCCTCAAATCTATAAAAGTCCCGCTGAGTTCGATAGCACGTAGGATAGAAACTTCCTTGAGAAGAACCAATCTACGTTGGACAGAACTTGATACGTGCAGACACACAAGGGAGCTATGGCCAGCGGTAAGCAAAAAGACATCACTATTTTTGATCGGACTAGCCCGCAGGAACATCCGAGTACTCACGGGAATCCTCACGGGGCACTGCACTGTGGGTCTACACGCTGAGCGGCTAGGCATACCGCATAACGATTACTGCAGAAGCTGCAGGGACGTTGAAGAAATTGAATCTGTTCATCACCTGCTCTGCGAATGCACAGCCCTAAACAGCATCAGGCATAGTATCCTCGGCAGCTACTTCTTCAACGAGCTCGAAGATCTAAATAATGTAGATCTAAAGGACCTCCTAAGATTTGTATACAAATCCGGATGGGTCCAAGGGGGCGGAACTCTGAGCTTCTATCAGCGGTCTATTTCTGTTTTTGTTCCAGGTATTAAGAAGGTTCCCAATGGACACAATGGACCCAACTGCTGGTCTAAGTGAAGCCGTGACTATTGTCAAAATTGAATCCATCAACCTAACCTAACCCCCCTGCAGGGGTTCACACCGAGTCGGTTACCCCTGCACCTTCCCATCCCCAAGGAAAATCCTTAGCAGAGAAGCAACAAGTTCGGACTTATACCGAAATCGGTTGTCCCTGCCGGGCTTTCTCTCATATAGGAACTATCCCTCACTGACCACCCCCCCACCTCCTCCTCGGCCTCAAGCGAGTTATTGTTATTATACCTAATCCCATAGGATAGGAGGTATATTGAGTTTGTCACATATCTTGTAACACGGTGAAATAATAACGGTAGACCCCCAAGACCTTAAGGGCATATGATCGAGACTGAATTCTGAATCGAATTAGCCATGTCCGTCCGTCTGTATGTCACATGTTTTTAGGCCTTACATTTTGAGCTAGGGTGCTGAAACTTCGTACGTAAGGTCCACGTCATGCGAAGCAGTACAAGTGCAAATATTTTTGAAATCCGCCTAAAGACACGCCCACAATCGGTCTAAAGTGCAACTACCTGAGTTTTCAAAACTGTAAGACGTTCTAAAAGGCTGAAATTTGACATTTAGCATCTCCTAATGAATGTAAGACACAAAAAAGGCAAATTTAATTGGTAAACCTCCTCTAGTGCGCGTGGCATCTATTTTAAGGGTAAATTTTCAAATGCAGTTTCCTCAATATTTTTGCCCAAAATTGAAAAAAAAAGTTTAATATTCTATGTAGAAAATGCTTAGTTCCACATTTTGTTTATACAAGACTTTGGGCCACGTTCTAAGACCTAAAATTTTCTAGAAAAACGTAATTTCGGCTGGCCTTAAGCCTAATTTAGGAAAGCATAAAACAAAAAAAATTAGCAGGCTAGGTAAACGAGACCACATTTGCTTTTGATGCTAAATGTCAAATTTCAGCCTGGTAGAACGTCTTACAACCTCTTTTGAAAGCTCTGGAGGTAGTTGCTGATTTAGAACGATTATGGGCTTGTCTTTGGCACATTAAAAAAACTTTTACATTTGTACTGCTTCGTGATCCAAGAAATCAAAGAAGCGAAGAAATGATTCGTGAAAAGAGAAGACCGCGTAGAAGATGGCAAGGCACGAGGGCTCCCCTAGACAAAACCCTCTTGAACCACCTCTCTAACAAGCTGAAAGAAATGTTGCTAGATTTTAAAAATCGTGAAACCACTGAATACCTTGAAGGCTTGTCGGCAGATAGGAGCTCAAACTGCTTGCTGTGGAAAGCAGTTAATTCTATCAAGAAACCTTTAATCCACTCGGCACCAATAAAAAAAGCTTACGGCGAATGGGCAAGAGAAGACAAAGAGAAAGTGAATTTGTTTGCTGAACATTTAGAAGAAACATTCAAGCCTTTCGACGGTCTGCCGTTGGCTGACGTTCTAAACAACAACGGGGAACCTGATAGCTTTAGAATGAAAAAAGTTTCGTTAGTTGAACTCCGACAGACAATTAGCAAACTTAAAAATAATAAAGCCCCGGGTTACGACCTGATCACAGGCGAAATATTGAAAGAACTACCAAAAAGGTACTAGTGAAGCTACTTTATATGATAAACGCTTCACTTAGTCTTCTAAACGTTCCAAGGCAATGGAAAATTGCTGAAGTCATTATTGTTCCAAAATCGGGGAAATGTGCAAATGATAAAAAATCTTATAGGCCCATATTGCTTCTGCCGATAATATCGAAAGTATTCGAGAAACTTCTGCTGAAGCGATTGCAGCCAGTAATTGAAGAAAGACGTTTAATCCCGGATCATCAATTCGGTTTCAGACAGACCTTGAAAGCAGATTCTTTCCTGTTAGGTGTAGTACTGAATACTCTAGTTTCAAGCAAATTCGAGCTGGCGTACCGCAGGGAAGGGTGGTCAAAGGATAGACATGTGCACTCAAGAGGATACAAGCATCCACAGGTTTTCTAAACCCACCTCTGTCTATCAACACCTACTCTCACCTCCCCGTGGTGAACACCGGGTGCCTAGTACCTCAACTGGAGATTGGGTTTCAACCCCTTTGGAAGGTTGTTGGGGGTAGCAGACGAGAGAGGGGGGGAGGAGTGTTCCCACTAAGGCACTTCTCCTTGCATCCGGACGGCAGCGGAGGAATTCCCCAGATGGAATCAACGGTGGCGTCCATAGTTCCAGTCAGGCCGAACTACTTAGTGAACACCTTATATGGGCTACTACGACGTATTCGGAGCTCAGGCCTATAAGGAGCGGGCTATCCGGCTCTCCGTCCTTAGAGCTAAGCAAAGGATCTGGTCCTCCAGGTTGGGGGTCGTACCGTCGGGGTGACTTCCCGGCCACGTAAAGAGACACCAGTCACGAAGCGGAAACAAGCCTCGGATTCGGACGGATTTACTATTGACGACCAATGCAAACGAGAAAAGGACAACGAGCTCCGGATCTGCACGTGGAATGTTAGGTCCCTTAACAGACCACGTGCAGCCGAGCAACTAGCGGAGGCCCTTAACGACTGCAAGACAGACATTACTGCCATCCAAGAAATGCGGTGGGACGGGCCGGGCAAAAGAAGGATGAAAAACTGCGACACGGCGAGTGCTATCGGCATCAAAGACAGCGCCTTTTTGGATGTGGTTTCGTTGTTGGAGGCAGACTTAGGCAAAAAGTCTTGAGCTTCAACCCTGTAAGCGAGCGCCTCGCGACGATCCGCATCAAGGCTAAATTCGCCAACATTAGCCTGATATGCGCACATGCCCTCACAGAGGAGAAAGATGACGAGACCAAAGATATGTTCTACGAGCTCCTGGACAAAACCTATGAGCAGTGCCCTAGCTACGACATTAAGATTGTCCTAGGCGATTTTAATGCCAAGCTAGGAAGGGAGAGCATCTTTGGTCGTACTGTCGGAAAGTATAGCCTGCACGACACGACCTCCGATAACGGATTCAGGCTGATCGACTTTGCTGCGGGACGACACGTTGTGGGAGCTATATATAGGTATAGTATATAGGTAGGTATATCCACAAAGGGACATGGAGATCTTCCGATCAATCAACCGTCAACCAGATTGACCATATTGCGATCGACGCAAGGCACTCCTCCAGTATCATGGATGTCCGAACTTTCCGAGGGGCCAACATTGACTCTAATCACTACCTTGTTGTAGCCAAGGTACGGCTGCGGATATCCCGACCAGCGCCAAGTAATGGAAATACTGTGAGGAAGTTTGACGTCGGCCGACGCCAAACTTCCTCACAGTATTTAGTATCTCAAGGACCAGAGATCGCCAGGTCCTTCTCCAACCGAGTCTCTCAAAACCTTCTACGAAGTCCTATGCAACCAGCATCAAGTATTGATAGCCAGTGGCAACATTGCCAAAATGCCATCAGAGACGCCGCTTCTGAAGTGCTGGGTTTCACACGGCGACCACAACGAAACCCCTGGTTTGACCATGAATGCCGGCAAGCACATGCAGTTAAACAGGAAGCATACAAAGCGGCGCTGCACAGAAGGACTAGAGCTGCTCGCGAGCTCTACGAGCAGAGGAGGAGAGAGGAGCACCGGCTTCTCCGAAGGAAAAAGAGAGAGCACGAGAAGCGCGCGGTTGAAGAGATAGAGAGATGTTACAACAGGAATGAGGTTAGAAAGTTTTACCAAAGGATCAAAAGGTCCTGCCAAGGGTATAAACTTCGTACTGAAGCCTATAAGGACCATCAAGGGAACATCGTTGTAGAATCGCAGTCGGTGCTGAGGATTTGGAAAGACCACTTCTACAGACTGTATAACGGCGAGGAAGAACCAAATACCGCTGTCAGGCAGAACGAACCATTCAACCCGGGCGAAGACGTTACCGACGAAGCATACGAACGATACCGCCCACCCGACCTGTAGGAGGTGAAAGTAGCTGTGTCTTAGCTCAAGTGCAACAAAGCAGCCGGAACAGACGGCCTAGATGCCGAACTTTTCAAATCCGCTGGTGATGAGCTGGTTAGGAACATGCGCCAGCTCACCTGCAAGATATGGTCGGAAGAAAGCATGCCCGACGAATGGAACCTCAGCATTGTTTGCCCGATCCTGAAGAAAGGAGACCCTCTGAGTTGTGCCAACTACAGAGGCATAAGTCTTCTTAACATCGCATACAAGATCTTTTCTACTGTACTGTGTAAACGCCTAAAGCCGTTTGTCAACAATCATTTGTCAACGACCATCGTTTGTCAACGACCATTATAACAGAACATTATATGACTTAAAGACACTGATAGAAAGCGATAGGATTAAGATTTTAGAATCGTACAACTCTACAAGCAGCATAGTTCAGGAATTAAACTTCAAAGTTTTATTTTTAGATCAAGAGACCAAGCTTAGATTTTTTGAAAATAAAGTAAACCAATACTCGACAACATTATGGCAACTAAAAATAGCCTTATACATCCAAGTATGTTAACGATGCAAGAGTTAGACGCTTACAAAGTAGATTTTCATAAATTGAAACTCTTAAAAGCTGGAGTAATGGAGAATGAAGGTGATTGCTAAATTTTTGCAATAAAAATACCAGTTAATTACATATTAGAAGAGCTACAATTAATTAAACCAATTCCTAATCAAAATGGCTTGCAAATCGATAGTGCAGAGGAATTGATAGTTGAAATAAATAAAGATATATATAAATACAATGAGAAAGCTATGTTAAAAGATCTAGAATGCAGTACAAATTGTGTTGTGAAGAAAACATGCTCACTAGTATATGAAAATGTAACAAGTATAGAAGAACTTGATAATGAATCTGTGTTACTTATAAATATGAGTAATGAAACTGTAAAACATAATTGCGATAAAAGAATAATAAGCCTAACAGGAAACTATTTAATAAATTTTAACAATTGTACACTTGAAATTAGCATGCACCAGCTCATCTGCAAGATATGGTCGGAAGAAAGCATGCCCGACGAATGGAACCTCAGCATTGTTTGCCCGATCCTGAAGAAAGGAGACCCTCTGAGTTGTGCCAACTACATGGGCATAAGTCTTCTTAACATCGAATACAAGATCTTTTCTACTGTACTGTGTAAACGCCTAAAGCCGTTTGTCAACAATCTGATAGGCACATATCAGTGTGGCTTTAGGCCAGGAAAGTCCACCATCGATCAAATATTCACACTGCGGCAGATCTTGGAGAAAACCCAGGAATTCCAAATCGATACACACCACCTCTTCATCGATTTCAAGGCCGCGTATGACAGCATCTATAGAGACGAGCTATATAGCGCAATGTCTAGTTTTGGCATCCCTGCCAAACTCGTCAGTCTGAGCAGGATGACGATGGAAAACTCACGCTGTTCCGTCAAGGTCGGAAAAGACCTCACCGACCCCTTTGATGTCAAAAAAGGATTTAGACAAGGCGACGCGCTGTCATGCGACTACTTTAACATCATGCTTGAGAGAATTGTGCAGAACTCTCGCGCCAACACCAGAGGTACAATCTTTCAAAAGTCCGTTCAATTACTTGCATACGTAAACGACATTAACATAATCGGTAGAACAAAGCGTGATGTCAGTGAAGCCTTCGTGAGTATTGGGACGGAAGCGGCGAATATGGGTATGCTGTCATCAAGAAAAGACACCCAACACCGACGTCTTGGACAAAACATCACCATCGACAGCTATAACTTTGAGGTAGTTAGGGACTTTGTCTACCTGGGTTCCGCTATCAATTCAGACAATGACACCAGCGCTGAAATAAAACGAAGGATAACTCTTGCCAATCGCTGTTTCTTTGGGCTAAGAAGGCAATTGAGTAGCAAAGCCCTCTCTCGAGCAACTAAAGTGTCCATGTATAAGACCCTCATCATCCCAGTCCTGCTTTACGGTGCAGAAGCATGGACCCTGTCAAAGGCGGATGAAAACACTTTAGGCTGCTTCGAGAGGAAAATTCTTCGGACGATTTACGGTCCCGTCTGCATAGACGGAGAGTGGAGGAGGAGATATAACATCGAACTGTACGGGCTGTACAGCGATGCCGACCTAGCCAAAAGAGTCAAAACACAACATCTACGATGGCTGGGTCATCTAGAGCGGATGGACACCAACGCCCCAGCCCGGAAAATCTTCAAATCCACACCGCAGGGACGACGCGGTAGAGGAGCACCGAGACTCAGGTGGCGCACGCAAGTGGAAGGGGACCTCAGCCAACTTCGCGTGCAAAACTGGAGACGGCTAGCTAGAGACAGAGCTGGCTGGCGAAGCTTGTTGGCTGAGGCCCAGGTCCACCCCGGACTGTAGCGCAACCTTAAGTAAGTAAATAAGTACCGCAGGGAAGTGTCCTCGGTCCGACCCTGTTCCTGCTCTACACAAGAGACATACCTCTAGATGACGAGACAGTCATGGCCACGTTTGCGGACGATACGGCCATTCGGCAACAGGTGAATCAGTCGAGTCATCAACGAAAAACCTCCAACGAGCATTGGACAGAATTTGTGTCTGGACGAAGACTATGCGAATCGCTCTTAACGAGAACAAGTCAACGCATGTGACTTTTACTTACAGACTGGTTAACAATTTACCTCTGTTCATAAATTCTGCACAGATACCTTATGCAAATGAAGCGAAATATGTAGGGATGACATAAGACACTAAACTAAAGTGGAAACCACACGTAAAGAAGAAGCGTGACAAGCTCGAGTTTAGGCTCAGGGCTTATCGGGAGATTTTCAAAAGCATGCATATATAACAAATTGCTCTTGTACAGGCAGGTGTTAAGGCCGTCCTGGACATACGGCATACAATTTCAGGGTTGTACCAAGCAAGACACTTAATGGGGAATGACCCATGGTATATAAGGAATAGTGATATTCACAGAGATTAAGGAATAGCTACTTTTTTCCGTGGGTAGGAAAAACCTTCATAGGCACTACGAGGACCGGCCGCGCGTGCTCATAGTAGTGTGAGGTTCTTACTCACTAAAAAAACGTCCCATTTTCCGTCAGACTACGACTAAGTTTCCTTAACAAGTAGTTCGAGCTTCTGTAGTAATCGCGTGTGGCAGGCTGCCTTCCAACGAAGGCACCTACATTACCGTCAATTTATGCGGTTTCATCTTATGCTGCTAGATCTAACGGTCTCATCCGTTGAAGTCGGCGCGTAAGATTTGTCTGATCCTCTCTTAACTTGATTTCGAGCCCGTCGCGTTTCTTTTTAACATGCGGCTTCCATTTAAGTTTTGCGTCTAGAGTCATTCCAAGATATTTCGCTTCATTTGAGTACGGGATTTGTACCGAGTTAAGGAATAAAGGTTTGTTGTTTATCTTTTTATAAGTAAAATTAACATGCGTTGACTTAGTCTCGTTAAGGACGACTCGCCTGCTCTTCGTACAGTCGCTTATTTTGTCTAAAGCGCGCTGGAGTTTCCTTGTTGATAATTCAACTGTCGTATCAATAGCGAGAATAGCAGTGTCGTCTGCGAACGTAGCTAAAATTGTTCCCTCATCGTGGGGAATGTCTCTTGTATAAAGCAAAAATAATATTGGGCCGAGAACGCTTCCTTGCGGGACAACGGCATTTATCTCTTTGAATTCCGAGTACTCATTTTCGTACCTTACGCGAAAGATTCTGTCTTTAAGGTAAGACCCTAAGATTCTATAGAGTTTTGCTGGTAAGCTAAGCTTTAACTTGTACTTCTGGCCTTCGTGCCACACCTTGTCGAAGGCTTGCGATACGTCGAGAAAAGCGCTAGTACATATCTTTTTCGCTTCCAGAGCTTTTTCGATTTCGTTTGTTATTCGATAGACCTGGTCGATTGTTGAATGCTTTTTCCTAAGCCCGAATTGGTGATCCGGAATCAATCGTCTTTCTTCAATGATTGGTTGCAATCTTTTAAGCAACAGTTTTCCGAATACCTTAGATATAATCGGCAGTAGCGAAATATGTCTGTATGACTTTTTGTCGTTCGGACATTTTCCTGGTTTCGGAACCATTATGACCTCGGCCACTTTCCATTGCCTTGGAAGAGTATAAAATTCTAAAAGAGGCGTTAATGATATAGAGTAGCTTGACCAAAGCTTTTTTCGGTAGCTCCTTTAGAATTTCGCTAGTAATTAAGTCGTAGCCAGGGGCTTTGTTGTTTTCCAGATTATTTATCGTTTGACGAAGTTCAGCCATTGACACGGTTTTTATTCTATAATTATCTTGTACCGCATAAGGATTGAGCTCCTCGACCAACGGTTCCCCGTCAAACGGTTTGAATGTTTCTTCTAGGTAATCTGCAAAGAAATTCGCTTTTTCCTTGTCTTCTCTTGCCCATTCGCCATTGACTTTTCTTAATGGCGCAGAGTGTGCTATAGGCTTCTTAACGGACTTGACTGCTTTCCAAAGAGATTAGTTCGAACCTTTATCGGCAGTCAAACTTTCGAGGAAAACAGTAGTCTCGCGACTTTTAAAATCTTGAAGTTCGTGCTTCAGTTTGTTAGAAAGGTGGTTCTAGATGGTCTTATCCGGGGGTGCTCGCGAACGTTGCCATCTTTTGCGCGCTTTCCTCTTTTCGCATATTAGCTCATCTATTTCTCGCGGATATATTGTTCCGCTGTTCGATAATTCGGACCTCCGAAAAGAAGTGTTATTCCACGCAGCGCTCTGAATAACTCTCACGAGTTTATCTTATTCGTCTTCTATTTCAAGTGGCGTTTTGAGCGGTACATTTAAAGCTATGTTTTCTTTGCAGTATTTTCTAAAGCCGTCCAAGTCGGTGTTGTTGTTAGTTAATCTAGGCGCTCAATTCTTTTTCGCTAAGCTTCCACCGATTTTCAAAAGAACTGCCGAGTGATCTGAACAGAGATCAAAGCGTTCTTCTACGTCCGTAAGTTAACGAGGTACCCCCTTGGCGATAAAGAAGTCGACGAGATCAGGTATTTTATTTCTGTCGGTTGGCCAATATGTTGGCTTTCCCGTCGATAAGAAGATTACGCCGCGTTTTGTACTTGCTTTAAAGAGGGCTCTGCCTCTTGTTGAATTGCACCGTGAGCCCCAAAAAGTATTTTTCGCGTTAAAGTCCCCGCCGATGATAAAGTTTGACCCAAGTGAATCAAAGAGCAGAGCAAGATCTTCATCTGCCAGCCGATACTGCGGAGGAAAATAGCTCGTCGCGATGTTGTAATTTATGTGACTTAATTTTACTGAGACTGAGGTTATTTGCATAGAGTCAAGTTCTATTTCTTCGTTTTTGGAGTGCTTAATGCAGTCTTTAATGTAGAGAGAGGATCCACCTCTCGAATTTTCTGAAGGATGATGCGCGTGATAGTCAATGTAACCTTTTATTTTGCGTGCTAAACCCTTTTTAAAGTGGGTTTCCGAAATCAGGCATATGCCTACATTATTCTTCCGTAGGAATACTTCTAGTTCGTCAATTTTTTGCAAAAGGCCGTTTGCATTCCATGTAATTATTTTGATTGACATTCCCATATTCATGATTTTTTATTAAATGCTTTTCGAGGTTTAAACTCGAGCTCACTCAATTTGTTGAATATTACTTGATTAAGTTTCGCCGGTTCCTCAAACTTTTCTAAAATCATGCCTAGAATTTGAGGGACCGAATCTGATGCAGCCGATTGTGGCTTACTTTCACGTGGCGCGACTTGAACGTACGATCTTGGACCAACAAGTGTGGATTCTCCCTTTTGACTCCGGTAGAAACCAGGACCAGCGACGTTTTCTTGCGCAATTTGAATTTTGCCTTTAATCGAACCCGTACCCCTGTCGACTTAGGGGTTTTTGGCTTTTTTACTTTAGGAGGTTTTAGGCTTGGGCCATTATTTTCACTATTTTTCTTCGGAGCTTCATGTCGTTTTTGCAACTCAATGGCAATTTTGCAACCTCGGTAGCTCGCTGGGTGACTTCCCCTGCAATTGGCGCAAACCGCGGGGGCCTGACTGCTGACATTTCAATCCGTCGAGAGATGTTCGCCGGCGCATTTTACGCATCGAGGCTTCTTCTGGCAGTACGCTTGCGTGTGTCGGAAACCTTGGCATCGCTTACATTGGGGAACTAGCCTGTTGCCCTTCCGCTTGGGCTCGATGTTTACCTTGATGTTAAGGATTGATTTAATTTTGTAGATTTTGTTAACATTTTCAGTTCTATCAAAAGAAAGCATAAAAATTTGAAGGCCGCGTCGGACAACAGCGGAATCTTTGCCTTCGTCCGTACGTTGCTTCTCTTTCTTTATTATGTTCACGGAGTCAAGAATTTTAAAGCCTTGGGCTTGAACGTCAAGTATTATTTCGTCCTTGGTGCAGGATGGGTGTAGTCCCCTCGCGATAACCCGCAGCGGCCTTTCGAGGTGATTTTCATAAGTAAACCATTGGATTTTCTCTAAATTTAACTTTTGTGACAGTGACCGATAGGCATCAGAGTCATCGACGTTAACTTTCCATACGTTGTTTCGAAGTGATGTTAAGTTATATTTCGTCCCAAGAGTATTTTTAAGGATGTTTCACAATTTTCCGTAGTCCGCGATCCCAACGACATTTATTGCAGGTGGTCAGCGGTTTTTTTCTTGGGGTATTCCTGTCGCTTTGTTTGATACGACTGGTGTTTCTTCTTTTTGCTGCACGGTTTCTACTTCGGGTGAAGAACCGGCCTTTCGTTTCTTGGTAAGCCTTTTCCTAAAGACCGGATTCGTTTCGCGTGCAATTTCTTCCTCGTCCGTCTGGTATTCACATTGACGTTTCGGCGTTTCCTCGCATACTACAGTACCACGGGGGTTCCTTAAGGCTTCATTTTCTTTACGTAACGAATCTTCTTCGCTTTTAAGCTCATGGTAGAGACGTTCCATTTCATAAAGCTTAGCACGGAATTCGTTGTTTTCCGTTTCAAAGCATTTAATTTTCGCTGAGTCCAGATTAACCGGCGGACTTCCTTTCCCGTAGACCTTCGATCCAGCTGGTGGAGATTGAGGCACCCTTGATTTTTTCAAAAAGGGATTTATAAGCAATAAATGGCTCTCCCCAGAATCTGTAGAGCCTACCTCCGAAGAGGGTGGATTTGCCAGTGAAACTGGATTGCCACCTGGGGTAATGATATTTTTTGTTTTGTCCATTGCATAGTTTGTATGCGCTACGCGCTCGGCATACGGAGGGTGGATTTTAGTCGCCTCTTGAAACAGGCATGCCTTACCTCGGGTATATTCTAACCCCTACCCGAAGGGGATAATAGTAGGGTAATAGTAGGAATAGCTACTGTGAGTGAAGAAGTAACAAACTTTGCTCGAAAGCTAAGTTCTCGTCATCATGTTCATTGCAACAATGAAATAATCCGTACTCTTAACGAGACTCTTAACGATTAAAAGAACGAGCGACGACTTAAAAGAACAAGACCCTTCGATCTAGCAACGTAGGATGAAATCGCACGAGCTGACAGTTTTATTAGGTGCATTCACTGGGTATCAGCCTACCCAACGCGAAAAACACTACGGAAGCGTAAGCTACTTGCTTAGTTAATTCTTTTGTAATCAAGTAGAATTATGAGAGAGCGAAAATTTACCACTACGACATGCGTTCTGGCAGTTTTCATAGCGTCTCTCAAAAATGGGTGGTTTTTTAGCACGTGGAAATCGGGCATAACCAATATCGGCTACTCCGGTATTATATACCTGCTATAGTGGGCCAATTGGTATCTTTGAAAGATTTTGGAGTTTAAGCCTCCGTCCGCCCTAGTATTCAAAAAAAAAATATTCAATGCAACAATGAAATGATCCGTACTCTAAACGAGACTCTTAACGATGTAAACAACGAGCGATGACTGCAAGAAACAAGACCCTCCGATTCAGCAACGCAGGGTGAAGCCGCACGAACTGACGAATTTAGTAGGTGCATTCACTGGACAGCAACCTACCCAACACGATAAACACTACGGAAGCGTACACTACTTGTTAAGTTAACTTAGTTGTAGTCAAGAACAATTATGAGAGAGCGAAAATTTACTACTATGGCAGTTTTCATGTGTCTGTCATAAATGGGTGGTTTTTAAGCACGTGCAAAACGGGCATTGCCAATATCGGCTACTTCGGTATTACATACCTGCTATAGTGGGCGTATTGGTATATTTGAAAGATTTTGGAGTTTTAGCCTCCGTCCACCCTAGTATTAAAAAAAAAAACTTGTACTGCTTCGCATGACGTTGACATTACGTACGAAATTTCAGCACCCTAGCTTAAAATGTAAGGCCTAAAAACACGTTACATACAGACGGACGGACGGACATGTCTTATTCGATATCATATGCCTTTAGGGTCTTGGGGGCCTACCATTATTATTTCACCGTTTTACGAACTATGTGGCAAGCTTAATATACCTTTTATCATATGGGATGGGCATGGGGTATAAAAATGTTACCCATTAGATATTAGGTTCATTCGATGAAATTTGCCCCAGTGCGCCCTGAAATCGGCTAAAATGTACGCAAAACTGTAATTTTTTTGGTTCAAATTCAATAATTTTGTGAAATCGACCTCTACAGATGGGCGTGGCCGAAAACTTTGAATGTACGAAATCTGAAATAGTAGGTATCCAGTGTTCTTTATTTGGTAAATTTTATTTCTTATTCTATACATAGTACAGCTAAAAAGCAGTCGAAATTCATGTTTTTATGGTTGTACTGCTTCGCATGACGTTGACATTACGTACGAAATTTCAGCACCCTAGCTTAAAATGTAAGGCCTAAAAACACGTTACATACAGACGGACGGACGGACATGTCTTATTCGATATCATATGTCTTAGGGTCTTGGGGGCCTACCATTATTATTTCACCGTTTTACGAACTATGTGGCAAGCTTAATATACCTTTTATCAATATGGGATGGGCATGGGGTATAAAAATGTTACCCATTAGATATAAGGTTCATTCGATGAAATTTGCCCCAGTGCGCCCTGAAATCGCACTCGCACTTTTCAGTGCGATCAGCTGATTGTCAAAAATTCAATACAACCCTGAAAAGTGCGCTGTTCATCGAACGCAAATTTGCACATCGGATCCTGTCATTCTCATTTGACAGGCAAAAAACATATGGAGCTAAAAAATATCTAAACACGTATTACATATGTATTTGACAAGGAAAGGCATTAAACAAAAAAGTTACCAGTTTGAGCAGCTTGGAGAATTTCCTCGTCACACTCAAAACTAACTGAGGCTTCAGTCGCAGAATTCAACATTGTGATTTTTTTCCATTGTGAAAATACCTGTAATTATAGAATTGTAAACAAAATCAAAATAAAAGCAAAGAAAATTTGTTTTTACCTTCGCAGAAATTTTTCATTTGCACTGGACAGCTGACTGACAAATAACTGAAATGTCAAATTTAAAAAGCACTGAACTTTCTGCCCCGACAAAATCCTCAGGGCACTTTAGTGCTGCAATAGTGCGCCACAGTGCTTTCATCGAAAAAAGTGCAAGTGGACTGGGTTGTTGTCTTAGCTTCATCGAATACAGAATTGATAAAAAAGTGCGCACTGTGGCGCAATATGGCGCACTAGGGCTTTCATCGAATGAACCTATTGACAACCGACCTTGTGTTGATTTTTTTGTCGCTGTCTGCTTCTTCCGTGGAATTTGTTGTTGTATCGTCTTGAGTTCCTCATTTTTTTTGTGCACTTGTTTTGCAGCCTACAAGCAATCGATCCTCGAAAGCTAAATAAGGTCAAATAGATATTACATATTTATTTTTTGGAGTCGGAGGTAAAATTTCTGGCTATTTTTGACCTGGGACTAGATAAATAGGGGTAGGTATTGTTTTCTTATTGGTTCAGTAACTAAGGGTAAGGATGTCTATAATAATGAATCCCCATTGTTTGTTTCTTGCAAGTTGATAAGGCTTCTTTTAGGTACCTACTGTGTTTTAAAGAAAGAGGTTTGAAGTTTCAACGAATATAGGCACAAACGGATAAAAAATTATTTTCGTTGAAGAAATTATTCTCAATTATTTAGGTTAGCTGGTTTTGCTTCGTAGGTAAATACCTACCTGTATGTACCTACCTGTTGTACAGGTAGGTACCTAGGCGCAAGCGGATAAAAAATTATTTTCGATGAAGAAATTATTGTCAATTATTCAGGTTGGCTTCAACTGGTTTTGCTTCGTAGGTAAATACCTACCCGTATGTATACAACATTTAACATAAAAGAGGCATTCGAGCACCTACATATGAGAACTTTGTGAATTTCAAGCAAAGGTATTCTCACATTTTTTAACGAAACGCAGGGTGGTAAATAATTTTTTTTTACCCGACCGAGGGTAGGTATATTAATTTTAATGCATAGTTTGTAACACTGTGAAATAACCACCGTAACCCCTTAAGAACTGTTAGAGATACATATGATCGTAACCGATAGCTGAATCGATTAAGTCATGTCCGTCCGGCCGTCCGTTTGTATGTGTGAAGATTTTAGGTCTTCAGAATTAAGCTAGAGAGCTGAAAATTGGTACACGGCTTGGTTTGGCGATTTTTTGGAAAGTTGACTCAAAATCGAAAAAAAATTATATGACAAAAGATATTACTATTTGCAAAGTTAATGGATGCTGTGGTTGCTGCTCCCTTTGGGGCAACTTTTGGCAGTAAGGCTTAAACTTATAGATGAATCTCAAGGTTAAAGTAAAGTCCAGAAGCGTCTGTCACACATTGTGACGCTCACTGGTCGCCATCTGTCTTCAAAGGGGCGGATGTATTTAAAAATGAAAATAGAAGTGACTTACCTATTTCTCATAAAAACGACAAGTTAAAAAAAACCAGTGAGTAAGTGCAACAGTGCGTATGTAATAGATTCGCGATGTACCCTATTCCTTTTCCTATTCCTATTCTCCTTTTCATTCCTATTCTCCTTCCCATTCCTATTCTCCTTCCCATTCCTATTCTCCTTTCCATTCTCATTCTCCTTTTCCATCCCTGTCGCGTTACCATTTATGCATCATTTGAAATAGAAAGAAAACTGACGCAAAACTGTAATTTTTTTGGTTCAAATTCAATAATTTTGTGAAATCGACCTCTACAGATGGGCGTGGCCGAAAACTTTGTATGTACGAAATCTGAAATAGTAGGTATCCAGTGTTCTTTATGTGGTAAATTTTATTTCTTATTCTATACATAGTACAGCTAAAAAGCAGTCGAAATTCATGTTTTTCTGGTGTGGCCCAAAACTTTGTATTAACCAAATGTAGAACTAAATATTTTCTACATAACATTTTACGTAAAAATTTTTAAATTTGGAACAAAAATATTGAATAAATTGCATTTGAACAATTACTCTTTAATTCGATGCGAAAAATGTAATTTTTTGTGTAAAATTCAACAATTTCGTAATATCAACCTCTAAACATGGGCTAGGCAAAAAACTTTGTAGGAACGGAATCTAGTATAGAACCCGGTGAAGCTAATGTGCTAAATTTTATTTCTTATCCCTACTTAGGATAGGCCAAAAAATAGTCGAAATCCATGTTTTCTGGAAAATTAGAGGTTTTTCTTGATTTCTGCTTCAAAATGTGGGCCCAAAACTTTGGGAATCTAAAAAAAGTGTTTTCTACATAATATATTAAGTAAAAATTTTTCGATTTGGAACAAAAACGTTGAATAAATTGCATTTGAAAGATCAACACTTTCAATCTATGCCACGCCCAGAAGGGGCAGTCTTTCTTTTTATTTTTTATGACTTGCAATCATTAGAAGATGCTAAATAATAAATTTCAGCTTTTCATGACGTCTTATAGTCTTTCAAGCACAGGAGGTTGTTGCACATTTAGACCGATTGTGGGCGTGTCTGCGGATTTAAAAAATTTTAACATTTGTATTGCTTTGGACGACAGAGAGCTTACGTAGAAAATTTCAGCTTCCTAGCTCAAAATGTAAGGCCTTAAAATTGGTGTTATACAGACGAACAGACGGACGGACAAACGGACGGACATGGCTCATTAGACTCAGAATTCGGTCTCTGGAAAATCCACCCTCTTCGGAGGCAGGCTCTACGAATTCTGGGGAGAACCTTTTATTGCTTATAAATCATTTTGAGAAAAGGACAAAACTAAATCGATCACCACCACCTAGACCGAACATATTCGAAAAAAACAGTCCACCGGTAAACCAGGACTCAGTGAAAATAAAGAGCTTAGAAAAAAAGAATAATGAACTCCGAGCTAAGCTTACTGCAATGGAGCGACTCTTTCACGATCTTAAAATGGAAGTTGACTGTCTGCGAAAAGAAAACAAGGATATTAAAAATATTCGTGTAACGAAAGGTGAGGTAACGAAACAGTGTGTACCACCAAACCGACCAGCAAGCGAATACATTACGGACGAGGACGAACTTGCTTTTGAGGCCGATTTAAAAAGTTCGGCAGCTAGGCCGTCTGCTCCGGCTGCTTTGTTGCACTTGAGCTTAGACACAGCTACTTTCACCTCCTCCAGATCGGGTGGGCGGTATCGTTCGTATGCTTCATCGGTAACGTCTTCGCCCGAGTTGAATGGTTCATTCTGCCTGACAGCGGTATTTGGTTCGTCCTCGCCGTTATACAATCTGAGAAGTGGTCTTTCCAGCCAAAAACACTCAAACGCTTACAAAAACTTACTAAACAAGCTTATATTGTAGCGACGACCTTACAGTGTTTCTTTTGAGATCAAGCAGGCAATACAGCTACCACTTGAGGAAATTCATTCCTTTGCTAGGCGTCTTTTGTGCCTAAAGGAAAAGGAGATTATTGACGCGCGATACCCTTGTGCCGAATCAATAGTTTTGGTTAAAGAGCTTAAGACCTGGGTATTGGCAGCTTTTAAAATGGGCCTTGCCGATGCAGCATTGCGGCAATTTACGCGAACGTTTGCATTGCAAGATTTCACCAAGCTAGCAGACTTAGTTTTTCAAACTAGTCTTATGATTCGACCGCAGACAAGCATACAACCCAGCTACCAACAACCTTTCGGAAATTAACCTCCCCGTATTTCCCATCCACTCCAGAATGGTTCAATTCAATTGCAAGTGACCAATCTCAGTTTAGCATGACACCGCAATATTCTTTTAAATACCCTTCTCATCAACCCCTACAAATGGACCAAATGTACGGTACGCAATTCCAGACTCCAATGCACCCGTACAACATGCACAGAAAAAAGACGACATTCCAAATTAAGTGTGGTTTCTGCAACAAGTCTAACCTCTAAGAATGTCGCCAAATGAAAAACACGCCCTTTTGCGAAAAATGCCAGTCGTACGGGCACCCACTAGATTGTCCCAGAAATGCAGTTTTCGCTGTTAGCCGAAGACCACAAAAGCAAAAATGCCTCTAGTGCTCTCGGCTGACTCTACAGCAAACAAAATTATTTGAAGGTCAATAATTCGGTAAACTCAAGCGGGCACAGTCAAAAATAGACTGTGCCCATAAGCCTGAAGATAACAAGAAAATAGAGCAAAATGCAACTGACCAGCTTATCACACCGTCATCTCCACCACACGATTTTGTGGATAAAAAAGTTCGCCCAAGTAAAGCAACTGCCACGAAACAAGCAAAAAATAAAGATCGCAAGCTTGTACCCTCTCCCACAAAACCAAACACAGAAAAAATGAATTCGATCTCGAAAAAAAGAAATCGGAACGAAAAGATGAAATGAATAATTTTTCAAATCAAGTCCGAATATTTTTCGAAGTCAGTACTAGCAGTACCTTGACAAAGTCAAAGGTATCTGGTTACTTATGAAGAACTTGTTACTTATTTGTAAACAGAAAAAAAAAACAAATATAACAAGCGAATTGCGGCCTGAGAGTAATAGGAAACGCAGTGAATCGCCACGCAAATGTGGAACAAAAAAACTGCAAGCACCAAGCTCATCAAAAGATTGGAATAATAAAAGTTAATTGAATTCATGTGCAAACGTTTACCTAGGCCAGGGTATAAGGTTGATTGGCACTCCGTTTTTTTATCCGTTTGTTTCTACGTTTCAAAACAATCATGACGTACCTGTGGTCAAGTAGTAAAAATACCCCTTTGACTTTGTGTTGAGGAAGATTCGCTCACATACACCCCAGTTTTAACCCATTGCATCCCCAGAAGGTCGAATCAGGGACCAATCAACACCAAGCAGAACAGAACTCCAGAGATACACAAGAAGGAAATTGTCAAGCAGGTAAAAAACTCGCCGTTATACAGTCTGAGAAGTGGTCTTTCCAGCCAAAAACACTCAAACGCTTACAAAAACTTACTAAACAAGCTTATCTTGTAGCGACGACTTTACAGCGTTACTTCTGAAATCAAGCAGGCAATACAGCTACCACTTGAGGACATTCATTCCTTTGCTAGGCGTCTTTTGTGCCTTAAAGCAAAGGAGATTATTGACGCGCGATACCCTTCTGCCGAATCAATAGTTTTGGTTAAAGAGCTTAAGACCTGGGTATTGGCAGCTTTTAAAATGGGCCTTGCCGATACAGCATTGCGGCAATTTACGCGAACGTTTGCATTGCAAGATTTCACCAAGCTAGCAGACTTGGGTTTTTCAAACTAGTCTGATGATTCGACCGCAGACAAGCATACAACCCAGCTACCAACAACCTTTCGGAAATTAACCTCTCCGCATTTCCCATCCACTCCAGAATGGTTCAATTCAATTGCAAGTGACCAATCTTAGTTTAGGATGACACCGCAATATTCTTTTAAATACCCTTCTCATCAACCCCTACAAATGGACCAAATGTACGGTACGCAATTCCAGACTCCAATGCACCCGTACGATATGCACAGAAAAAAAAGACGACATTCCAAATTAAGTGTGGTTTCTGCAACAAGTCTAACCATACTTATGAGGAATGTCGCCAAATGAAAAACACGCCCTTTTGCGAAAAATGCTAGTCGTACGGGCACCCACTAGATTGTCCCAGAAATGCAGTTTTCGCTGTTAGCCGAAGACCACAAAAGCAAAAATGCCTCTAGTGCTCTCGGCTGGGTCATTCGGAAGACGAGTGTTACAGCAAATAAAATTATTTGAAGGTCAATAATTCGGTAAACTCAAGTGGGCACAGTCAAAAATAGACTATGCCCATAAGCCTGAAGATAACAAGAAAATAGAGCAAAATGCAACTGACCAGCTTATCACACCGTCATCTCCACCACACGATTTTGTGGATAAAAAAGTTCGCCCAAGTAAAGCAACTGCCACGAAACAAGCAAAAAATAAAGATCGCAAGCTTGTACCCTCTCCCACAAAACCAAACACAGAAAAAATGAATTCGATCTCGAAAAAAAGAAATCGGAACGAAAATATGAAATGAATAATTTTTGTAACTTCCACCGACTCAAATCACGTCCGAATATTTTTCGAAGTCAGTACTAGCAGTACCTTGACAAAGTCAAAGGTCTCTGGTTACTGATGAAGAACTTGTTACTTATTTGTAAACAGAAGAAAAAAACAAATATAACAAGCGAATTGCGGCCTGAGAGTAATAGGAAACGCAGTGAATCGCCACGCAAATGTGGAACAAAAAAACTGCAAGCACCAAGCTCATCAAAAGATTGGAATAATAAAAGTTAATTGAATTCATGTGCAAACGTTTACCTAGGCCAGGGTATAAGGTTTATTGGCACTCCGTTTTTTTATCCGTTTGTTTCTACGTTTCAAAACAATCATGACGTACCTCGGTCAAGTGGTACAAATACCCCTTTGACTTTGTGTTGAGGAAGATTCGCTCACATACACCCCAGTTTTAACCCATTGCATACCCAGAAGGTCGAATCAGGGACCAATCAACACCAAGCAGAACAGAACTCCAGAGAAACACAAGAAGGAAATTGTCAAGCAGGTAAAAACATGCTTGAACAAGATATAATTTCCGGAAGCAAATCTTCCTGGAATTCTCCATTGCTCATTGTTCCCAAAAAGTCTGTTTGGTTTTTGAAAAAAACGGTTGAGGGTTGTAGTGGATTTTAGAAACTTATATGAGCTTACAATTAAAGATGCATTTCCACTACCGATAATTGAGAAAATTCTAGACCAGGTGGGTAACAGTCAGTACTTCACTACTCTGAACTTAGCTAGCGGCTATCACCAGGTCCTGATCGATCCTGTGGGCCGACCAAAAACAGCATTCAGTAAAAGCAAAGGACATTACGAGTTTGCCTGTCAGTCCAACAGAATGCCTTTTGGACTGACTGGTGCTCCGGCAACGTTCCAGAGAATAATGATCCACATCCTGACAGGGTTACACGGCATGAATTGTTTAGTTTATCTGGATGACATTGTTGTGTATGGTAAGAATCTAGCCATACCCTAGATTCAGTAATCTTGTGTTGTAATTTCGTATGTCGTGAGGTAACATACCTGGGACATATATGCTCGGTAGCCGGAGCCTTACCCGACTCAGCTAAAGCCCAATGTGTCCAAAAATGTGAAGCAAGCACAGTCCTTCCTAGGACTTACTAACTACTATCGGAAGTTCATACCAAACTTTTCTAAAATAGCCGCACTCATAGTGAAGCTTCTAAAAAAAGACAGTCGCTTCGAATGACTGGCGATTGTGAGAACTCATTCGAAAGTCTAAAAAAAGCAATTTCTTCACCACCCATATTGATCTACCCAGACTTTACAAAGGCATTCATTTTGACAAGCCGAACACTTAACAACGCAGAAAGGCGGTATTCGACTATGGAACTTCTCGCTATAGTTTTGGCATGTAAGCATTTTCGGACATACATACCTTCTAGGTCGATTTTTTATCGACCACAGACCACCGCCCTCTCGTTGGAGTGTTTAATGTTAAGGATCCAACAGCGAGGCTCATTCGCTTTCAACATCAGTTGTCTGAATATGATTATAAAATCATTTATAAGCCAGGAAAGATAAATTGTAATGCAGATGGATTAAGCAGGATACATAGGGAAAGCGAAGAAATCAAAATTGTTCAGACCAGGAAAAAGACTATTAAAGACCTTATAGAAGCAAAAGATTCATTAACAGTTACCCAACCAACAAGCGGAAACAACCTTAATAAAACCTTTCAGTTTTTGGCAAACGCCGCAGAGATTCAAACAGTTCTGCGCGATTTTCTCGATTTCGCACTTGAAGGACATCAGGGCGTTACGAAAACTTATACGCGAATTCGTCATCAGTTTAGATGGCGCAACATGCGAAAGGATGTTGAAAAATATATAAAAAGCTTTGGAAAATGCCAAAAAATAAGGCAGTTAAATTGACCAAAATGCCAATGGTTTTGACAGACACCCCTTGCCTTCCTTTCGATAAGGTATACATGGACATGGATGGTGTTCTTCCCTTGACTTATTCTGGCAATAGATACAACTTGAAGTTTCAAGATGATCTGACGAAGTATATGGCATGTGTTGCAATCCCGGATGCTGAAGCATCCACGGTAGCAAAGGCATTTTATGATTAAATTATTACAAGATTTCACATTCCCAAGACACTTATTACAGATAATGGTACTAACTTTACTTCAAAGTTTTTTTTTCAAACTTGCAAGCTTCTGGGCGTACAGAAAGTCCACATTTCCGCCTATCATCCACAAGTCACTGGATCTGTGGAACGTAATCACAGACCCTTAGCGGAATGTCTAAGGAGTTTTGCTGACAATGACGATCAAAGTTGGGACCAATGGCTGAGACAGGCAATGCATGACAGGCAACAACATCGTACATGCTGCCGCTAAAATGACTCCAACAAGAAGTTTGTTCGGTATCGAGTTCGAAATGCCAACAAATTTGAAGAGAACTCCTGCCCCTCTGTATAACGCTGAAGACTATCCGCAATTACCGTAATACCAGCTGCAAAAGTCTCATGAACTTGCTCGAAATAACTTAAATAACTTGAGTTGCAAAAGTCTCATGAACTTGCTCGAAATAACTTAAATAAGACAAAGCTAATTTCAAAGCAGCAGTACAATTAGCATACAAAGCCTCACTTGTTCAAAATTCGAGAAAAGGTTATGCTGAGGAACCCGATTAGAAGAAATAAGTTCTCGCCTATTTGGTTGGGACCCTACGAGGTGAAATAGGTAAACGGGCCAGTAAGCACCCATATACAAGTAGGGAAGAAGAACAAAAGCGTACACAACAATTAACTCAAACTATTTGTCCAGTAATGAGAACTATAGAGAAATACTGATAAGACACGGTGACGAGGATCGTTGTAACTTGTGCCGTACCGAGATAAAGTTTTTTTTGTATTGAATTTCTTTGCGTAATAATCATAAATTACTCTTTACATATTCAGTCCAACTTCTACTAGATATTCTAGGAAGACCATTTATTTTTGTACATTTTTGTTTATTTGTGGCACCCGAAATATTGTTAAAATTAAAATGATACTCTTGCTTTGTTACACAATTTTTAGTTTTAGTTACTTAGTTCAAGCTCTGGAACCGTAGCAGCTAGAAAGAGCACCATACCAATTCAAGCAACTCATTCTCTCGCCTGTAGTTTTCGAGACTATCGCCAAGGCGATTTTGTCACGATTTTATTTCAAGTGACGTTTTGAGCGGTACATTTAAAGCTATGCTTTCTTCGCAGTATTTTCTAAGGCCGTTCAAGTCGGTGTTGTTGTTAGTTAATCTAGGCGCTCTATTCTTTTTCGCAAGGCTTCCGCCGATTTTCAAAAGAACTGCAGAGTGATCTGAGCAGAGATCAAAGCGTTCTTCTACGTTCGTAAGGTAACGAGGTACCCCCTTGCCGATAAAGAAGTCGACGAGATCAGGTATTTTATTTCTGTCGGTTGGCCAATATGTTGGCTCTCCCGTCAATAAGAAGATTACGCCGCGTTTTGTACCTGCTGTAAAGAGGGCTCTGCCTCTTGTTGAATTGCACCGTGAGCCGAAAAAAGTATCAAAGAGCAAAAGAATCAAAGAGCAGAGCAAGATCTTCATCTGCCAGCCGATACTGCGGAGGAAAATAGCTCTTCGCGATGTTGTAATTTATGTGACTTAATTTTACTGAGACTGAGGTTATTTGCATAGAGTCAAGTTCTATTTTTTCGTTTTTGGAGTGCTTAATGCAGTCTTTAATGTAGAGAGAGGATCCACCTCTCGAATTTTCTGAAGGATGATGCGCGTGATAGTCAATGTAACCTTTTATTTTGCGTGCTGAACCCTTTTTAAAGTGGGTTTCCGAAATCAGGCATATGCCTACATTATTCTTCCTTAGGAATACTTCTAGTTCGTCCATTTTTTGCAAAAGGCCGTTTGCATTCCATGTAATTATTTTGATTGACTTTCCCATATTCATGATTTTTTATTAAATGCTTTTCGAGGTTTAAACTCGAGCTCGCTCAATTTGTTGAATAATACTTGATTAAGTTTCGCCTGTTGCTCAAACTTTTCTTAAATCATGCCTAGAATTTGAGAGACCGAATCTGATGCAGCCGATTGTGGCTTACTTTCACGTGACGCTACTTGAGCGTACGATCATGGACCAACAAGTGTGGATTCTCCCTTTTGACTCCGGTGGGAACTAGACCAGCGACGTTTTCTTGCGCATTTTGAACTTTGCCTTTAATCAAACCCGTACCCCTTGTTGACTTAGGGGTTTTTGGCTTATCTACTTTAGGCGGTTTAAGGCTTGGGCCCTTATTATCACTATTTTTCTTCGGAGCTTCATGTCGTTTTTGCAACTAAATGGCAATTTCGCAACCTCGGTAGCTCGCTGGGTGACTTCCCCTGCAATTGGCGCAAACCGCGGGGGCCTGACTGCTGACATTGCAATCCGTCGAGAGATGTTCGCCGGCGCATTTTACGCATCGAGGCTTTTTCTGGCAGTACGCTTGCGTGTGTCGGAAACCTTGGCATCGCTTACATTGGGGAACTAGCCTGTTGCCCTTCCGCTTGGGCTCGATTTTTACCTTGATGTTAAGGATTGATTTAATTTTGTAGATTTTGTTAACATTTTCAGTTCTATCAAAAGAAAGCATAAAAATTTGAAGGCCGCGTGGGACAACAGCGGAATCTTTGCCTTCGTCCGTACGTTGCTTCTCTTTCTTTATTATGTTCACGGCGTCAAGAATTTTAAAGCCTTGGGCTTGAACGTCTAGTATTATTTCGTCCTTGGTACAGGATGGGTGTAGTCCCCTCGCGATAACCCGCAGCGGCTTTTCGAGGTGATTTTCATAAGTAAACCATTGGATTTTCTCTAAATTTAACTTTTGTGATAGTGACCGATAGGCATCAGAGTCATCGACGTTAACTTTCCATACGTTGTTTCGAAGTGATGTTAAGTTATATTTCGTCCCAAGAGTATTTTTAAGGATGTTTCGCAACTTTCTGTAGTCCGCGATCCCAACGACATTTATTGCAGGTGGTTGGCGGTTTTTTTCTTGGGGTATTCCTGTCGCTTTGTTTGATACGACTCGTGTTTCTTCTTTATGCTGCATGGTTTCTACTTCAGGTGAAGAACCGGCCTTTCGTTTCTTGGTAAGCCTTTTCCTAAGGACCGGATTCGTTTCGCGTGCAAGTTCTTTCTCGTCCGTCTGGTATTCACATTGACGTTTCGGCGTTTCCTCGCATACTATAGTACCACGGGGGTTCCTTAAGGCTTCATTTTCTTTACGTTACGAATCTACTTCGCTTTTAAGCTCATGGTAGAGACGTTCCATTTCATAAAGCTTAGCACGGAGTTCGTTGTTTTCCGCTTCAAAGCATTTAATTTTCGCTGAGTCCTGATTGATCCTGATGATCCAGAAAGGCGGACTTCCTTTTCCGGAGACCTTCGATCCAGCTGGTGGAGATCGAGGCACCCTTGATTTTTTCAAAAAGGGATTTATAAGCAATAAATGGCTCTCCCCAGAATCCGTAGAGCCTGCCTCCGAAGAGGGTGGATTTGCCAGTGAAACTGAATTGCCATCTGGGGTAATGATATCTTTTGTTTTGTCCATTGCATAGTTTGTATGCGCTACGCGCTCGGCATACGGAGGGTGGATTTTAGTCGCCTCTTACGACAGGCATGCCTTACCTCGGGTATATTCTAACCCCTACCCGAAGGGGATAATAGTAGGGTAATACTAGGAATAGCTACTGTGAGTGAAGAAGTAACAAACTTTGCTCGAAAGCTAAGTGCTCGTCATCATGTTCATTGCAACAATGAAATGATCCGTACTCTTAACGAGACTCTTAACGATTAAAACAACGAGCGACGACTAAAAAGAACAGGACCTTTCGATCTAGCAACGTAGGATGAAATCGCACGAACTGACGGTTTTAGTAGGTGCATTCACTGGGTATCAGCCTACTTAACGCGAAAAACACTACGGAAGCGTAAACTACTTGCTTAGTTAATTCTTTTGTAATCAAGTAGAATTATGAGAGAGCGAAAATTTACCACTACGACATGCGTTCTGGCAGTTTTCATAGCGTCTCTCATAAATGGGTGGTTTTTTTAGCACGTGGAAATCGGGCATAACCAATATCGGCTACTCCGGTATTATATACCTGATATAGTGGGCCAATTGCTATCTTTGAAAGATTTTGGAGTTTAAGCAACTCCGATTTAGCAACGCAGGGTGAAGCCGCACGAACTGACGGTTTTAGTAGGTGCATTCACTGGACAGCAACCTACTCAACGCGATAAACACTACGGAAGCGTACACTACTTGTTAAGTTAACTTAGTTGTAGTCAAGAACAATTATGAGAGAGCGAAAATTTACTACTATGGCAGTTTTCAAGTATCTGTCATAAATGGGTGGTTTTTAAGCACGTGCAAAACGGGCATTGCCAATATTTTTTTGAATTGAATTGATTCTTTATTTAGCTTTGCTATTCTTAACAATTTTAAAATACTTAAAATTAAATTAATTGGTTAGATTTTACATATGCTATTAAATTCTTTTTAAAAATGTTTATATTTGTTTCTGACTTTAACTGATTCGGCAAGTTATTGAACAATCGAAGGCCCTTATGAAATAACATATTTTGCGCTCTGTTTGTTGTAAAAAAGGGTAATCTGAAGTTTTGGCTATTTCTTAAATTATGACTGTGTACATCTGATACGTAAACTAATTGATCATGTAAGTAACTCGGTAACATGTTGTTTTTAATTTTAAATATAAATATTAAGACATTCATTACGGTTCTTTGTTTTACTGTTAGCCATTGTAAAGCGTTTAACATTAATTGAATGCTAGTTAACATATTGCACATTAAAATACTTCTCATTCCTCTATTTTGTAATTTTTGTAACCTCTCTGTCATTTGATTGGTGCCTAGAAAAAGAATTGTAGAACAATATTCGAAATGCGGTTTTATCATAACATTATATATTTTTATTGCGCATACCGCTGATACATAACGTCTTATCCTTTTGAAAAACTCTATCTTCTTTGCATCTTTACTACACACATAACTAATGTGTTTACTACACACATAATTACTGTCCAAAATTACTCCAAGGTATTTGATTTCAATAACTTTTTCAATAATTTCATCATTTATAACAATATTTTCATTGGAAACACCGTTAATTATAAAAGCTTTTGCTTTTGATGTATTGAGCTTCAAATTATTCATTTTGAAACAAAATTCTATTCTTTTTAAATCACCATTCAGTTTTCTTATGCACTCCGCTGCCGAATCTCCAGTCACATATAACAAAGAATCATCCGCAAATCTAGCCTTCGCGTGATGAAGCACTTCTTCAAGATCGTTTATATATATTAAGAAAAGAAGAGTACCCAGCACCGCTGCTTGAGGTACACCCAGATTTACAACCAGAAGCTCTGACAATTCATCCTCCACTTTAGTTTGCTGCGCTCTGTTAGACAGGTAGCTCTTGAACCACCCAAGTTCTACTCCTTGTATTCCATATCTATTTAGTTTTTGCACCAGTATGCCTCGATCGATTGTCTCAAAAGCCCGTTGTAGATCCAAGAAAACCGCAACTATAACTTTTTTGGCGTGTATTTCACTTTTCCATTGTGTTTTTTTTTTTCCGTGGGTAGGTAAAAACCTTCATAGGCACTATGAGAATCGAACGCGCGTGCTCATAGTAGTGTGAGATTCTTACTCACTAAAAAACCTCCCAATCTTTGTAAGACTACGACTAAGTTTCCTTAACAAGTAGTTCATGCTCCTGTATAGTAATCGCGTTTGGCAGGCTACCTTCCAACGAAAGCACCTGCAATACCGTCATTATGTGCGGTTTCCTCTTACGACGCTAGATCCAACGGTCTTGTTCGTTGTAGTCGGCGTGCAAGATTTGTCTGATCCAGAGTTCGGATTATTTCGTGGTTGCAATGGCCGTGTTTCGTTGGCCGTGCAAAGTTTCTTACTTCGTCGGTCACGGTTGCGATGCCTAGATCTCGATGTAAATCGCTATTTCTTATATACCATGGAGCATTTACGATTGCTCTTAGTGTCTTATTCTGAAAAGTTTCTAAAATAGATATGTTGCTTGGTTTGGTACAACCCCAAAGTTGTATACCGTACGTCCAAGATGGTTTTAGCACTTGCTTATACAATAGCAGTTTGTTATATACGCTTAGTTTCGAATAACGTCCGATAAGCCAATTCAGTTCTCGTAGCTTGATTTCAAGTTCATCGCGTTTCTTTTTAACGTGTGGCTTCCACTTAAGTTTTGCGTCTAGGTTCATGCCTAAATATTTCGCCTCGTTTGCGTACGGAATTTGTACCGAGTTTATAAATAGAGGTAAGTTGATTACCCTCTTGTAAGTAAAATTTACATGCGTTGATTTTGTCTCATTTAGGAGGATTCGCCAGGCCTTTGTCCATTCGCATATTTTATTCAAAGCGCGTTGGAGTTTTCCCGTTGATTGTTCGACTGTCTTATCCGTAGCGAGGATAGCCGGCTATAGTCGTTGTCTCTACTTGAGGTACATCTCTTGTAAAAAGTAAAAACAGTGTTGGACCGAGGACGCTACCTTGTGGAACGCCGGCTTGTATTTCTTTGAATTCTGAGTATTCGCTCCCGTATCTCACTCGAAATAGTCTGTTGTCAAGATAAGACTCTAAGAGTTCATACATTTTTTCCGGCAAAACTTTCCGTAGCTTATATTTTAGGCCTTCGTGCCAAACTTTATCAAAGGCTTGGGATACGTCAAGAAAAGCGGTAGAACATATCATTTTCGCTTCTAAGGCTTTCTCAATTTCATTAGTTATTCGATAGACCTAGTCAAGTGTTGAATGTTTGACCCTAAAGCCGAATTGGTGATCCGGAATCAATCGTCTTTCTTCAATTATTGGTTGCAGTCGTTTGAGCACAAGTTTCTCGAAGACTTTAGATATAATAGGCAGAAGCGAAATCGGTCTATATGATTTTTTGTCGTTCGGGCATTTCCCTGGTTTCGGAACCATTATTACCTCTGCGACTTTCCATTGCCGTGGAACGTATGAAATTCTCATTGATGCGTTTATGATGTAGAGAAGCTTGACTAACGCTCTTTTCGGTAGCTCCTTCAAAATTTCCCCAGTAATTAGGTCATAGCCTGGAGCTTTGTTATTCTTTAATTTTCGGATTGTTTGACGAAGTTCAGACAGTGTCACGGTTTTCATTCGATAATTGTCTAATTCCGCATTGCGATACAGATCGTCAACCAACGGCTCCCCGTGAAACGGTTTGAATGTTTCTTCTAGATGTTCTGCAAATACATCTGCTTTCTCTTTGTCGCCTTTTACCCATTCACCGTTATCTTTTCTTATTGGCGCCGAGTGTACTATGGGCTTTTTAATGGACTTCACGGCTTTCCAAAGTGAATAGTTTGACCCTCTATCGGCAGTCAAGTTTTCGAGGTAGTTGGTAGTCTCGCGACTTTTAAAATCTTGAAGTAAGTGCTTTAATTTGTTAGATAGCCCATTCAGAGTGGTTTTATCAGGAGGAGCTCGAGACAAATGCCACCTCTTTCGAGCCTTTCTCTTTTCGCGTATGAGCTCTTCAATTTCGCGCGGGTAAATTGATCCGCTTTTCCTTACTCCAGTCTTCCGGAAAGAAGTATTGTTCCAAGCAGCGTCTTGGATAGTTCTAACGAGTTTATCGACTTCGTCTTCTATTTCTAAAGGGGTTGTAAGTGGTACATGTAGAGATACATTTTCTTTACAGTATTTCCTAAAGCCATCCCAGTCGGTGTTGTTATTCGTAAGCCTAGGCGCTCTCTCATTTTTTGCTAGACTTCCGCCGATTTTCAAAACGACTGCCGAGTGATCCGAACAGAGATCATAGCCTTCTTCTACATTTGTGAGGTGGCGGGGAACCCCTTTTGCGATAAAGAAATCGACAGGGTCAGGTACTTTGTTTCTGTCGGTTGGCCAATACGTTGGCTTTCCCGTCGAAAGGAAAACCACGCCACGTTTCATGCTAGCTTTGAAGAGTACTCTACCTCTTGTTGAATTGCACCGTGATCCCCAAAAGGTGTTTTTCGCATTAAAGTCCCCGCCGATGATAAAATTCGACCCAAGTAAGTCAAAGAGGGGAGTAAGATCGTCGTCCGCTAGCCTATACTGTGGAGGAAAATAACTCGAGGCAATATTATAATCTAGGTGACCTATTTTTACCGATACTGAAGTTATTTGCATAGAGTCAAGCTTAATTTCTTCGTTTTTGTAATGCTTAATGCAGTGTTTGATGTAGAGAGAGGATCCGCCTCTCGAATTTTCTGATGGATGATGCGCGTGGTAGCCGATGTAACCTCTAATTTTGGGTCCGGATCCCTTCTTAAAGTGTGTTTCCGAAATCAGGCATAGGTCAATATTTTTTTCCCGTAGAAATACTTCTAGTTCGCCTCACGACACCACGAACCAGTTGGTTCGTGGTGTCGTGAGGTCAACACGTACTTTGTTCTATCGCGCAATTTAGTTGTCTTTTTCCAAGTTAAATCCACGCAAAATGCCTTGTGTTTGCAATCAGAAAGTTGAACGTAGTCAGCCAAAAGTAAAATGTGCGGGTTGCGATGATTATTTTCATTGCAAGTGCGTTAATATGCAACCGGCAGACGTTGATTTTCTGAAGAAATCTAAAAAGCTGTTTCGTTGTAAGAGATGCTCTGCTATACGAAGGGGATCCCTTCACTCTCCCCCACCGCCAAAACAGCTACAAGATCAGCAACCACAACATATACACGAAATTTATTGTAAGAGTCCGGCTCTCTCTTCAGCTGAATTACAAATAAACGCTAACTTTGAAAATCAGCCCGAGCCATCAGCGTCGCCGTCATCGTCGCGCTCAATGCAACCTTATGCTGAGACTACTCTTCGTCATCAGCCGCAATCACCACATCAAGATCATCATCAGCCGCTTCGTCATCGCCAGGAAAATCAACAACAACTACACCAGCTTAATCAAGAACGGGTCTTTCTCCAGCAGCAAAGCATAGAACAGTGTGAAAGTGATACCCACAATAATAAGAACAATAGAGTGATTACTTTAGAGACAGTTTACAACGAAATAGTTGCTCTTAGATATGAAAATTCTCATGTTCTCTCCTTGATTAAGTCGCTAGAAGAAGAAAAAAATAATCTATTACAAACTGTCAGCGAACTTCAAAGAGAAGTAGATTTTTTGCAACAAGAAAGTAGAGAAAGGTGTGTTGAAATAGTGGGTGTTCCTAATGTAAACAATGGTAACGCATTGAGTTGTGCTTTGGAAGTTTTCTCAAAGGGTGCATGCGTCGATATATCTGAAGCTGATATCGACAATTGCTTTGTAAAAAATATAAAGATGAAAAATAATTCTTTGAATAAGGTTGTAGTGGTCAAATTTGTTTCTAAGTTGAAAAAAAATGTAATTATGAAGAACAAATTCAACAAGAAAAATAATTTAACTTCAAAAACTTTTAATTGTGAGAAAAATAATAACATTTATATAAATGAATCTGTAAGTGGTGCGACAAGACAACTTTTAAAAGCTGCACAGAAAGCTAAGAAAGAAAAAATGTTCAAGTATGTTTGGGTTAAAAACGGGAGAGTTCTCATGCGCAAGAGGGATAACGACAAGTATATTGTTATTAATTCAGAGCTGGATCTTCTAACACTTAATTAGCATGCAAGATTCTGAAGTAAATATTTTGAACTATCCCTCCGTCAACTGTGCAGATGTTGACTTCCATGATCTCGTTTCTAACCAGAAATATTTGAACAATTTTCTTATTATTCACCAAAATATTAGAAGCTTGCGTAAAAATTTTGATAACTTTGTTGTACATTTAGAATCTTTTGTGAATAAGCCTGATTGTATTTTTTTGTCAGAAACGTGGATTTATAAAGAAGAAGAGTCTCTATATAGCATTGACGGGTATGAAAGTATACCTTGTAGTAATAACGCGTATGCTGCTGGCGGTGTTATCGCCTTTATTAAAACTGAGATAAGTGTTGAAGACTATCGTTATAATCTGCATAGCTGTGATGTTTTAAAAGTGAAGGTAAATGATAAAAAGTTAACTTTATTTTGTGTTTATAGATTTAATGAGTCATCAAATACGGCTTATAACATGTTTTTAGAGGAATTAGATTGTTTATTAGCAAAAGAATCTTACAGTAATATAATTTTATTGGGTGATATCAATATCGATATTTTACAAAACTCCGTTCCTGTAGATAATTATTTGTTTTTATTAGCATCTTATGGCTTAGAGTCATGCATAAGGAAGCCAACACGCATTTCAGACTCCTCAAGCACTTGCATTGACCATATCATGGTGCGCTTTTTTAATTCGCAGAAATTCGAACTCAGCTGCTCTGTGATTGATTTTCAGTTGACTGATCATTGTATGACATGTTTAAGCTTTGATTCTATTTCAAGTCCTAAAAACCCACCACAATGTTTTTCCTATGTTACAACTGATTATGCTTCTCTAAATAGCCTGCTGCGCTCTGAACGTTGGGAAAACATTACTAATGAAAGTGATCCTTCAAGGGATTACTCTATATTTATTGAAACCTTGAGTGGTTTTGTCATCCAATGTTCCAGTAAAAGAGAAAAAAGTGTAAACAAATTTAAAAAACTTAAGCCCTGGATTACTGTCGACTTGCTTAAGAAAATCAATTACAAAAAAAAGCTCTACAAAATAAAACTGAAATATCCCAATAAAATTTGTGTCATCAATGCTTACAAGAAATTATGTAAAGATATTTCAAAAGATGTTATGTGGTGTAAAAATAATTTCTATCTTAATAAGTTTCGCGAGACCAAAGGTGACTCTAAAAAAGAATGGAAATTGGTAAATGAAATACTAAACAAGTCAACTAATTCTCACAAAAATCTAAGCTTGAAGGATGGTGATCTACTCATTACAAATCCTACAAACTTAGCAGATAAATTCAATAATTTTTTTGCCTCCGTTGGTAGTAAAGTGGTGTCAGATAATTGTTCTGAACTTAATGAATGTGAATGTTTATCTCGTGAGGTGTCATCTTCTCAAAGCTTTTTTTTTTGAACCCATAACTTCTTTTGAATTATACAAAATCATAACTTCTCTAAAAAATTCTAACTCTGCAGCCACTGAAAGTCTATCAAACAACTTCGTCAAGAAAATAGCTTTCAATGTTTGTGATATCTTATGCCTCATTTATAATAAAAGCATTTTAAGTGGTGTTTTCCCAGCTGATTCAAAGCAAGCCGTTGTGATTCCTTTGTTTAAGAAAGGTGACAAAACTTCGTCAAATAACTATAGACCGATTTCCATACTCTCGGTTTTTTCGAAGATTTTTGAAAAAACAGTCAAAAATCGAATGATGAAGTTTTTAGACAGAAACAAGTTTTTTAGTGTATGTCAATTCGGGTTTCGTTCTGGTTTGTCAACCGAAGATGCCCTCTTTTTTGCACCAATATATACAATGGCATTAATAATAGGAAATTAACTGCAGCTCTCTTTATTGACATAACCAAAGCTTTTGATACCGTCGACCACAAAATACTCTTGGACAAACTGTACAATTGTGGTTTTAGAGGCGTAATGCATAATTGGTTTCGTTCCTATTTTTCTGACAGAAGCCAAAGGGTCAAAATCAATGGTCAGTTCAGCTCCGAAAGTGGCATCTCATTAGGTGTACCTCAAGGTTCTGTGCTTGGACCAATACTTTTCCTAATTTTTATCAACTCGCTTTTATTACAAAAATACCGCAGCAAAGTAAATGCTTTCGCTGATGACATGGCTTGTGCTTTTCACGGTGACTCTGCTCTGGATCTTTCTGCAGATATTAATCACGACCTTGAAATCCTTAGTCATTGGTTTAAAATGCATAAGATGGCAATCAGTGAGAAAACGAAAATTATGTTTTTTACTATATCTGGCAAGGAGGTAGATTATGGATCATACACTTTTCATTCTGGAAGCTGCAAGAAATATAATCACAGTAACGAAATTTGTAACTCGGTATTGAACAAAGAGATATATTTTGAGTCAAGTACTTGCTCCGATAAATGCTTTAATATTATGCAAGTTAAGTCATACAAGTACCTTGGAGTTTTGCTGGATTGGAAGTTAAGTTGGTCTGCTCATACAGATGCACTTAAGAAGTATCTTATGGCTGCTACAAGGCAAATATATCTTTTAAAAAGTTATTGCTCAAGTGAACTTCTCAAGTGTATTTATTATGGTTTAGTGCACTCTAAGCTTGAATATGGCATAGTTTCATGGGGTGGAACGCACAACAATAAAATTAACCCACTTCTGATTTCTCAAAAACACATTATTCGTCTTATTTGTTTTAAAAGTCGTCGGCATAATAGTTTACCACTTTTTAGAAGTATGAAAGTACTTCCTCTGAAGCACTTATATTTCTATAAAGTATTAAAGATTTTTTTCGCAAGATCTGGTTATCTAACAAACCGGTGTTAATCTGCTAGCTATAACCTTAGAGTAAACAATCAACATCTTGCTATAGTACCACATCACAATCTGCAATTATATTTACATTTTTACACGTCAAGTGCTCCAAGACTCTTCAATAAACTACCTATTAGCATTAGAACCATTAGAAATGAATCCATTTTTCTCAAAAAATTAAAATTTTGGCTGTTCGATCTAAATTATAATAATGTTAATGATTTACTATCGATAACCATTTAATTATTTATTCTTAGGTTTTCCTTTTCACTATTTCAATGTAAAATGTATTAAAGAAAAACAAAACAAAAAGCTTGCCAAAACATATTTGCTTTTAAGTAAGAACAAATCTTGTCGTAACCTCACCTCACTACATTTAAAATTTGTCAGTTTGTTACATGTATCTTTGTCATTCCAGCTGCATTCGCCTCTAGTTCCTTATGAACTATAGATTGCAGTTTCTTTATTAATTTATTGTGTTAGTTTTTCTTGTTAATCTTTTTGATAATTATCTATGCTACGTATCATCACAATAAGTTTTAGTAAAGAAATAAATTGAATTGAATTGAATTGAATTGATTTTCTTTAAAAGACCATTTGCATTCCATGTAAGTATGTTAATGAGCTTCATATTCATGATTTGTTATTGGTTTTGCGAGGTTTAAACTCTAGCTCGCTCATTTTGTCAAATATTACTTGATTAACTTTAGTTTGTTGCTCAAGCTTTTCCAATATCATAAATAATATTTGAGATACCGAATCTGTTGTGGTAGGTTCTGGAGGTTTGCTTTTGTGTGACGCGACTTCAGCGTACGATCTTGGGCCGATGAGTGATGATTTTCCCTTTGTACTTGGACCGGCGACGTTTTCTTGCGGAGTTTGTATATTTTTTCTCGTTAATCTCGTATTTCTGACCGATTGGGAGTTCTGACCGATTTGGGAGTCAGCTCTAGAACGTTTTGGGGTTGTGGCCCTATCTACAATATGTTGCTAAACAGTTTCGTGACGTTTTTGTAGCTCTATTGCGATTTCGCAACCTCGGTAGCTCGCCGGGTGACTTCCATTACAATTGGCGCAAGTCGCTGGGGCCTGACTGCTTACGTTGCAATCTTTTGAAAGATGTCCACCGGCGCATTTGACACATCGCGGTTCTTTTTGGCAGTACGCTTGAGTATGTCGGAAGCCTTGGCATCGCTTACATTGAGGTACTAGTCTATTGCCCTTTCGCTTGGGCTCAATATTTACCCTGATATTTAGGATTGTTTTTATTTTATATATTTCGTTTATGTTTTCAATCCTATCGAACGTCAGCATGAAAATAGGAAGACCGCGCTTGACCACGGTGTCTTTTTCTCCTTCCGTATGTTGTTTTTCTTTCTTAAGTATGTTCACGGCATCAAGAATTTTAAAGCCTTGGGCTTGAACATCTTCAACAATTTCTTCCTTCGTGCAGGTTGGGTGAAGTCCCCTAGCGAAAACCCGAAGCGGCTTCTCGAATTTGTTTTCGTAAGTATACCATTGTACATTCTCGGTATTTAATTTTTGCGAAAGTGCGCGATAGGCATCAGAGTCATCGACATTGACTTTCCATACATTATTTCGAAGAGAAATTAAATTATACTTCGTCTCCAGAGTATTTTTTAAGATATTTCGCAGCTTTCCGTAGTCTGCGACCCCAACGACATTTATTGCAGGCGGTCGGCGAATTTTTTCTTCAATTTTCGCTGTCGCTTTTTTTGACACGGTTGGTGTTTCATCGTGTTTATATACGGCCTCAACTACTGGCGAAGACCCAATTTTTCGTTTTTTGGTAGATCTTTTCTTGAGAGCCGGATTAGTTTCACGTGCAAGCTCTTCTTCGTCTGTCACGTATTCGCTTTGACGCTTCGGCGTGTCCTCACGTTTTGTAGTATCACGGGGATTCCTAAGAGCCTCGTTTTCTTTTCGTAACGAATCTACTTCATTTTTGAGCTCATGGTAGAGACGTTCCATATCTTTAAGCTTAGCGCGGAGTTCGTTGTTTTCCGCTTCAAAGCATTTAGTTTTCGCTGAGTCCCGATTAACCGGCGGACTTCCTTTCCCGGAGATGATCGATCTAGGTGGTGGTGATCGAGGTACCCTTGGTTTCTTCATAAAGGGATTTGAAAGCAATAAATGGCTCTCCCCAGAATCCGTAGAGCCTACCTCCGAAGAGGGTGGATTTGCCAGTGATGCTGGATTACCACCTGGGGTATTACTTCCGTTCGTTTTGTCCATTGCATGGTTTGTATGCGCTACGCGCTCGGCATACGGAGGGTGGATTTTAGTCGCCTCTTACGACAGGCATGCCTTACCTCGGGTATATTCTAACCCCTACCCGAAGGGGGCAATTTCCATTGTGTGATGACCAGGTTAAGTAGGGACTCGCAGCTGTATTGGCGTCTAAATCCTGACTGATGACTCGACAAAAAATGGTTAGCCTCCATATAGGTCTGCAGCTGGTTATGAACAATTTTTTCCAAGATCTTACTCTCAGTCCTTAACATGTTGACTGGTCGAAATTCCGCAGGATTCAAGGTCTTCTTTACTTTCTCTATAGGTACAACTGTTGATACCTTCCAGTGTTGAGGGAAAATTCCATTGCTTAGGGATTCGTTTATAATTTTTAGGAAACTAGGTGCAATGATGTCAAACGCACTTAGTATCATTTTAGTTGACAAACCATTAACGTCTTTTTTTACTATTCATATTTTTCATTACTTTTTTTAATTCACTAAGGGTTAATGATTTAAATTTAAACCTTTGCCTTACATGTACATTGATTAAATTCGAGTATTGTTGGAATGGTATTCTGTCATTTAATTCCTCCACACTTTTGACAAAAAACACATTAAGCTTATTAGCAATGCTAGCTTTATTTTTAGTAGTTCCACCATCACAGACTAATTCTTTTATTTCATTTCTTTCTTCCCCCAGCACTAGTGTTTTTATTGTTCTCCACATAGATTTTTGGTCAGACGATTGGTCAATCTTATTGGCTATGTAATTGCTTTTTGCTAAAATTAATTCTTTGGCGTACCTATTTCGACACATCTTGTACCTACACCAATCAAGAGTGTTATTAGTCCAAACAGCTGTTTGATACAGCTGGATTTTAGTTCGCTTCATATTTAATAAGTAGCTATTAAACCAAGGAATATTATTTCTCGCGCTTATAGATTTTTGTTTAATCATTTTCCCCATCGCAGATTTTAGTTTATCACTGAAAGATATTGCTAATTCATTAACTTCACTGCAATTTATATTTTGTATTCCGTTACCAATGAGTTCTCTGCGAAAAACACTTTCTTTAAATAAAGGGTGATTTTTTAGCTGGTTTGGTTTTGGCAACACTGGTTTTGACAGCTGACGTGTGTTTAGTACCTTGTGTCACTGTCAAACAGCTTCAAGTTGGTTTGCAATTTAACCATGAATTGTCTTACAAATGAACAACGCTTGCAAATTATTGAATTTTACTATCAAAATTCGTGCTCGGTTCGAAATGTTCACGCGAAACAATGGCGCAATTGCGAGGCGAGTTTGGTGAACAGTTAATTTCACGTTTCGGGCCGGTCAATTGGCCGCCTAGATCGTGCGATTTGACACCATTAGATTATTTTTTGTGGGGGTATGTCAAAGCTAATGTCTATAGGGACAAGCCCGCTTCGATTGACGCACTGGAAGCCAACATCCATGCATTCATTCGTGAGATACCGGCCGATATGTGTGAAAGAGTATGCCAAAATTGGACTCAGCGGATGGGCTACCTGAGATGCAGCCGCGGTCAAAATTTGCATGAAATTATCTCTAAACATTAAATTGCAAGGTTCAAACTATCGATTCAAATAAATATTTCATTAATTTTTTTGAATTTTTTGTGTTTTTTTTTTTAAAAAAAGTTCTCAACCTCTTAAAAAATCACCCGTTATTAATGATTTTATATATTTTTTCGAGGGTTTATTATTAAGGAGATTTGTTTTGATAATTATTTCTACAGATTCGTGATCACTGATCTTATATTCTTTTTTAACTTTTGCTTTAATGTTTATCTTGTTTGTTATTACGTAGTCAATTAAAGTAGACGTGTTATGTGTGATTCTCGTTGGTTCATTAACTATTTGTTTATTCGATAGGTCCGCGATGCTTTCGTAAATACGTTTTTTGTAAATGCTGTCCGACAGCCAATTTATATTAAAATCGCCCATAATAATAACCTCCTCATATTCACAGCATACATCTTCTAGTCTGTTTTTGAAAAAATCACAAAATATGTTCTCAGGGCAGACACGATTATCCGGAGATCTATAGATGCCCGCTAAAACTAGGATTTTATTTTCAGCGCGCACTTGAATTACTAGCCACCACATCATTTTACCTACAGCTATGTTTGCGATTTCTTCGATTCGCCATAAGTCTTTAACATAAAATATTACACCGCCCGTATGATTAGAAATGCTGTTAATAAATAAATAAATAGAGTGGCGCAACAGCTCGAGGTGAACCAGGGCCAACTTCTCAACCATGTATGCTGTGTGTGCTATTTTTTTTTTCACATATAAAATGCTGTTACACCTGGCAATTTTATAACCTTGTAGTTTTATCTCCGAGTCTTTTATATCTGCTGTGATATGCGTTTCAGTAATGCAAATAAAATCGTACTCACTTTTAATTGCAACCACTTCCAATTGGGTTAAATTTGCTTTCCCCTCTGTATTTAAATATAATCCTTTAACTGAGGACGCTAATTGCTAATAGCAAATCCTCTCGTTTTCAATTTTAAGCTTTCGTTGAAGGGTACGACAGCAACTATCTCTGCAATCGTGATTTATATCTATTCACTTAAATTAAGACGTTCTTTCGCCTTTTTGCAATTTACATTTTTTTTGTCATTCTGGCAGATTTTAAAAGAATGACCTTCTTCACCGCACTTTGCACATACCTGGGCACTAGCACTGCAACGCGTAGATGTGTGGTTAAATCCCCAGCATTTGAAACATCTTAATACCGTCAAACTTTCATAGACTGGACATCTATCCCACTCAATATTTAATTTCTTTAATTTCAGTATACTTTCAAAGCCTTTGCCATCTACTTCAATTATAGCATTATACACCCGCTGGTTTTTAAATGACTTGTACACTTTTAAGCACTTTATTTCAAAGCACTCAACTTTGTTTTGATTTTTTATTGCCTCTACAATTTTTGCCCCTTCCATATTTTCACTTAGACCCGTAATTAGAATTTTAGGAAGTCGAACTTTCGGTAAATGCTCATCGTATTTTTCACTCAATTTTTCTCTCAATTCAAAAGCTAATTTCGATCGCGCTTCATTGGTATTACATCGAATAGCAACCGCACCGTCTTGTCTGTTTGCTATTCATATCGGCTACTTCGGTATAACATACCTGCTATAGTGGGCGTATTGGTATATTTGAAAGATTTTGGAGTTTTAGCCTCCGTCCACCCTAGTATTAAAAAAAAAACTTGTACTGCTTCGCATGACGTTGACATTACGTACGAAATTTCAGCACCCTAGCTTAAAATGTAAGGCCTAAAAACACGTGACATACAGACGGACGGACGGACATGTCTTATTCGATATCATATGCCTTTAGGGTCTTGGAGCCTACCATTATTATTTCACCGGGTTACGAACTATGTGGCAAGCTTAATATACCTTTTATCATATGCGATGGGCATGGGGTATAAAAATGTTACCCATTAGATATTGACAACCGACCTTTTGTTGATTTTTTTGTCGCTGTCTGCTTCTTCTGTGGAATTTGTTGTTGTATCCTCATTTTGTTTGTGCACTTGTTTTGCAACCTACAAGCAATCGATCCTCGAAAGCTAAATAAGGTCAAATAGATATTACATTTTTATTTTTTGGAGTCGGAAGTAAAATGTATGGCTATTTTTGACCTGGGACTAGATAAATAGTGGTATTGTTTTCTTATTGGTTCAGTAACTAAAGGTAAGGATGTCTATAATAATGAATCCCATTCTTTGTTTCTTGGCAAGTTGATAAGGCTTCTTTTAGGTACCTACTGTGTTTTGAAGAAAGTGGTTTGAACTTTCAACGAATATAGTTAGGCACAAACGGATAAAAAATTATTTTCGATGACGAAATTATTCTCAATTATTCAGGTTGGCTTCAACTGGTTTTGCTTCGTAGGTAAACACCTACCTGTATGTACCTACCTGTTTTTCAGGTAGGTACCTAGGCGCAAACGGATAAAAAATTATTTTCGATGAAGAAATTATTGTCAATTATTCAGGTTGGCTTGAACTGGTTTTGCTTCGTAGGTAAATACCTACCTGTATGTATACAACATTTAACATAAAAGAGGCATTCGAACACCTACATATGAGAACTTTGTGAATTTCAAGCAAAGGTATTCTCATATTTTTTAACGAAACGCAGGGTGGTAAATAATTTTTTTTACTCGACCGAGGGTAGGTATATTAATTTTAATGCATAGTTTGTAACACTGTGAAATAACCACCGTAACCCCTTAAGAACTTTTAGAGATACATATGATCGTGACCGACAGGTGAATCGATTAAGTCATGTCCGTCCGGCCGTCCGTTTGTATGTGTAAAGATTTGAGGTCTTCAGAATTAAGCTAGAGAGCTGAAAATTGGTACACGGCTTGGTTTGGCGATTTTTTGGAAAGTTGATTCAAAATCGAAAAAAAATTATTTGACAAAAGATATTACTATTTGCAAAGTTAATGGATGCTGTGGTTGCTGATCCCTTTGGGGCAACTTTTGGCAGTAAGGTTTAAACTTATAGATGAATCTCAAGGTTAAAGTAAAGTCCAGAAGCGTCTGTCACACATTGTGACGCTCACTGGTCGCCATCTGTCTTCAAAGGGCGGCTGTATTTAAAAATGAAAATAGAAGTGACTTACCTATTTCTCATAAAAACGACAAGTTAAAAAAAAAACCAGTGAGTAAGTGCAACAGTGCGTATGTAATAGATTCGCGATGTACCCTATTCCTATTCCTATTCTCCTTTTCATTCCTATTCTCCTTCCCATTCCTATTCTGCTTTCCATTCTCGTTCTTCTTTTCCATCCCTGTCGCGTTACCATTTATGCATCATGTTGCAGAATAAAACGCGCTGAACTTAAAATAAAGTTATCTTTATTCCAGTAAGTTTAAAAGAGGAATGAACAAGAGTACTTGGGCGAAAAGAAAGAAAAGTACGTTATATGCATTACATGATCATGCGTTACTAGTATACATAAAAATTCAGTTATCATAGGAGAGAGTATTGTGTTGATTACTAGCTTTTAACATTTATATACTTGGGCGGTGGTGATTACATTATTACATAATTATTACAGTGGTCTAAAAAACTATTTCAACACACCCTCACAATACAATACTATTTTTCTGATTTGTTTACAAATATACTTCTTAAATTGACAAGCCCATTAAGCATACAAATTTCGTATGTTTCGGTTTCGGCAAATTCTTCGTTAGCACGTCAGCCATCATGTCTCCCGTGCACTGGTACTTCAACTTGATGATGTCTGCTTGAAGAAGTTCTCGGACAAAATGGTACCGTATGTCTATATGTTTGGTACGGGGATGATGCACCGGATTATCCGCAAGTTGTTGGGCTCCTAAATTATCATTAAAGAGAACAATGTGATTATTTTTCAGTTTTATACCAATTTCAAATAATAAATTTCTTAAATAAACTGCCTCTTTACTGGCTTGAGACAAAGCCATATACTCAGCTTCTGTGCTACTGTGTGCAACTCATGTTTGCTTTTTTGATTCCTAAGAAATCGCTGCTCCTCCCAAAATGAAAACGTAACCTGTATAGGATTTCCTGTCGTCGAGACTCCCTGCCCAATCTGCGTCAACATAGCCTTTTATATCCTCGGATGTTTTTGTAAAGGTGAGCTTAGAATCACAGGTGGTACTGAGATATCGCAACAAGTGCTTTAGGGCAACCGCATGCTCAGTGTGTGGATCAGTATTAAATTGCGATAACTTGCTTATGGTATGAACAATATCCGGGCGCGTACAAACAGCTATATACAAAAGGGCCCCAATTAGCGATTGATACGAGCTCGGGTCTTCCTTTTTACATGTCGAATTGAAACACTTTCGTAGTTTGATACCTGGATCCAATGGGGTAAATTGAGGCTTACATGTTTCCATCAGCTGACCTTTGAGCACATCCATTAATAACTGGTTCTGTTGTATATCTATTGGTCCCCTTAATCCATTCCGCTCAACCTGAATCCCTAGAAAGTATTTAAGAGTGCCTATGTCCACGCAGTCGAATTGGTCACAAATTTGTCGCTTTATGTCGCTTAAAGACTGTTCATCAGAGCATGCAACCATTATGTCATCTACGTAAATAACTATGATGTTAAAGTCTCTCTCTGTGTTCATAACATATACACAGCTATCGCCGGTACATCTCAAAAAACCAATCCCCTGCAGAACACTATCAAGCCGTTTGTTCCACTCACGGCCTGATTGCTTGAGGCCGTATAATGATTTGAGCTATTTACATACTTGGTTAGGATGTTCAGCGTCAATAAACCCTTCCGGTTGGGACATGTAGACGGTATCCAATTGATGTAATATAAGTTCATACTCGACAGCTAAGGCAATAACTAGGCGGATTGTTGAAAAACGTGCTACGGGTGAAAAGGTATCTTTATAATTAATTAAATACTTCTGCGCACAACCTTTCGCGACAAGCCTGCACTTGAATCTATCGACTGAACCATCTACATTCCGCTTAACGCTAAAACCCCACTTGCATCCTATGACCTGACCTTTTTCAGGCCGATCAACCAACTCCCAAGTGTTGTTTTTTAATAAAGCGTCTATTTCGGCATTCATGGCATCCTTCCATTTATCCGCGTCTACACTTGACATTGCTTCTGCAACCCTCACTGGGGCAGCACGGATCTCCACTGACTGCACATCCTCTCTCGGAATTGATTCTTCAGCTTGAGCATCCACAGATGCGAATGCGAATGATTCTGGGGCATCCTGGTCCTCTCACATAGTACGGGCTTTTGGTCTTATCCTCCTCTTTGACACTTTCTTCTTGTATCTCACTTGATTGCTGCTGCTATTCTTGAAGCTGAGGCAGGTGTTCTAGTTCAGTTATTAGAAATTCATTTAAGTTAGCGGCTGAAAAATTTCGAAAGTCCTCAAAAAATGTAACGTCCCTGCTCTTTTCCACCTTTCTGCTATGGGGATCGAATAAGCGATACGCCTTGGATTCATCAGAATAACCCACCATATAACATTCCCTGCCTTTAGCAGAAAACTTTGACCGACCTGGCTTCTTGTCTAACATCACAGCTTTAGATCCAAAAAGTTTAAGATGCGAAATTTCGGGTTTACGACCTGACCAAAGCTCATATGGCGTTAAATCTCCAGTGACACTTGTTGGCGATCTAGTTCTAAGATATACGGCAGTATTTATGGCTTCGGCCCACAAATATTCGGAAAGCTCAGATCCCACTAGCATACATCTAGCCATTTCTACTTAAGTTCGGTTGGCCCTCTCCGCCACCTCATTCTGTTGAGGAGTATACTCAACAGGAAGCTGCCTCTTTATTCCGTTCTCGTTTAAATACTCACAGAATGAATTGCTTAAATACTCCATCCCATTATCGCTTCGTAAGGTTTTAATCTTGCACCCTGACTGTAGTTCAACAATTGCTTTAAACTTTTTAAAAACTCCAAAAACTTGATCCTTAATCCTGATGAAATATACAAATATTTTTCTCGACAAATCATCTATAAATGTAAGAAAGAATCTTGCTCCACCAGCTGAAGTCACTCGCATCGGGCCGCAGAGGTCTGTGTGGACCAACTCTAGCAACTTCTTGCTTCGATGTAAGGATTGCTTAGGAAATGGTTTGACAGTTATTTTTGCCTTTGCACATACAAGGCAATCGAGCTTGGAAATTTTAGAATTAAAATTGAGACCTACGACCATACTTTTGTCTTTCAGCTGTTGTAGACTTTGGCCGTTTAGGTGCCCAAATCGCTGGTGCTATTTATGAAGGCTATCAACATCATTGCAGGAGCTGAAATTAATAACTTCCTCTTTCAGAAGAAAACTTTTACGACTTTAAAATAGTATAAATGACGCAGTGGAAGAATTTTTAAGTTTCTTATAAGTTCAGTTGAATGAGCAAATCTATTAGTCTTGCACACTTTTCTGACCACGGATTTTTGGATGATTGACAGTGGTCGGAGCTTGTTTAAATAAGCGCCACCCCAGCAGCAAAGTCCGTACTGCATCTTCAATTGAAAGATGCCATAATATACAGTCTTTAATAAACTTTTAGAGCAGTATTTTTGAAGCTTGTAAAAGCAACGAGGAGTGGAGAGTAGATACTGTTTCAAGTTTAAAATATGCTCGGATTATTTCAGATTTCTGTCTAAAGTAACACCGAGGTATTTCAACTCATTAACACATTGAATCTTGAAACAGTTGTCACTGCAAATGGCGGTACTAATGAAGGATTGAACTCTTATTTAAATATGCTAGCATTCTAGTCTTAATGAGTTTTTCAAAGACTTTGGAAATTGATGACAACAATGGAATTGGCCTGTAATTTTAAATGTTATGATATATTTCCTTTTTTGTGCAGAGGACATGTGCAGAAGGCACATGTCATACGTGTATTTACTTTTTGCAAAACCATTTGAAGCCAACCTGAATAATTGAAAATAATTTTTTCATTGCACCTACATGTACAATTAGAAATAAAACAAGGCAAGTTAGGTATGTACCTATCAAGGTACCTACCTAACCTACATGATTCTGATTTGCACTGCATACATGCACCCAACATTATGTATTTTATGCGAACTACATCTAGGTACATTATCTAATAAGTAGTTGCCTAGGTAGCGAAATGGTACCTACATACATATAATATTCGTAGGTAGGGTCAGGTACATAGAAGAAACCTCATCAACTTACCAAGAAATCAATAATTGGATTTATTATTATAGACGTCCTTACCTTTAGGTACTGAACAAATAAGAAAACAATACCAACTTAATATGTATGTATCTTAATACATATTTAAAAGGGTTGGAAACCTTATCAAATACAATTGGAGTAGGTAGAAGTCAATAAAAATTTAACAAATATTTTTCGTGAATTCTCTGTCAATCACACCCTAGATATCAGGTAGCATAACATAAAGTCTTATTTCTTTTATAAGTGCGTTAAAATTTTTCTACCTCATAATAAGATATAATAATTTTTTTATACAACAACATTTTAGTTTTAAGACATGTTAAGTTGGATTAGGCATTGTAGATTTCAGGCAAAAACTTTTACTGGTTCGTAAAAAAATCTCTTTGGAATCGTTTTTTTTTTCTCTTTAAATTCTCTCTGTGCGGAATCGACCATTGGCCAACTGATTAGGTTAGGAAGGTGCGTAGGTACTATTGTGTTGGTGGAATGGGTGAGTGACTGACTCTCTTGATACATAACCGAAGCTATTAAGCTTGTAAGAAAGGTATCTATGTAAGGGCTGCCCACCTGTATATCTTTAGCGGTCCGTTCAAAAATGGGAAAAAGGACTTTCTTGTGGTATCACTTCGTTGCCCGTTCGTCCGTCCGTCGGTGAGTCGTAGAAAGATGAAATTTAGTAGATATTGAACAAATATTGAGTTTTCATAATAAAATCAAATTTTTAAAAAATTTCAAAAATTTTTTTTTTAGAAATAAGATCATAACTTTTTAATTGGGTAAACAAATACAGCCACCGCAGCCAAAGCTAAGGCTGAAATTAAATTTTGGTTTAACCGTTTTTAAACTGCGGTTTTGACGTATTTTCGAAAAAAATAATCGTGAAAAAAAACGTTGTCCCCACCACTATCTCCGATGCTATAAAGCCAAATGATTTGTAGAAAATCACACACATCAAGAAATATTAGTAATTTCGGGAAAACTATAGGAATTTTAGAATATTTAGCAGATTCTGAGATTAAGCTCGATAGCTTCAAAAACATTTCAAAAATTATTTTTCATAATATTCTGGTTTGTATATAAAACGTATGAAGAGATTTCCCAAAATTTTAAGATTTTTTAAAAATGACTCTTCTAACTTAAAATTTTCTAAAACGGTTTAAAAAACGAATTTAAAATCCCGCATTTATAAGAGATAACTAAAAATTAAGTGCCCAAAGCATTGGGAAAAATAGCCGTTGATCGTTAAATAATGTAAGAAAAAACTTAAAAACCGCATGTCCCCATCTACTATCTCGGTAACGTAATATATAGGTACCGTCTCGAAGAAAAAAGTCTTCGAAAAATTCTTTAAGTTTTGAAGAAAAAAAATATATAACGGGGCTGAAATATTCAATGGTTTTTAAGATACGCTTAAAATCATTTAAGTTGATTTACTACAACGGTTATGCTTAAAAAATGCTAATAACTTTGTTGTTTCTATTTAATAGATTAAATTTTACACAAGCTCAAACCACTTGAGTAGCACAGATCTTATACAAATATCTTCCTAAAATTGTACCCTAAATATTACAAAAAAAATTAACAAGCGAAACAAACCAGTAGGTAATCGAGATGCGCCTAGAAAAATGCCGAACTTGTCTTTGAAAGAAAAGAAAAAAGAAAACATTAAGTACTTTAATACTGACCAACAACATTTTACTATATGTATGCAAATTATTATTAATTGTACGCTAAGCCTTCAAAAAAAGGTTATAATAAATTCGTACAAAAGGTACATACAATTCAATTCAATTTTCAATTTTCTTTATTCTCACTTAAAAAATGAAATAAATTTTACAAAATTCAAAACTTAAATTATAATCTACTTAACTGAGAATAGCTAGTGGCATCTTTTAGCAAAGTGTTGCTTGAGATGATACCACATTTAGGTGAAAATACATTTTTGGGGTGAATACGAGGGTGGAAGGAGGCTAATGTATAAGTAAAAAAATAAGAAAAAACTATGGATGTGAGATAATATCATAATTGTAAGAATTATAAAAGAAACTTAAAAAGAATAGCTACTTTAGACAAAAAAAAAAATAAAAAGAATAGAATAACAAATAAATTCATGCACTACACAAACTAATAGGTATAATTACTTAAATTCGGTAACTGAATTTACAAGTACTAATTCAAAAAATTCAGAAAAATAAAACCTGACTTGGAGAGACATCTCTAGCTTAACAAATCATTAAGAATATTTAGTTATTCGTATTGTAATATTAAATAACATAGCGAAGCAAATTTTCTAATTGAACCCGATCGAAACCCAGAAACCAAGCTTTATTTTTTTTTAGAAAGGTAGTGAATTATATAGTTTACTTGAGACGATGGTATAAAAGTTTCTATAGCTTGTTGTGTTAAAAGAAGGAATATTCACAAGGAATGTGGAGTTGCTTCGAAGGTTCCTAGCATTAACCCCAAAAGCAACGAGGAGTGGAGAGTAGATACTGTTTCATGTTTAAAATATGCTCGGACCATTTCAGATTTCGGTCTAAAGTAACACCGAGGTATTTCAACTCATTAACACATTGAATCTTGAAACAGTTGTCACTGCAAATGGCGGTACTAATGAAGGATTGAACTCTTATTTAAATATGCTAGCATTCTAGTCTTAATGAGTTTTTCAAAGACTTTGGAAATTGATGACAACAATGAAATTGGCCTGTAATTTTAAATGTTATGACATATTTCCTTTTTTGTGCAGAGGACATGTGCAGAAGGCACATGTCATACGTGTATTTACTTTTTGCAAAACCATTTGAAGCCAACCTGAATAATTGAAAATAATTTTTTCATTGAAATAATTTTTTATCCGTTTGTGCCTAGGCACCTACCTGAACAATTAGAAATAAAACAAGGCCCAAAGTTATGCACCAACATTATGTATTTTATGCGAACTACATCTAGGTACATTATCTAATAAGTAGTTGCCTAGGTAGCGAAATGGTACCTACATACAAATAATATTCGTTTAAACTTCAAAACCCTTCCTTCAAAACATGGTAGGGTCAGGTACATAGAAGAAACCTCATAAACTTACCAAGATATCAATAATTGGATTTATTATTATAGACGTCCTTACCTTTAGGTACTGAACAAATAAGAAAATAATACCAACTTAATACATATGTATCTCCAAGCACAGGTAGAAAATCGCCATAAGCTTTGTCTTCCGACTTCACTAAAATGAAAATATCAGATCTATATGTGTCGCTTTATTTAGCTATCGAGGTCGAGGATCCATTGCTGGTAGGTTGCAAAAACAAGTGCACAAACAAGTGGGAGGGTTATAATCCGCTTAGGCGAATCGTTGGATACCCCACCCCAATTGACCACTGTCAAGCTCCGAATTGTGTCATAAATCTTGGTTGTTAAATTTCAGTTTCTATTAACTTCATCAGTTTCTATTGTATTTAGAATTTCCCAGTTAAGAATCTTCTCTCTAAAACAGGGGCGTGGCATCCATCCCTTTTTCATAACATCGTTTTTTTGCTTATATTTTTTACCAGAAGTGGTATACACGTATTGATTTTATTGATAAACCAATAAAAATTTGGTTTATACTTAAAAATTTTATTTTATAAATTTATTCGTTTCAATTCAGAGCTTTCAACATATCTGAACATTTTAAAGTGCAAGTTTTTTGAGTTTAGAGAAAATATATCAAATAAAAACCGTCTATTACAATGCAAATTGAATATGACCACGCCCACGTGGGGCGGTTTTTGGTTTTTTTTTATGTACTATCAGATCTGTGAATGCAGCTTGTTTAGTACAAACAATATCTGCAGCAGAAATTTGCCAAGCAGAAACTGCTACCACGGGATCAACAATTAGTGCAAGTGTTAGTGGAAAAAATAAACATGAACTAACACCAAACACTAAACAAATTAAAACAAGTATATTTTCAAACAATGGTAACAAGTGTAAAAAATAATATAAAAAACAAATTAGATTAAATACAAATTAAGAATTAACAATAACGAAGCATCCTCTTTAGCTTGGCTTTGTCCAGATTAAAGTCTTACCTACTGCTGTGGTCGGTATAAATTGAACACATGTGGCTAATAGGCTCGTTTTTCCCATAGTTACTTCTATGACGTGGGATGTGTAACAGTCTGATATTTTGGAGGTTATGAGAGCCTCCACGAAATCTTAAGTTAATGGCAGACAGAAGGTCAGGCGCATCTATAAGACCTTGCATTTATTGCTGAATAAAGATTAAGTCATTTTTGATACGTCTTTGAAGAAGGCCTTGCATTTTAAGTAATTATAGACGATCAGTATATGGAGGTAGACAAAGAGGATCATACCAAGGAAGACCCCTGAGTGCAAAACGAACAAATCTACGCTGGATCACTTCGATCCTGTTGGTATGGCAAAGTTGAGATGGAGTCGAAACCTGCGATGCGTATTCAAGGTGTGTACGAACAACACTATTATTAAGGGAAAGGGTGATGTAAGGATTATTAAACTCCTTAGACCATCTTTTAATAAAACCAAGCATGCAGTTGGATATATTAACGATATGATTAATGTGTTTTGTAAAGTCAGGATTTTGACTAAAGATAACACCAAGAACCTTCAAATGTTGAACACGGCACAGAGCATTTTCATTGATGTAGTAAGAAAATGTAGTTGCTGCACGCTTTTTAGAAAAAGTGACTATTTGACACTTAGCAGGATTTAGGAAGAGTCCGTTTTTGTTACACCAAGTATCAAAACGATTAATATCGGACTGAAGAAGGACATGGTCATTCAAGTTCTTAATAGTTTTATATATTTTCATATCGTCTGCATAAGACAGTATTTTACTATAAATAACACTATAAGGTGCATCGTTTATAGCAAGAATAAATAAGAGTGGACCAAGGTGACTTCCCTGGGGAACACGGGATAGTGCAAGAAAGGGATCTGAAAAAACCCCTCGAAACTTAACTTTATATGATCTTGAGTTAAGATAGGTAATCCAACAAATAAGATTTGGAGGAAAACCAAGAGAAGTAAGTTTATAGACAATTATTTCATGCGAAATTAAATCGAAAGCCTTAGAAAAGTCGGTATAAACGCAATTCAACTCGAAGCCATTCTCAACAGCATTAGAACATTTACTATGAAACGATAATAGGTTTGTGGCAGTCGACCTATTTTCAACAAAGCCATGCTGTTTTTTACAAATTATGTTACGACAGTAAAATATAAGGCTGTCGCAAATTAATTGCTCAAACAATTTCGGGATGGTGGATAGTTTGGCAATTGGCCTATAGTTGGAAACATCACCTTTGACCCCCTTTTTAAAAACCGGCATTACGAATGAGACTTTCCAGATGGATGGGAACTGGCCGGATGATAGCGAAAGCTTAAATAAATGCTGCAAAGGAGAGGCGAGTACATCCTTCCAATTCTTTAAAACAATAGGAGGAATTTCGTCTGGATCAGTTGAGCAATCATCATTCAGGGTAGATAGAAGCTCAATAGTTTCGATATGTATTTGTACATCGCAAGAACTAACCTGAGCAAAATCTTTGAGGTACTTGAAATAATTAGAGTCAACAGTAAATGGACCGTCCCTAAATGATTTTGAAAAATGATCAGCGAAATTATTACAAATAACGACAGGATCGTCAGAAGAACAATCATTATATTTAAGAATGGATGGATAGCCATCAGTTTTTCTTTGTGAATTTACAAACTTCCAAAATTCCTTAGGATTGGTTTTAAAATTCAAGCCAGTTAGAGAAACATAGTTATTGTAGAAGCGCTCTGAGAGAGCCTTGAATTCATTAAAAAGTAACAAGAAATGGAGTAGAATTTAACTAAAGAATGCTCAATGTCAGTGAAGCCGACTATTATCAGAAATACAATATCTATTCAGTTCGTCAGATAATGTGCGAAAGTTAGCCTTTCGGAAGTCAAAAGTGAATGAACCATCAAATGAGTTGACATTCTCATGTATATGACAGCTCAAGTCAAGAAAAACATCCAACGGGGGATGGTGAGTGTCTATCATAGTAATGTTGCACGAAGATTTACAAGCAACAGTACTAATAGCGTCAGATGTAAAAATTAAATCGAGTATTCCATTATTAGTAATCTTTTTAATACAGCTTACTTGCTGTAAGTACACAATATCTTGCAAAAGATATTATGTTACCAAGCTTTTTAAGTGTAACAAGTATGCGGGGAAGTGAAATCGGGAACATAATGCGAAACATCATCAGATGAGACCCATTTAAGAGTATGTTCCCTACACAAATTTATGGTGGTGTGCTATTAAATTTAGTGATAACTTTCACATTTTCAAAGATAATTTAACCAACAAAAAAGCATTATTTTGTTATTGAATGTATCCAAATATGCTCATCATTACAAATAATTTTAAGAAGATACAAAAGTTTTTAAAGTAGGAAAACCGGTGTTTTTTAGTATTATTTAAGCACAGTCGAAATCCTACCGCGGGGCGCTATCTAGAACTTACTTTTTTATTTATTTTTATTCTATTTATGAAATTCTAATAAGTTTTTCTTGCGAGCTGTTGTGGTAGAAAGTTGACTTTTTTGGTTTTTACTATTGTAAATTGAGATGTAAAAATTCTTTAAGTTTTGAAGAAAAACAATATATAACGGGGCTGAAATATTGCATGGTTTTTAAGATACATTTGTTTGCATTGTTTGCCCGATCCTGAAGAAAGGAGACCCTCTGAGTTGTGCCAACTACAGACAATTCAATTTAATTTTCAATTTTCTTTATTCTCACTTAAAAAATGAAATAAATTTTACAAAATTCAAAACTTAAATTATAATCTACTTAACTGAGAATAGCTAGTGGCATCTTTTAGCAAAGTGTTGCTTGAGATGATACCACATTTAGGTGAAAATACATTTTTGGGGTGAATACGAGGGTGGAAGGAGGCTAATGTATAAGTAAAAAAATAAGAAAAAACTATGGATGTGAGATAATATCATAATTGTAAGAATTATAAAAGAAACTTAAAAAGAATAGCTACTTTAGACAAAAAAAAAATAAAAAGAATAGAATAACAAATAAATTCATGCACTACACAAACTAATAGGTATAATTACTTAAATTCGGTAACTGAATTTACAAGTACTAATTCAAAAAATTCAGAAAAATAAAACCTGACTTGGAGAGACATCTCTAGCTTAACAAATCATCAAGAATATTTAGTTATTCGTATTGTAATATTAAATAACATAGCGAAGCAAATTTTCTAATTGAACCCGATCGAAACCCAGAAACCAAGCTTTATTTGTTTTCAGAAAGGTAGTGAATTATATAGTTTACTTGAGACGATGGGATAAAAGTTTCTATAGCTTGTTGTGTTAAAGGAAGGAATATTCACAAGGAATGTGGAGTTGCTTCGAAGGTTCCTAGCATTAGAAATAGGGCTCTGCAAATAACCACCTCTTATGAAGAAAACTTTTACGACTTTAAAATAGTATAAATGACGCAGTGGAAGAATTTTTAAGTCTCTAATAAGTTCAGTTGAATGAGCAAATCTATTAGTCTTGCACACTTTTCTGACCACGGATTTTTGGATGATTGACAGTGGTCGGAGCTTGTTTAAATAAGCGCCACCCCAGCAGCAAAGTCCGTACTGCATCTTCAATTGAAAGATGCCATAATATACAGTCTTTAATAAACTTTTAGAGCAGTATTTTTGAAGCTTGTAAAAGCAACGAGGAGTGGAGAGTAGATACTGTTTCAAGTTTAAAATATGCTCAGACCATTTCAGATTTCTGTCTAAAGTAACACCGAGGTATTTCAACTCATTAACACATTGAATCTTGAAACAGTTGTCACTGCAAATGGCGGTACTAATGAAGGATTGAACTCTTATTTAAATATGCTAGCATTCTAGTCTTAATGAGTTTTTCAAAGACTTTGGAAATTGATGACAACAATGAAATTGGCCTGTAATTTTAAATGTTATGACATATTTCCTTTTTTGTGCAGAGGACATGTGCAGAAGGCACATGTCATACATGAATTTACTTTTTGCAAAACCATTTGAAGCCAACCTGAATAATTGAAAATAATTTTTTCATTGAAATAATTTTTTATCCGTTTGTGCCTAGGCACCTACCTGAACAATTAGAAATAAAACAAGGCCTAAGGTTATGCACCAACATTATGTATTTTATTCGAACTACATCTAGGTACATTATGTAATAAGTAGTTGCTTAGGTAGCGAAATGGTACCTACATACAAATAATATTCGTTTAAACTTCAAACCCCTTCCTTCAAAACATGGTAGGGTCAGGTACATAGAAGAAACCTCATCAACTTACCAAGAAATCAATAATTGGATTTATTATTATAGACGTCCTTACCTTTAGGTACTGAACAAATAAGAAAATAATACCAACTTAATACATATGTATCTCCAAGCACAGGTAGAAAATCGCCATAAGCTTTGTCTTCCGACTTTACTAAAATGAAAATATCAGATCTACATGTTTCGCTTTATTTAGCTATCGAGGTCGAGGATCGATCGCTGGTAGGTTGCAAAAACAAGTGCACAAACAAGTGGGAGGGTTATAATCCGCTTAGGCGAATCGTTGGATACCCCACCCCAATTGACCACTGTCAAGCTCCGAATTGTGTCATAAATCTTGGTTGTTAAATTTCAGTTTCTATTAACTTCATCAGTTTCTATTGTATTTAGAATTTCCCAGTTAAGAATCTTCTCTCTAAAACAGGGGCGTGGCATCCATCCCTTTTTCATAACATCGTTTTTTTGTTTATATTTTTTACCAGAAGTGGTATACACGTATTGATTTTATTGATAAACCAATGAAAATTTGGTTTATACTTAAAAATTTTATTTTATAAATTTATTCGTTTCAATTCAGAGCTTTCAACATATCTGAACATTTTAAAGTGCAAGTTTTTTGAGTTTAGAGAAAATATATCAAATAAAAACCGTCTATTACAATGCAAATTGAATATGACCACGCCCACGTGGGGCGGTTTTTGGTTTTTTTTTATGTACTATCAGATCTGTGAATGCAGCTTGTTTAGTACAAACAATATCTGCAGCAGAAATTTGCCAAGCAGAAACTGCTACCACGGGATCAACAATTAGTGCAAGTGTTAGTGGAAAAAATAAACATGAACTAACACCAAACACTAAACAAATTAAAACAAGTATATTTTCAAACAATGGTAACAAGTGTAAAAAATAATATAAAAAACAAATTAGATTAAATACAAATTAAGAATTAACAATAACGAAGCATCCTCTTTAGCTTGGCTTTGTCCAGATTAAAGTCTTACCTACTGCTGTGGTCGGTATAAATTGAACACATGTGGCTAATAGGCTCGTTTTTCCCATAGTTACTTCTATGACGTGGGATGTGTAACAGTCTGATATTTTGGAGGTTATGAGAGCCTCCACGAAATCTTAAGTTAATGGCAGACAGAAGGTCAGGCGCATCTATAAGACCTTGCATTTATTGCTGAATAAAGATTAAGTCATTATTGATACGTCTTTAAAAAAGCCTTGCATATTAAGTAATTTTAGACGATCAGTATGTGGAGGTAGACAAAGAGGATCATACCAAGGAAGACCCCTGAGTGCAAAACGAACAAATCTACGCTGGATCACTTCGATCCTGTTGGTATGGCAAAGTTGAGATGGAGTCGAAACCTGCGATGCGTATTCAAGGTGTGTACGAACAACACTATTATTAAGGGAAAGGGTGATGTAAGGATTATTAAACTCCTTAGACCATCTTTTAATAAAACCAAGCATGCAGTTGGATATATTAACGATATGATTAATGTGTTTTGTAAAGTCAGGATTTTGACTAAAGATAACACCAAGATCCTTCAAATGTTGAACACGGCACAGAGCATTTTCGTTGATGTAGTAAGAAAATGTAGTTGCTGCACGCTTTTTAGAAAAAGTGACTATTTGACACTTAGCAGGATTTAGGAAGAGTCCGTTTTTGTTACACCAAGTATCAAAACGATTAATATCGGACTGAAGAAGGACATGGTCATTCAAGTTCTTAATAGTTTTATATATTTTCATATCGTCTGCATAAGACAGTATTTTACTATAAATAACACTATAACGTGCATCGTTTATAGCAAGAATAAATAAGAGTGGACCAAGGTGATTTCCCTGGGGAACACGGGATAGTGCAAGAAAGGGATCTGAAAAAACCCCTCGAAACTTAACTTTATATGATCTTGAGTTAAGATAGGTAGTCCAACAAATAAGATTTGGAGGAAAACCAAGAGAAGTAAGTTTATAGACAATTATTTCATGCGAAATTAAATCGAAAGCCTTAGAAAAGTCGGTATAAACGCAATTCAACTCGAAGCCATTCTCAACAGCATTAGAACATTTACTATGAAACGATAATAGGTTTGTGGCAGTCGACCTATTTTCAACAAAGCCATGCTGTTCTTTACAAATTATGTTACGACAGTAAAATATAAGGCTGTCGCAAATTAATTGCTCAAACAATTTCGGGATGGTGGATAGTTTGGCAATTGGCCTATAGTTGGAAACATCACCTTTGACCCCCTTTTTAAAAACCGGCATTACGAATGAGACTTTCCAGATGGATGGGAACTGGCCGGATGATAGCGAAAGCTTAAATAAATGCTGCAAAGGAGAGGCGAGTACATCCTTCCAATTCTTCAAAACAATAGGAGGAATTTCGTCTGGATCAGTTGAGCAATCATCATTCAGGGTAGATAGAAGCTCAATAGTTTCGATATGTATTTGTACATCGCAAGAACTAACCTGAGCAAAATCTTTGAGGTACTTGAAATAATTAGAGTCAACAGTAAATGGACCGTCCCTAAATGATTTTGAAAACTGAGCAGCGAAATTATTACAAATAACGACAGGATCGTCAGAAGAACAATCATTATATTTAAGAATGGATGGATAGCCATCAGTTTTTCTTTTGGAATTTACAAACTTCCAAAATTCCTTAGGATTGGTTTTAAAATTCAAGCCAGTTAGAGAAACATAGTTATTGTAGAAGCGCTCTGAGAGAGCCTTGAATTCATTGAAAAGTAACAAGAGATTGTCATGGTCAATGGTATTTAAGCTCTTGATATATGTTTTCCACGCTTTATTGCGCTCATTGCGTAAAACTTTCAGTTCCTTGGTATACCATGGATGGCAGAAATTAGAATTCTTAATTAGCTTCATAGGTATAGTATTACTGATACAGGTATTGAGTATGGAGTACAATTTAACTAAAGAATGCTCAATGTCAGTGAAGCCGACTATTATCAGAAATACAATATCTATTCAGTTCGTCAGATAATGTGCGAAAGTTAGCCTTTCGGAAGTCAAAAGTGAATGAACCATCAAATGAGTTGACATTCTCATGTATATGACAGCTCAAGTCAAGAAAAACATCCAACGGGGGATGGTGAGTGTCTATCATAGTAATGTTGCACGAAGATTTACAAGCAACAGTACTAATAGCGTCAGATGTAAAAATTAAATCGAGTATTCCATTATTAGTAATCTTTTTAATACAGCTTACTTGCTGTAAGTACACAATATCTTGCAAAAGATATTATGTAACCAAGCTTTTTAAGTGCAGTATGCGGGGAAGTGAAATCGGGAACATAATGCGAAACATCATCAGATGAGACCCATTTAAGAGTATGTTCCCTGCACAAATTTATTGTGGTGTGCTATTAAATTGAGTGATAACTTTCACATTTTCAAAGATAATCTAACCAACAAAAAAGCATTATTTTGTTATTGAATGTATCCAAATATGCTCATCATTACAAATAATTTTAAGAAGATACAAAAGTTTTTAAAGTAGGAAAACCGGTGGTTTTTAGTATTATTTAAGCACAGTCGAAATCCTACCGCGGGGCACTATCTAGAACTTACTTTTTTATTTATTTTTATTCTATTTATGAAATTCTAATAAGTTTTTCTTGCGAGCTGTTGTGGTAGAAAGTTGATTTTTTTCGTTTTTACTATTGTAAATTGAGATGTAAAAATTCTTTAAGTTTTGAAGAAAAAAAATATATAACGGGGCTGAAATATTGTATGGTTTTTAAGATACATTTGTTTGCATTGTTTGCCCGATCCTGAAGAAAGGAGACCCTCTGAGTTGTGCCAACTAAAGAGGCATAAGTCTTCTTAACATCGCATACAAGATCTTTTCTGCTGTACTGTGTGAACGCCTGAAGCCATTTGTCAACAGTCTGATAGGCACATATCAGTGTGGCTTTAGGCCAGGAAAGTCCACCATCGATCAAATATTCACACTGCGGCAGATCTTGGAGAAAACCCAGGAATTCCAAATCGATACACACCACCTCTTCATCGATTTCAAGGCCGCGTATGACAGCATTATAGAGACGAGCTATATAGCGCAATGTCTAGTTTTGGCATCCCTGCCAAACTCGTCAGTCTGTGCAGGATGACGATGGAAAACTCACGCGGTTCCGTCAAGGTCGGCAAAAACCTCACCGACCCCTTTGATGTCAAAAAAGGACGCGCTGTCATGCGACTTCTTTAACATCATACTTGAGAGAATTGTGCAGAACTCTCGCGCCAACACCAGAGGTACAATCTTTCAAAAGTCCGTTCAACTACTTGCTTACGCAGACGACATTGACATAATCGGTAGAACAAGGCGTGATGTCAGTGAAGCCTTCGTGAGTATTGGGACGGAAGCGGCGAATATGGGTTTAGCAGTCAATGAGGGCAAAACCAAGTATATGCTGTCATCAAGAAAAGACACCCAACACCGACATCTTGGACAAAACATCACCATCGACAGCTATAACTTTGAGGTAGTTAGGGACTTTGTCTACGTGGGTTCCACTATCAATTCAAACAATGACACCAGCGCTGAAATCAAACGAAGGATAACTCTTGCCAATCGCTGTTTCTTTGGGCTTGGAAGGTAATTGAGTAGCAAGGCCCTCTCTCGAGCAACTAAAGTGTCGACTTATAAGACCCTCATCATCCCAGTCCTGCTTTACGGTGCAGAAGCATTCAAAGGCAGATGAAAACACTTTAGGCTGCTTCGAGAGGAAAATTCTTCGGACGATTCACGGTCCCGTCTGCATAGACGGAGAGTGGAGGAGGAGATATAACATCGAACTGTACGGGCTGTACAGCGATACCGACCTAGCCAAAAGAGTCAAAACACAACGTCTACGATGGCTGGGTCATCTAGAGCGGATGGTCACCAACGCCCCGGCCCGGAAAATCTTCGAATCCACACCGCAGGGACGACGTGGTAGAGGAGCACCGAGACTCAGGTGGCGCAAGCAAGTGGAAGGGGACCTCAGCCAACTTCGCGTGCGAAACTGGAGACGGCTAGCTAGAGACAGAGCTGGCTGGCGAAGCTTGTTGGCTGAGGCCCAGGTCCACCCCGGACTGTAGCGCCACCTTAAGTTTTTAAGATACGCTTAAGATCATTTAAGTTGATTTACTACAACGGTTATGCTTAAAAAATGCTTATAACTTCTGAGTTGTTTCTATTTAATCGATTAAATTTTACACAAGTTTAAACCACTTGAGTAGCAAGCCAAAATATGTAAAAAAAAGATTGAAAATAAAAAAAAACCGTTTGTATTTTACTCTCCTTTGTTTACTACATGGCAGCATTTCAAAACTCGTATACACAGATTAAACAAATATCTTCCTTAAATTGTACCCGAAATATTACAAAAATATTTAACAAGCGAAACAAATGAGTAGGCAATCGAAATGCGTTTAGAAAAATGCCGAAATTGTCATTAAAAGAAAAGAAAAAAGAAAACATTAAGTACTTTAATACTGACCAACATTTTACTATATGTATGCAAATTATTATTAATTGTACGCTAAGCCTTCAAAAAAAGCCGGCGGACCGCTCCGTGTATGACTTCATTTCCGTTCCGCCCGCTGGCGTCGCGTAACCTACTAAGGAGAGTAGTGGTGGAACAAATGCTCAAATGTTTAAGGTATGTAGATACTTATGTACCTACTGTACATAGGCATAAATGCAGATATTTGATCTGTACAACGAACAAAGGCATCTGTTATTGTTTCTTTAGCGCTTTTATGGCCTCAAGTGGGATAACAATAATTCAATACCTACTCCGATCATTGGAAAAGTACCTATAATGTGTAGGTACCTACATATCTACCAAAATGTAAAATTTGGGCTCGAATGCCTTTTTTACGTAAAATATTGTAGATAGGTAGGTACATACAATTCAATTCAATTCAATTTTCAATTTTCTTTATTCTCACTTAAAAAATGAAATAAATTTTACAAAATTCAAAACTTAAATTATAATCTACTTAACTGAGAATAGCTAGTGGCATCTTTTAGCAAAGTGTTGCTTGAGATGATACCACATTTAGGTGAAAATACATTTTTGGGGTGAATACGAGGATGGAAGGAGGCTAATGTATAAGTAAAATAAGAAGAAAAAACTATGGATGTGAGATAATATCATAATTGTAAGAATTATAAAAGAAACTTTAAAAGAATAGCTACTTTAGAGCAAAAAAAAATAAAAAGAATAGAATAACAAATAAATTCATACGCTACACAAACTAAATTCGGTAACACAAATTCGGTAACTGAATTTACAAGTACTACTACAAAAAATTCAGAAAAATAAAACCTGACTTGAAGAAACATATCTAGCTTAACAAATCATTAAGAATATTTAGTTATTTGTATTGTAATATTAAATAACATAGCGAAGCAAATTTTCTAATTGAACCCGATCGAAACCGAGAAACTAAGCTTTATTTTTTTTAGAAAGGTGCACAGATTTCTAATGCGCCAAAATTCTACTGGTAGTGAATTATATAGTTTACTTGAGACGATGGTATAAAAGTTTCTATAGCTTGTTGTGTTAAAGGAAGGAATATTCACAAGGAATGTGGAGTTGCTTCGAAGGTTCCTAGCATTAGAAATAGGGCTCTGCAAATAACCACCTCTTATGAACAAAACTTTTAAGACTTAAAAATAGTATAAATGACGCAGTGGAAGAATTTTTAAGTTTCTAATAAGTTCAGTTGAATGAGCAAATCTATTAGTCTTGCACACTTTTCTGACAACGGATTTGTGGATGATTGACAGTGGTTGGAGCTTGTTTAAATAAGCACCACCCCAGCAGCAAAGTCCGTACTGCATCTTCAATTGCAAGATGCCATAATATACAGTCTTTAATAAATTTTTAGAGCAGTATTTTTGAAGCTTGTAAAAGCAACGAGGAGTGGAGAGTAGATACTGTTTCAAGTTTAACAGTATCTACTCGGACCATTTCAAATTTCTGTCTAAAGTAACACCGAGTTATTTCAACTCATTAACACATTGAATCTTGAAACAGTTGTCACTGCAAATGGCGGTACTAATAAAAAATTGAACTCAGTGTGTTTTGCATTGACTGAGAATAAATCTCTCACAGTCAAATGAATGAAATCTTATATCCAAATCAAGATTTCAGCTCCCGCTAGGTTAAAAACATTAACTTAGTCTTGGAGCTTACGAATAGTTCATGTTCCGAAAACCAACATCGTAGCAATTGAACATCATGATTAAACGCTGCAATAATATTCAATTTACTATCAGAACAGTAGGCAATCCCAAGGTCATCTACAAATGCCTTAATCCTACCGAAAAGGGGAAGCGAAAACAGACAGTTGATATAAATAAGAAATAAAATAGGACCAAGAACAGAACCCTGGGGAACACCTATACCTATTACTTGTTTTTGAACTACTAAAGCAGTTACCAACGTACTTAACGTACTGTATCCTGTTTTTAAGGTAAGATTCAAACCATTTGCATTCAAACATTCAAACCACATGAATCCTCTGAAGCCGACTTTATGCAAAGATTCCAAAAGAGTTTTGTGAGAAACCATGTCAAAGGCTTTCGTTATGCCAACAAATAAGCCAGCACAAAAGTTTTTGTTATCTAGACCTTTATGCAGATGCCAACAAAAATCCAACAATGCGTCTTCGGTTGAAAGACCAGTTCTAAAGCCAAATTGCAAAGGAATAAAAAAAATTATTTTATTTAAATATGTTAGCGTTCTAGTCTTAATGAGTTTTTCAAAGACTTTGGAAATTGATGACAACAATGAAATTGGCCTGTAATTTGAAATGTTAGACTTATTTCCTTTTTTGTACAGAGGACATGTGCAGAAGGCCCTTCCTTCAAAACATGGTAGGGTCAGGTACATAGAAGAAACCTCATCAACTTACCAAGAAATCAATAATTGGATTTATTATTATAGACGTCCTTACCTTTAGGTACTGAACAAATAAGAAAACAATACCAACTTAATACATATGTATCTCCAAGCACAGGTAGAAAATCGCCATAAGCTTTGACTTCCGACTTCACTAAAATGAAAATATCAGATCTACATGTTTCGCCTTATTTAGATATCGAAGTCGAGGGTCGATTGCTGGTAGGTTGTTAAAACAAGTGCACAAACAAGTGGGAGGGTTATAATCCGCTTAGGCGAATCGTTGGATACCCCACCCCAATTGACCACTGTCAAGCTCCGAATAATGTCATAAATCTTGGTTGTTAAATTTCAGTTTCTATTAACTTCAATTGTATTTAGAATTTCGCAGTTAAGAATGTTCTCTCTAAAACAAGGGCGTGGCATCCATCCCTTTTTCATAACATAGTTTTTTTGTTTTCAGGTATTGATTGCATTTTCATATTAAAAATTTGGTTTATACTTAAAAACGCCCAAAAAGTGGGCGTGGCATAAATTTATTCGTTTCAATTCAGAGCTTTCACACATATCTGAAACAATGCAAATTGAATATGACCACGCCCACGTGGGGCGGTTTTTTGTTTTTTTTTATGTACTATCAGATCTGTCAATGCAGCTTGTTTAGTACAAACAATATCTGCAGCAGAAATTTGCCAAGCAGAAACTGCTACCACGGGCTCAACAATTAGTGCAAGTGTTAGTGGAAAAAATAAACATGAACTAACACCAAACACTAAACAAATTAAAACAAGTATATTTTCAAACAATGGTAACAAGAGTAAAAAATAAAATAAAAAACAAATTAGATTAAATACAAATTAAGAATTAACAATAACGAAGCATCCTCTTTAGCTTGGCTTTGTCCAGATTTAAGTCTTACCTACTGCTGTGGTCGTTATAAATTGAACTCATGTGGCTAATAGGCTCGTTTTTTCCATAGTTACTTCTATGCCGTGGGATGTGTAACAGTCTGATATTTCGGAGGTTATGAGAGCCTCCACAAAATCTTTAGTTAATGGCAGAAAGAAGGTCAGGCGCATCTAAAGACCTTGCATTTATTGCTGAATAAAGATTAAGTCATTATTGATACGTCTTTGAAGAAGGCTTTGCATATTAAGTAATTTTAGACGATCAGTATATGGAGGTAGACAAAGAGGATCATACCAAGGAAGACCCCTGAGTGCAAAACGAACAAATCTACGCTGGATCACTTCGATCCTGTTGGTATGGCAAAGTTGAGATGGAGTCCAAACCTGCGATGCGTATTCAAGGTGTGTACGAACAACACTATTATAAAGGGAAAGGGTGATGTAAGGATTATTAAACTCCTTAGACCATCTTTTAGTAAAACTAAGCATGCAGTTGGATTTATTTACGATATGATTAATGTGCTTTGTAAAGTCAGGATTTTGACTAAAGATAACACCAAGATCCTTCAAATGTTGAACACGGAGCATTTTCATTGATGTAGTAAGAAAATTTAGTGGCTGCACGCTTTTTAGAAAAAGTGACTATTTGACACTTAGCAGGATTTAGGCAGAGTCCGTTTTTGTTACACCAAGTATCAAAACGATTAATATCGGACTGAAGAAGGACATGGTCATTCAAGTTCTTAATAGTTTTATATATTTTCATAACGTCTGTAAAAGACAGTATTTTACTATAAATAACACTATAAGGTGCATCGTTAATAGCAAGAATAAATAAGAGTGGACAAAGGTGACTTCCCTGGGGAATACCGGATAGTGCAAGAAAGGGATCTGAAAAAAACCCTCGAAACTTAACTTTATATGATCTTGAGTTAAGATAGGTAATCCAACAAATGAAATTTGGAGGAAAACCAAGAGAATTAAGCTTATGGACAATTATTTCATGCGAAATTAAATCGAAAGCCTTAGAAAAGTCGGTATAAACGCAATTCAACTCGAAGCCATTCTCAACAGCATTAGAACATTTACTATGAAACGATAATAGGTTGTGGCAGTCGACCTATTTTCAACAAAGCCAGTTCTTTACAAATTATGTTACTACAGTAAAATATAAGGCTGTCGCAAATTAATTGCTCAAACAATTTCGGGATGGTGGATAGTTTGGCAATTGGCCTATAGTTGGAAACATCACCTTTGACCCCCTTTTTAAAAACCGGCGTAATAAATGAGACTTTCCAGATGGATGGGAACTGGCCGGATGATAGCGAAAGCTTAAATAAATGCTGCAAAGGAGAGGCGAGTACATCCTTACAATTCTTCAAAACAATAGGAGGAATTTCGTCTGGATCAGTTGAGAAATCATCATTCAGGGTAGATAGAAGCTCAATAGTTTCGAAATGTATTTGTACATCGCAAGAACTAACCTGAGCAAAATCTTTGAGGTACTTGAAATAATTAGAGTCAACAGTAAATGGACCGTCCCTAAATAATTTTGAAAAATGATCAGCGAAATTATTACAAATAACAACAGGATCGTTAGAAGAACAATCATTATATTTAAGAATGGATGGATAACCATCAGTTTTTCTTTTGGAATTTACAAACTTCCAAAATACCTTAGGATTGGTTTTAAAATTCAAGCCAGTTAGAGAAACATAGTTATTGTAGAAGCGCTCTGAGAGAGCCTTGAATTCATTGAAAAGTAACAAGAAATTTTCATGGTCAATGGTATTTAAGCTCTTGATATATGTTTTCCACGCTTTATTGCGCTCATTGTGTAAAACTTTCAGTTCCTTGGTATACCATGGATGGCAGAAATTAGAATTCTTATTTAGCTTCATAGGTATAGTATTACTGATACAGGTATTGAGTATGGAGTAGAATTTAACTAAAGAATGCTCAATGTCAGTGAAGCCGACTATATCAGAAATACAATATCTATTCAGTTCGTCAGATAATGTGCGAAAGTTAGCCTTTCGGAAGTCAAAAGTGAATGAACCATCAAATGAGTTGACATTCTCATGTATATGACAGCTCAAGTCAAGAAAAACATCCAACGGGGGATGGTGAGTGTCTATCATGGTAATGTTGCACGAAGATTTACAAGCAACAGTACTAATAGCGTCAGATGTAAAAATTAAATCGAGTATTCCATTATTAGTAATGTTTTTAATACAGCTTACTTGCTGTAAGTCAAAAGATATTATGTTATCAAGCTTTTTAAGTGCAGTATGCGGGGAAGTGAAATTGGGACCATAATGCGAAACATCATCAGATGAGACCCATTTAAGGGTATGTTCCCTGCACAAATTTATGGTGGTGTGCTATTAAATTGAGTTATTTCACTCAACATTTCACTCAACTTTCACATTTTAAAAGATAATTTAACCAAATAAAAAGCATTATTTTGTTATTGAATGTATGTAAATATGCTCATCATTACAAATAATTTTAAGAAGATATAAAAGTTTTTAAAGTAGCAAAACCGGTGTTTTTTAGTATTATTTAAGCACAGTCGAAATCCTACCGCGGGGCACTATCTAGAACTTACTTTTTTATTTATTCTTATTCTATTTATGAAATTTTAATAAGTTTTTCTTGCGAGCTGTTGTGGTAGAAAGTTGATTTTTTTGGTTTTTACTATTGTAAATTGAGATGCAAAAAGTAGATTTTTTGCATTTTTAGCATGAATTTGCCAGCGCTGTTTCCAAAATCCTTAATCGAATTTAATGAAATATTTATTTTTTATAGATAATAATAGTATCTTCAAGTGGTAGGTATAATCGAATTTTTTTTGCTAATTTTTTCCCCTATGTATGTGTATAAGGCTTTAATACGAAAAATGCAGTATTTTTCCAAATCCGACCACGGGGCAAGCTCAGTTTTGAAAATTTATTTTTGTTTTTTCTTTTAGCCAATGTGGGGTGCCGTGGCGTAGTGGTTAGTGTGTGTGCTTACTACGCCGGAGGTCTGGGTTCGAATCCTGCCATCGTCACCTGAAAAAAAAAGACTTGTTCTTTTTCACGGTCCCCACCTCCGCGAGGGTTTGACAAGCCCTCCGAGAGTATTAATTGTCTTGAAAAACTTCTCAAAGTGCCGTTCGGATTCGGCAAAAAATTGTAGGTCCCCTTGTATGTAAAGAAATTAACACACCAGCATACATTGTTGAGAAGTTGGCCCTGGTTCACCTCGAGCTGTTGCGCCACTTTATTTATTTATTTATTTTTTTTTTTATTTATTTTTATTCTTTTAGCCAATGCTCTGTTAATTTTTACAATTTATGGTTTAATCAAAAAATTAATTTTTTTTTGTTTATGTGCTTAAAAATGCTACTTCTGGGTCTTGCATTTTGTCAACTTACTATGCGCGAGTTACATGCAGATACACCAGCATAGTAACTATAACTAGCAGCAGCACTTGTTGATAGCAAGTATGGCTTGTCAACAGCCACAGCAACTGCTTATCATCAGTGGCCACCTGCAGCGGACACTTGTGAGGGACAAGACCATAAACTATGGCCTAGCAAGACAACAGCTTGTCGCCACAGCTTGTAAATAACTGTAGCCTTTAAGCGTAAACAACATCGGATTAGCATTTGCCCGTAAACAACATCTGCTAATCCTCAGTGACCACTTGCAGCATATATGGCCTGGCAAGACAACAACCTGTCAACAGCAAAGGCTTGTATCACTATAGTCTCCTGTCAACACCAAAGGCTTGTAAATCAATATAGCCTCATACAACCTGTCAACAACCACGGGTCATAAATCATAAGGTACCAAAACCCAGATGTGAGCCGATAGCGGGAGAGATGCTTGATATAAATAGAAATGCGTGGATGAGTGGAGGCAGTCTCAAGTTGGATTCCAAGAATTAAGGAACAAATTTTTTAAATAAATGTTAAACAAAACTTTGTCGTTTTACTTTATTATTATTCATGTAACTCGCGCGTTGAGGTAGCAAAAGCCCTAACCATTCAATTGATATTTTTTTGACATTTTTTCTTTTTGTGTTTTAAAACTCAAAGTTCTTACTGGCGCACAAACCTTACTATATGATTTTGAAAATGTGTCCTTTTTGCGTTTTTTGCATAAAAATTCATTGTGAACGCACACAAGCAAAATGAAGGTTCTCACATCATCGTTGCGTGGCGTCTGATGCTCTTTGTTTCCGCTCCCTTTAGAAGAGAAACGTTATTGCAGTCTTTCAGTACTTTTTTTGTTTGCTTGGGAAGGCACTATGTATTATGTTACCTATTTTTCTTTTGAGATTTGACTTGAGATTTGATAAAGTGTGAAAAGTTTATTTTATTGTTCGTTGATTGGGGATTTTTTTTTCGTGGCAATCATTTACAATGGTCTTATAACTATTTGCTAAGCCAAAAAGCGTGTCGGTAATTTAATTGGTAATCTGTTGTCCGCTGTATAGTGATGAATTGTGTACCAAGCTACATACGTGGGTACCTTCCTACTCATATTAATTTTTTTCCATTATATTAAAATAATTTCACAGAACATAACAAAAATGCCTTATGTTGCTTAAAACCCATGCCAAATTTTTGGGCTAAAGAAAAGGACAAATAATTTTGCAAAAGGTACTTTTGTGTGTTACTTTTTAGGTACCAGCCTAAAAAGTAACAATAGCAATTTATGATTTAGTTTTTTATTATACCTAGCTACAATATCGTCGACTTCGTATTGTTTTAGTCTGATGGGGGAGTGATTCTTTATTGATTGTGATTGATGTTGAGTGTAAGTACCTATAGATGCAGGTATGCACGGATGTATACCTACTTAACTTACATTACATTCATTCTTCGATCATAGACAAGTGTTTTTTTTTTTCGTTTCTATCGCTGCCGAATGTAGACGTAGAGTAGCAAGCAGTAGCCGATGGCGCACCGGAATGTACATATACAGGGTGTTTCCAAATTCGATGCAAATATTTTGACACAAGATTCTTGGGTATATTTGAAGAAAAAAATTGTTCTACAGTATGGGCCTATCTCAAATTTTGATACCACTTATTGGGAATTTAAGAAAACACCTACTTTGAGGTACCTTGACCCATACGTACACAAATATCTCCGCTAACACTTACAACAGGTAGTTCATTTAGGACTTAGAATTTAGAAGAAATAGTACTCCTTTTAACTGCGTTAAAATAAAATTGATGACTTTTTAACTTTCGAGATATTTGCTTTTAAGTCGGATCCTTTTTCCCTGCCCATGACATTTTTTTGATTTTCAAGACACATTTCTGCGAAAAATGCGTAATAAACATATCGGTAATTTTTTTTTCTAGTGCACCTAACAATACTTAATAAAAATTGCTAAGACAAGTTACCCGAAAAACCCATAGATTTTATGATACTTGGGAAATTCCATAGCAGGTAAAATTATGAAAAACTCTTTTCACGAAGCCGCGACAGGTATAAGGTGGAAATATGATTTGTTACCTACTTTTATAACCGCGATTGACAACAAGAACGATTTTTTGACTATGTATTAATAATTTATCATAATTATCATAATTATCCTAATAATCTATCATTTTTCTGTTAAATCCCAAAAAGGATTAAGTTTGAGGTTGGTCGCCTAGTTGGAAAATTTACCTAATGTAAATTATATAAAAGGTTAGAAAACAAAATTAAATCCATCAGTCATTTTTGAAGCCGAGGTGACACAACAGTTGTTAAGAAACCCTACTTGAAATGGCATCTTTTAAAAACGAAGAATACGCCGATATTATCTACGTTTATGGGATGTGCAACGGAAGTTCTATTAGAGCACAACAAAGATACCATCAGCTTTATCCTAACCGAAGAGTACGTAATCCCCGCGTATTTACAAATTCGTTTCGAAGACTTCGGGAAACGGGACCTGTTTCAACAAGACGACCTAACGCAGGAGCTTCACCAGGAAGAATTGCAATTGATGAAAGAATACTGGAAGCGGTTGCAAATGATCCATCAATCAGCATCAGGCGCTTATCCTTGCGATTTAATGTTTCAACACATAAAATTGTTCGTCTCCTGCATGCGGAAAACTTGTATCCATACCACCATACACCTGTGCAGGAACTGCTTCCGAGTGATTTGTAGCCGAGACTTGAGTTTTGCAACTGGTTGTTAGAACGGAACTTGGATGACAACGGTCTTATAAGCAGAATCCTATGGACGGACGAATCACAATTTACTAGAGATGGGATTACAAATTTTCACAATCTACACACATGGGCTTTTTGCGTTTTTTGCATAAAAATTCATTGTGAACGCACACAAGCAAAATGAAGGTTCTCACATCATCGTTGCGTGGCGTCTGATGCTCTTTGTTTCCGCTCCCTTTAGAAGAGAAACGTTATTGCAGTCTTTCAGTACTTTTTTTGTTTGCTTGGGAAGGCACTATGTATTATGTTACCTACTTTTCTTTTGAGATTTGACTTGAGATTTGATAAAGTGTGAAAAGTTTATTTTATTGTTCGTTGATTGGGGATTTTTTTTTCGTGGCAATCATTTACAATGGTCTTATAACTATTTGCTAAGCCAAAAAGCGTGTCGGTAATTTAATTGGTAATCTGTTGTCCGCTGTATAGTGATGAATTGTGTACCAAGCTACATACGTGGGTACCTTCCTACTCATATTAATTTTTTTCCATTATATTAAAATAATTTCACAGAACATAACAAAAATGCCTTATGTTGCTTAAAACCCATGCCAAATTTTTGGGCTAAAGAAAAGGACAAATAATTTTGCAAAAGGTACTTTTGTGTGTTACTTTTTAGGTACCAGCCTAAAAAGTAACAATAGCAATTTATGATTTAGTTTTTTATTATACCTAGCTACAATATCGTCGACTTCGTATTGTTTTAGTCTGATGGGGGAGTGATTCTTTATTGATTGTGATTGATGTTGAGTGTAAGTACCTATAGATGCAGGTATGCACGGATGTATACCTACTTAACTTACATTACATTCATTCTTCGATCATAGACAAGTGTTTTTTTTTTTCGTTTCTATCGCTGCCGAATGTAGACGTAGAGTAGCAAGCAGTAGCCGATGGCGCACCGGAATGTACATATACAGGGTGTTTCCAAATTCGATGCAAATATTTTGACACAAGATTCTTGGGTATATTTGAAGAAAAAAATTGTTCTACAGTATGGGCCTATCTCAAATTTTGATACCACTTATTGGGAATTTAAGAAAACACCTACTTTGAGGTACCTTGACCCATACGTACACAAATATCTCCGCTAACACTTACAACAGGTAGTTCATTTAGGACTTAGAATTTAGAAGAAATAGTACTCCTTTTAACTGCGTTAAAATAAAATTGATGACTTTTTAACTTTCGAGATATTTGCTTTTAAGTCGGATCCTTTTTCCCTGCCCATGACATTTTTTTGATTTTCAAGACACATTTCTGCGAAAAATGCGTAATAAACATATCGGTAATTTTTTTTTCTAGTGCACCTAACAATACTTAATAAAAATTGCTAAGACAAGTTACCCGAAAAACCCATAGATTTTATGATACTTGGGAAATTCCATAGCAGGTAAAATTATGAAAAACTCTTTTCACGAAGCCGCGACAGGTATAAGGTGGAAATATGATTTGTTACCTACTTTTATAACCGCGATTGACAACAAGAACGATTTTTTGACTATGTATTAATAATTTATCATAATTATCATAATTATCCTAATAATCTATCATTTTTCTGTTAAATCCCAAAAAGGATTAAGTTTGAGGTTGGTCGCCTAGTTGGAAAATTTACCTAATGTAAATTATATAAAAGGTTAGAAAACAAAATTAAATCCATCAGTCATTTTTGAAGCCGAGGTGACACAACAGTTGTTAAGAAACCCTACTTGAAATGGCATCTTTTAAAAACGAAGAATACGCCGATATTATCTACGTTTATGGGATGTGCAACGGAAGTTCTATTAGAGCACAACAAAGATACCATCAGCTTTATCCTAACCGAAGAGTACGTAATCCCCGCGTATTTACAAATTCGTTTCGAAGACTTCGGGAAACGGGACCTGTTTCAACAAGACGACCTAACGCTGGAGCTTCACCAGGAAGAATTGCAATTGATGAAAGAATACTGGAAGCGGTTGCAAATGATCCATCAATCAGCATCAGGCGCTTATCCTTGCGATTTAATGTTTCAACACATAAAATTGTTCGTCTCCTGCATACGGAAAACTTGTATCCATACCACCATACACCTGTGCAGGAACTGCTTCCGAGTGATTTGTAGCCGAGACTTGAGTTTTGCAACTGGTTGTTAGAACGGAACTTGGATGACAACGGTCTTATAAGCAGAATCCTATGGACGGACGAATCACAATTTACTAGAGATGGGATTACAAATTTTCACAATCTACACACATGGGCTGCGGAAAATCCACACACAAGGAGAGAGTCATCATTTCAACACAGATTTAGCGTCAATTTGTGGGCAGGTGTTATTGGAAACAACATAATCGGTCCCTTCAAACTGCCTCCCACACTGAATTCTGCAAACTATCTGGAATTTTTGCGCAATGATTTAACAGATCTACTGGAGGATGTTCCGGTAACTCAACGAGCTTCGTCATATTTTCAACAGGATGCAGCCCAAGCCCACTTTGGTCGCGAGGTTAAGAATTGGCTGGATGAAAAGTAAGTGGCCTGCAAGATCTCCAGACCTTACAATGATGGATTTTTTTGTATGGGGAAGAATGAAAGAACTTGTTTATTCTACAGAAATATCAACTCTAAATGATTTAGAAGATCGCATTCTACAAGCCTCGTCACAAGTGAGGCAGGAGTTATTTTCAATAAACGTTGACAGCGCAATCCAAAAACGGGCTCTAGCATGCATACAAAATGGAGGAGGACACTTTGAACACTTTATTTGATTGTAAAGTTAACTTAATGAAAAAAAAAAAAAAACATAAACCAAACACAAGCATTTTTATTCAGAATAATAGGAATTGAACACTATGTATGAATCGAGTTTTTCATATTTTTACCTGCTATGGAATTTCTCAAGTATCATAAAATCTGTGGGTTTTTCGGGTAACTTGTCTTAGCAAATTTTTATTAAGTATTATTAGGTGCACTAGAAAAAAAAAAATTACCGATATGTTTATTACGCATTTTTCGCAGAAATGTGTCTTGAAAGTCAAAAAAATGTCATGGGCATGGAAAAAGGATCCGACTTAAAAGCAAATATCTCGAAAGTTAAAAAAGTCATCAAATTTATTTTAATGCAGTTAAGAGAAGTACTATTTCTTCTAAAATTTAAGTCCTAAATGAAGTACCTATTGTAAGTTTTAGCGGAGATATTTGTGTTAGTATGGGTCAAGGTACCTCAAAGTAGGTGTTTTCTTAAATTCCCAATAAGTGGTATCAAAATTTGAGATAGGCCCATACTGTAGAACAATTTTTTTCTTCAAATATACCCAAGAATCTTGTGTCAAAATATTTGCATCGAATTTGGAAACACCCTGTATACGACGTATGTAGGAAGCTATTTGTTAAGCCGTTTGAGGCATAATGCTGCGCACCTCAATCAAAGTTCCTGTGTAGGAATATAATAACGCGAAGATCATAGTTTGGAGTAAAATCGGTGTTTATACCCCATCCCATAGGATAGGAGGTATATTAAGTTTGTCACATAGTTTGTAACACGGTGAAATAATAATGGTAGACCCCCAAGACCTTAAGGGCAAATGATCGAGACCGAATTCTAAATCGAATGAGCCATATCCGTCCGTCCGTCCGTCTGTATGTCACATGTTTTTAGGCCTTTAATTTTTGAGCAGGGTGCTGAAACTTCGTACTTAAGGTCCACGTCATGCGAAGCAGTACGAGCGTAAAAATGTTTGAAATCTGCCTAAAGACACGCCCACAATCTCTCTAAATGTGCAACTACCTCCAGAGTTTTCAAAACTGACACCTTCTAAAGGCTGAAATTTGACATTTAGCACCTCTTAGTGAATGTAAGACACAAAAAAGACAAATTTAATTGGTAAACCTCCTCGAGTGGGCGTGGCATCTATTTAATGGGTAAATTTTCAAATGCGGTTTACTCAATTTTTTTTCTTGAAATTGAAAAAAAATTGCTTAATATTTTATGTAGAAAACGCTTAGATCCACAATTTGTTCATACAAGACTTTGGGCCCCTCCCACATTTGGAGGCAGAATTGAAGAAAATCCTAAAATTTTCTAGAAAAACTTAATTTCGACTGGCCTTGAGCCTAATTTAGGAAAGCATGAAACAAAAAAAGTAGCAGGTTAGGTATACAATACTTCAGCCCAGATTTCGTTTATATAAAGTTTTTAGCCACGCCTCCTCTTAGGGGCCGATTTTTAAAAAATATTGAATTTGAACCAAAAAAATTGCATTTTTACGTACATTTCAGTGCAACTTGGAAATATCTGTGGAAATATCTTATAAAAAATAGTTTGCAATTGAGGGCGGTTGGACCATCGCCCCTTTTTGAAGTTTGCATTACCTTTAAAATGTCAAAAAATAACTATGCCATCAGCATTTCACAATGTAGGATAGGATGGGGTATTCAACGGTCCGTTTTACGGACTGTAACTTCTGCGCACACACTGTAGCACTTACTCACTGGTAGTTTTTCAAATTGTAAACAGACAAATGAGATTTTAAAGTACCTACAGAGAAAGTCTCTTCTAGACCTGCATTGAATTACATTTAAAAATATATTAAGGAACATGGGTTCCTTTATAATTTATGATAAGAACTTTTTCCTGATTTCGATTAAGTAATAAATAAGTACTACTATTTTGTTTCAAGGTAAACTCAGCTTATGAAAAATTGAAATAATTTATAGAATGGCTATTTCAAAACGTAAAATTGTTATTTTTGTTAAAAGGTGTTTATTGGCATGTGCAGAACAAATTGCAGTCAATTCAAACTGAAATAGTCGCGGATTTCATAATATTATTTACGTTTTATTTAAAGATAGATAGGTCGAAATTCTTAAGATTCATCATGCTAATTAAAATGGAAATGACGTTTTGAGGATTAACCGAGTCAAGTTCTTTCCTTTGCAGAAGAAACTATATCTATAAAACTTATAACTTCATGTATCTACAAGGGAGGAGAGGAGCATTGATAGATATAGAGTACAAATCATCAGAGTCTTCTTGGCGCGGCTCTGATACTGCGGTCACTGGAACTGACATCCCAATGACACTCTGGAATCAGTCAGGAAGACAAACATCTTGTATATGGAGCGGGTTTGGCTAGGTTTTGTCGCTTAAATATTTTTCTTACCATGGTCTTCTTACTAAGATAAAGGCTAAGATAAAGGCCTATACAATCCATGATTACCTTCCTATAAGATTCGTCCATTTTTTGCATTTTTAGCATGAATTTGCCAGCGCTGTTTTCAAAATCCTTAATCGAATTTAATGAAATATTTATTTTCATTTATTTAAATGAAATAAATTTATTTAAATTTGGCATGGGTTTTAAGCAACATAAGGCATTTTTGTTATGTTCTGTGAAATTATTTTAATATAATGGAAAAAAATTAATATGAGTAGGAAGGTACCCACGTATGTAGCTTGGTTTCTAACCTTTTATATAATTTACATTAGGTAAATTTTCCAACTAGGCGACCAACCTCAAACTTAATCCTTTTTGGGATTTAACAGAAAAATGATAGATTATTATGATAATTATGATAATTATGATAAATTATTAATACATAGTCAAAAAATCGTTCTTGTTGTCAATCGCGGTTATAAAAGTAGATAACAAATCATATTTCCACCTTATACCTGTCGCGGCTTCGTGAAAAGAGTTTTTCATATTTTTACCTGCTATGGAATTTCTCAAGTATCATAAAATCTGTGGGTTTTTCGGGTAACTTGTCTTAGCAAATTTTTATTAAGTATTATTAGGTGCACTAGAAAAAAAAAATTACCGATATGTTTATTACGCATTTTTCGCAGAAATGTGTCTTGAAAATCAAAAAAATGTCATGGGCAGGGAAAAAGGATCCGACTTAAAAGCAAATATCTCGAAAGTTAAAAAAGTCATCAATTTTATTTTAATGCAGTTAAAAGGAGTACTATTTCTTCTAAAATTTAAGTCCTAAATGAAGTACCTGTTGTAAGTGTTAGCGGAGACATTTGTGTAAGTATGGGTCAAGGTACCTCAAAGTAGGTGTTTTCTTAAATTCCCAATAAGTGGTATCAAAATTTGAGATAGGCCCATACTGTGGAACAATTTTTTTCTTCAAATATACCCAAGAATCTTGTGTCAAAATATTTGCATCGAATTTGGAAACACCCTGTATACGACGTATGTAGGAAGCTATTTGTTAAGCCGTTTGAGGCATAATGCTGCGCACCTCAATCAAAGTTCCTGTGTAGGAATATAATAACGCGAAGATCATAGTTTGGAGTAAAATCGGTGTTTATACCCCATCCCATAGGATAGGAGGTATATTAAGTTTGTCACATAGTTTGTAACACGGTGAAATAATAATGGTAGACCCCCAAGACCTTAAGGGCAAATGATCGAGACCGAATTCTAAATCGAATGAGCCATATCCGTCCGTCCGTCCGTCTGTATGTCACATGTTTTTAGGCCTTTAATTTTTGAGCAGGGTGCTGAAACTTCGTACTTAAGGTCCACGTCATGCGAAGCAGTACGAGCGTAAAAATGTTTGAAATCTGCCTAAAGACACGCCCACAATCTCTCTAAATGTGCAACTACCTCCAGAGTTTTCAAAACTGACACCTTCTAAAGGCTGAAATTTGACATTTAGCACCTCTTAGTGAATGTAAGACACAAAAAAGACAAATTTAATTGGTAAACCTCCTCGAGTGGGCGTGGCATCTATTTAATGGGTAAATTTTCAAATGCGGTTTACTCAATTTTTTTTCTTGAAATTGAAAAAAAATTGCTTAATATTTTATGTAGAAAACGCTTAGATCCACAATTTGTTCATACAAGACTTTGGGCCCCTCCCACATTTGGAGGCAGAATTGAAGAAAATCCTAAAATTTTCTAGAAAAACTTAATTTCGACTGGCCTTGAGCCTAATTTAGGAAAGCATGAAACAAAAAAAGTAGCAGGTTAGGTATACAATACTTCAGCCCAGATTTCGTTTATATAAAGTTTTTAGCCACGCCTCCTCTTAGGGGCCAATTTTTAAAAAATATTGAATTTGAACCAAAAAAATTGCATTTTTACGTACATTTCAGTGCAACTTGGAAATATTTGTGGAAATATCTTATAAAAAATAGTTTGCAATTGAGGGCGGTTGGACCATCGCCCCTTTTTGAAGTTTGCATTACCTTTAAAATGTCAAAAAATAACTATGCCATCAGCATTTCACAATGTAGGATAGGATGGGGTATTCAACGGTCCGTTTTACGGACTGTAACTTCTGCGCACACACTGTAGCACTTACTCACTGGTAGTTTTTCAAATTGTAAACAGACAAATGAGATTTTAAAGTACCTACAGAGAAAGTCTCTTCCAGACCTGCATTGAATTACATTTAAAAATATATTAAGGAACATGGGTTCCTTTATAATTTATGATAAGAACTTTTTCCTGATTTCGATTAAGTAATAAATAAGTACTACTATTTTGTTTCAAGGTAAACTCAGCTTATGAAAAATTGAAATAATTTATAGAATGGCTATTTCAAAACGTAAAATTGTTATTTTTGTTAAAAGGTGTTTATTGGCATGTGCAGAACAAATCGCAGTCAATTCAAACTGAAATAGTCGCGGATTTCATAATATTATTTACGTTTTATTTAAAGATAGATAGGTCGAAATTCTTAAGATTCATCATGCTAATTAAAATGGAAATGACGTTTTGAGGATTAACCGAGTCAAGTTCTTTCCTTTGCAGAAGAAACTATATCTATTAACCGAGTCAAGTTCTTTCCTTTGCAGAAGAAACTATATCTATAAAACTTATAACTTCATGTATCTACAAGGGAGGAGAGAAGCATTGATAGATATAGAGTACAAATCATCAGAGTCTTCTTGGCGCGGCTCTGATACTGCGGTCACTGGAACTGACATCCCAATGACACTCTGGAATCAGTCAGGAAGACAAACATCTTGTATATGGAGCGGGTTTGGCTAGGTTTTGTCGCTTAAATATTTTTCTTACCATGGTCTTCTTACTAAGATAAAGGCTAAGATAAAGGCCTATACAATCCATGATTACCTTCCTATAAGATTGGTCCATTTTTTGCATTTTTAGCATGAATTTGCCAGCGCTGTTTTCAAAATCCTTAATCGAATTTAATGAAATATTTATTTTTTATAGATAATAATAGTATCTTCAAGTGGTAGGTATAATGGAATTTTTTTTGCTAATTTTTTTCCTTGTGTGGCTTTAACACGAAAAATGCAGTATTTTTCCAAATCCGACCACGGGGCAAGCTCAGTTTTAAAAATTTATTTTTGTTTTTTCTTTTAACCAATGCTCTGTTAATTTTTACAATTTATGGTTAAGGCAAAAACTTAATTTTTTTTGTTTATGTGCTTAAAAATGCTACTTTTGGGTCCTGCATTTTGTCAACTTACTATGCGCGAGTTACATGCAGATACACCAGCATAGTAACTATAACTAGCAGCAGCACTTGTTGATAGCAAGTATGGCTTGTCAACAGCCACAGCAACTGCTTATCATCAGTGGCCACCTGCAGCGGACACTTGTGAGGGACAAGACCATAAACTATGGCCTAGCAAGACAACAGCTTGTCGCCACAGCTTGTAAATAACTGTAGCCTTTAAGCGTAAACAACATCGGATTAGCATTTGCCCGTAAACAACATCTGCTTATCCTCAGTGACCACTTGCAGCATATATGGCCTGGCAAGACAACAACCTGTCAACAGCAAAGGCTTGTATCACTATAGTCTCCTGTCAACACCAAAGGCTTGTAAATCAATATAGCCTCATACAACCTGTCAACAACCACGGGTCATAAATCATAAGGTACCAAAACCCAGATGTGAGCCGATAGCGGGAGAGATGCTTGATATAAATAGAAATGCGTGGATGAGTGGAGGCAGTCTCAAGTTGGATTCCAAGAATTAAAGAACAAATTTTTTAAATAAATGTTAAACAAAACTTTGTCGTTTTACTTTATTATTATTCATGTAACTGGCGCAGTCGGTACACTTCGTCTAGAAAAAAAAAGTGAAAGTAAAGTAGCTTACGTTTGACTAGCGAAAAAACCAAGCTTCGAGGGAATATCGGAGATGTTTACTAAAAAATAAACATGCGAAAATTAATAAAACGACTGATGATGAGTGAAACAGTGAACTTAATAGTGAATTTAATACAAATTTAAACAAGAAAATAAAAACTCATAAAATTATTCGTGAAAAAGTGAAACATTTAATATAAAATGAAAAAAAAAGAAGAAAAACAAACTTAAAAATAATAAATGAAACAGCAAAACAATTTTTTTTAAAGTAATTAAAAAGTGAAAAAAAAGACAAGAACTCTCAAGAACATTAAAATATCAAACAAAAAGAATTGTCGGCGATTATATCAGAGAAGCAGATACTGTCATACCTCATCGTTTCAAAAAGCATAACAGGTGAGTCCTACTTTGTAGTTGGTGATAGCTATTGCCTTTCCCATGCCTTGGGTTGGGTTGCTCTCTACCTAGTGGTGATAAAAAACGACTAAATTCAAATCTTGGAAATATTGTCAAAGTCTTTTCGACCTCTTCTTCTATTAATCCTCATATAGACGAAATGAATCCTGCTATTGCATTAAACGTCTTTAACTCCCTCAGAGTTCCAGACGCGGTTAAAGATTTACCAACATTTAATGGTAACCCTAGACTTCTTTATGATTTCCTTTCTAACGTGGAAGAGATATTAAGTCTTATGCCTGAAATAATAATTAATGCGGGATATTATAAAATTATACTCCGAGCAATTCGTAACAAAATTATTGGGCAAGCTAAAGAAGTGCTCAATATGTACGGCACTCCGGTAGATTGGAACGAAATAAAGAATAATTTGGTTGTGCACTATTCGGACAAACGGAACGAGACAAGCTTAATACGCGATCTACACCAGCTACGACAAAACCAAAGTACAGTTGATGTATTTTATTCGAAAATTATAGATATAATGTCAGCTATGATGAATCATGTAAAAGTACATGAGGCTGACCCAAATGTAATATTATCAAATCAATATTTATATGAAGAGATGTGTCTAAACACATTTATATCGGGTCTCAGGGAGCCACTTGGCTCTACCGTAAGAGCAATGAGGCCAACTAAATTATCTGAGGCACTAAATTTTTGTCTTAAAGAGCAAAATTGTGTATACTTTCGTGATCAGACGGATTTCGCTAAAAGAAATGTTTATAGACAAGTTAGAAGAAATGGGCCTCAATACAACCACCAATTTACAGCTAGACAATATTCTCCCAACAATAATTATTCTTATAATTCAAATAGTACGTACTACTTTAATTATAATCAACAACTTCAAATTCGACCAAATAATACCCCAAACAGCTATCAACTTTCAGCTATCAAGTTTGCAGTTAAAAAACAACCCCTTGCAAATAATCCTAGTCTTCATATGTTACCAAGACAATATTCACCTAATAATAACCTTCAAACTTCACCATATGATCCCTATTCAACTCAAACCATACCCCCTTTTAATTTCAATAATTATAAACAGCAATCAAATCAAACCCGATTTTCTCGTCCAAAACCAATGGACATTGCAAGCGGAAGTACAAACAGGAACTCCTTCAATTTGTCTCAAGACAACAGAAATTCATCGAGCTACTTACACAACATAGAAAGCAATGATAGCAATTCTATACCTTCTCAGATGCAATCGGAAGAACAATATGTAGATTTGCATGAACCTCAAGAACACTACCAAAACCTAGACCCTTACTCAAGTCAAACTATACAGCCTGAGGTCGATGACGCAAATTTTCGTATACTTGCCTCGGAAACTCATTAGGTTACATTGATATAAATAATTTCAATAGCAACTTACTACCCTATATAACAATAAAAAGTGCCACAAACTACGAGCTTAAATTTCTTATAGATACGGGTAGTAATAGGTCATTTATATCTCCAACTTCTGCAAAAAACTTAAAAGTTAAAACAATAGATCCAATCGAAATCAAAACTGCATTCAATAGTCAGTTTGTTAACCAGGAAGTTACTGTAAATGGACTATCTGAGTTCAAAACAAACAAGCCAATTTCATTTCTGCTCTTTAAATTCCATAGTTATTTTGATGATCTCATCGGTGTTGATACAATGAGACATCTAGGAATTAAAGTAGATCTAATGAAATCATTGCTAGAACTCGATAATATAAAAATACCACTTAAATTCAAACCAAACCTTACATCAAAAACCTACTCTGTTCCGGAAAAAAGTAAAATTGTGTGTCGTCTTCCCGTCGATGTTGAATTTGGCACTGTTCACATAAAACCAACCCTAATAAAACCAGGTTTACTTATTCCCGAAGGCGTTTATAAAGCAAATATGTGGTATTCTTTTGTCGAGGTCATTAATTCATCAGACTCTCCACAAGTGTTTATCGTAGAACAACCCATTCAATCGCTTGTGATCAATCCCGACGAAGTCACCGAAATACAAAGTTTTTCAGTTTACAATTCGGAAACCCTAGGTGATCTTGAGATCAACGATTTGATTTGTATTGATCATTTAAGCTCGGAAGAACAAAAGGCAATTAAAACCCTTTGTAAGAAATACCAGAATTTATTCTTTAAGGAGGGTGAGAACCTGACATTTTTTAGCGAAATCAAACACCAAATAAAAACACGATATGATATTCCGGTTTACACTAAATCCCCACATATCCTTAAAGAAGAAATTCAACGACAGATCTGTAAAATGCTCGAAGATGGTATCATACGTCAAAGTTTTTCGCCTTGGTCTTCCCCTATTTGGATGGTTCCGAAAAAGAAAGATCCAAGTGGAAAGGAAAAATGGCGGTTAGTCATTGACTACCGCAAGCTTAACGAAAAGACTGTAGATGACAGATATCCTATACCGAACATTACAGATATCCTTGATAAGCTAGGTAAATCGATGTATTTCAGTACTCTGGATTTGGCATCCGGATTCCATCAAATACAATTGGACGAAAAAGATGTTCCAAAGACAGCTTTCTCAGTTAATAATGGCCATTATGAGTTCCTAAGAATGCCTTTTGGCCTAAAGAACGCGCCATCAACGTTCCAAAGAGTCATGGACCATGTTTTAAATGACGTACAAGGAAAAATATGCTTCGTATACATGGACGACATTATTGTCTTTTCAACATCTCTTCAGGAACACATTGAGAACTTGGAACTTGTCTTTAGAAAACTTCGAGATGCGAACTTTAAAATTCAACTAACGAAGTCCGAATTTCTCCAAAAAGAGGTATCCTTTCTTGGCCATTTAGTTACATCCGAGGGTGTTAAGCAAAACCCCGCCAAAATCCACGCCATTAAAAATTTTCCGATACCTAATTTTCCAAACCTATGACGCAATGCCTTCGGAAGGGTAATTCTATAATTTTGAACTCCAGATATATTGAATGTTTTGAAACGTGTAAGAACCTCCTATGAAATGAACCAATTTTGCAATATCCCGACTTCTCTAAGCCATTCAATCTTACTACCGACGTGAGTAACGTTGCAATTGGTGCAGTACTATCGCAGGGCCCAATAGGGTCAGACAAACCGATTTGCTTTGCAAGTCGTACCTTGTCTAAATCTGAAGAGAATTATAGTACAATAGAGAAGGAACTACTAGCAATTGTTTGGGCCACAAAATATTTTCGCCCAAATGCGTGGATGAGTGGAGGCAGTCTCAAGTTGGATTCCAAGAATTAAAGAACAAATTTTTTAAATAAATGTTTAACAAAACTTTGTCGTTTTACTTTATTATTATTCATGTAACTCGCGCGTTGAGGTAGCAAAAGCCCTAACCATTCAATTGATATTTTTTTTGACATTTTTTCTTTTTGTGTTTTAAAACTCAAAGTTCTTACTGGCGCACGAACCTTACCATATGATTTTGAAAATGTGTCCTTTTTGCGTTTTTTGCATAAAAATTCATTGTGAACGCACACAAACAAAATGAAGGTTCTCACATCATCGTTGCGCGGCGTCTGATGCTCTTTGTTTCCGCTCCCTTTAGAAGAGAAACATTATTGCAGTCTTTCAGTACTTTTTTTTGTTTGCTTGGGAAGGCACTATGTATTATGTTACCTACTTTTCTTTTGAGATTTGACTTGAGATTTGATAAAGTGTGAAAAGTTTATTTTATTGTTCGTTGATTGGGGATTTTTTTTTTCGTGGCAATCATTTACAATGGTCTTATAACTATTTGCTAAGCCAAAAAGTGTGTCGGTAATTTAATTGGTAATCTGTTGTCCGCTGTATAGTGATAAATTGTGTACCAAGCTACATACGTGGGTACCTTCCTACTCATATTAATTTTTTTCCATTATATTAAAATAATTTCACAGAACATAACAAAAATGCCTTATGTTGCTAAAAACCCATGCCAAATTTTTGGGCAAAAGAAAAGGACAAATAATTTATTGTGACAAAGTAACAATAACAATTTATGATTTAATTTTTATTATACCTAGCTACAATATCGTCGACTTCGTATTGTTTTAGTCTGATGGGGGAGTGATTCTTTATTGATTGTGATTGATGTTGAGTGTAAGTACCTATAGATGCAGGTATGCACGGATGTATACCTACTTAACTTACATTACATTCATTCTTCGATCATAGACAAGTGTTTTTTTTTCGTTTCTATCGCTGCCGAATGTAGACGTAGAGTAGCAAGCAGTAGCCGATGGCGCACCGGAATGTACATATATACGACGTATGTAGGAAGCTATTTGTTAAGCCGTTTGAGGCATAATGCTGCGCACCTCAATCAAAGTTCCTGTGTAGGAATATAATAACGCGAAGATCATAGTTTGGAGTAAAATCGGTGTTTATACCCCATCCCATAGGATAGGAGGTATTATAAGTTTGTCACATAGTTTGTAACACGGTGAAATAATAATGGTAGACCCCCAAGACCTTAAGGGCAAATGATCGAGAGCGAATTCTAAATCGAATGAGCCATATCCGTCCGTCCATCCGTCTGTATGTCACAAGTTTTTAATCCTTTAATTTTTGAGAAGGGTGCTGAAACTTCGTACTTAAGGTCCACGTCATGCGAAGCAGTATGAGTGTAAAAATTTTTGAAATCCGCCTAAAGACACACCCACAATCTCTCTAAATGTGCAACTACCTCCATAGTTTTCAAAACTGAGACGTTCTAAAGGCTGAAATTTGACATTTAGCATCTCTTAGTGAATGTAAGACACAAAAAAGACAAATTTAATTGGTAAACCTCCTCGAGTGGGCGTGGCATCTATTTAATGGGTAAATTTTCAAATGCGGTTTACTCAATATTTTTGCTCGAAATTGAAAAAAAATTGCTTAATATTTTATGTAGAAAACGCTTAGACCCACAATTTGATCATACAAGACTTTTGGCCTCTCCCACATTTGGAGGCAGAATTGATGAAAAACCTAAAATTTTCTAGAAAAACTTAATTTCGACTGGCATTGAGCCTAATTTAGGAAAGCATGAAACAAAAAAAGTAGCAGGTTAGGTATACAATACTTCAGGCCAGATTTCGTTCATATAAAGTTTTTAGCCACGCCTCCTCTTAGGGGTCGATTTTTCAAAAATATTGAATTTGAACCAAAAATTTGCATTTTTACGTACATTTAAGTGCAACTTGGAAAAATCTGTGGAAATATCTTATAAAAAATAGTTTGTAATTGAGGGCGGTTGGACCATCGCCCCTTTTTGAAGTTTGCATTACCTATAAAATGTCAAAAAATAACTATGCCATCAGCATTTCACAATGTGGGATAGGATGGGGTATTCAACGGTCCGTTTACGGACTGCAACTTCTGCGCACACAGTGTAGCTTTTACTCACTGGTAGTTTTTCATATTGTGAACAGACAAATGAGATTTTATGAGTACCTACAGAGAAAGCCTTTTCCAGACCTGCATTGAATTACATTTAAAAATATATTAAGGAACATGGGTTCCTTTATAATTTATGATAAGAACTTTTTCCTGATTTCGATTGAGTAATAAATAAGTACTACTATTTTGTTTCAAGGTAAACTCAGCTTATGAAAAATTGAAATAATTTATAGAATGGCTATTTCAAAACGTAAAATTGTTATTTTTGTTAAAAGGTGTTTATTGGCATGTGCAGAACAAATTGCAGTCAATTCAAACTGAAATAGTCGCGGATTTCATAATATTATTTACGTTTTATTTAAAGATAGATAGGTCGAAATTCTTAAGATTCATCATGCTAATAAAAATGGAAATGACGTTTCGAGGATTAACCGAGTCAAGTTCTTTCCTCTGCAGAAGAAACTATATCTATAAAACTTATAACTTCATGTATCTACAAGGGAGGAGAGAAGGATTGATAGATATAGATTACAAATCATCAGAGTCTTCTTTGCGCGGCTCTGATACTGCAGTCACTGGAACTGACATCCCAATGACACTCTGGAATCAGTCAGGAAGACAAACATCTTGTATATGGAGCGGGATTGGCTAGGTTTTGTCGCTTAAATATTTTTCTTACCATGGTCCTCTTACTAAGATAAAGGCTAAGATAAAGGCCTATACAATCTATGATTACCTTCCTATAAGATTCGTCCATGACGCTCCAGGCACTAGACAAAGCTTGTAGTGTCCAGTGAAACTTTAAAGTGGCGAAGAAGATTTTTTAGTTTGCATTGACCGAGAATTCCTGTTAAGATTTTTAAACTATTCCCTCCCTCCCCCACCCTCAGGAGTTCCAACTCTGGACGCAACGTCCAGATTATGGAGCTCCCGAGCGAGAATTTCGCGAACATTTGTCTGAGCAGTTCTGTCCAGGTGAAATAAACCAGACTTCTAGTCGTAGAGTGGATTTGAGGAATACTAGCAGACAAAATGTCCAAAGAAAGGGCGTGATCCCGCAAGATAATCCGCTGGACTCCATTCGTATCAGACTCTTAGCTATGTTCTTAAAGAGCCTTATGCTGACTCCGCTATGGGCTGAGATCCGGTAAGGAATGAATAGTTTGACCTTAGCTGGTTCCTGGATGGCCATGTGCATCCAGGACAAGCTTCGATTTTACGCCTTGAGAACTGCTTGTCAGTCCGATAAGGTGAATATGGTTTTTCTTGGTGACTTTGAACATGCTCTACGCAATTATTCTTGTTTCTCAATTTTAGTTTTTATGCATTATTATTACATATTATTATTATTATGACCGTAGTGGGCTGGAGCTCCATCTTGTTGGAAATATGATTACTTATCTGAGTGGTTCTCATATCTATATGCCGGACTGTATTATTGTTTCCCAAATTTTTAGTGTTTGCTTGCGTTCATGTGGTTTGGGCGTTAAATTTTGTGTATAACACATATATCACAAAAGAGTACTTTATTTAAAATCATAGCGCCATATAGCGTTTAAGTCGTTTACTTGTTGAACAGACTTGTACTTCTGCTATTGCTATGTTTATTGGGTAAGCTTGAAGCATATAGAAGTCCGAAAATGTGGTTTTGTGGTTGATAAGGAACTACATTATATTGGCGCAGCACCAGATGGTATGGTTGGAGAATCTTCCATATGTGAAGTTAAATGTCCTTACTCCATAGGGGATGTGAATATAGAAGAAGCTGTAAGAATTAAAAGCTTACATACTTCCAAAAAAGGGGACAAATGGGAACTAAAAAAAGGCCACAATTATTTTTACAAGGACAGCTTCACATTACTGATCGACAATGTTGCTATTTCGGAGTGTGGACTTCTTGGTCTTGTTCTTTGTAGTCGTCGCTCGTTGTTTACATCGTTAAGAGTCTCGTTGAGAGTACGGAAGTACGGATCATCGCATTGTTGCAATGAACATAAAGGCGAGCATTTAGCTTTCGAGCAAAGTTTGTTACTTCTTCGCTCACGGTAGCTATTCCTAAATCTTTTTGAATGTCACTATTCCTGATATACCATGGAGCGTTCACAATTGCTTTTAGCGTCTTGTTTTGGAAAGTCTGCAACATGGACATGTTGCTCGGCTTGGTACAACCCCAAAGTTGTATACTGTATGTCCAGGACGGCTTTAACACCTGCCTGTACAAGAGCAGTTTGTTATATATGCTTAATTACGAAAATCTTCCGATAAGCCAATACATTTCCCTGAGCCTAATCTCGAGCTCGTCACGCTTCTTCTTTACGTGTGGTTTCCACCTTAGTTTAGCGTCCAGTGTCATCCCTAGATACTTCGCTTCATTTGCATAAGGTATTTGTGCAGAATTTATAAACAGGTAAATTGTTAACCCTTCTGTAAGTGAAATTCACATGCGTAGACTTGTTCTCGTTAAGAGCGATTCGCCAAGTCTTCGTCCAGACACAAATTCTGTCCAATGCTCGTTGGAGGTTTCTCGTTGATGACTCGACTGATTCACCTGTCGCCAGGATGGCCGTATCATCCGCAAACGTGGCCACGACAGTCTCATCATCTAGAGGTATGTCTCTCGGGTAGAGCAGGAACAGGGTCGGACCGAGGACGCTTCCCTGGGGTACGCCAGCCTGAATTTGCTTGAAACTCGAGTATTCACTACTACACCTAAGACGAAAGAGTCTGCTTTCAAGATAATTTTCCAATATTTTAAACATGTCTTCCGGCAAGTTTTGCCGTAGCTTATATTTCAAGCCTTCGTGCCATACCTTGTCGAAGGCTTGCGATACGTCGAGGAAAGCACTTGAACACATTTTTTTCCCCTTCTAAGGCTTTTTCAATTTCATGCGTTATTCTGTAGACTTGATCTATTGTGGAATTGTTAGGTCTGAAACCGAATTGATGATCCGGGATCAAGCGTCTTTCTGCAATTATTGGTTGTAATCGCTTCAGCAGAAGTTTCTCGAATACTTTCGATATTATCGGCAGAAGCGATATGGGCCTATAAGATTTTTTATCATTTGCGCATTTCCCCGGTTATGGAACCATAATGACTTCAGCAACTTTCCATTGTCTTGGAACGTATAGAAATCTAAGAGAAGCGTTTATCACATAAAGTAGCTTGACTAATGCCTTTTTTGGTAGCTCTTTTAATATTTCGCCAGTGATCAGGTCGTAACCCGGGGCCTTATTATTTTTAAGTTCGCTATTTGTCTGTCGGGGTTCAACTAACGAAACTTTTTTCATTCTAAAGCTATCAGGTTCCGCGTTGTTGTTTAGAACGTCATCCAACGGCGGACCGTCGAAAGGCTTGAATATTTTTTCTAAATGTTCAGCAAACAAATTCTCTTGCCCATTCGCCGTGAGCTTTTTTATTGGTGCCGAGTGGATTATAGGTTTCTTGATAGACTTAACTGCTTTCCACAGCGAGTAGTTTGAGCTCCTATCCGCTGACAAGCCTTCAAGGTATTCAGTGGTCTCACGATTTTTAAGATCTTGCAACATTCCTTTCAGTTTGTTAGAGAGGTGGTTCAATAGGGGTTTGCCTGGGGGGGCCCTCGTGCCTTGCCATCTCCTACGCGCTCTTCTCTTATCACGAATCAATTCTTCGATTTCGATCGGATATGTTTTACGTACATGCCCGTCGGTGCTAATTGCGTTCTTTTGGGACGAATTGTTGTTCCAAGCAGCGCTCTGAATTGCTTCAATGAATTTGTCAACTGCGGTTTCTAACTCGAGAGGAGTTTCCAATGGCACATTCAAGCCAACACCCTCCTTACAGTCCTTTCTGAAGGCGTCCCAGTTCATGTTTTTGCTAGGTAATCTAGGAGCTCTTTCTATTTTAAGCACTATCAGAACTGTGATGCAGTTTGTTTAATACAAACAATATCTGCAGCAGAAATTTGCCAAGCAGAAAACTGCCAACACGGGCTCATCAGTTAGTGCAAGTGTTAGTGGTTAATAAATTAAACATAAACTAACACCAAACACAAAACAATAAGAATTACAAAAAAGCAAATGACAGGAACATTATTATTACAACAGATAAAAAGTAAATTTCAACAAGTAAAAAAAAAAAACATAAAAATAAAAGTATATTTAATATTTAAGACGAATAACACCGAAGCAGCCTCTTAAGTTTGGCTTTGTCCATATCAAAGTCTAAAATACTGGTATGTGCGTTGTAGGTGGAACACATACGGCTGATAGGCTCATTTTTCCCATAATTTGTTCTGTGCCGTGGAACGTGTAAAAGCTGGATTCTTCGGAGGTTATGAGAGCCTCCACGAAATTTAAAGCTTATACTAGATAGAAGGTCCGGTGCATCTATTAGACCTTGGATCAATTGCTGAATAAAAATCAAGTCATTATTTATCCGTCTTTGGGAGAGACTTTGAATGTTAAGCAATTTAAGCCGGTCGAAGTATGAGGGGAGATTGAGTGGATCTTCCCAGGGAAGTCCCCTGAGCGCGAACCGAATGAACCTCCGCTGGATCGCCTCGATCCTATTCGTATGGCATACTTGCGATGGAGACCACACTTGTGAAGCGTATTCAAGGTGAGTACGAACAAAGCTATTGTAAAGGGAAAGCGTGACGTAAGGGTCATTAAATTCTTTAGACCAACGCTTAATAAAGCCAAGCATGCAATTGGATTTATTTACAATGTAGTTTATGTGTTTTGAAAAGTCAAGGTTTTGACTAAAGAAAACACCAAGATCCTTAAAATGTTCAACACGGCAAAGAGCATGCTCACTGATGGAGTAAGAGAATGTTGTTACGATACGCTTTTTAGAAAAAGTGATAACTTGACACTTAGCTGGATTGAGGAAAAGACCGTTTTTGTTACACCATGTAGCAAAGCTGTTTATATCAGTCTGAAGAAGAACATGGTCATCAGAACTCTTAATAGTTCTAGATATCTTCATATCGTCTGCATATGATAGAATTTCGCTATAAGCGACACACGAAGGCGCATCGTTTATAGCAAGAATGAATAAGAGTGGGCCTAGATGATTTCCCTGGGGAACGCCGGAAATGGCAGGAAAAGAAACTGAAAAAAGTCCTCTAAATTTAACTTGGTAAGATCTTAAATGAAGATAAGACATAATCCAACAGATGAAATTTGGTGGAAAGCCAAGAGAAGTAAGCTTAAAACCAATAATTTCATGCGAAATCAAATCGAAAGCTTTGGAAAAGTCGGTGTAAACGCAATCAACCTCGAAGCCATTTTCTACTGCATCAGAACATTTTCTATAAAACGATAAAATTAAAAACTAAAAACGTTAGTTTCGGTAGACCTATTTTTAACGAAACCATGCTGTTCTTTGCAAATTATGTTTCGGCAGTAAAATATAAGGCTATCGCAAATTAATTTTTCAAACACTTTTGGAATGGTTGAAAGTTTAGCAATCGGCCTGTAGTTCACAATATCACATTTAACACCCTTTTTAAAGACAGGCGTAATAAATGAGAGTTTCCACATGGAGGGCAAGTGACCGGACGAAAGCGAAAGTTTGAATAAATTTTGTAAAGGAGTGGCAAGAACATCCTTACAGTTTTTTAAAACGATAGGTGGTATACCGTCTGGACCAGTAGAACAATCGTCTTTAAGGCTAGATAAGAGCTCATAAATAGTTTCTAAATGTACTGGTATATCACAAAAATTAACTTGTGCAGATTCTGTGAGATATTTAAAATAATCAGTGTCGACAGTAAATGGTGAATCTCTAAATGATTTGGAAAAGTGATCAGCGAAAAAATTGCATATCGTGCCAGGATCGTTGGAAGAACTGCCATTATATTTGAGAGTGGATGGATAGCCATCAACTTTTCTTTTAGAGTTAACAAACTTCCAAAATTCCCTGGGATTAGTTTTAAAATCTGAACCAATTTTAAAAACATAGTTGTAATACAAACGCTCTGCGAGAGCATTGAATTCACTGAAATGAAACATGAAATTATCAAGGTCAAATGTACTCAAATTTGTGATGTACTTTTTCCATGCTTTATTGCGTTTATTACGTAGGACTTTCAGTTCCTTGGTATACCATGGGTGGCTGAAGTTAGAGTTCTTGTTTTTCTTCATAGGTATAGTATTACTGATACAGGTATTGAGTATAGAATAAAATTCTATCTACACTATCTACAGAGTGCTCAAGGTCACTGGAGCAAACTATATTAGAAATACCGGATTTATTCAGTTCGTCAGATAGTGTGCGAAAGTTAGCCTTTCGGAAGTCAAAAGTGTATGAACAATCAAATGAGTGGACATTCTCATGTATGTGACAGTTCAAGTCAAGAAAAACATCCAACGGGGGATGGTGAGTATCTATCTTAGTAATGTTGCACTTGGATTTACAAGCAACAGTACTAATTGCGTCAGAATTAAAGACCAAATCGAGTATTCGATTATTTATGTTTTTTATACAGCTTACTTGCTGTAAGTCAAAAGAAATAATGTTATCTTACTTGTTAAGTGCTGCATGTGGAGACGAAATATGAGGAATGTAATGCGAAACATCATCAGATAAGACCCATTTAAAAGCAGGAAGGTTAAAATCCCCAAAGAGCAATACCGTACTTTGTCCACAGGCTAAATAAAATATAAACTCAAGGGCCTTAGCAAGTTCAGAATAAATTTCAACGGGACTATCGGGGGGGATGTACACATTAACAACATATACGAATTTGGGTAAAATGTCAAGTTTGACACATACAACTTCGGCATTAACAGTAAATGGAAATTCAACTTTGTCCGAGGTGATATGATCCCGAACAGCAATTAAAATTCCACCGCCTAACGCTTCGAGATCATCTTTATAACGATCTCTTCTATATACAAGAAACTCTTTGGTGAAGAGTTCTGCATCAGTAGTGCTAGCATTAAGCCATGTTTCAGTCAAAATAATGACATCATGCGGAAAAACCAAAGAATTTTTAAATATATCATCTGTTTTATGTTTGCTACGGATGGATCTTACATTTTGATAAAAAAAACATAGTCTACTATTTAGTTTTTTGAAATATTATTTGGTTGCTTAGAGTTTGAGGGCCTGTATGCAAACTCTTTGACTAGAGTGTTAGACGGCCAAAGCCTATGATCACAGATTGACTCAAAGATAGAAGGAGGAACAACTATTTTGAATGAAGATACGAAACTATTAGGCTTGCTAAGTTTCATACAGCTGACCAAGTTTACGTTAGCAACGACCTTTTGAGATATCAGATGATGAATAATGTCACCAGGTGTGGTCTCGGGTTTCAGTCTTGAAATAAATACAGATTTAGGTCTGGGGACAGATTCTAAGGTGTTGGCATATTCAACAGCAGGCCCACTAGACGGTTCGATTGTAGTTTGAGGAACAACAATCGTTGAAGTGTGAGACGAAACAATCTCTTTATTGTTGTTTTTACGACGCCTCAGATTAACACGCTTAGGGTGAGATAAGGTATGGTTAGACGAATCATCTAAAGCAGCAGTACTAGTCCTAGACAAGTGAATTTCGGACGGACTTGGGATGGACGAAGTACCTTGGTCAGGGCACTTTTCTGAAGACAAATCTGATGGTTGAAAGTCGGTAGAAGTCGAGGCATTCGATTTGTCTACAGAACTAACGTAAGAGTGATTCTCAAAATCTGTCGAAGTGGAAGCGTCACACGAGTAATTGTACTCAGAGAATGAGGCAACGTTTTTTACTACACAATTAAAACTTTGAAGTAAATCACTGAAGTTATTAGACAACTTAGTGATATCCTGCTTGAAGGAAGATATCTTAAAAGCTAACTGGGAGAGCGATATCCTTTTGCATGGAGGGCAGTACCAAAAGGCTACGTCGGAGGAATTTACCTTCTCAAGAAATGCAGTGGTAGAGCCAACGCATTTAGCATGAAATAAGTTGCCGCAAGGACCATAGCAAGTAAAAAGAGGGATGTTAGCCTTGCTTTCACAGCACCTTTCAGCCGAACAAGCCATAATAAAATAAATTTTTTTTTAGCTAAACAGAAACAACGAGAGAAGAACCTAATGTCTCGTAAAATTAATAATAATGAAATATATATTATATACAAAAAAAAAAAAAGTAAAATTAAAGGGAATTTATCGGGGCTCGAACCTTGGTCACCGTACACAACACTCAAGGATCTTACCGCAGAACCACCGCCTGTCGCACAGTTTCTGTGTGGATAATAGCTATTAAAGCAAATGAAGAAAAAAGACTATGATAGCAAACGAGAATTAAGCTTTACGGAAAGCACAAGGAAAACAAATTAAAAAGGGCTTTTGAGTTTTAAATGTGAGTTGGATTAGAAAAGATGATTTGAGTTAAGAGAGCAAAGCTATAGAGGAATTTCGCTATTTTCGCCAGTCTTCCACCCATCTTCATGATAACTCCTGAGTGGTCTGAGCAAAGATCATAACACTCTTCAATTCGCCCCTTGAAGAGTGGGGGTGAAAGGGTACCCCTTCAGAGTGGGGGTGAAAGGGTACCCCTTTAAATAAAGGGGTACCCTTTAGCGATGAAAAAATCGACAAGGTCAGGCTTTTTATTCCTATCGGTTGGCCAATATGTTGGCTTACCCGTGGAGAAAAAGTCCACCCCACGCTTCATACTATTTTTGTACAGTTATCTGCCTCTTGTTGAATTGCATCGTGAACCCCAAAAAGTATGCTTCGCGTTAAAGTCACCCCCAATGATAAAATTGGACCCAATGAAGTCATACATACGATCAAGATCGTCTTCCACCAGTCTATATCCTGGCGGGAAATAACACGATGCAATGTTATAATCTAAGCAGTCAATTTTTACAGAAACTGAACTGATCTGCATAGAGTCTAGCTCAACTTCTGTGTTCTTGAAGTGCTTTATGCAGTTCTTAATGTAGAGGGAGGATCCTCCTCTCGAATTTTGCGAAGGGTGATGTGCGTGATAGTCATTGTAACCTTTAAGTTTGGGTGTAGACCCGTTTATAAGGTGAGTTTCCGTATTCATGCAAATATCAATATTGTTTTTCCGTAGAAATACTTCTAGTTCGTCTATTTTATTCAGAAGGCCGTTTGCATTCCATGTTAGTATTTTAAATAACTGTTTCATATTCATGTTCTCTTGTAATTTTTGAGGCTTAAACTCGAGCTTGCTCAGTTTGTCAAATATAACTTTGTTGATTTTAGTCTGATCCTCAAGTTTCTCCAAGATTACAGCGAGGATCTGAGACACTGCATCTGTTGTGGGCGATTTTGCCTTGTTTTCGCTTGCCGCAACCTATGCGTATGATTTCGGTCCGACCAGTGGTGGTTTCTCCGCTGCACTTGAACTGGCGCCGCTCTTTTGTGGAGCTTTTACGCCTTTTGTCGACGCCTCCTTTGCCAATCTTCCACTTTTGGTCGGCTTTGGCGTCTTTGGAGTCTTTGGTTTAGGAGTTTCAGCAGGATTTGGGCGTCCTAGGCTTTGATTCTGACCTCTAGTATTTTCCCTAAGAGGTTCTCGTGCCTTTTGCAGCTCTATGGCTACTTCGCATCCTCGATAGTTCGCGGGGTGGTTTCCGTGGCAATTGGCGCAAACTGCTGGAGCCTTTATGTCAACCTTGCACTCTGTTGACAGGTGTTTTCCGGCACATTTCACGCAACGTGGTTCTTTTTGGCAGTAGGCACTTGTGTGCCTGAATTCTTGGCATCGCTTACACTGTGGTATCAGTCTATTGCCTTTTCGCATGGGTTCGATTTTAACCCTGATGTTAAGTATCATTTTTATTTTATAAATATCGTTTATGCTCTCAGTTCTTTCAAAGGAGAGCATAAAAATTGGAAGGCCGCGTCTGATCACAGTGTCTCTTTCTCCTTCCGTGCGTTGCTTTTCCTTTTTAATGATATTGACGGCATCAATAACTTTAAGGCCTTTATTTTTTACGTCTTCTTTTGTGCATGATGGGTGGAGCCCCCTTACTATGACTCACAGTGGTTTTTCGTACTTATTTTGATAAGTATACCACTCAATTCTTTCTGCATTCAGTCTAAGAGACAGTGCGCGATAGGAATCGGCGTTGTCAACATTTACTTTCCACACGTTATTTCGGTGCGAGGTAAGCTTATCGTTTTCTGTTCTCACCGTGTTTGCAAGAAGGTTGCGCAATCTCCCAAAGTCTGCTATCCCGACGATGTTTATTGCGGGAGGTGGACGAATTTTCGCTTCTGGTTTAGCCTTGTTTGAGCCAGGGGGCTTATCTTCTTTTTGTATAACTTCGGGAGAGGAATTCGCCTTTCGCTTCTGGCTAGACCTTTTCCTTAAGACTGAATCGGTCTCAAGTGCAAGTTCGTCCTCGTCCGTGAAGTATTCGACTGCTGGTCGGTTCGGTGTTACACACTCTTTCGTTACCTCATAGTCTTTCGTTAAACGAGTATATTTAATATCCTCGTTTTCTTTCCGCAGAGAGTCAACTTCCATTTTTAGATCTTTTAAGAGTCGCTCCATTTCAGTAAGCTTAGCTCGGAGTTCATTGTTTTCCTTTTCTAAGCTCTTAATTTTTACAGAGTCCTGGTTTACCGGTGGACTGCTTTTTCCGGATATGTTCGATCTAGGTGGTGGTGATCGATTTAGTTTTGTCCTTTTCTCAAAAGGATTTATAAGCAATAAAAGGCTCTCCCCAGAATCCGTAGAGCCTGCCTCCGAAGAGGGTGGATTTTCCAGCATAGCTGGGCTGCCACCTGGGGTAATCAAATCTTTCGTTTTGTTCATTGCCATTTATTTTTTAACTTGTCGTTTTTATGAAAATAGGTAAGTCACTTCTATTTTCATTTTTAAATACAGCCGCCCCTTTGGAGACAGACGCCGACCAGTGAGCCGCACAATGTGTGACAGACGCTTCTGGATTTTAATTTAACCTTCAGATTCATCTATAAATTAAAACCTTACTGCCAAAAATTGCCCCAAATGGAGCAGCATCGACAGCATCCGTTGAAACATTAAAGAATATTTCTTCCGGTGGATTTTAGTCGGCTCTTACGACAGGCATATCTTACCTCAAGGCAATTCTAACCCCGACCTTGCAGGGACAAAATGGAGCTTTTCGGGTGCAGTGGCTTCCCTCTGGTTAAGGCGTCGCACTCTTGGGAGTAGGTCGCACGCTGACTAAGTGAAATCAGTCTGGTCTTGATGAAGTTTAGTTCTGAATGAAGTATGTCGAACGAGTCATGATGGAAAGGGGATTGATTCTTTTTAAGGCTCGATGAGCAAAGCGGAACACATACGTTAGTACTCGAAGAGCTCGTGGTAACTCGGAAAACCTTTTCAGAAGGTCCTCATACAGGTGTTGTCCAGCCATGTGGGCAAACTTAACGTTTTGTTCGAGTTGATCTCTAGGCGGAACTGTCGGAGAGCTGCTTGGCCATCGAGTGGAGGGCTCGCCTAGCCAGGACGGCCCGCTCCACCACAACGCGTTACTTCGTAAATCGTTAGGGGATAGCCCGCGAGTGGCCTGATCAGCCGGGTTGTCCGCAGATCGGACATGCCGCCATGGAGCGTGCCCGACGTTGTCCAATATCTCGCTAGTCCGATTTGCGACGAAAGTTTTCCAAGTGCTGGGGTTTTTCCCAGCCACGCTAGGACTATTGATGAATCCGTCCAGAGGTGGATGTCCACAGATCCCACCGGTAGTTGCGGAACGTAACTTTTGACCATTCTTGAAAGTATGTGACCCGAGTGTAAAGGGTAGGCGCATATGCCTGCTCAGAGGAGTCACAAAACCCATGGACCTGAAGTTTGACGATGGGCGAGAATCTTACCCACCGAGGTATTCGAATCTCCTGTATATTGTTAAAGGAATGAACGAAGTTTTCCCATTTTTCAAGGCTGGGACGCAGAATTGGCTCGTTCCACTCAGTTCCTCCTGCCCATATATACTGAAGTAGTACTTTAGCCTTAATTATTATGGGAGCAAGCCATTCCGCCGGGTCAAACAGCTTGGCTATTTGAAAGAAAACTTCACGCTTAGTGGGCTCTCGTGAGAGCAAAATGAGTTGAGTCGTGAAAAAGAAAAAGTCTTCCTTGGCGTTCCAACGGATCCCTAAGGTCTTCGTTGTACTTCCTTCATCTAATTTCACGAAACTTTCATTCATTATATGCTCTGGCGGAAGGTCCTTTAATAAGCGGGGGGTGTTTGAGTTCCATTTTCGGAGAGAAAATTTTCCTATCTCTAGCAGTGCCCGCAGTTCAGTTTGAGCCTCTTTCGCGTCCTCGATGCTGTGGGCTCCCGATAAGACGTCATCAACATAGATTTCCTCTGCTAAAATCTTCGCTGCTAGTGGAAACTTGTGTTGATAGTCTTTGGCCAGTTGAGCGAGAGTTCGAATGGCTAAGTAAGGGGCACAATTAACCCCGAAAGTGACCGTTAGAAGCTCATATGCATCGATGTTCCCATCGGGCGATAGGCGACAAAATATTCGTTGAAACGCGGCATCTTCCGGGTGAACTCGAATTTGCGGGTACATTTTCTCAATGTCTGCGTTGAACACAAACTGGAAAAGCCGCCAGCGTATAACCAGGGATGGCAGATCACGCTGCAAGGTTGGACCGGGGCAAAGCATGTCGTTCAGGCTCACACCGGTGGACGAGACACACGAGGCATTGAATACCACGCGCACTTTAGTGGATGTACTATCGGGTTTTATGACCACATGGTGCTGCAAAAAGCAAGTGTTTTCCTCGGAGGCTCTGACCCTGGGTAATTGCTGCATGTGGCCCAAAGAAAGGTAGTCCGCCAACACCATATTGTACTGGGAACTAAGCTCTGGATCCTTTCTTAGGACCTTCTCGTTTCGCAAAAACTGTCGGAACACTACCTCTTTAGTACTGCCTAATAGCACCGTACCGTCGGTCTTGGGACCTCGGCGTCTCTGTGAGTTGTATCCTGGAATAATCTTTCGCAGAACTGGTCGTCAGCAGATCGAATGGGCTTAACGTCGGGAACCTCTTCAAGTTCCCAAAACTTTCTCATTTGGTCGTTCAGACCAGTGGGAGGGTTTGATGTGAGGGTAACGCTATACGTTTGTGCAAAATCGAGCATGGGTCCAGACAGAATCCAGCCAAAGACAAAGTTTTGAGCAATCACAGTGTTGGAAATGATTTGTTGTCCCGGACGAATGATGCTCGGGTACAAATCCGCCCCGATGAGGAGATCTACTTGAGAGGCACTGTCAGTAGTTGGGTCCGCTAATGTCAGGCCTGCATGCTCTGCAGCCTCCTTGACTGATGAGGACATGTGGATCAGTTGATTGGTTAGCTTACGTAAAACGATCGCTTGGATTTCGAAGGGAATCTTCGGTTCCATGTTCGGAATTACTTCGATCCGGCATAACTTGTTAGCAACTGCCGCGTGGGTCCCACTTATGCCGGGAATCGCAGTATCGATGGGTGTGACCAATAGATTAAGGCGCCGCCGTGTCGCTTCAGTTACAAACGACACTTCAGATCCGGGGTCGATCAACGCCCTTACGCGATGAATGAAATGAGCACCCTTAATTTGCACAATGGCTGTAGCCAACAACACTGAACGGTGTGACAACGTGACCAAGGTTTGCGAAGCCTTTGAAATAGCTAGGAGAGAAGTGGACTGTATGTTTCTCGAGGCGCTAGGCGTCACGTCGGTAGGGTCGATTGGCTCGATCAAGGGTGCATCTGATTGATTATTTTTTGCGCTTTGTGTTTTTTGCGTATGGCGGCGTTGGCCACAGGAGTGGCACGTGTCAGTACTGGGGCAGGTAGAAGCGTTATGGTTGAATCCTAGACAGTTGAAACATAATCGACCTGTGCGAACAAGGTCGTGTCACTCTGTTGGGGAAAGGCCGAGGTATTGTTGGCATTTTCGGATGCTGTGCGAACCTTGACAGCATTGACAGGAAGGAGTTTGCCCGCCATTCTGGCTGCCATGAAAGCTATTCGGCTGATCTTCCCTCAGAACATGTACTTGTTTACCGTGTATACGCGAGCGGCGAGGTCCCATCTCAGTCCGGCATGACGATATGTCCGCGATGGACTCGAGCGCTTGGTATCGGCCGCCTAAGAACTTGTCCAATTCATCCCACTTCGGTACCGTTGTTGGGTCTGTAAGCGACTGCTCCCAGAGAGTGAGGGTGGCATTTGGAAGACGATTGGAACACGCAAGAACCAGAATTGGGTCCCAGTTCGTGGTATCTATGCCCTGGGTTTTAAGGATAGCTAAACAGTCATTTATTTGTCGCTGTAGCATTCGGATGGATTTAGCTGATTCGCCCTCTACTTGTGGCAAATTGAAAAGCTGCTTTACTTGGTTATTGACTAGGATCCGCGTATTTTCATACTCTGCCTTTAGCGCTTGCCAGGCCAAGTCAAAGCTGGAGTTAGTTAACGGGAAGCTACTAATGAGGGTATTTGCTGTGCCCGTGGTTCGCGAACGCAAATAGAAGAGCTTCTCAACGGGCCCAAGCTTCGAATGCTTGATGTACAATGCCTCAAACATGTCCCGGAAAGCCGGCCATGAGAGGTAGTCTCCAGAGAAAGTCTCTGTTTCGCACGCAGAGAGTTTGATGCAGTGAGGGGTGGACGACAATGGGGTGTCGGCCACATGGGTCCCACCTTGCTGCAGTTTCCCTTTGAGGTCGGTAAAGGACCCGTATAGGGCGACAAAGGTTTCAGTGCATTGCGCGAATTTAGCGCTGAGGACCTCCCCATCTATATCCTCTTTCTGTTCCGCTAGACAGGCCTTGTGTGTTGACTGCACGTCGTCCCATATCTCTTGCAGGACCTGAAGACGGCCACTGAGAGTTCCTAAGGTATGGCTATCCTGAGGAAGCTCTCGCGTGTTGGCACTGTATTTGGTCAACTGTTCAGCGGCTAGAATGAATTTTCCCAAGAAATCTGCCCCCATGGTTTCTACCGATAGGCGTAGGCCCAGGGGTCGGCTTAGTGAGTAAGTAGTATGCAGTAGGCTTTGACGGCTAACCTCTTAGCGCAGAGCTTCGGTAGCAAACTGTCGTCCCGTCACACTATACGAGGGACAGTTAAAGGCGCCCAAACGAATCTGTTTGCAACCACAATTGATTGACCCACAGGTGGGTGGTGAGTTACTGTTGAATATCCACCACTATTAGGCTGCTAGATGGCCAAGGGCGTAAAAGACTGTGAAGGATGATCCTTCCGTTCGACCTGAATAGCGAGCGGACGTCACTGCGGGCACAGCGTACCTAACCCGAGGTTACGAGTCGTTTTAATGAGTGAACGGGTGACGAACCCCACGTCGAGTTGTCCTGTTTAGAATTGGAATGGAGATTGGATGTCACGGTGGATACCGCGTACCTGCCTACCCTTAAATTGTTAAACGCAAGACGGTTGAGATGGTCAAGATTCTAGAATGATTGTTCGCTTCGTACTTAGATGGCTGATCATCCAGTGGGACGTGAAACGGCTGAAGGCGGTTACCGCTGTGAAAGATGAACCGTGATTCGTACCTGGATGGCGAGCGGAATTCACTGCGGGCACAGCGTACCTACCACCCGAGGTTTCGATGTTGACCCACAACGAACGGTGGGCGCTTAGGCTAAAAGTGGGAGGTTTCGGTTTAAGACCTGGGTGGCGAGCGGACGCCACGGTGGGACCCGTATACCTACCTACCCTAAATCATGAAACACGAAACGGCTAATGGCGTATAGAGTTTGGAACACGATCGTTCGTTTCAAACTTGGATGGCAGACGCGACTGCGGGCACAGAGTAGTTGCCGACCATACGTTGCAAGACCCGACTTGGCTGAGAGCGCTAATGGTTGTGTAAACGATCCCTTCGTTCGTAGCTGCGCGGCGAGTGGACGATACTGCGGGCACTGTACCTACCTACCCTGGGTCATGAAACGAAAGACGCTTGAAAAAACGACAAGATACGCAAGGCAATGCGCTTCGGACTTAGGTGGCAGACCCCCCAAACTAGATGAACAAAGACGCGATAATAAAGAACTTCAATTCGAATATTCGCGACTCACTTTCACCGAAGAAAAACGAATACAACAGAGCAACTGCTAACGTCACACCCACGGGTATGCTATTCACGAAGCCGGAGAATAAATTAAAAAAAAAAACAAACAGTTGAAAGCCGTCCTGAATGCAACTAAGATTCAAAATTCGCGTAACGAACCGTGGGTTTGAACTATCGCGCCTTAAGCTAACTGCGAGAACAACCCAGCGAAGCCGCAGACTAAGTGATGCGTCACACGATCAAATTAATAGGTTCTTTTTCTCTTCTCTTTTCCCGCATACACCCACACACTTTCCTTAAGCTATGTACATGTGTACGGACCGAATTTCCAGCTCGGATATGAACAGGCCCCAATACAACTGAACACCAAAACACAATTTAAGAACACAATTCAGAATTTAAAATGCAAAATTTTTGTTCAAATAGCCAACAAACACTACGCACGCACCTGGTGTTTATCCGGTTCAATATGGACCAATGTTCCCGTTGGATGGTTTCCATGGACAGTTGAAGCGGTGGCTGCACCGATTTCTTCCTTCACGGCACGGTTTGGGACACGTGCTTTTGGTGTTACTACGCCCGGGGCCGACGCTTTGACTTGCACGTGGCGCCGAGATTTTGACTTCTTTCATTCTCAGGGGATGTTGGCGCCCTCGTGGCACAAGCGCAGATGTCTTTTTCTTTGGATTCCGCTGCCGATCGTGTGGCGGGGAAGGCACGATGATGCAAGATGGTGGTGTGCGGACAATGACACGCTGTCGGCGGCGGCTCCCGTTGATACTCTGTTGGCAGCGAGCGTCGAGGAAATATGCTGTTATCAGGCGGAGGCCGAGATCGCACGTGGGTATGCCGGTGGCGATGGAGATGAGCCGTATGCGGGTACCCAGATGGCAGCGATTGCGGCAGATGCTCGTCCGCTGACGTGGTGGAGCTGGCACAGACTATGATGGCGACAGACCAGCCGTTCGTGGTTGACCCTTCGCTGGCGAGGGCGACAAATTATATTTGTGGTACCACTCGACCGAATACAAAAAAAAGATAACAACAACCCCGCTGTATATATATTTTCGGATTTCTTTAAAGTTTTATTCGGCACAATGGTTTGCTCCAAGGTTTACAAAAAATAAAAGGATGTTGCCTCATGGCGTGCAAGTATCGAAAGAGAACGAACGATATGAACCCACAACGACCGGAGGGGTCGATAAAAAATTAATCGGCGTTCGGAAAAACGCCACTGAAAAGCAAACGATAGGAAGGGAGTCGGCAAGTTTTGTCGAAGGATGCGTTCAAGATGAATGAACAGAACACTCTTAAGGAGTGCACGCAATGATTGAGTTTGACCTGAACAATAACTTTGTATTACCAAAACCATCTTCTCTTGGATTTGTGTGACCCCCGGGTTCCAAGAGGAAATCGTGTATGGAACACGTAATATGATTCCAGGCCTGTAATAGTATTATTGTACCAGGTATGTTTGTATTACAGGGCTGTAATAGTAAAGGCCTGTAATAGTAAAGGCCTGTAATAGTAAAGGTATTGTTTGTATTTTTTCTTAAACTACACATTTTCCACAAAATGTAATTCATACTACAATTTTTTTTTTATACCCCATCTTATAGGATAGGAGGTATATTAACTTTGTCACATAGTTTGTAACACGGTGAAATAATAATGGTAGACCCCCAAGACCTTAAGGGCATATGATCGAGACCGAATTCTGAATCGAATGAGCCATGTCCGTCCGTCCGTCCGTCTGTATGTCACATTCTTAAAACCTTAAATTTTGAGCTGGGGTGCTGAAACTTCGTACAGGTGCACATCATGCGAAGCAGTACAAGTGTAAAAATTTTTGAAATCCACCCAAAGACACGCCCACAATCGGTCTAAATATGCAACTACCTCCAGATATTTCAAAACTGTAAGACGTTCTAAAAGGCTGAAATTTGACATTTAGCATCTCTTAGTGAATATAAGACACAAAAAAGACAAATTTAATTGGTAAACTTCCTCTAGTGGGCGTGGCATCTATTTTAAGGGTAAATTTTCAAATGCAGTTTACTCAATATTTTTGCTCGAAATTCAAAAAAAATTGCTTAATATTTTATGTAGAAAACGCTAAGTTCCACATTTTGTTTATACAAGACTTTTGGGTCCGCCCACATTTGGAGGCAGAATTGAAGAAAAACCTAAAATTTTCCAGAAAAACTTAATTTCGACTGCCTTTGAGTTTAAATTAGGAAAGCATGAAACAAAAAAAGTAGCAGGTTAGGTAAACAATACTTCCGTCCAGATTTCGTTCATATAAAGTTTTAAGCCACGCCTTTTTTAGGGGTCGATTTTTCAAAAATATTGAATTTAAGCCAAACAAGTGGGAAAGTGCAACAGTGGGTATCCAAAAGCTTCAATCCATACGTACCAAAAATGGATGCACTAGCGCCATTGTAACATAGCAAAAATTTGTAAAATGCATTTTTTTAAATAAGAGATGGTCGCACATACAGCCCAGTAGTGGGCGTGTCTGTGGGCGGATTCAGCTTATTTTCAAACTTGATCTGAAGGACTGGATTTCCAACCAACCCACAAAATTTCAGCTCTCTGCCTTAAAATTTAAGGCCTAAAAGTTGTTTACATACGGACGGACGGACGTACGGACATGGCTTAATCGATTCTCCTGTCGGTCCCATTCATATCTGTAAAAGGTCCTAGGGGTCTACGGTGATTATCACTGCGTTACAAACTATACATCAAACTTAATATACCCTGGGTCGGGTATAAAAATTGCATTTTTACGTACAATTAGGTGTAACTTGGAAATATCTGTGGAAATATCTTATAATTAATAGTTTGTAATTAGGGGCGGTCCACGCCCCTTTTCGAAGTTTGCATTACTTATAAAATGTCAAAAAATTACTATGCCATCAGCATTTTACAATGTGATAGGGGATAGGATGGGGTATTCAACGGTCCGTTTTACGGACTGTAACTTCTGCGTACACACTGCAGCACCTACTCACTGGTTTGTAACTATCTACAACACATATTTTTGTATTTTAGCGTAAAGGAAGAAAGGACGAAAACGAAATATCAACGATTTCGAAGAATAAATTGTTAAAATTTGCACGTAAAGATAAAACTTTTTCAGACAAGGGTTGCTTTAGGTTAATCTTATCTGTGCTTACTCTTTTAATTTTCTGTCCCTAGGTTCTTTACTTGCCGTGTTGAAAATACAAATATAACAAGATGTTCTTCGTGGTTGAGATAAGATTCGCTGTTGGGTTGAATGATTATGAGTGTGGCTGGAGTGAGGTATGGTTTTCGTTATCGGTTAAGAGCGTGCGTCATGTATTTTTGGTGGAGTAGAATTTCTGCTCGTTGTTGGTGATAATAGAATTGTCAAGAATTAAGAATGAATAAAAAAAGAAAGATTATTGTTTTAAATTTTTTTTATTTGGCGGTTAAAAATCTATTTATAAGGTAAACATTTTGCAAAGCGCAGCAATTGCTATGTGATAAACATTTTGGTTCATTAGGATATAGATATTTTAATTCTCTTAGGCTGGGACAATTTTCGTCTTCTACATTAATAACATTAACATTTTCATCTAACAATTTTTTCAGCCATTGGGCTTTTTCGAGACCTTTCACATAAACAGTTGTTTTCTGGATTGTGTTTTGAAGATATATCTTAACTTTAGTGAGTTCTGTAAATCCTCCATCCCAGAACAAACCATGATGGTTTTGATACAACCATTGAGCTTGTCTTCTTAACGTAGTAGTCAATTGTGATGAGCTGAAAGGGGGTGTTAAGATAAAATGATGATGATGGCCATTTTTGAATACAGCTATCTCTTTTGCAATAAATGGAAGTCATTTCAATGAAGTCATTTTCAATGAATGATGTTGTCACAGAAGAGGGTCGTATTCGACTGATAATAATATCACATGTCTTTAGATACAAACTGATTTAGTGGGTTGTAGCTTATTATTCGATCATGCAGCATGAGACAGTACGCTGAAGTATTGTCGGGGATTGCGGTTGAGGTTTTGATTTTCAAACGAATATCCACTGGACCTGACTTAATTATTTCCGTTTGATGTCTACAATCTATTACAAAGATAGTAGCTTGTGATTTAAATAGATCTCTTGACAATAGGGGCTCCGATATTGAACGATTAAAGTATGATTTTTGGAAATTAGCGTACATACTATACAAAGTGCTTAAATTGCTCTTTTCAAAAGCTAGATTTAAATTCTCATATGGATAAACATCCGAGTTTAAATGAGCCCTTAAATTCGTGACATTGCAATGATCGAAGTGTGTAGGATCTTCTTTCAATGAATTACGTTTATTGGTTTGCAATGCCACAATAATGTAGCGCGGTTTCTCTACTTGCGTTGTTGTCTTAATATTCCAAATGTGATGAGTAGTGGTTGGTAACACAGGATATTCATACAGGTCCCAACTTCGGAATGCAAATTTCATTGTTGTGCCATTATTTATAGATTTGTATAGTGGTAGCTGGTAAGAATCTGCCAATGTGACATGGGGGATTTTCCACTGAATTTTGCGTATGGTTATCTTAGCCTTTTCATCATCTTGTCCAGCAAAAATTAATGAATTATCATCCATGCGTGATCTTGTAAGAATTAAATCATGCCTGGCATTAGGAATTATTTTCTTGAAATCCTCGCCGAATCCCAATAATTTTTTCAACGGTATGGAAAAATTAAAATAGAATCCGCTCACATCGATAGGGGAGTCGGGTGACCACCCTCCGTTGTATAACATATCACTCTCATTTCTACTGAGGGAAACATAGTTTTTGATAGTAGTGGTGAGGCCAACACTGCGAGTGCTATCAATTTCTATTCCATTCAGTTCATAACGGATCTCATCAAATAGGAAGGCTACCCCGTTGTTGACAAGCTTTGTTTTGGTTACTTTTTCTCCGTTACTCTTTGACACATTTCCTTCAATATATAAAAAGCTCTCTGAAGGCAATATGTTAAGATTTTGATGTTGAACACAAATTTGTATAATTTTATTTTTATCAAAGTTATTTATGAATGGGGAGTAGGTGTGATAGTCATATTTTGAGATGCTATCATCAAATCCTGGATCACGGAAAATATCCAACATATTTCTTCACTTAGAGTTTTTCAATTTGTAGCCTATCGATCGTAAATATTGTTGATTTTGTTTTTTTAGTCGGGGTGTTGTTGTTTGCTCGGTCGATGATGGAGTGCTATTGATGCGCCAGTTATTATCTCTATAACCTTTATAGTTATACTCTGATGAGCTATTGTATATAATCATTATTGGGGTTTAAGATGAAGCCGAGTTGTAATAGTTTCACCTCGAAAGTTTATGAGTTGCCCGTCTTGATCCAATAGTTTTAGGGTAATAGAACTTATCCTCTTGACATTCACTGGTAAATAGATAACATTCTGAGGTACCTCTATTATTTTATACCCTGGGCTTACTTTGACAGAGAATTCATGAAGCATGTGTACAGGTTGATTGTTGATATATGTTCCATCAATTAAATTACATTCAATTCGCACTGTATTTACCCTATTGATGTCAACATAAAGATCTGACTCATAAATTTCATTGGCGGGTAGTTTTCTCTTACTAAATCCCAATAGCGATCCAATCGAATTGTTTTGTGAAAAGTCAATGTCTACTGTACTTAAAATTTCACACTTTAAAGTGTTATTATTGGCCCTTATTTTGATTGTTGGCTTCGTGGCTTCATCATCATCTTTAATTGCAGCTTGAATTAAGTTGCTGATGTCCTCGATCTCATAGGATCCTATAGGAAATGTGATGATGGCATCTCCAAAATTAAATAGGTTATTGATAATATCCACGTTAGGTATTGAGTTATAGGTTTGAAAGTCCACTAGCCCGCAAACGTAATCAGAATTGAGAAGGATTGGCGGGAAATACTCCGCAGAGAGAGTCGATTGGTTGCCGCTCAATGTCAATGTTAACGCCATTGCTGGTTAAATTGGAATGAAACAAGTTTCGCTGTGTTTTTTTATTTATTTATTACATTCTTCAATTAAAAATTTTAAACACATATGTCCACATACAAACGTACCATAATTTTGACAGTTGTTGGAATTGTAATGCAACTTTTTCCCTAGATATTTGATAACTTCTACAGGGGGTCTTAAATTACCAAAACTATCGAAATACTTGATGTTATTTTTATTTTTAATATACGCTACCCAATGTGTGCCGGGTCCTCTATCAATATCTAAATTAATTACCCCACTCTCATTGTTGAATGGTTTTAATGGTAACGTGTCTCTCATATAAACACCTCGAAAATTGATCGCTTCTACAGCTCGGTTGTGTCGTTTATTTTCTTCCAACTGATGTTGAGCAATCTTTGAGTCGTTAATTGCTTTAGATACACCTGCAACTCCTCCAGATAGTGCACCAAGCGCGGATAAACCAGCGAAAATTGGTAGCAAGGGTAGTACCCCACCAACTTTTGGAAGTGGTATAATCCGAGGTATTGTAACATGTTTTCGTTTATTCCTTACAACATTTCTAACTGCCTTTAAAGCTGATAAAGCAATTATATTAGGATTTTCAGCGGCGAAAGAACCTTTAATAGAGTTTTTTGCCTCCCTTATTGCCTTTCTAAATAAATTAGTTTTTTTACATTTAACGGTTGTGTTTCTTTTTCGAGTTTTCCTCTTTTTTGATTCTACGCCCATGCCAAGTTTGGTTTTAGCCTTCATCACGCTTGTTATTAGAAGACTATTTAGTCTTTCTGATATTGACGAATCTTTTGCTTTAACTCTCTCCCAAGATTTTTCCGCTAGTATGTTGTCTGCTATATGCCGATCAACTAAATTCTTATTCTCAGAATATGCTATATCGTGTTCACGGCAAGCTTCATCCAATTTATTAATTCCTCTATCCCCTCTGGCAAGACGCTTCTTTAGTTTGGTTCCAGGCCCACAAAAATTATATGATGGGAGGTGTAATTCAACGGGTAACTTATTTATTATTGAGTTTACTAGTCCATACCCCTTGAATGCTTGTTTCGTACTGTCAAGCTTTAAACTAAAATCGATCATTTTATAAAACTGTGTTATTACACGCTCTGATTAATTATGAAGTAAGACTATAAAAAGACCTGTTTTTTATATTGGACATTCATTCAGCAAGATGAGGTTTGTCAAGCAGCCGGAAGTAATTATCATAAGAAATTTCGATAGTAAAACATGTAAGAAAAGCAAACATGGTGCGCCATTTCCTAACAGTATTCGCGGAATAATTGCGGGTCCATCAAATTGTGGCAAAACGAAGGTTATGTTAAGCATACTTCTCGATCCTCACGGTCAAAAGTTTGAAAATGTTTACATTTACTCAAAGTCATTACATCAACCTAAATACATATATCTGAAAAAACTTATACAATCAATTTCTGGGATGGGGTATAACGAATTTTCGAATAATTGTGAAATCATGACACCTTCTGAAGCCCAGCCAAATTCAGTTTTCATATTCGATGATGTAGCCTGCGATAAGCAAAATAATATTCGAGACTTCTTTTGTATGGGCCGTCATAATGGCGTAGATAGTTTCTACTTATGTTAGTCATACACTCATATACCAAAACATTTGATTCGTGACAATGCGAACTATATAATTCTTTTTAAACAAGATGAGCTTAATCTTAAAGACGTCTACAACGATCATATCAACTCAGATATGTCAATGAATCAATTCAAACAATTGTGTTCTGAATGCTGGAAGAATACTTATGGCTTCTTGGTTATAGATAAAGATCGTTCAATAAAAATGGGGCGTTATAAAAATTCGTTTAAAGAAACCGTAGTTTTGTAATTGTCAATCAAAAAGCTGAAACTAACACCCTGTTTTTTGTTTTGAGTACATCATCAACTCATGTTTGGACCCCCTGAACCTGTACGGAATCGGGCTGTATGGAACCAACCCCTGTATGGAACGGGCTGTATCGAACCGCCCCCCAGTACGGAACCGGGCTATATGGAATTTATGTATATAAACAGCCCCCCGTTTGAAATCGATTTATATAAGGCTAAGCCTGTTTGAATGCAGTCATCATAAAACCACTCCTCCTGATTTACAAATGGCTTCAGAAAATTTACTTAAAAATCTCATAGCAACAAAAAAGGCTTTGAAAAAGAAATATATGCAAATCAAAACGGGTAGAATTATAAGAGATACAGCAATTGAAAATGCTTTCAAACCAGTTGTTGAACCCGTTAAAAGAGATTGTGAAAAATACTAAAACGAATAATGAGCAAACTATAAAAAAACCCGTTTAAACAACGAAAGCTGCAATTCGAAATTCCAACATTAAAATATTCTAGTCCATCAGTAGAAGAAGATATTTCATTTAGAACTCCTACAAAATCGCATACTAATAATCAAAGTACACCGGCCAGCCGATCAACGTTGTCAGATTCAAGTCGTGATGAGGTTTCGGTCCATATTTCGATGTAGGAACAAACACAACAAGGTTGGGCAAATCAAAATTTCTAATTGATAAAAACGGGGATTATCAAATTGATGGTGAAGTCTTCCCCGCATCAGATGGGCTAAAAGAGCTTATTTTTAGAAAACTCCCCCGAAAAGTGAAATATAATGACGATGATTTGCTTATATGGCCGAATATTAAAAAAATCTTGTGCACACAGGAAAAACTATGATCTTAATTCACATGTTAAGGGTAATCGTGGCAAAAAGTACAAAACAATCATTCAACCTTTAATTCAGAGTATGCAAAAAATCGGAAAATCATATGATATGAAATATTCCAGCAACGCAATCGATTATGTGCATTGGGATGATCCTAATGAACTCGTTGATAGACTTAAACTTTTAATCGCATCTCAAGCAGCCGGTAATAACAATCATCTGAATGAGATAAACTCAATTGAGGAGGAGTTGCGTGAGTCGAATATCATATATTAATCCGGCATTCAGAATGTATGCTATCATTATCAAAATGAGTGTTGACAAGTTCGGAAGAAGTTTAAACCGATTTCACAGACCTACTGTAGGCTCTCAGGGTCCAGCCGGGGTAGGATTTAAGTTGACGCCTAATGGTGATTTTGATATCGAAGGAAAATGTCTCAACAATGTAGGCATACCTGTGAACCCAAGGCAAGCATGCAATAAAGAGTACATAGATGATCGTATAGACTTTCAAGATAAAACCATATTTATTCTTCAACAATATGTTGAGGGAAATTATAATTCGCTAATTAATACCATAAATGACGAAATCATGAAAACGTTAAAGCTTAACTTGAATGGATTTTTTGATGGTCAACATAAGCATTTGAAAAACATTGGGGGGCCAACAGATGACGGAGACGCTGCAACAAAAAAGTATGTTGATAGTGCAACTGATGCTATATTAAGATGCGAAGTTAGAAGAAGCCGATAAAACTTTGAGATTGTATGCTGATGAGCTTAATTTGAAAACGCTCGAAATACTCAATTCGTTTAGAAAATACTTTCTGGATTTACTTGAAAAATATGTAGCAGATAATAAACCCTATGTAAAGACCAAATCAACTTCTTGGGGCCCGATTTAAGGTAATGGATGATTCAGTAGTAGTTTGAACGTAAATTGATCAACATGTCAAATGTGAATACGGGATTGATTTTAGATGATCTATTAAATTTCATGAAGGCTAGTCAACACATACTACTTAAGGAGCATTACCATGAATTTATTGATTGCATATCGTTTCTGACGCAGTTTGAAAATGTGACGACAACTCAATCTAAATTTGGATGCCATTCTTCGAATTGTTCCTGGTCTTCGAATTTTTGCAAGGAAGGACCTGATACTTGTGCATGCTTTATGCTTGATAATAGCTTACTTAGAATTAAGAAATTGATGTCTCTATATAAAAGAATAATAAATAAATGATACAATCTGTAACCTCACTTGTTTGCATTCATTCCATTCTAAGATGAGTAAACGAAATGTTGTTGATGAGTTGCATAAGCCGGCTCGCAGAAATTTCTCTAGGCGAAGGGTTATTATTAAAGGGTTCGATGACCTTTGGCAAGCGGATTTGGTTGAAATGATACCATACAGTGATGTGAACAATGGCTACAACTACTTACTAACCATAATTGATGCCTTTTCTAAATATGCATGGGTGCGACTACGCAAGCAATGAGCGACTACGCAAGCAATGAGATCAATTTTTATCGAATCAAATCGGGCACCTAAAAATTTACAAACTGATGATGGTAAAGAATTCTTCAACAAAATCTTTCAAGGTCTAATGAAAACGTACAAAATTAATCACTACTCAACATACAGCATGTTAAAGGCTTCAATTGTTGAACGCTTTAATCGCACGCTTAAAGAAAAAATGTGGAGAGAATTCAGTTTTAACGGTAATTACAAGTGGCTGCCCATTTATAAGGACCTGATGCATGCATACGACAACTCTATACATACAACTATAAAAAGACGACCAGTGGATGTAAATAAGAATAATGAAAAAGAGATATTATCAGCCGTATACAATCGAATTAAAATCGCTCCGGAAGGGAAAATTAAAAGTTGGTGACAATGTTCGAGTGAGCAAGTTTAAACATGCTTTTGAAAAAGGTTACACTCCCAATTGGTCGACGGAAATATTCAACATAAGAAAAATTAACCTAACAAATCCCATTACATATCTTCTTAAAGATTTTCAAGGCCAGCCTATAAGTGGATGTTTCTATGCTGAGGAATTACAAGAATCGAAATATCCCGACATATTTCTAGTAGAAAAAATTATTGCAACAAAAAATGATAAGGTTTATGTCAAATGGTTGGGTTTTCCACCCACTAACAATTCATGGATCAATAAAACACAATTAATGTAACATATTTTAATTTTTTTTTTCATTTTTATTTTTATTAAGCTGGATTACATTATTTACAAAATAGTCATCGCATAGGTCTGCTTCATAGATTTGAGATTTACTAATTCCACGTTGGGGTCAAGCTGTAATTCTTGGTTTGTAAAGAGCTCAATTTCACCATTACTTAAAATTCTTTCTTGTTCATATTCACGATATTCGAAACATGAAATCGCCAGAGAACGACGTTTATAGTTGCTATCATAAGTACACCGAATAGTAAGTTCTTTGTTCTCATCAAATTCCAATTTAAAGTGCCTATAAAAAGGTTCTTTGCTCTCAATTATCCCAGATATTTCGATTTCTTTCTTAATCAAATCTTGCCTAAATCCCTCGATCTTCTCGTGTACAGTTACAAATTTTCTCCTTTCAATCTTTTCCGTCGCTGGAGTTATGATGTCATTATATAGAGATGGAGTGGTTGTAGTGTTGTTGCTATTAATTGATGAAACCGTCAACAAGCGAAATGAAAGTCCAATTTCCACAGTATCATTGTGGGGTAAACTTAGGGCAAATGTAACATTTTCCATTTGACTTTTATTTCTTAAATCAAACTCGAGCGGTAATCCATTAAGAAACAATGGAAGGATTGAAAGTACTGATAAAGTGATGAAAAACATTTTCGTATTCAATAAGTCTCTCTTCGGTGAAGGGAAACGCTAAAATAAATCAAAGAAATTGAATTGCTGCATTTATACCAAAAAATCTTAATACTTACTGTGAATTATAGCCCTCAGTAAAAAAAAATCCTCCATTACAATACCATCCTTTAATGTTTTTACTTACAGCTACAAATATCAAAACTAAGTGGTGGTAAAATATCATCTAGTGCATATAAATTCATTGGGACATTATCTGTCATGTTTCTTCTTAATAATGGACAACTTTATGAAAACTTGAAATGTTCTACTAAAGGATCGTCTTGTTCTTCCCACTTATGAATTTCCACTTGACAAAAGTAACATTTTGTTTTATCATTTTGATTTGTATAATACATCCCCGTTAAAGCCAATATATTTTTATTAATGTGATTTAGAAGCCAATTGACAAATGTTTTTAAACGTTCTGACTCAAAGCGATAAATACTTTCCATGACTAAATCCTTCTTCCAAACCGCTCTTAATGACAATAGGTTCTATAATAAATTATTCAAATTAAATAACTGCTCTTCAAGCATTATTAGATCATATCACTCACTGAGATAACCTTTAGCTCGAAATGACCTCAGTCATGTCAGTTCCCTTCTCCTCCGTAGCTCTAGCTTTTCGGTATTTGTTGGAGTCTTCTTTTTTAATTAATCTTAAGGTTCAACATCGTCACCAAAAGGACAATCCATAGGGAATCGATTTGTTTTCCTCTTAGCTTTTAAATTTGATAAAACTGTTCCATACATAGTTATTTCACCTCCTATAACATGTAACATGACATGTTGAAATGCTTGGAGTTTCATTTGACAGTCTGCAATGGAAGCCATAGATTCCCCATTTTTTAAACGAAACATTAGGCAGCTATTTCCATCTTCAGGTGTTGCATAAAGCTCGCATATCGCCCTGTAAAACATCACATCTGAGAAATTTATCTCAGTCCAACCAGCTTCACAAGTACATAGTTTTTCACCCTCCCTCAGCCCTTCACACCAAAACATTTTGGCTTTGTAAATAAATCCCACAATATCTTCAGCACTCTTCTTACTGGCTTTGCAGTCAACTTGAATTTTACTACACGTCTTACGGTATGTCTATTGATGCGCTTAATTGAAACACCTTTTTTTTCCTTCGTTATTTGTAAGTCTCTTTCTTGAGTTCTGCTCTCATACATCATTCCTTGATGTGTGCCATTGACCCCGCCTTGCAATTCGCTTTTATAGAACTTTAACCTTGACTCACTAACCTGCATCAACAGGCATAAGCTTTCGAGTTTATCCAGTACATTCAACTTTAATTTAAAACTTTAACCTTGACTCGCTTACTCGCATCACCCCGTCATATACGCACCAGTGATAAGCGCACCACATTTATTTTAAAGCATAGTTCCGTATACAACCCTCAAAAGAACAAAGAAAAATCTAAAAATAAATTTCATTCCAGAGAAGAAAACTGATAAGCGTGCAAGAGTGAAAAATAAAACATTTTTACTTTTTATTTGCTTTAAAATTTTATTACATCTCCAATACCTGTATTTTTGATCGCCTAAATGAAACTATCATTATCATTATGGAAGATTGAAAGTCGCCTTTGGTATCCGTATGGTAAAGAGCTGTGATCTTCAAGAAATCGGCATTTTTCTGCTTTTGGTTTGTATGTTTTGGTTTCTGCCACCGTCACTACTTCATGGTCTCGCGTTCGCCGGATGTTATGTGAGAAAATTTGTATATTTTTAGAATCGTCCGGATTAAGTACAGCTTCCTTAATTGTTTCAAAGCTAACTTTTAAAGATGCCGAATAATTGAGAAAAATTCCCTTTACTTTACACACAATTTCTTCGGAGTTACTTTTTGTGCTAAAAACCTTATACGCGTAGTTTTTAGGACCGCCGCTTACAAATTCAGTAATGTAGCTTCCCTGCCCATAGCATTCGAGTTCATCAGTCATGTCTCCAATAAACTCTCTAGTTGGAGGATCAGATTCTCCTTCACGGCTCACGTAAATAACTAAATCAGTATCGTAGTATAGAACTCGATCATTTAATTTCTCCAGGTAACTGTATAACTTCAGGCGTGCTTGTGTTGCAGTAATTCCTTTTTCATTCTCGATGTACAGGGTTTCAAGGGGCCCAATAATACATTTATTGCAAAAGAGATAGCTGTATTCAAAAATGGCCATCATCATCATTTTATCTTAACACCCCCTTTCAGCTCATCACAATTGACTACTACGTTAAGAAGACAAGCTCAATGGTTGTATCAAAACCATCATGGTTTGTTCTGGGATGGAGGATTTACAGAATTCACTAAAGTTACGATATATCTTCAAAACACAATCCAGAAAACAACTGTTTATGTGAAAGGTCTCGAAAAAGCCCAATGGCTGAAAAAATTGTTAGATGAAAATGTTAATGTTATTAATGTAGAAGACGAAAATTGTCCCAGCCTAAGAGAATTAAAATATCTATATCCTAATGAACCAAAATGTTTATCACATAGCAATTGCTGCGCTTTGCAAAATGTTTACCTTATAAATAGATTTTTAACCGCCAAATAAAAAAAATTTAAAACAATAATCTTTCTTTTTTTATTCATTCTTAATTCTTGACAATTCTATTATCACCAACAACGAGCAGAAATTCTACTCCACCAAAAATACATGACGCACGCTCTTAACCGATAACGAAAACCATACCTCACTCCAGCCACACTCATAATCATCCAACCCAACAGCGAATCTTATCTCAACCACACTCCCCCGCCCCGAACCCCTTCCCCCGACCCCTTCACCCCTTTCCTCTCATCGCCAAGCCGCCCGCGCCGCCCGCGGCCCAACCAACGCAATCCGCCCCCGGTGGCGCCAACCCCGGCGGCACATCAAACAAAAAAAAAACCCAAAAACCCCGGTGGCGCCAAGCCGTCGGCACATCAAACAAAAAAATAGATAACGAAGATGACACCCCCACTTCCGCTCACGCCACGCGACAACACCCGTAGAGGTCACCCCAATGTCATATCTTCCCTCTCACTCGCACACGAAATTCCCACCCCCAAGTGCCCCACTTCCTACTCCCTTAGTATGTTCCCTGCACAAATTTATGGAGGCGTGCTATTAAATTGTGTGATGACTTCCACATTTTTAAAGATTATTTATCCTAATAAAAAGCATTATTTTGGTATTGAATGTTACCAGATATGCTCATTGTCAAAAATTAATTTAAGGAAATACAAAAAATTTTAAAGTAGGATTTTTTTAGTATTATTTAGGCACAGTCTAAATCCTACAGCGGGGCTTAGGATTTAGAACAAACTTACTTAGAACAAACTTGTTTTTTGTTAATTGAATCTTCATATATTTTTCCTCTGAGCTGTAGTGGCAGAAAATTGATTTTTTGTTTTTACTATTGTAAATTGAGGTGCAAAAATTAGATATTTTTTGGAATTTTGCTTCCAAAATCCTAAACCGAATTTAATGAATTATTTATTTTTAAGTATACAAAAATAGATGCTTTTAGTGGTATAATGGATATTTTTTTCATAATTTTTTTCTTGGTGCATAAGGCTTGAACACGAAAAAAGCCGTATTTTTCCGAATCCGACCCGGGGCAAGCTCAGTTTTAAAAATTGATTTTTCTTTTAGCCTATACACTGTTGAAGCAAAAAATTTTTTTTTTGTAAATGTGCTTAAAATTGCAATTTTCGGTGACAACTTTCTAATCCGATTATTGAGGTAGCTAAAATACCTGTGATAAAATGCTGCGATAGAACATTCCAGTTTTCTTCTAAGACTGGAGTCATCTTACAGCTATAACACCAAACTGACAAATTTACACAAAAAGTAAAAAGACGTTTAGGGTGAAACAAAGCTTTCATCTTTTCGAGTACCTAAACTTCAAGCTGTTCATCTTTTGGAATACAACAATGGTGGCCGAAAACTCGTTCAACTTTCTGAACTGTTCATCGTATAGAACAGTTTATGCTTTCGAGATTCTACTTCACATAGGCATTTACTTCTTGCAGAACCATTTGAAGCCAACCGAAATAATTGAAAATAATTTGTTCATCGAAAATAATTTTTTATCTGCTAGAACCTACAGCTACTTATGTACCTACCTACAATTTGAAACTAAACATGTCCTAGAGTTAGGTAGTAGGAACCTACCTACTATTTTTTTTTTTATTTATAGTTACATACATATTATGCAAACTACATCTAGGTACATTACCTTATAAGTAGTTGCCTAGGTACCTCTACCTACCGAAATGGTATTGGATAAGGCAATAGCCTATCTAGGTATAGATAGGCTAACTTCAAACCCCTTTCTTCAAAACACGGCAGACGAGTCCTAATCAACTTGCCAAGAAACCAACAATTGGATTTGTTATGATAGGTAGACGAACAATACCTAATTATATCTGTTGAGTAGGTATCCCAGTCACAGGTCACAATTCGCTATTCCTATATTTTGTCTTCCGACTCCACAAAAATGAAAATATCATACATAATCTATTTGACCTTATTTAGCTATCGCGGATCGATTGCTTGTTGCAAATACAAGTGCACACACAAAAAGAGGAACGCAAAAAAGGTACAACAACAAAGCCACAGCAGACAGCGACGAAGAAAATCAACAAAAACAAACGGTCGGTCGTTCGTTAGTATCTACCTAATGGGTAAATTTTTTTGTGGGTATTTCATGCGCTCGCATCGAGTTTGAGTGGCGAAAATTCATCAAAGAGCGGAAAGAAAGAAATTTAAGAGAAATATGTTTTCTTACCAATACATTTAAATACGTTTACTCGAGTTCTGACTTCGGCGCTGGGGTAGACCTCCCCTTAAGAGCGGGAAGGTTGAAGTCCCAAAAAGCAAAACAGTGCTTTGACTACACGCTAAATTGAAAACAAAATCGAGATTTTTAGCAAGCTCGGAGTATATTTCAACAGGGCTATCTGGGGGAATGTACACATTAACAACATACACGAATTTGGGTAAGATTTCAAGTTTGACACACACAACTTCGGCATTTAAAACAAAGGGAAATTTAATTTTTGAGGATTTGATGCTATCCCGAACAGCGATTAGTATTCCCCCGCCTAAGGCTTTGAGATCATCTTCATGACTATCCTTTCTATGTACAAGAAACTCTTTCGTGAAGAGTTCTTCATCAGTAGTACTAGCATTGAGCTAAGTTTCTGTCAAAACAATAATATCGTGGCGAGAAACCATTGAATTCTTAAATATATCATCCGTTTTATGTTTACTGCGGATGGATCTTACGTTTTGGTAAAAAAAAAAAACGTTTATTTTTCGAAGACCGGTATGAAAACTCTTAAACCAAAGTATTAGACGGCCACAGCTTTTGATCACAAATTGAGTCAAAAATTGAGGGTTGAACAATTATTTTAAAAGATGACACGAAGCTGTCAGGCCTACTTAGCTTCATACATTTAATCATGTTATCGTTGGCTATGCGGTTAAGAGAAATTAAATGACGAATAATATCATCGGAAGTAGTCTCAGGCTTGAGCCTCGAAACAAAAACAGTTTTTGGTTTCGGAACAGATTCCAAGATAACTGCACCGGATTTGCACATTTGCTTTTTTTTAGTATTTATTAAGAACTTTTATTATAACATTTAAATAAAAACAATAAGCAACAATTTCTAAAATAACATAATTTAAAAAAAAAAACAATAATGGCAATTAGCACTCAACTGTTTTGTATATACAATAGCTTTAAATATAATGAATAAGTTTTAACATCTAGATAAAATTATTTTTAATTGAATTATACATTCTTTTTCTATGATAACATGTTTTTTTATAATATATGAAATTATTCCTTAAATTTTTTTTTTTTAAATAATATTGCTAACAGTAACTAACAGTAACTATACATAAAAAAATAGCCTAAGCCTACAAACCTTAAAACTAAAACTTAAAATTAATTTGTGAAAAAATGTGAAGAAAAACAAACATTTGATTAGTTAGGTAAGCCAATAGTAACGGGTGATTTTTTAGCTGGTTTGGTTTTGGCAACACTGGTTTTGACAGCTGACGTGTGTTTAGTACCTTGTGTCACTGTCAAACAGCTTCAGTTTGGTTTGCAATTTAACCGTGGATCGTCTTACAAATGAACAACGCTTGCAAATTATTGAATTTTACTATCAAAATTCGTGCTCGGTTCGAAATGTTCATCGCGCGCTGCTTCCATTTTATGGTCGGTATTCTCGACCTTCTGAGCAGTCTATTCGGAAGATTGTGACCAAATTTCGCACCAAATTTACTTTGTTGGACATTAAACCACCAACACGTTTACGTACTGTGCGTAGTGAAGAAAATATTGCGGCCGTATCAGCTACCCGCTTCGATTGACGCACTGGAAGCCAACATCCATGCATTCATTCGTGAGATACCGGCCGACATGTGTGAAAGAGTATGCCAAAATTGGACTCAGCGGATGGGCTACCTGAGACGCAGCCGCGGTCAACATTTGCATGAAATTATCTTTAAACATTAAATTGCAAGGTTCAAACTATCGATTCAAATAAATATTTCATTAATTTTTTTTCGAATTTTTTGTGTTTTTTTTTTTTAAAAAAGTTCTCAACCTCTTAAAAAATCACCCAGAATCATTTGTCTGAATCAACTGGAATTTGGAAATCTTTTTGTGAAAGAGCCGTACTGTATCTCCAGATGTTGTTTGGTGTGTTTGAATTTAAGTTAACACTGTAAACTATTTTCTTATCTGTGGCCCCGCGATATGCGTGATAAATCACAGGAACGCTATGTTCATCTTGGATATATCCCAATTTGTCAAGAAAAATAAACGCTTCTGGAGGAATATGTCCTGTTTCATGTGATTTTTTGTAAAACTCAAAATTTCCATACAAAGCTGGACCCCTTCGGGTAGGGGTTAGAATTTACCCGAGGTAAGGCATGCCTGTCGTAAGAGGCGACTAAAATCCACCCTCCGTATGCCGAGCGCGTAGCGCATACAAACCATGCAATGGACAAAACGAACGGAAGTAATACCCCAGGTGGTAATCCAGCATCATTGGCAAATCCACCCTCTTCGGAGGCAGGCTCTACGGATTCTGGGGAGAGCCATTTATTGCTTTCAAATCCCTTTATGAAGAAACCAAGGGTACCTCGATCACCACCACCTAGATCGATCATTCCCGGGAAAGGAAGTCCGCCGGTTAATCGGAACTCAGCGAAAACTAAATGCTTTGAAGCGGAAAACAACGAACTCCGCGTTAAGCTTAAAGATATGGAACGTCTCTACCATGAGCTCAAAAATGAAGTAGATTCGTTACGAAAAGAAAACGAGGCTCTTAGGAATCCCCGTGATCCTACAAAACGTGAGGACACGCCCAAGCGTCAAAGCGAATACGTGACAGATGAAGAAGAGCTTGCACGTGAAATTAATCCGGCTCTTAAGAAAAGATCTACCCAAAAAACCAAAAATTGGGTCTTCGCCAGTAGTTGAGGCCATATATAAACACGATGAAACACCAACCGTCTCAAAAAAAGCGACAGCGAAAATTAAAGAAAAAATTCGCCGACCGCCTGCAATAAATGTCGTTGGGGTCGCAGACTAAGGAAAGCTGCGAAATATCTTAAAAAATACTCTGGGGACGAAATATAATTTAATTTCTCTACGAAATAATGTATGGAAAGTTAATGTCGATGACTCTGATGCCTATCGCGCACTTTCGCAAAAATTAAATACCGAGAATGTACAATGGTATACTTACGAAAACAAATTCGAGAAGCCGCTTCGGGTTTTTGCAAGGGGACTTCACCCAACCTGCACGAAGGAAGAAATTGTTGAAGATGTTCAAGCCCAAGATTTAAAAATTCTTGATGCCGTGAACATACTTAAGAAAGAAAAACAACGTACGGAAGGAGAAAAAGACACCGTGGTCAAGCGCGGTCTTCCTATTTTCATGCTGACGTTCAATAGGATTGAAAACATAAACGAAATATATAAAATAAAAACGATCCTAAATATCTGGGTAAAAATTGAGCCCAAGCGAAAGGGCAATAGACTAATACCTCAATGTAAGCGATGCCAAGGCTTCCGACATACTCAAGCGTACTGCCAAATCAATTCAATTCAATTTTTCTTTATTGAGGATTTTTGAAACACAGTTTTCTTATGTATAATGATTAATAATATGTAAGTCTTATATGTAATTATTAAGTGGCCGGCTTAAGAATATGCCAGGCAAAGCAATTGTAGGAAATAATTTTTATATAATAATTATTAAGTAGTTAATTGTGTTAGACTATACAGTGCTAAGCAAGTTTGGGTGCACGCTTGCTCCCGGCGTACGTTTAATGTTTATTTTATATCTTAAATTACTGACTAGGATTAAATACAAATGGGACAACACAAAAGATGGCTAACATGCCATTCAAATTAATATATTCAATTCAACTGGTATATTATATACATGTACTGCATATACGTGACTCTAGTATTATTGGATGATGCGAGTGTGTACTTTGCGTAACATTGAACTTCAGATGCTTGGGCTTTTATCCTCTTAAATTGCAGCATGACGCTTTTTCATAGAAGGGTATCAAGTAGTTCCTGCTACTGACAGGCTCTGTTAGCGATGTTGATCTCTCGTTAATAATATTGAATGGGGAAAGATAATAATTGTCTCCTAAGCTGTCTGTTAGGTTTGAATCAAATAATGATCTTATTAAGAGGTTTGGGTGGTGTTCAGTGCGTTGAAGTTTAGTTTTTGCAAGGTTTATTAAATATTGGAGGAGTGGAATAGTTTTGCAATCTTCATAGATTGTTTTATTTGAGTAATATTTCTTATTCGCTCTTCTAAATTTACCGCAGCAGAATCTCAGAATTTTCCTCTCGAATCTTTCAAGCTCCTTTGCTATCGTGGGTGAGATAGTGAACCAGGAGCAGAATCCGTATGCCAAAATTGGCCGAATCAGAGTCTTATATATAATAACCTTTGTATTTTTGGGCATTCCTTTTGTATGCAGTACAGGCTTAAGTCGTGCAGTTACAAATTTTGCTTAACTAAGTGTTTTGCGAGCATGATTGTTGAAAAGTAGTCTGTTATGAAAGTGAATACCTAGGTATTTAAATTCATTTCGCAGTGGTATAGGTACGTTATTAATTTTAAGGGAGAGGCTTTTACTCTCCTTAACTGCCAGTCTATGACCTTTTCCACTAGCATTCCGGAAGCATGTTAAACTACATTTTTCGGCATTTATATTTAAACCCCACTTTTGGAAATACCCCATTAGTAATACTAGTTTTTCAATTTTGAATAAGGCTTTTTGGGGCCTCACGTCACTGGCTATTATGGCGGTATCGTCCGCGAATAGAATTCCATTAGGTTCCTCGCCTGTTTCAAAATTACCAAATGGAAAATCATGCAAATATATATTAAACAAAATTGGTCCATATATTGATCCCTGAGGTATTCCTGATAGAACTGGGAATGGGTGTGATTTTTCAGATTTTACAAAAATTGAAGGCAATCGGTTTTGAAGAAAGTTTTGAATAATTTGCACTAGCCACCTCGGAAAATTAAGTTTTATCAATTTATAAACCAGCCCTTTGTGCCAAACAGAGTCAAATGCCTTCTCAATGTCTAAGTTCAAAGAAATTGTACATTTTTTAGCTCTTAGGTTATGGGTAATTTTGTTGCAAAGAAGAAGTGTGGCATGTTCTGTGGAGTGTTCTTTTCTGAACCCGAATTGAGTTTGGGGTATAATTTTTTTATCCTCGCAAAAATCGTTGACTGTTTCAACTAATATTTTTTCGAAGAGTTTCCCAATGTTGGAAAGCAAAGGTATGGAAAGCAAATATAGGTCGAAAGTCTTTTATTTCTGTACCAGATCTAGTTTTAGCTATCGGTAATAATTTTGCTATTTTCCAAGCTGAGGGAAAATAGCCATTATTAATACAATGGTTAAATAGAGATGATAGCAAAACATCAAGTGAATGGCAGCTTTTTCGCAGGATAAAGTTAGTTATTCCATCAATCCCTGAGGATTTTTTATTTTTAAGGTTTATTCTGCACACTTGGACATGTTCGGGCGTTGTGAAAGGTGTAGTAGCTGGATTATATGACTGCCTGTCGGGAGAAAAGGTAACAATTTGTGGGTTGTTTTCAGGTAGACAAAACTCAGTTACTTTGGAGTGGACCTCATTATTTAAGTCAACATCGAAGGAAGGATTTTTTTCTGTGTATAGAGCAGAAAAGAAATCACGGAATGCATTAATTTTTGATTCAGTATCAACTAATTCCGAACCATTATTAGTAAGAATATCTTTGGAAATATCTGTACCGAAGAATTTTCTTCCGGTGATGTTGTCAATTTCTCTAAAAGCTTGTGGTGACGGGCGAATGTTTTGCAGTCTAGCTTTAAAGCTATTGTTCAGGTCGATGTTTAATCTTTGATTGATGAGTTTGCTGAGACATTGAATTCTGGCTGACAGCTGTTGGTATCCAGTGTTAACCCTATTAAGATTTGTATGGTAGATTCTTTTTAACTTTTTCAGCCAAGCGCTCCGGATCTTAATGAGTTTCTTGGTGAGTTCTGACACATATTTGTACTTGTTATCCTTATGTTCTTTCAGTTCTGAGTTGGCTTCCACAGCCGCTGTTATTTTTGAGTTCAAATCGTGTTGAGACATCAACAAAAATAGCTTCGGTCAACAAAATAATCGATCGAAGCGTCAACCGAAGCTTGCCCTCCAATATAGGTAGCAGGGCAATAACCCTACCCTACTACAAAAGTGAAATGTGCAAGATGGGTAGAATTACATCAGCCTACGTTAGTTTAATTGCGATGTCATCTAGTTCCCACATAAATTTTGTAAATATCATATTACTTGTACTTAGTTATTAGTTTACGTTAGCATAAATTGTATATAAATAGGTAGAACAAATAAATTTATTGGCATTCATTGTCAGCAACCAATCGAACCAAATGATCTTGGTTTTGCGTTGAATCAAACGCGTTGAGTTTATAAAATCGAAGTTGTCGATTTTTCATGGTCCTTCGAGCCGGATATTTTAATCGAGTGAGTTTGAGTGAGTTAAATTAGAGTTAGTGTTAGTTGTTGGTAGGAGACCAGCAGTTTAAAATAAAGAAAACTGTTTTGAATCTTTAAAAGGAACTAAGTGAAAAAAAAAATGAGTGAAATTAATGAAATTGCATTAATGCAAACCGCAATTACCGAAGAAGTACACAGATTGTGGACCAACTTCAAGAAGGATGGACCAACCCGATACTCTGTGGAGTACTTTGTGCAGAGATTGGAACGACTTGAGCAGTATTGGGTAATTTTCCAGAAAAACAATCATCTGTTGGAAGATCTTAGGTCTGCGAATCCACAACATGAGTATTTCACGAAGATGTACTTCAATCAATTGAAGGAAAGGTATCTCGAGATCAAGGATACGCTTAATAAAAAAACTTGATGAGGAAAGAAAAAAAATCCAACCGTCGTCTGAGTTACCAACCGGCACTCAGAAAACAAAATTGCCAACAGCAGCCGCCTCAACTGATGAAGGGAAAAAGAAAGAAGAGACGCTGGACAACAACGAGTGCCCAACGAAGTTCAAGAAGTTAAATCTTATAAAGAAGAATTTTCAACGAATAATCCAAAACGTGGACTTCAATCAAACTCCAGTTTACTATGGGTTCAAATTGGATCAGTGAAGAGATTGCTGGGCAAAACTAACAGCTGTAAACGAGGAAATTATGTTGTCACTTGAAGATGCTGATTACAATGTGGACTACGTAGCAAATTGTGAGTTTATCGATCTGGAGCAAGCATACCAAGAGGCGTACATTCAGCTTAGAGAAGCAGAGAAAAGAGGCCAACAGCAGGCAGTACCAGCATCAACTAGAATGCCACATGAAATTAAACTTCCAGCCATAAGTATACCAGAATTCAGTGGAAAATATGAAGAGTGGACGTCATTCTGGGAACTATTTGAGCGTTTAATTCACCAGAACAGATCTTTGAGCGATGTCGAACGAATCCAGTATTTGAAAAGCAGTTTAAGGGGTGAAGCAGCAAGGATCGTAAATCATCTGTCACCGACATCGAACAATTATAAAACGGCGATAGAACTGCTAACAAAACGATTTCAGAATCCAGCTGCACTGGTCACCAAGCATATACAAAATTTACTTGCTTTGAAGCCAGTTCGATTCGAAAACGCGTTCGATTTGAAAAATCTTATGGACACGGCAAGGGAAATTTTGTACGGCATTAATAATCTGGGAGTCGACGTAAGGTCCTGGGATCCATTGGTGATCCAGCTTTTGTATCCAAAGCTTGACGCCGATTCTAAAAAGTTGTATCAACAATCAAGAGGAAGTTCAACAAAAATTCCAAAGTTAAGTGAATTTTTCGATTTCAATGAAGGGAGATTCTGAGGATTAGAAGACAGTAGCCAAAATAACCGTGAGCATCAACAACAGACACAGAAACCAGCATTTACTAAAACGCATTTGACTACAGTTAGTCAGTTAAGGTGCGTAGCATGCAACGAGTCCCATCAATTGTTCCAATGCAAAAGGTTCTTAAGTATGAGCCCAAAAAGTCGATCAGAAGTTACTCAAAAATCCGGGCTATGCTTTAATTGTTTACGCGATGGACATGCAGCGAAGGAATGTCCTTCAAGGAAGGGATGCCGAACATGTGGCAATCAACATCATTCCTTACTTCACTTTCCACGACATTCCTTACTTTCTTCCCGTCAACAACAACTGGGTGCGCTACCGCTTGCACGAAGAAGAGGATAGTTTTACTATCTACAGCCATGGTGAACATCTGTGTTAGAGGACAAGTGAAACCAGTGCGAGCTTTAATTGATCAAGGATCCCAATCTTGCATCGTAACGGAAACCTTAGCTCGACAGTTGAATATACCACTAACCAAATACAAGTCAACGGTAAATGGAATCAACGGTCATGTGACCCCAATCATCTCAGTATGTAATTTCAACATTCAATCGATTCACGATGAAAGGGTCAATCTTATGGTAGAAGCTTTAGTTATGCCCTCTATCACATCCAAAATGCCAGGACAACAATTTACACCCAGCAAATGGCCACATATTCAAGGTTTGAGGTTGGCGGATCCATGGTATGCAGAACCGAAGGATATCGAGCTGCTCATCGGGTCAGACATTCTACCACAATTTCTTACGGAGGGGTTAGTAAAAGGGCCTGTTAACACTCCAATGGCCCAAAACTCGATTTGTGGTTGGATTCTATCCGGGCCTGTGGTGATTTCAACAACAGGGCACCAGGTGCATGCGAGCATTGTCACCTCGTGCGTCAGTGTGTGCAGTGAAGATGAAGGACTAAAAAAGTTTTGGGAACTTGAAGAAGTACCCGATGTAAGCTTCAAATCTGTAGAAGAAGAAATGTGTGAGACCCACTACAAAATGACACACAGAAGAGATAAAGCAGGACGGTACATTGTTAAATTACCATTATTAAAGGATCGTACTGTTTTGGGAGATTCACGCAAAATGGCACTAAAGCGTCTGTTTTTGCTAGAACAAAGATTCGCGAAAAATGAGAAGTTACGGCAAGAATATACTAAATTTATTGACGAATATATCTCTCTCGGCCACATGGAGGATGCAGCTCAGGACGGATCACAAAAATCATATTATCTTCCACATCATGCAGCTATGAAGGAGCACAGTACTACTACCAATCTGAGAGTAGTATTCGACGCTTCAGCGAAAACGACATCTGGAGAATCGCTGAACAGCATTATGATGACAGGACCCACTATTCAAAGGGATTTGTTCCTCCTGCTACTTCAGTGGAGGTCATATTCCTACGTATTCACGGCCGACGTCGAGAAGATGTATCGGCAAATTTTGGTCGATCAGGAGGACCAAAACTTGCAGCGCATTTTGTGGAGAGAAAATGCTTGTGGCCCGATCAAGGAATATGTTCTAAAAACTGTCACATACGGAACAGCATCGGCACCATATCTGGCCATAAAAACTTTGTGTCAATTGGCTGAGGATGACTGGCAAGTAAAGCAGTACTTGAGGGATTTTACGTAGACGACTGTCTTGGAGGTGCCAGCTCACTTAAGGATTGTAAAGAGTTACAACAACAGCTTACAAAACTTCTTCAGGATGGTGGATTCAACTTGCGCAAATCAAACAGTTCGGAGTTTCTTAAAGCTCTACCCGAAGAAGTCATCGAAATGAAACCAGAGCACGACTTTAACAATGAAGTAACATTCAAAATTTTGGGAATTAAATGGTGTCCGAGTACAGATGACTTCCAGTTTAACATCGATGTTTCGTCGTTCAATACCGAGAATACCAAACGATCAATCCTAAGCGACGCGGGAAAAATCTACGATCCATTTGGTTGGTTGGCACCAGTTACAATTAAGGCGAAAGTTCTTATTCAAAAACTTTGGTTGTCGGGTATCAAATGGGACGATGAAGCTCCAACACGGATTCAAGATGAATGGAACGAGTTCAAGACAAGGTTATTGAAATTGGACGAAGTAAGAATTCCAAGATGGACAAGGCAATCGATAAATTGTCAAACGGAACTACACGGATTCGCAGATGCCTCTGAATCAGCATATGCAGCCGTCGTGTATCAGAAGGTTATCAATGGTAGTTCTTCTACTATATCTCTCATTGCATCGAAAACTAAGGTGGCGCCTATTAAACGAGTTTCGTTGGCGAGGCTGGAGTTATGCGCATCGGCATTGCTGACAAAACCAATGAAATATATCCAAGAAGGAACTGACACGAACTACACCAGAATCTTTGCCTGGACAGATTCTACAATAGTATTGAACTGGTTGCAACAACACCCAGTAAAATGGAACACATTCGTGGCAAATCGAGTATCCTACGTGCAGCAACATTCTAAGGGGCGATGGAGGTTTGTCCCTGGAAAGGAGAATCCTGCTGACATACCATCTAGAGGTTCATTTGGTGACTCACTGGTTGCAAATTCACGATGGTGGCACGGTTCAGAATGGTTGGAGAAAGATGAACAACACTGGCCAGTTGACAAGAGTTTAATAGACGCACAGGAGATGCCTGAAGCTCGAAAAAATATCACTTGTATGGCAGTGCAATGCAGCAATGAAGACCATTACATTTTTCTCGCATACTCGTCCTTAACAGAGCTTCGGCGCACCAGCGCATATTGTCTTCGATTCATGAACAACTGCCGGAAGAAAATAATAATGTAAATGTAAATAATAATGTATGGAAAGTCAATGTCGATGACTCTGATGCCTATCGCGCACTTTCGCAAAAATTAAATACCGAGAATATACAATGGTATATTTACGAAAACAAATTCGAGAAGCCGCTTCGGGTTTTTGCAAGGGGACTTCACCCAACCTGCACGAAGGAAGAAATTGTTGAAGATGTTCAAGCCCAAGATTTAAAAATTCTTGATGCCGTGAACATACTTAAGAAAGAAAAACAACGTACGGAAGGAGAAAAAGACACCGTGGTCAAGCGCGGTCTTCCTATTTTCATGCTGACGTTCGATAGGATTGAAAACATAAACGAAATATATAAAATAAAAACGATCCTAAATATCTGGGTAAAAATTGAGCCCAAGCGAAAGGGCAATAGACTAGTACCTCAATGTAAGCGATGCCAAGGCTTCCGACATACTCAAGCGTACTGCCAAATCAATTCAATTCAATTTTCTTTATTGAGGCTTTTTGAAACACAGTTTTCTTATGTATAATGATTAATAATATGTAAATCTTATATGTAATTATTAAGTGGCCGGCTTAAGGATATGCCAGGCAAAGCAATTGTAGGAAATAATTTTTATATAATAATTATTAAGCAGTTAATTGTGTTAGACTATACAGTGCTAAGCAAGTTTGGGTGCACGCTTGCTCCCGGCGTACGTTTAATGTTTATTTTATATCTTAAATTAGTGACTAGGATTAAATACAAATGGGACAACACAAAAGATGGCTAACATGCCATTCAAATCAATATATTCAATTCAACTGGTATATAATATACATGTACTGCATATACGTGACTCTAGTATTATTGGATGATGCGAGTGTGTACTTTGCGTAACATTGAACTTCAGATGCTTGGGCTTTTATCCTCTTAAATTGCAGCATGACGCTTTTTCATAGAAGGGTATCAAGCAGTTCCTGCTACTGACAGGCTCTGTTAGCGATGTTGATCTCTCGTTAATAATATTGAATGGGGAAAGATAATAATTGTCTTCTAAGCTGTCTGTTAGGTTTGAATCAAATAAGGATCTTATTAAGAGGTTTGGGTGGTGTTCAGTGCGTTGAAGTTTAGTTTTTGCAAGGTTTATTAAATATTGGAGGAGTGGAATAGTTTTGCAATCTTCATAAATTGTTTTATTTGAGTAATATTTCTTATTCGCTCTTCTAAATTTACCGCAGCAGAATCTCAGAATTTTCCTCTCGAATCTTTCAAGCTCCTTTGCTATCGTGGGTGAGATAGTGAACCAGGAGCAGAATCCGTATGCCAAAATTGGCCGAATCAGAGTCTTATATATAAGAAATTTGTATTTTTGGGCATTCCTTTTGTATGCAGTACAGGCTTAAGTCGTGCAGTTACAAATTTTGCTTTACTAAGTGTTTTGCGAGCATGATTGTTGAAAAGTAGTCTGTTATGAAAGTGAATACCTAGGTATTTAAATTCATTTCGCGGTGGTATAGGTACGTTATTAATTTTAAGGGAGAGGCTTTTACTCTCCTTAACTGCAAGTCTATGACCTTTTCCACTAGCATTCCGGAAGCATGTTAAACTACATTTTTCGGCATTTATATTTAAACCCCACTTTTGGAAATACCCCATTAGTAATACTAGTTTTTATTCAATTTTGAATAAGGCTTTTTGGGGCCTCACGTCACTGGCTATTATGGCGGTATCGTCCGCGAATAGAATTCCATTAGGTTCCTCGCCTGTTTCAAAATTACCAAATGGAAAATCATGCAAATATATATTAAACAAAATTGGTCCTAATATTGATCCCTGAGGTATTCCTGATAGAACTAGGAATGGGTGTGATTTTTCAGATTTTACAAAAATTGAAGGCAATCGGTTTTGAAGAAAGTTTTGAATAATTTGCACTAGCCACCTCGGAAAATTAAGTTTTATCAATTTATAAACCAGCCCTTTGTGCCAAACAGAGTCAAATGCCTTCTCAATGTCTAAGTTCAAAGAAATTGTATATTTTTTAGCTCTTAGGTTATGGGTAATTTTGTTGCAAAGAAGAAGTGTGGCATGTTCTGTGGAGTGTTCTTTTCTGAACCCGAAATGAGTTTGGGGTATAATTTTTTTATCCTCGCAAAAATCGTTGACTGTTTCAACTAATATTTTTTCGAAGAGTTTTCCAATGTTGGAAAGCAAAGATATAGGTCGAAAGTCTTTTATTTCTGTACCAGATCTAGTCTTAGCTATCGGTAATAATTTTGCTATTTTCCAAGCTGAGGGAAAATAGCCATTATTAATACAATGGTTAAATAGAGATGATAGCAAAACATCAAGTGAATGGCAGCTTTTTCGCAGGATAAAGTTAGTTATTCCATCAATCCCTGAGGATTTTTTATTTTTGAGGTTTATTCTGCACACTTGGACATGTTCGGGCGTTGTGAAAGGTGTAGTAGCTGGATTATATGACTGCCTGTCGGGAGAAAAGGTAACAATTTGTGGGTTGTTTTCAGGTAGACAAAACTCAGTTACTTTGGAGTGGACCTCATTATTTAAGTCAACATCGAAGGAAGGATTTTTTTCTGTGTATAGAGCAGAAAAGAAATCACGGAATGCATTAATTTTTGATTCAGTATCAACTAATTCCGAACCATTATTAGTAAGAATATCTTTGGAAATATCTGTACCGAAGAATTTTCTTCCGGTGATGTTGTCAATTTCTCTAAAAGCTTGTGGTGACGGGCGAATGTTTTGCAGTCTAGCTTTAAAGCTATTGTTCAGGTCGATGTTTAATCTTTGATTGATGAGTTTGCTGAGACATTGAATTCTGGCTGACAGCTGTTGGTATCCAGTGTTAACCCTATTAAGATTTGTATGGTAGATTCTTTTCAACTTTTTCAGCCAAGCGCTTCGGATCTTAATGAGTTTCTTGGTGAGTTCTGACACATCTTTGTACTTGTTATCCTTATGTTCTTTCAGTTCTGAGTTGGCTTCCACAGCCGCTGTTATTTTTGAGTTTAAATCAGATATAACACAATCAATCTCGCCATTTGATAAATTTCTGTCAGTCGGTATGTCTATAAGTGAGATGTAATTGTGTAGACTTACTCTAAACGTTTCCCAATTAGTGTTTTTAAAGCTTCTATAAGAACCTGTCATGGGTACCAAAAGGGGTGAATAATTACCGACTCCTGCTTTTATCGAGATACCAAAATGATCGGATGGGGTGGCAAAAGTTGTGCAGCAGTTTGGTGCTTCACTCGACGTACATAGGTTTGAAGATATGAAAAAGAAGTCAATGAAGGAGGAGGAACGTGGGAAAGTTGGGCCATCCGAAGGAATAAGGTCAAGGTTCAAGTATGCACCATTGAAAAACCAGTCATAGATTAAGCTTCCGTTTCGATTGATAACACTGTCTCCCCAATGGGGGTGACGAGCATTGAAATCGCCTCCAATGATAACTGCGTCAAAAGTATTCGCTAGAGAAAGGAGTCTGTCAAGATCTCTTTGTAACCTTTGCCCTGCATTGCTCGGTACATATATGCTGCCTATTAAGATTCTTAAGCTATTGTGGCTCGAATTGTGAAATGAAACCGATGCTTGACATGCTGAAAAAGTACCACAACGAAAAGGGACAGCCTTAAACGAAATATTTTCTGTTAAAATAATTGCGGTTCCTCTTCCTTGATCGTTTCTTATAATTTTGTGACCTGCAAATGAAGGTTTGTGTCTCTTTCTTAGTCTAGTCTCTGAGAGGAAACAAATATCGGGTTTTGAACTTTTCAGAATATTTAAAAGTGAAAATCTTCTGACATGCGAAATTATAGAGTTGAAATTCATCGATGTTATATTGAGTTTTGTTTGAGACATTATATTACTATACTGCCAAAAAGAACCGCGATGTGTCAAATGCGCCGGTGGACATCTTTCAAAAGATTGCAACGTAAGCAGTCAGGCCCCAGCGACTTGCGCCAATTGTAATGGAAGTCACCCGGCGAGCTACCGAGGTTGCGAAATCGCCATAGAGCTACAAAAACGTCACGAAACTGTTAAGCAACATATTGTAGACAGGGCCACAACCCCAAAACGTTCTAGAGCTGACAAGCCGAAAACTCCAAAATCGGTCAGAAATACGAGATTGACAAGGAAAAAATACAAACTCCGCAAGAAAACGTCGCCGGTCCAAGTATAAAGGGAAAATCATCACTCATCGACCCAAGATCGTACGCTGAAGTCGCGTCAGACAAAAGCAAACCTCCAGAACCTACCACAACAGATTCGGTATCTCAAATATTATTTATGATATTGGAAAAGCTTGAGCAATAAACTAAAGTTAATCAAGTAATATTTGACTAACTGAGCGAGCTAGAGTTTAAACCTCGCAAAACGAATAACAAATCATGAATATGAAGCTCATTAACATACTTACATGGAATGCAAATGGTGTTTTAAAGAAAATCGACGAACTAGAAGTATTTCTACGGGAAAAAAATATTGACCTATGCCTGATTTCGGAAACACACTTTAAGAAGGGATCCGGACCCAAAATTAGAGGTTACATCGACTACCACGCGCATCATCCATCAGAAAATTCGAGAGGCGGATCCTCTCTCTACATCAAAGACTGCATTAAGCATTATAAAAACGAAGAAATTGAGCTTGCCTCTATGCAAATAACTTCTTACTTACTTACTTAAGGTGGCGCTACAGTCCGGGGTGGACCTGGGCCTCAGCCAACAAGCTTCGCCAGCCAGCTCTGTCTCTAGCTAGCCGTCTCCAGTTTCGCACGCGAAGTTGGCTGAGGTCCCCTTCCACTTGCGTGCGCCACCTGAGTCTCGGTGCTCCTCTACCGCGTCGTCCCTGCGGTGTGGATTCGAAGATTTTCCGGGCCGGGGCGTTGGTGTCCATCCGCTCTAGATGACCCAGCCATCGTAGACGTTGTGTTTTGACTCTTTTGCCTAGGTCGGTATCGCTGTACAGCCCGTACAGTTCGATGTTATATCTCCTCCTCCACTCTCCGTCTAGTAGAGACGGAGAGTGGAGGACAAAATCCCTAACTACCTCAAAGTTTTAGCTGTCGATGGTGATGTTTTGTCCAAGACGTCGGTGTTGGGTGTCTGGGTTTTGCCCTCATTGACTGCTAAACCCATATTCGCCGCTTCCGTCCCAATACTCACGAAGGCTTCACTGACATCACACTTTGTTTTACCGATTATGTCAATGTCGTCTGCGTATGCAAGTAGTTGAACGGACTTTTGAAAGATTGTACCTCTGGTGTTGGCGCGAGAGTTCTGCACAATTCTCTCAAGTATGATGTTAAAGAAGTCGCATGACAGCGCGTCGCCTTGTCTAAATCCTTTTTTGACACCATAGGGGTCGGTGAGGTCTTTTCCGACCTTGACGGAGCCGCGTGAGTTTTCCATCGTCATCCTGCACAGACTGACGAGTTTGGCAGGGATGCCAAAACTAGACATTGCGCTATATAGCTCGTCTCTATAGATGCTGTCATACGCGGCCTTGAAATCGATGAAGAGGTGGTGTGTATCGATTTGGAATTCCTGGGTTTTCTCCAAGATCTGCCGCAGTGTGAATATTTGATCGATGGTGGACTTTCCTGGCCTAAAGCCGCACTGATATGTGCCTATCAGATTGTTGACAAACGGCTTCAGGCGTTCACACAGTACAGCAGAAAAGATCTTGTATGCGATGTTAAGAAGACTTATGCCTCTGTAGTTGGCACAACTCAGAGGGTTTCCTTTCTTCAGGATCGGGCAAACATGCAAATAACTTCAGTATCGGTAAAAATAGGCCACCTAGATTATAATATTGCCTCGATTTATTTTCCTCCACAGTATAGGCTAGTGGACGACGATCTTACTCCCCTCTTTGATTTACTTGGGTCGAATTTTATCATCGGCGGGGACTTTAATGGGAAAAACACCTTTTGGGGATCACGGTGCAATTCAACAAGAGGTAGAGTACTCTTCAAAGCTAGCATGAAACGTGGCGTGGTTTTTCTTTCGACGGGAAAGCCAACGTATTGGCCAACCGACAGAAACAAAGTACCTGACCTTGTCGACTTCTTTATCGCAAAAGGGTTCCTCGCCACCTCACAAATGTAGAAGAAGGCTATGATCTCTGTTCGGATCACTCGGCAGTCGTTTTGAAAATCGGCGGAAGTCTAGCAAAAAATGAGAGAGCGCCTAGGCTAACTAATAACAACACCGAATGGGATGGCTTTAGGAAATACTGCAAAGAAAATGTATCTCTACATGTACCACTCACAACACCTTTAGAAATAGAAGACGAAGTCGATAAACTCGTTAGAACTATCCAAGACGCTGCTTGGAACAATACTTCTTTCCGGAAGACTGGAGTAAGGAAAAGCGGATCAATTTACCCGCGAAATTGAAGAGCTCATACGCGAAAAGAGAAAGGCTTGAAAGAGGCGGCATTTGTCTCGAGCTCCTCCTGATAAAACCATTCTGAATGGGCTATCTAACAAATTAAAGCACTTACTTCAAGATTTTGAAAGTCGCGAGACTACCAACTACCTCGAAAACTTGACTGCCGATAGAGGGTCAAACTATTCACTTTGCAAAGCGGTGAAGTCCATTAAAAAGCCCATAGTACACTCGGCGCCAATAAGAAAAGATAACGGTGAATGGGTAAAAGGCGACAAAGAGAAAGCAGATGTATTTGCAGAACATCTTGAAGAAACATTCAAACCGTTTGACGGGGAGCCGTTGGCTGACGATCTGTATCGCAATGCGGAACTAGGCAATTATCGAATGAAAACCGTGACACTGCCTGAACTTCGTCAAACAATTCGAAATTTGAAGAATAACAAAGCTCCAGGCTACGACCTAATTACTGGGGAAATTTTGAAGGAGCTACCGAAAAGAGCGTTAGTCAAGCTTCTCTACATCATAAACGCATCAATGAGAATTTCATACGTTCCACGGCAATGGAAATTCGCAGAGGTAATAATGGTTCCGAAACCAGGGAAATGCCCGAACGACAAAAAATCATATACACCGATTTCGCTTCTGCTGATTATATCTAAAGTCTTCGAGAAACTTGTGCTCAAACGACTGCAACCAATAATTGAAGAAAGACGATTGATTCCGGATCACCAATTCGGCTTTAGGGTCAAACATTCAACAATTGACCAGGTCTATCGAATAACTAATGAAATTGAAAAAGCCTTAGAATCGAAAATGATATGTTCTACCGCTTTTCTTGACGTATCCCAAGCCTTTGATAAAGTTTGGAACAAAGCCTAAAATATAAGCTACGAAAAGTTTTGCCGGAAAAAATGTATGAGCTCTTAGAGCCTTACTTTGACAACAGACTATTTCGAGTGAGTTACGGGAGCGAATACTCAGAATTCAAAGAAATACAAGCTGGCGTTCCACAAGGTAGCGTCCTCGGTCCAACACTGTTTTTACTTTTTACAAGAGATGTACCTCAAGTAGAGACAACGACTGTAGCCACGTTCGCTGAAGACACGGTTATCCCCGCTACGGATAAGACAGTCGAACTATCAACGGGAAAACTCCAACGCGCTTTGAATAAAATATGCGAATGGACAAAGGCCTGGCGAATCCTCCTAAATGAGACAAAATCAACGCATGTAAATTTTACTTACAAGAGGGTAATCAACTTACCTCTATTTATAAACTCGGTACAAATTCCGTACGCAAACAAGGCGAAATATTTAGGCATGACCCTAGACGCAAAACTTAAGTGGAAGCCACACGTTAAAAAACAAAGGCGATGAACTTGAAATCAAGCTACGAGAACTAAATTGGCTTATCGGACGTTGTTCGAAACTAAGCGTTTATAACAAACTGCTATTGTATAAGCAAGTGCTAAAACCATCTTGGACGTACGGTATACAACTTTGGGGTTGTACCAAACCAAGCAACATATCTATTTTAGAAAATTTTCAGAATAAGACACTAAGAGCAATCGTAAGTGCTCCACGGTTTATAAGAAATAGCGATTTACATCGAGATCTAGGCATCGCAACCGTGACCGACGAAGTAAGAAACTTTGCTTGCAAACTTCACACTCGCCTTCACGGCCATTGCAACCACGAAATAATCCGAACTCTGGTTCAGTCAAATCTTGCACGCCGACTACAACGAACAAGACCGTTGGATCTAGCGTCGTAAGAGGAAACCGCACATAATGACGGTATTGCAGGTGCTTTCGTTGGAAGGTAGCCAGCCAAACGCGATTGCTATACAGAAGCTTGAACTACTTGTTAAGGTAACTTAGTCGTAGTCTTACAAAGATTGGGAGGCTTTTTAGTGAGTAAGAATCTCACACTACTATGAGCACGCGCGTTCGATTCTCATAGTGCCTATGAAGGTTTTTACCTACCCACGGAAAAACCAAAACGATTGCCGAACGAGCAAAATGATTTCTAATTAATTTTATAATAAATACATCTATCCTCAAAATTTCTGCTTCGTCGTATATGTTTTTGTTGGAAATATAGTGCAAGTAGTCACTTTCGGCGGATCTGTATTTACCTATACATGCGCGAATGCATTTCCTTTCAAAAATCCTAAGTTTTTCCATAACTGAAGGGCTTATATTGAACCAAATAGGACAGCCGTAGGTTAATATTGGTCTTATTAAAGTTAAATAACAAATAATTTTGATACCAGAAGTAATATTTCCAGAGTAAAATAATCTTTTTAACCTCGTAAAAGCTGCCCTTGCCTTTTTTAGTTGAAGTTTAATATGACCATTATAATACAAATACTGATCCAAGTTTACGCCTAAATATTTTACACACAAAGAAATTTTAAGTTGTAAATTATTATTATTTGGATTACTATAAATTTTAAAATTTTTCCAATTCTTTTTCAAATCCAGATTTGCTTTGCTCAAAACTGTCCTGAATAATATAACTTCACATTTCCCAAAATTGATTTTTAATCTCCACTCACAACAATAATTTTGTAACTGGTTAAGCATGTTCTGTAAATTACTCCGAATTTCGTATATCTTTGAACCTGAAGTGTAGAGAATTATGTCATCTGCGAAGGCTATGGTTCCCTCTCTATTTTTTAAAAATTCACTTATATATAAGCTGAACAGAATGGGTACATTCACTGTACCCTGTTGAAGTCCATTTACTATATTAAATATTCTGCTTGTTGTTTCCTCACCATTTGTTACTACAAATTTTTTGTCGCGTACCATGTTTGATATGATTTTTATTAAAAAATTTGGAAACCTATACATTATTAATTTCGCAATAAGACCATCTAATCAAATTTTATCAAATGCTTTTTCAAGATCAACTAAACATGCACCGTTGATTTTTTACCAATTAAATTCCAACTTACATCAGACACTAATTTATTTATTGCATGTATTGTCGAATGATGCCTACGAAAACCAAATTGATTTTCTGGCAGCAGTTCTTTCAATTTACAATTATGTAAAATTGCTTTGCTAACTAAAATTTCAAATATTTTCCCCACATTTGACAGTAGTTTGTTGGAGCTGTTGTATCTTTTTGTTTCTTTTCAATCGGAAATACCTTTGCTATTTTCCAGGTCATCGGAAAGTGATGATTGTTTAGTAAATTGTTGAATAATATAGTAAATTTTCGTATGACATTATCTGGTAAATATTTAAAAAGGTATGTTCCGAATGTTATCTAATCCAGAAGATTTTTTTTTTATTTAATTTTGAAAAAATATCGTCAAGATCTTCCAAAGTTGTAAAATAGTTGTCCGTTTGTTCATCACTTAGTTCATCAGATTTTAACATATTACTAAACTGAGCTTTTGGCAAAGTTTCAAAATATTCTTCCTGAAAATGAATTACTGTATTTTGAATTGTGTGTGTGTTGGCCGAATTGTCTGAAATCGAACTATGAACTGTTTCAAGATGTGATCCTATAAGATTTAATTTTTCCATACTGTTATTTATTTGGAATTTGTTAGGGTCTTTGAAAGTATCAGAAATATTAATGGAAGCGCTCTGCGAAAGATCTCTTCCGATGTTATCATCATTAACCTTAAGTGTTGGTATTGAAATTTTGCCTTTGGGTCTAAATATACTGCTAATCTGTGGAAACATTTTAGAACTACGCTTTTGAATTGCAAGGAGTTTATTTTTCCAAAAATTATTTATAGAGTTTCGAAACTGTTGCAAAATTAAATTTTTAACATTTCTCAAAATTGACTTCGTATAAGCTCAGAATTGTTTAAATAATTATTATGTCTATAAAATGTGTTTATTCTTGTTAAAAGAAAACTTTTATACTTTAATAATCGTCTTATAGTTGGTGTTAAATAGCTTTCCATTGAGTTTGTATTTTTGAATTTAGGTACTGTTAAATCAATCGAATTATTTATTACTGTGTTAAGCTGTTCTATATATGTATGTTTCAATTTCTGAGTTTGATAAATTTCTATTGTTAGGAATTTCGTTTCCATGGAATTTTTGTCTGCATTCAATTTCAGTATTTCTTTTAAAATTTAACCAATTAGTCTTGTCAAAGTTATATTTATATGTGGGTTCATCAATAAGTAGTTAAAAAACTGAGTCGTTTTCCAATGTAACATTAAATAATATTGCCGAGTGATTGCTATCATATGGTAAAACCGGAATTTTATTATCGTATCTCACTGTTCTAACTTCAAGTCTAGCATCTAGAAACCCTAAATCTAAAAACGAGTTACTCCTTGGAAATGACGAAATAACAGATGAATAAAACTTTATTTTATACTCTCATTATCATCAACAAATGCTCTAATAAAATTGCCTCGTGTATTGTTGCTAGGATTTAGCCAACTTGTGCAAAGCATTAATGTCCCCGGCCATAACGTAGAAGTTTTCTTAATTTTTTAAACTAAGAATTTAAAAAGGCGTGTAAATTCCTGAGAAAAATTTTGAATTTGGTTTTCTGTTGAATAAATACTTACATATAAGGACCTTCTGTTGCTAATGTCAAAAGATATTATAGTAGTTTCAATAGAAACAAAATTTTGAATTGCAGATATTTCGATTTTACGAAAAGCTATACCTCTTTTAACAAGGATAGCAGTACCATCCCCTTGAGAAGCATTTACTCTGTCATTTCGAAATATCTTGTAATTTGCAAAACTTATTTTATGCCTTTTGCTAAGTTTTGTTTCACACAGTAAAAGAATATCCGGCTTATGACGAGCCAGGAACTGTAATAAATTTGCCCTTCTGCTATTTGATAAAATCGAATTAACGTTTAAAGATATTATTTTAAGGTGTATTAAATTTGTTCTATTCATCCAAAGTATTGTTACAAATTATATTAAAAAGGGTGTCTATCCTTTTTGATTGCAATTCTAACGATTTTGTTAAATTTTCAAATTGTCGTTTCATTATTTTAAAAATATCATTCTTAATTCGAGTTAATGGATTTTCTTTATTAGAAGTTGTGTCAAAAATTTTATTTGTAATTTTGTTATTTGTAGTACCTTTTACTTTGTCAGCGAAGCTGATACTTGTATCTAGTTTTTTTTTTAGTTTGATAAGTTTTAAAAATATCATTCTTAATTCGAGTTAATGGATTTTCTTTATTAGAGGTTGTGTCAAAAATTTTATTTGTAATTTTGTTATTGGTAGTACCTTTTACTTTGTCAGCGAAGCTGATACTTGTATCTACGTATCTTTGGAACATTTTTTTCTTTTTCTTTTTGGTTTTCCTTAACAGATATTATTTGTTTTTTAATTTTGAGCTTGACAACCATGAGCTTCACAACCACCATAAGAAGCCGGGTGACCGTTTTTTTTTTGCAGAGAACGCAGAATAGCTTTTCTTTTCTGATAATTGCTTTAAAGTGCATTTATCTGGACTATGGTTGCCTCCACATTTGACGTACCTGTGTTCCATCATACAGTTCACAGTACTATGTGAGAAACGTTGACATTTACGACACTGAAGTATAGTAGGTCTTTTTAATTTTTCCTATCTGATAATATGATTAAATAAGTATTTGATTTCATTTAAATAACCTGCCTTACTATCGGGGGTCAACTGAATTACTATGAAAGGAAGTGTTTTTCTCTCTCTATTGCTGCGGTTTGTTACTAATCTAAAAGATTATTCAAATTTAAGTTCTTCACTTTTAATATCTTTAAGCTCTTTTAGAACTTCTTTTTGTGTGTAGCTACTGTCTAACCCTTTTAATAAAAATGTTTGTTTTTTTTCATCACTAGGTGTATATGAATAAAATGGTGCTTTGGCTTTTTCGGGTGCATTTTTAACTAAGCTATAATCAACTTTGTTATTAACTCTAACTGAGTGTATCTTTCCAATCTTTTTTATTCCGAAAGCGTTTGATGGTATGAGGGTTTTCAACAACTCACCAATGTCCTTAGATTCCTGGTGGAACACATTGATTGGTGGTATTTTGAATTTTTTCTTGCTGTTGTCTATTTGATCTTCATTTTCTTCGTTGTCTATCAAACTAATTTTTTCTTTGTTGCTAAGTTGACCCTTTTTTGCGAAGTTTTTTTTGTGCCATGTCGTTCAAAATTGAAGATATCTTGTTTATTTCCGTATTTGTTGAGTTGGTTTCGTTAATTTCATCTATTTCGTCATTATGTGCATCCATGTTTTCTATGTCCAGTTGATCAAATCGATTGCTTGAGATTGTGAGATCTTCCAAAATTGGGCTGCTTGACAATCTTCTTTTTTTTTGCATTGCTTGGATTTTTTATTTGTTCCTTTGTCATTAAGTCGTTTAACATATTTTTCAATTCGATTATTTCCTTTTCAAGTTCTCCATTTCTCTTTTCACGTCTGCTCTTTTAAGAGGAGCAGAGACTATTTTTTCTTGACTTTGGAGTCATTCTTTTGTAATCATTAACAATAACGAAAATACTGCAAGACCAACGGGCTCGAGCTATAACCATAAGGTCCTTTCCAATAATTATAGGTATATGTAAAAGTAAAATTAACAGAAAAAAAAATATTTTTTATTATTTTCAGAAAAAAATCAGGAGAAAAAATTAAAATGATCTGACTCTAAAAGCTTTGATCGATCGATGATTCAACATTTGCCATATTAGACATGTTGCTTGTAGACCTATTGCTTGTAAACATATTGCTTGTAATTGGGGATATTACAGGCAAAGAAGTGAGAGCTGCATTCATATTATTAATGGTTTTTTGATACCTGAAGTTAACACGCTTAGAACGAGGCTTGTTATTAAAAACGTTTAAACAACGCAAGTTGGAAGTAGACGAGGACATTTCGGACGAAACTGGGACTGAGGACAAAGAAGATTGGCCACTGCAAGTTTCAGTGGATTCGGAAAGTGGAGAATACAAAGTTGAAAGTTGTACCTCAGTGGAGGTCGAAGCATCAACTTTATCTACAGACGGAGTAGAGATGGAGATTGTAGGTAATTCTTCATCGGCTGTATTATTTATGGTAACGCATTGTATCGACTCATTCAAATCTGAGGTAGATGTGAAAACATCTGTATGAGTTGCTATATCAGCATATGACAATGCATTTAAAACAGCAGAGTTAAAATAACTCATTAAAACCCTTTGATAGCTTTAGAATGTCAGATTTAAAAGCTGACAATTTAAAAGCAAGATGAGATAGGGACAGCTTACGACAAGGGTGGCAATACCAGTAGGCAATATCGCAGGAGTTAATTTTATCTAAGAATACATTAGTAGCACCAATGCATTTAGAATGAAACTGTTTCCCACAAGGGCCATGGCGTGTGCAAAGTGGAGAATTCGATTTAGTTTCACAACAATTACCAGCAGCAGCCATTGTAAACACACATTGTTTTTTTTACAAAAAATTAAATAAGTAATAACTACCCAGAAGGGCAATCAGAATTTAAATATTTAAAATAATAAAAAAACAACAAAAAAAAAATCGTATGAAACTTGGGATTCGAACATGAGCCGACGGCGTCCAAGTCAACCACGCTTACCTATAAGCTATTAAGCTACACAAGTCAGGTAAGGTATGCCTGTCGTAAGAGCCGACTAAAATCCAGCGGAAGAAGTATTCTTTAATGTTTCAACGGATGCTGTCGATGCTGCTCCATTTGGGGCAACTTTTGGAAGTAAGGTTTTAACTTATTTAGGTTAAATTAAAATCCAGAAGTCTGTCACACATTGTGCGGCTCACTGGTCGGCGACTGTCTCCAAATGGGCGGCTGTATTTAAAAATGAACATAGAAGCGACTTATCTATTTCTCATAAAAACGACAAGTTAAAAAAAATGGCAATGAACAAAACGAAAGATTTGATTACCCCAGGTGGCAGCATAGCTATGCTGGAAAATCCACCCTCTTCGGAGGCAGGCTCTACGGATTCTGGGGAGAGCCTTTTATTGCTTTTAAATCCTTTTGAGAAAAGGACAAAACTAAATCGATCACCACCACCTAGATCGAACATATCCGGAAAAAGCAGTCCGCCGGTAAACCAGGACTCAGTGAAAATTAAGAGCTTAGAAAAAGAGAATAATGAACTCCGAGCTAAGCTTACTGAAATGGAACGACTCTTCCACGATCTGAAAATGAAAGTTGACTCTCTGCGAAAAGAAAACGAGGATGTTAAAAATACTCGTTTAACGAAAGACTGTGAGGTACCGAAAGAGTGTGTAACACCGAACCAACCAGCAGTCGAATACTTCACGGACGAGGACGAACTTGCACTTGAGACCGATTCAGTCTTAAGGAAAAGGTCTAGTAAGAATCGTAAGGCGAATTCCTCTCCCGAAGTATTACAAAAAGAAGATAAGCCCTCTGGCTCAAACAAGGCTAAACCAGAAGTGAAGATTCGTCCACCTCCCGCAATAAACATCGCCGGGATAGCAGACTTCGGGAGATTGCGCAACCTTCTTGCAAACACAGGGCGAGAACAGAAAACTATAAGCTTACCTCGCACCGAAATAACATGTGGAAAGTGAATGTTGACAACGCCGATTCCTATCGCGCGCTGCCTCTTAGACTGAATGCAGAAAGAATCGAGTGGTATACTTATCAAAATAAGTACGAAAAACCACTGCGAGTCATAATAAGGGGGCTCCACCCATCATGCACAAAAGAAGACGTTGTAAAAGACGTAAAAACTAAAGGCCTTAAAATTATTGATGCCGTCAATATCATTAAAAAGGAAAAGCAACGCACAGAAGGAGAAAAAGGCACTGTGATCAGACGTGGACTTCCACTTATTATGCTCTCCTTTGAAAGAACTGAGAGCATAAACGATATTTATAAAATGAAAATGATACTCAATATCAGGGTTAAAATCGAACCCATGCGAAAGGGCAATAGACTGATACCACAGTGTAAGCGATGCCAAGAATTCAGGCACACAAGTGCCTACTGCCAAAAAGAACCACGTTGCGTGAAATGTACAGGAAAACACCTCTCAACAGAGTGCAAAGTTGTCATTAAGGCTCCAGCAGTTTGCGCCAATTGCCACGGAAACCACCCCGCAAACTATCGAGGATGCGAAGTAGCCATAGAGCTGCAAAAGGGACGACAACCTCTTAAGGAAAATACTCGAGGTCAGAATCCAAGCCTAGGACGTCTAAAAACTGCTGAAACTCCTTAGCCAAAGACTCCAAAGACGCCAACGCCGATCAAAAGTGCGAGATTGGCAAAGGAGGCGTCGACAAAAGGCATAAAAGCTCAACAAAAGAACGGCGCCAGGTCAAGTGCAGCGGAGAAACCACCACTGGTCGGACCGAAATCATACGCACAGGTTGCGGCAAACGAAAACAAGGTAAGATCGTCCACAACAGATGCAGTGTCTCAGATCCTCGCTGTAATTTTGGAGAAACTTGAGGATCAGACCAAAATCAACAAAGTTATATTTAACAAACTGAGCAAGCTCGATTTTAAGCCTCAAAAATTACAAGAGAACATGAATATGAAGCAGTCATTTAAAATACTAACATGGAATGCAAACGGCCTTCTGAATAAAACAGAGGAACTAGAAGTATTTCTACGGAAAAACAATATTGATATTTGTATGATTACGGAAACTCACCTTAAAAACGGGTCTACACCCAAACTTAAAGGTTACAATGACTATCACGCACATCACCCTTCGCAAAATTTGAGAGGAGGATCCTTCCTCTACATTAAGAACTGCACTTCAAGAACACAGAAGTTGAGCTAGACTCTATGCAGATCAGTTCAGTATCTATAAAAATTGACTGCTTACATTATAACATTGCATCTTGTTATTTCCCGCCAGGATATAGACTGGTGGAAGACGATCTTGATCGTATGTATGACTTCATTGGGTCCAATTTTATCATTGGGGTGACTTTAACGCGAAGCATAGTCTTTCGGGTACACGATGCAATTCAACAAGAGGCAGATTACTGTACAAAAATAGTATGAAGCGTGGGGTGGACTTTTTCTCCACGGGTAAGCCAACATATTGGCCAACCGATAGGAAAAAAAGCCTGACCTTGTCGATTTTTTCATCGCTAAAGGGTACTCCAAATACCTTACGCGAATTGAAGAGTGTTATGATCTTTGCTCAGACCACTCAGGAGTAATCTTGAAGATGGGTGGAAGACTGGCGAAAAAAAAGAGCTCCTAGATTAGCTAGCAAAAACATGAACTGGGACGCTTTCAGAAAGGACTGTAAGGAGGGTGTTGGCTTGAATGTGCCATTGAATACTCCTTTCGAGTTAGTAACCGCAGTTGACAAATTCATTGAAGCAATTCAGAGCCCTGCCTGGAACAACACTTCGTCCCAAAAGAACGCAGTTAGCACCGACGGGCATGTACGCACAACATATCCGCTCGAAATCAAAGAATTGATTCGTGAAAAGAGAAGAGCGCGTAGAAGATGGCAAGGCACGAGGCAGCTCCCCCCGACAAAACCCTCTTGAACCACCTCTCTAACAAACTGAAAGGAATGTTGCAAGATTTCAAAAATCGTGAGACCACTGAATACCTTGAAGGCTTGTCGGCGGATAGGAGCTTAAACTACTCGCTGTGGAAAGTAGTTAAATCTATCAAGAAACCTATAATCCACTCGGCACCAATAAAAAGAGCTTACTAAAGCTAAGAGAAGAGAAAGAGAAAGCGAATTTGTTTGCTGAACATTTAGAAAAAACATTCAAGCCTTTCGACGGTCCGGCGTTGGCTGACGTTCAAAACAACAACGCGGAACCTGATAGCTTTAGAATGAAAAAAGTTTCGTTAGTTGAACTCCGACACACAATAAACAAACTTAAAAATAATAAGGCTCCGGGTTACGACCTTATCACTGGTGAAATATTGAAAGAACTACCAAAAAAGGCACTAGTCGAGCCACTTTATATGATAAACGCTTCTCTTAGACTTCTATACGTTCCAAGATAATGGAAAGCTGCTGAAATCATTATGGTTCCAAAACCGGGGAAATGTGCAAATGATAAAAAATCTTACAGGCCCATATAGCTTCTTCCGATAATATCGAAAGTATTCGAGAAACTTCTGCCGAAGCGATTACAACCAATAATTGCATTAAGACGCTTGATCCCGGATCATCAATTCGGTTTCAGACCTAACCATTCCACAATAGATCAAGTCTACAGAATAACGCATGAAATTGAAAAATCCTTAGAAGGGAAAAAAATATGTTCAAGTGCTTTCCTCGACGTATCGTATACCTTTGACAAGGTATGGCACGAAGGCTTGATATATAAGCTACGGAAAAACTTGCCGGAAGACATGTTTAAAATATTGGAAAATTATCTTGAAAGCAGACTCTTTCGTGTTAGGTGTAGTTGTGAATACTCGAGTTTCAAGCAAATTCGGGCTGGCGTACCCCAGGGAAGCGTCCTCGGTCCGACCCTGTTCCCGCTCTACCCGAGAGACATGCCTCTAGATGACAAGACAGTCGTGGCCACGTTTGCGGACAATACGGCCATCCTGGCAACAGGTGAATCAGTCGAGTCATCAACGAGAAACCTCCAACGAGCATTGGACAGAATTTGTGTCTGGAAAAAGTCTTGGCGAATCGCTCTTAACGAGAACAAGTCTACGAATGTGAATTTCTCTTACAGAAGGGTTAACAATTTACCTCTGTTCATAAATTCTGCACAAATACCTTATGCAAATGAAGCGAAATATTAAGGGATGACACTGGACGCTAAACTAAGGTGGAAACCACACGTAAAGAAGAAGCGTGACGAGCTCGAGATTAGGCTCAGAGAAATGTATTGGCTTATCGGAAGATTTTCGTAACTAAGCATATATAACAAACTGCTCTTCTACAGGCAGGTGTTAAAGCCGTCCTGGACATACGGTATACAACTATGTATATATTAGGGTTGCACCAAGCCGGGAAACATGTACGTGTTGCAGACTTTCAAAATAAGACACTAAGAGCAATTGTGAATGCTCCATGGTATATTAGAAATAGTGATATTCACAGAGATTTAGGAATAGCTACCGTGAGCGAAGAAGTAACAAACTTTGCTTGAAAGCTAAATGCTCGTCTTCATGTTCATTGCAACAATGAAATGATCCGTACTCTAAACGAGAGTCTTAACGATGTAAACAACGAGCGACGACTACAAAGAACAAGACCCTTCGATCTAGCGGCGTGGAGTGAAGCCGCACGAATGAACGGCTTTAGTAGCTGCATTCACTGGATAGCAACCTACCCAATGCGACAAACACAAAGGAAGCGTAAACTACTTGTTAAGTTAACTTAGTTTTAGTCAAGAAGTATTATGAGAGAGCGAAAATTTACTACTATGAAGTGCGTTCTGGCAGTTTCATAGTGGCTCTCATAAATGGGTGGTTTTTTAGCACGTGGAAATCGGGCATAACCAATATCGGCTACTTCGGTATTATATACCTGCTATAGTGGCGTATTGGTATCTTTGAAAGATTTTAGAGTTCTAGCCTCCGTCCACCCTTTTATTCAAAAAAAAAAGTCTACACAAGTCAGTGTGAGATCAAATGAATATATGATTTAGGACGATACTATAAGAAAGGGAGAAGGAACCCTAGATGAGTTAAAAATGAGTAACTATAACACTAACTAAAGATTGAGTTAAAAGACTGTTTTGAGTTAGGAAGAGGGACAAAAATCCGCTTGCCGCACAAGAACTCACACACAAAAAAACAAAGTGGGAAAGTGCAACAGTGGGTATGAAAAGCTTCAATCCATCTACGATGGATTGCAAAATACCCGACCATACCAAAGAGAAAACTGCCACGCCTCCAAAAACTGGGCGGGATATAAATATATAACTGTTGAATGCTTTATACTAGGTGGTTGCATACATTTCGGCCTAAAACTCCGCCTGTTTTACCAAAAAAAATCACTTTTTTTAACGCCACGCCCACATACAATATATTCATAAAAGTTAGAAAATGCTAATATCTTCAGGTTTTGTCATACAATTTTTTGTCAAATTTCATATATATTTATTGAAAAACAGTCATTTTAAGCTAAAATCCCTTAAAAAGTGGGCGTGGTCAATGAAAAAGCTAAACATTTTTGGCTACCTTAAAAACAATTATAAAACAATGTTACGTACCAAAAATGAATGCGCTAGCGCCATTGTAACATAGCTAAAATTTTCAAAATGTATTTTTTAAATTAGAGATGGTCGCACATACAGGCCTGTAGTGGGCGTGTCTGTGGGCGGATTCAGCTTATTTTCAAACTTGATCTGAAAGACTGGACTTCCAACCAACCCACAAAATTTCAGCTCTCTGCCTTAAAATTCAAGGCCTAAAAGTTGTTTCCATACGGACGGACGGACGGACATGGCTCAATCGATTCTCCTGTCGGTCCCATTCATATCCCTTAAAGGTCTTAGGGGTCTACGGTGATTATTTCACTGCGTTACAAACTATACATCAAATTTAATATACTCTGGGTCGGGTATAAAAAGTCACTTACAGTGACAAGGAAATCAATTAATCAAAATGAAAATAAGTCAATAAAGCCAATAAAATCAATCAAAACACTAGCAAGCAGAATGCAAAAAAAAATTATTTAGGCACAGATCTAACACGATAGGTATCGATGTACGAATTTTTGTTAAATTTTAATTCTGAACAAAAAAAAAAAAACAAAACAAGACCACAAGGAGCAGTAACTATAGGTTTACGATAGGCTAGACGCACAAGACGAGACTGAAATGCCAATCACAATACACTTAAGCGAGCATAACGCATATCAAATTTCAGCTTTCTACGACAACCTTTACTTTTCATGCTTGTAAGTAAAGTGGGCGGATTTCAAAAATTTTTACACTTGTACTGCTTCGGGACCTAGAAACAACAGATATTAAGTTTCAAGTTCATAGGCTCAAAATTTAAGGCCTAAAAACAACCGACACACGTACGGGCGGACGGACGGACATGGCTCGTTCGACTAATAATTCGGTCTCGATCATATGTCCTTAAGGTCTTGGGGGTATATTGTAATTATCTCTATGTTACAAACTATGAATCAAACTTAATATAACCTCCTATCCTATGGGATGGGGTATAAAATGAGGAACGTAAAAAGGATTTGAATGGCGATGGAGAAGGAGATTTATCGAAAATTATTCGAAGAGCGCAAAGAAATGAAGTTAAGAGAAATTATATTTTCTTACCAATACATGTAACTACGTTAACTTGAGTTTTGACTTCGGCGCTGGGGTAGACCTACCACTAAGGGTATACGGTGATTATTTCACTCTGTTCCATACTGTTTAAATTAATACACCATGCGTAGGGTATTAAAATGATTGTCTAGATACCTGAAATTTCACTTCACTTCTTAAGGTGGCGCTACAGTCCGGGGTGGACCTGGGCCTCAGCCAACAAGCTTCGCCAGCCAGCTCTGTCTCTAGCTAGCCGTCTCCAGTTTCGCACGCGAAGTTGGCTGAGGTCCCCTTCCACTTGCGTGCGCCACCTGAGTCTCGGTGCTTCTCTACCGCGTCGTCCCTGCGGTGTGGATTCGAGGATTTTCCGGGCCGGGGCGTTGGTGTCCATCCACTCTAGATGACCCAGCCATCGTAGACGTTGTGTTTTAACTCTTTTGGCTAGGTGGTATCGCTGTACAGCCCGTACAGTTCGATGTTATATCTCCTCCTCCACTCTCCGTCTATGCAGACGGGACCGTAAATCGTCCGAAGAGTTTTCCTCTCGAATCAGCCTAAAGTGTTTTCATCCGCCTTTGACAGGGTTCATGCTTCTGCACTGTAAGGCAGGACTGGGATGATGAGGGTCTTATACATGGACACTTTAGTTGCTCGAGAGAGGGCCTTGCTACTCAATTGCCTTCTAAGCCCAAAGAAACAGCGATTGGCAAGAGTTATCCTTCGTTTGATTTCAGCGCTGGTGTCATTGTTTGAATTGATAGCGGAACCCAGGTAGACAAAGTCCCTAACTACCTCAAAGTTATAGCTGTCGATGGTGATGTTTTGTCCAAGACGTCGGTGTTGGGTGTCTTTTCTTGATGACAGCATATACTTGGTTTTGCCCTCATTGACTGCTAAACCCATATTCGCCGCTTCCGTCCCAATACTCACGAAGGCTTCACTGACATCACGCTTTGTTCTACCGATTATGTCAATGTCGTCTGCGTATGCAAGTAGTTGAACGGACTTTTGAAAGATTGTACCTCTGGTGTTGGCGCGAGAGTTCTGCACAATTCTCTCAAGTATGATGTTAAAGAAGTCGCATGACAGCGCGTCGCCTTGTCTAAATCCTTTTTTGACATCAAAGGGGTCGGTGAGGTCTTTGCCCTCCTTGACGGAACAGCGTGAGTTTTCCATCGTCATCCTGCACAGACTGACGAGTTTGGCAGGGATGCCAAAACTAGACATTGCGCTATATAGCTCGTCTCTATAGATGCTGTCATACGCGGCCTTGAAATCGATGAAGAGGTGGTGTGTATCGATTTGGAATTCCTGGGTTTGCTCCAAGATCTGCCGCAGTGTGAATACTTAATCGATGGTGGACTTTCCTGGCCTAAAGCCACACTGATATGTGCCTATCAGATTGTCGACAAACGGCTTCAGGCGTTCACACAGTACAGCAGAAAAGATCTTGTATGCGATGTTAAGAAGACTTATGCCTCTGTGGTTGGCACAACTCAGAGGGTCTCCTTTCTTCATACCTGATACCTGAAATATCTTCCACAAACTTTGTTTTAATTGCAGCTGGCGATTACTGGCGTTGCGATGGCCGCTTACTTAAAATCATGACCCGTAACTGGTGCAAAATAAGTTTTCCCTTTTTTAGTAATAAATGAAAATTTACTTTCATCACGTTACTGGGATAAAAGTCAACGTGAATCAATCGGAAGTGATGGTTTTTTCCCGAACTCCTGTGCAGTGTACCCTGCACATAAATGGAGTTCCATTAAAACAGGTGGAGAAGTTTAAGTATCTCGGGGTCTTTTTCGCGAAAGATGGGAGGAGTGATACTGAGTTGTCTTGTAGAATTGGCCAAGCTGGAGCAATAGAAAAGCAACTGCGCCGGCCGGTCATCAGGAAAGCTGAGCTTGGAGTGAAAGCAACGATCTCAATTTTTAATTCAGTGTTCGTTCTGACCCTCATCTGTGGTCATGAAATTTGGGTAATGACCGTAAGAATAAGATCGCGGGTACAAGCTGCCGAAATGAGATTTCTGAGGTGCGTTGCGGGTGTTACTCTAGGGGATAGAGTGAGAAACGTCAGAATGCGCGGGAATCGTATTGTTGAGCAGCTACTTCTCCAAGTGGAGCGATCGATTCTTCGATGGTTTGGGCACGTTGTTTCGCATACCCCCTGACAGACTTCCTAGACAGGTCATGTTAGCCGAGATGCGAGCGCGTCGCCCCCCTGGTAGGCCATGAAACAGGTGGTGGGATCAGGGTAAGAACCTCTCTGAGTCCCGCCGTGGGATTGCTCCGGAGTCTCTTGAGTTGGTTGCGGAGGATCGAGAACGATGGAAAGACCATTTAGCCACCCTCGCTTCGCGGCCCTTTTAAAGGATAAGCGGCATTCGAAAATGATGATGATGGTGATCTAGTAATAAATCATAAAACAAATATTTATTCACAGCTTTTTCTGCCATGTGATAGTATTGTTACGTGGCGACAAGAAATAAAACAACATGCAGTCGCTGAATGCACCCATCAATTCACTATACGAACACGCCCGCTCGATTCACTTAACGAACATACCTAACTGTCATTCCAGTCATCTGACAGCAGACTACCGTTCGAAGTTCGAATTCGATAGCGAACTTCCCCCCATGGAATTCAATGGAAAAGTACCAATGGAAAATGGTATGGAAAATGGTAAATGAGAACATGGTGAATTTGTATAAATACATGGATGACAGGCTCAGACGAGACACTTCTATTTTAAACGTTGATTTCTGAAAATCGTAATTAAGTCAACTATAAGTCAATATCAAGTCAATTATAAAATAAAGTGTTGATTTCTAAGTAGTAAAGTTGAATAACAGTGTGAATTGAATTTTAATAAGTTTGTTTGATAAATAAAGTGCTTCATTGTGAAATTATAAAAGTAAAATTGAGTTTTAGTCGACGAACCCCAGGCCAGAATATTATATTGGTTGGAAAAATTGGGGACAAGACTCATAATTGTGCGGGTAAATTCTACAGTGGAATTTTCCGGAACAGTGTTAGTGTATCCAACAGTTTTTGAAAGTGAAATTTTCTGGATAAATTGCGTGAACAAAGCGTCGGTGACTTAAACGGTTTATTTTTGTGGTGAAATTTTCCTGAGATATTGTGCCTAAACAGTGTCGGTGACTCATACAGATTTGATTGTGGAATTTTCCAGATATATTCAAACAGTTTGCGCTATAAAGTTATAATTAACGAATTTATAAAAACAGTGTCAGTGACTTATTCGAACGTGAATATTCTAGAACAGATATAAAACATAAACTGATTGTGTTGTGAAAGTTGTGTGAAGATAAATCAAAATGGGTCGAAAAATTAAACAATTGACAACACCTGAATTGAAAACAGAATTGGGTAAAAGAAATCTCCAGACTTCAGGGCTCAAAAGGGAATTATTGTTTCGACTCCAGGACGCTATTACCGAGGAAGGTGGAGACCCAGACATGATGCTTCTTGAAGCCCAAGAAGAACAGCTCCAAAGCACAGTAAGTACTGCCGATGAAATGCCCGCTTTCATGAAGTTGCTTCTGGAGAAACTCGAGAATCTAGAGAGCGGCCAGAAACAACAAAAGAATTTTCTAGCAAGCAAATTAAAATCGCTGGAAAGTGCAAAATGGAAATGCAAATTAGAAACGCTGGAAAGTGGCCAGAAAGCACAGAAAAATGCTCTCGAAAGCAAGTTCGGTGAACAAAAGAATTCTCTTGATAGCAAGTTTGACGAACAAAAGAATGCTCTGGAAAAGCAGCTCTATGAACAAAATAATGCACTAGAAAGTAAACTCGATTCCCAAAATGCGCTTTTTGAGGAAGAGTTCCAAACAAAAGATCAAAAATTTAAAAGCGTGGGGGAAAAATTCACAAATTCAAAGTCAAATCGGAAGTAGAACAACTGGCTAAGGAAGAGGAGTTGGTTAAGAAACAGAAAGTGCGAGAACGTTTGCCCGACGGTCCACCACGCAAAGAAATGCAGCCGCTTGTCTTCGATGGCCAAACATCATGACCGATTTATAAGAGACAATTCGAAGCCGCAGCGTTGACAAACAACTGGGACAAAGAAGATAAATCGATTGCTCTCACGCTTGCGCTTAGAGGAACAGCTGTCGAATTGCTGCAGACCATCCCTGAAGAAAAACAAAAGGATTATGATGCCTAAACATCACCCGATGGTAAAGGCCATCGAGGTGATGTTTAGAGACGACCGCATGCGGCAAGTTTACCGCGTCCAGTTGCGACGAAGTGTTCAGACAGGGGTGTGAAGCTTCACCAGTTGCAAGACATCGAGGGATTGGCGAATTTGTCTTATCCCAACACCAGCGAAAGGCAAAATAAATTCCAACGTCGGGGACAAATGAGATGCTGGAATTGTAACAATCTGGGTCACCTACAGCGACAGTGCAGAGCTCCAATAAGACAAGCGACCTGCCCACATTGCGCTAGAAGGAGGCAGAATGAATAAGCATCTGGCTGGGACAACATTCAATCTGCTGGACAAGCTTCGGAGCAACAGCAGTCGGGAAACGCCTAAGACAGAATCGATAGAATCGGCGCCCCCAGGACCATCATCCAAGTTTCGCAAACAAAACCCTGCAACAAGAGTCTGAGAGTGGAGGCAATCATCGCCAAGAGGAGATGTGTGGCTATTTTCGACACAGGTGACATGGCCTCCATCATTCGCCGAGACCTTGTTCATACGTCCTGGCTACATAACACCAGCTGCTACAGGCTCCACGAAATTAGACCCCAATGAATAATTGCCCCAAAAAAAAAAAAAAATTAAAAATTGCCCAAAAATTTATACAGCGAGCAACAACAACGTTTTATAGTCTATTTGGGGTGATTTTAAATTGTTTTTTTGGGGCCTTCTTTCATTAATGATTTGGGGTAAAAATTCATTTTTGTGTGTGAAATTATACTCCAATTCAAAAACTTTTCAAAGCTCGATGCCTAATATTGGGACAATCTTATTAACGAAATAACGAAATGAACGAAATGAAAAATAACCCCAAAAGAATGAGAAGCCACAAAAGGATAAAAAATTGCCCCAATTTCAATCCAATTTTAATAAAACGAACACAATTATTGTCTGAGTTTAAACAAAAGCTTGAATTGTGTTTTCAATATCTTGCCTGCAGCATGGGCACTTATAGTTTTGCCTATTTTCCTCCGCTACAGCCTCAGCCATTAGCTTAAGGTCACACTCCGAGCAAACCCTTAAGTGCTTACAAAAAGGCATATAAAGAATATTTGCCCGTTAGTCCCGGAACACAACGCAAAGGCCTGACTCCTCTGGTTCGAGGGGTGAAAAAGCTTCGTCCTCTTCGTCATTGATATTTTTATCTATTGACCCAATTATATCTATTTACCCCTACGCGGCAGCGGGAGGGGGGCGTCGCGCGGTTCGTCACACCGAGCAGCGGAAGCGGAAATATCTTAAAAGATTCGTAAGATTATTAGTTCATACACAAAAAAAAAATATGGGGGATAGTTAACAAATCCTTCGCGGAGGAGCTTAAAAAAAAGCGAACGTCAGCCATGACGGCCGACACAACGGTTCGGCTTACAGACTTACTTAATCAAAACACTGGGTTAATCTTTTTACAAGTATTTATTTCTCACCATTCCTTACAATGTCCAAATTAAGACTGACTACAATTCGTTCCATGAAGAGTCACCCAGCCCAACGCATGCTCCTCCATTCGTGGGAAAGTCGTTGGTCCCACGATCCGTTGTGCCGACCAATCGTTTACAGTTTTGGCGAGTATCCTGTTCAGTGCATACTCGTGTCCGATAAATGAATCCGATGCAACGTCCCGTAGATCAGTGCAGTCAGAGGCGGTCGATCGAAACAATCGCGGTAGATGGGGTTGAAACTGGTCGTGCCATTTTTATACAGTATTCCACAAGAATGCAGTATATTAAGTTTGATGCAGGCGAAAATGTAACATAGAGAAATAATGACGATAGACTACCAAGACCTTAAGGGCATATGATAGAGACCGACTTCTGAGTCGAATGAACCATGTCCGTCCGTCTGTCTGTCCGTATGTCACCAATTTTTAGGCCTTAAATTTTGAGCTTGGAAGCTGAAATTTTGTACGTGAGCTCTCTTTCATCCGAAGCAATACAAGTGTTAAAATTTTTGAGATCCGCCCACAGACACGCCCACAATCGGTCTAAATGCGCAACAACCTCCGGTGCTTACAAGACTGTAAGACGTCGTGAAAAACTGAAATTTATTGTTTAGCATCTTCTAATGATAACAAGTCATAAAAAATAAAAATAAAGTCCGCAGACCGCCCCTTGTGGCTGTGGCATCGATTTAAAGTGTAATCTTTCAAAAGTTTTGGGCCAAAGTTTTTACACAAAGTTTTGGGCCACGCCCACATTTGAAGACAGAATTTAAGAAAAACCTCTTATTTTCCAGAAAACATGGATTTCTACTACTTTTTAGCCTCACTTAAATAAATAAAATAAATAAATAGAGTGGCGCAACAGCTCGAGGTGAACCAGGGCCAACTTCTCAACAATGTATGCTGGTGTGTTAATTTCTTTACATACAAGGGGACCTACAATTTCTTGCCGAATCCGAACGGCACTTTGAGAAGTTTTTCAAGACAAATGATACTCTCGGAGGGCTTGTCAGACCCTCGCGGAGGTGGGGACCGTGAAAAAGAACAAGTCTTTTTTTTTCAGGTGACGATGGCATGATCGACCTCACTTAAGTAAGAATGAGAAATAAAATTTAGCGCATTAGCTTTAACGTGTTCTATACTAGATTTCGTTCCCATAAAGTTTTTGACCACGCCTATGTTAGATATTACTAACTTGTTGAATTTGAACCAAAAATTACATATTTGGCATCGAATTAAAGTGTAATTGTTCAAATGCAATTTATTCAATATTTTTGTTCCAGATCGAAAAAATTTAACTTAATATGTTATGTAGAAAATACTCTACATTTTGTTCATACAAAGTTTTGGGCCACGCCCACATTTAGAGGCAGAATTCCTTAAAAATCTATAAATTTCTAGAAACATGGATTTCGACTGCTTTTAGCTTTACTAAGAATAGAATAAGAAATCAAATTTAGCACATAAAGTACACCTGATACTATTTCAGGTTTCGTTCATACAAAGTTTTTGGCTAGGCCCATGAAAGGAGATTGTGAATGGAGAGGAGAATAGAGTTGGAGAGGAGGATAGGAATGGTAAAGATAACAGGAATGGTAGCAACAATAGGAATGGAAAGATTAAGAGGAATAGAAAGGATAATAGGAATTGAAAGGATGATAGGAATGGAAAGGATAATAGGAATGGAAAGGAGAATAGGAATGGAAAGGAGAATAGGAATGGAAAGGAGAATAGGTATAGGAATAGGGTATACCGCGGTCCATTACAGACGGACCGAAGCAATAACGTACGCACTGTTGCACTTACTCACTAGTTCCATATCTGTTGCTGACGTTTTAATGGTAGGGATGTCTAGCTTCTGATGTATCTTTCTCCAGAAGGTCTATGCATTTGTAATAATTAGCGAAAATGTGGCAGCATCAGTTGCTGAAGAAACTCGGATCTGTTGTGTCAAGACCCTTAGTTGTGCAAATAGCCCAGATATATCTTGCGTATCTTGCGGGTGGAAGGGCTTACAGGCTTGCTGGAATGCGGCTGGAGAATGTCCTATCCTTCACCTGAGCAGTTTCGTTACTTAGACGTATCACATAAGTACCAGTCAGAGCCCTGGATACATTGTTTGATGTTACGTGCCCTCAAAGTTCGTGAGGAAGATGGTGTATGGCCTGATAAGCTGGATAGTTTCATCATCGTTTGAACCAAAAACGGGTGAAACGTGCCCTCCTTTCAGCAGTCTGGTAATGCAATCTTTCTCGTTTAATTTATCCAAAGCCTTGTCCTCACATATGGTTGAGTTGTTTATCGATAGACAACTAGTTTTAATTCCATACGTTTCCTTGTGGTTCACCAGCATGCTACTGTATTGCAGGTCTATCTGCTTACCGTTGGTAATTGATGGTCTTGTAAGTAGGAAGTTGAGTTCCTCATCTCTTACCTTTGTCATAGAGAGAATGTATAAATGTATTGAACCATTTGTGTAGATCGAGGGCGTGCCAAATTCGATAGTTTCAGTATCATTGGAATATGGAAGCATCTCAAAATCACTTACAATCCTGTTTATTCCTTCCATACCGAGAAGGTTAGTATTCAACAGGCCCTTCTTTCGCATCTGGCATGCCCTCACAATCTCGTTGACCTCTTCTCTGGTAATGAGTACTCCGTCTTGTTCATTCCTGATTCTTGAATTGTTCTATCATCCTGTAAACTTTGTTCGCTATGGCTTGCGTAACTCCAAAAATTCAAACGTTGACTTTACACTGTTGATTGTTGTTTTCTTTCTTTTCTATCGTTGTGGACCTTTGAGAAGGTGATTCCTCTCGGTTGTTTGCTGCACATAAAACTCGGTAACAGTCCTTATTTCTCTTTCCTTAACATTAGCAGCTAGTGATATGTTAGTTTTCTCCAACAATTGCTCCAAGTGATCCAAATTGGTGACGTGGACCAGTTTAAAGTATCCATCCACGATTTGCCCCTTGCCCTCTTTAATAGATACTAAAGGTTCCGTGTATTTAAAAATGTGGAACTCATGTACAGTGGTTATATTAATCAGTAGCATAACACTGATTATCATTTCACAGTTTTTAATTTCGATATAATGTGTTCTGAAAGAAACACAACTTTTTAGGATTGCGGCTCAAAACCAATGGCACAAGACTTTTCACTATTTTGTCTTTTTGCCCTTCTTCGATTTCCGCTATGTTCCCATGGATATAGCGGAATGTGGCCAAAAATTTTCGTTTTTTAATTGAAATATTATTATTCAGGTTATTTGGACCAGTTAACTGTGTTCTCATGAGTACAGTAACGTAACTCAAATCGAGCGTTCCTTTGTGTTCCAGAAGGAAAATTCACTTTATCTTTATTCGAATATTTTTTATTTGAAACTATCGAAGGATGAAAAGGACACAAGGTTGGCCGGTCCCTGCTCGGGCGCCAGTTAACAAATCCTTCGTGGAAGATCTTAAAAAAAACGCGAACGTCGGCCCTGAGGGCCGACACAACGGTTCGTACTTAATCAAAACACCGGGTTAATCTTTTTACAAGTATTTATTTCTCACCGTTCCTTACAATGTCCAAATTAAGTCTAACTGCAATTTGTTCCATCAAGAGTCATCCGGCGCAACGCATGCTCCTCCATTCGTGGGAAAGTCATTGGTCCCACGATCCGTTGTGCTGATCAATCATTTAGAGTGTCGGCGAGTATCCGGTTCAGTGCATACTCGTGTGCAACATGAATCCGATGCACCGGCATATGGGAGCAGGTTCTGGTTCATACATCAAAATGATGCGTCAGCGGATCCCGTGTGATCCGCTATCTTAACCTAGAACTGTGGGACAGGTGAATCTTTTTTTTTCCCATGGGTAGGGAAAACTTTCATAGGCACTCTAAGGACCGGCCGCGCGTGCTCATAATAGTGTGAGATTCTTACTCACTAAAAAACCTCCCATTTTCCGTCGGACGACAACTAAGTTTCCTTAACAAGTAGTTCAAGCTTCTGTAGTAATCGCATGTGGCAGGCTGCCTTCGAACGAAGGCACCTACAACAAGGACAATTTTTGCGGTTTCATTTTATGCTGCTAGATCTTAAGTGTCAAAGTTATGACAGAATAAGCACTCATTTTTGTGTCTCGCAATTAGATTCGAGCTGTTTATTTTAAAATTTAATATTTAAAAAATTAAAAGTGTTTGTCGTCAATCTCCACAACGTTATCTGCAAGAGTGTCAAGAAATTTTTTCATTGCTGCCTTATTTCCCGTTTTGGTCGGTCAGCAAAGTTTTTTTCGTTTTTGTCAATAGCATCATCATCATTTTCGGATATCCGCTTATCGGATATCCGCTTATCCTTTACAAGGGTCGCGGAGCGAGGGTGGCTAAATGGTCCTTCCATTTTCTTGATCCTCCGCCACCAACTCAAGAGACTCCTGCGCAATCCCACGGCGGGACTCAGAGAGGTTCTTTAACTGATCCCACCACCTGTTCCTTGGCCTACCAGGGGGGCGACGCGCTCGCATCTCGGCTGGCATGACCTGTCTAGGAAGTCTGTCAGGGAGCATGCGAACAACGTGTCCAAATCATCGAAGAATCGATCGCTCCACTCGGAGAAGTAGCTGCTCAACATTAAGATTCCCCCGAATACTGACGTTTCTCAGTCTATCCCTTAGAGTAACACCAGCAACGTACCTCAGGAATCTCATTTCGGCAGCTCTTACCCGCGATCTAATTCTTTCGGTCATTACCCAAATTTCATGACCATAGATGAGGGTCGGAACGAACACTGAATTAAAAACTGATATCTTTGCTTTCACTCCAAGCTCAGCTTTCCTGATGACCGGCCGGCGCTCAGTATCACTCCTCCCATCTTTCGTGAAAAAGACCCAGAGATACTTAGATTAGTATACTTAGATTAGACTTAGTTTTTGTCAATGGTGAACCGAGAAACTCGAACAGCGTCGACAAAGGCTCAATGTCAAAATTCACCTGCTGTATCGCGCATAGGCATGGAGTATGGTGCCGTGGCGTAGTGTTTAGTGTGTGTGCTTACTACGCCAGAGGTCTGGGTTCGAATCCTGCCATCGTTACCATAAAAAACAAAAAATACTTGTTCTTTTTCACGGTCCCCACCTCCGCGAGGGCTTGACAAGCCCTCCGAGATTATCAATTGTCTTGAAAACTTCTCAAAGTGCCGTTCGAATTCGGCAAAAAAAATTGTAGGTCCCCTTGTATGTGAAGAAATTAACACACACAGCATACATTGTTGAGAAGTTGGTTCACCTCGAGCTGTTGAGCCACTCTATTTATTAATTAATTTTTTTTATTTTATCACGCATAGGCACTGATGATAAGAAGCTACTTAATTCATTAGAAGCAGCCATCAACAAACTAACTTTGCAGCAGAACGAGTTAAAAAAAATTATCCAGGCAGAAAATGGCAAACCTGCTAAAAAACTAGAACAAATAGAGCGAATTTCACGATAACCTTGAAGAAATACGCGTGACTGTTACAGACCTGTCTGACAGAGTTCATCAGCTTAAGGTGACGCCTGAGACTCCCGCCGCATCTACATCCACATTCACTTCCAACGATTTATTGTTGCATGTACGAATAAACGAGTTGGAACGCGAAAAAATCTCAAGAAATGCAACTATCCGAGGTGTCCCAAGAATGGAGAACGAAAATCTACAAGAAATTCTCACCAAACTATGTGTTTCCGTGCGAGCCGGAAAAATGCTGCAAACAATTTTTCGGGTAAGGCCAAGAGGGAAAACGACCGAAATCAACACATCGATAGTGATTATTTTCAACTGCACCGCGGATAAAAATTTCCTTTTAAAATCTATCCATCAACATTGGCTGGAAAACAAAAAGTGTTTCTGTTTACGCGATATTGGACTTTCTTCTGACAGCCGATTTTTTGTAAACGAAAGCACAAATTACTGAATAACTATATATTCAACTTGCGTCCCTCTTACCCTCCAGCACCCATTTGTTTACGTTTGTTATAAAGCCTTTAAAGCTTTAAATTTCCGTGTCAGTGAAAACGTGTAAGAAGATACAACAACAATTTACCTTACGCGATCAGCTTATGTAAAAGCTGAAAAGCGAAATTGCATGGAAATGACGAATTCACGAATTTACTCACATTTGTAAACAAATGTCGGAGAATGGGTAAATTCATGTCCGAAGTTGAATATCTAGTTATTCAGTAATTCATGACGAAAGTCTAACAACAAGCAATCACATGATTCTGCGAAAAGCTCTAAAGATCAAGCGAGGGAAAAAGTTTTCGAGCGTACACACATGAAGCGGGAGAGTCTACATTCGAATCAGCGATGGAATCAACACAGTATGAGTTAAGACACCTTTGATTAGATCAATTTAAAGCTTGGACTTAATTGCCAACACGACAGCGCATAATGTTGAATCAAATCATGATTAGTAAGATGCTCTTGTTACACGATTTGTTTTACTTGTTGCATTCCTTTTTGCCTGTTTTATTTTGTTATTATCTTTTTGTAAACTTTGGCCATATATCTGATTCTATATTTAGTGCTATGTTCCTCGTATGTATTTGGATCCTTAAACTTTTCTTCTTTGAGTACGATTAGACAAAGCAATAGTACTTCTGCAACTGGTAGCACGAACAATAATCTGCGTACTATGGTTAATATTCTTTGTGAACAATATGATGGGTATAACATTTGCCACATTAATGCACAAAGTCTTTTCCCTAAAAAAAATATTACAAAGATCGAAGAATAAAATCAATTCGTCTTAAGATTATCGTGCTGGAAGAATGTGGCTGAAGTCGTTCTTTAAACGTTCTCCGATCTTTCCTTTAATCCGTTCTAGAGTATCAGGGAACTGAAGTTAGTTCTTATTTAGTTGAAGTATGCCGAGCTTCGAAGAGAAACTTGGCCCAGCCGGGGTACCTGCTGAAATTCACGATATTCGCCACCGGTATTGCTGCAAACTCTCAAAACTAAATTGGCCTAGAAGTCTAAAATATTGCCTTCTTTTATGCTTCTTGCAGGGATGTTGTGTTCTTCCGATCTTCTTCTTAATCATAACAGCCCTTGCAAATGAAGTTGGTCTTAATGATTCTTAATTTTGCTGAGTGTTTTTCCAACAGTTTGTGGCCTGTTGTAACTCCTGTAGCTATGGCCATAGTGATGGCCTTTTCATTGCTATAAGCTTTGTTGACTTGCAACTGTCTATGGATGGCCATAACGCCATAATTCTGCAAATTTTCCAATCTTTTATGGGTTTTATTGAATGTTGTAGTTGCAATTAGCCTGTCTGCTTAGGGCCCTAAGTTCTGAGCGACAGAGTCTTAAAGCGCGCATCCACTTGAGAGTAAAACTACTCAAAGTAGCTCTCAGGCCACTCTCGAGAGCCACGAGAGTAACTTTCAGATAGAGACTTTCAAGGAGTCGGGGAGTAAAGAGTACAAAATACATTTTCTGCGATTACTCTCGGGACTCTCGAGAGTGGCCTGAGAGCTATGGGATGGGGTATAAAAATAGTATTGAAGTCAGAAAATCGCCAGTGTGGCCGGTTACTGGTTACCCTATCTACCAAAGGATAAACAAGCCGGAAAATGTTCGCCGCGATGGAATAACATATTGAAAACACAAGTGTGATCCATCCTCGCGGGTGTTTTTCGAAACGAGTAGCAAGCGAGTTCGAATAAAAGCGATAAGTTAGGTACCCTGTTTGCAGGTGCAGTGATTGACAATCAGGTATTAAATCAGACAATTAGAAACAAAAAAGGTTCTTCTGGGCCTAAAAATTATTTTCACATACCTACCTACCTATGCACCTGTTTCAACTCTTATAAAAACTACCCGAATAATTTTCACGTTCTCTTTCTACTTTTTTTCGTGGCCCTTCAAAGAAAATCATCCCCTTCATCATCAGCAGCAGGGTGAATAAATAGCATTTTTTTTTCCCCCGTGGGTAGGAAAAACCTTCATAGGCACTACGAGGACCGGCCGCGCGTGCTCATAGTAGTGTGAGATTCTTACTCACTAAAAAACCTCCCATTTTCCGTCAGACTACGACTAAGTTTCCTTAACAAGTAGTTCAAGCTTCTGTAGTAATCGCGTGTGGCAGGCTGCCTTCCAACGAAAGCACCTACTATACCGTCAAGTAATGCGGTTTCATCTTATGCTGCTAGATCTAACGGTCTCATTCGTTGTAGTCGGCGCGTAAGATTTGTCTGATCCAAAGTTCGCATAATTTCATTGTTGCCGTGTCCGCGAAGACGAGTACCAAGTTTGCGAGCAAAGTTTGTTACCTCGTCAGACACGGTTGCGATTCCTAGATCTCAGTGTAGATCGCTATTTCTTATGTATCATGGAGCATTAACGATTGCTCCGAGTGTCTTATTTTGAAAAGTTTCTAAAATAGATATATTGCTTGGTTTAGTACAACCCCATAATTGTACACCGTACGTCCAAGATGGTTTTAGCACTTGCTTATACAAAAGCAGTTTGTTATATATGTTTAGTTTCGAAAATCTTCCGATGAGCCAATTCATTTCTCTTAACTTGATTTCGAGCTCGTCGCGTTTCTTTCTAACGTGCGGCTTCTATTTAAGTTTTGCGTCTAGAGTCATTCCTAGATATTTCGCTTCATTTGAGTACGGGATTTGTACCGAGTTAATGAATAAAGGTTTGTTGTTTATCTTTTTATATGTAAAGTTAACATGCGTTGACATAGTCTCGTTAAGGACAACTCGCCAGCTCTTCGTCCACACGCATATTTTGTCTAAAGCGCGCTGGAGTTTTTCTATTGATAATTCAACTGTCGTATCAATAGCGAGAATAGCAGTGTCGTCTGCGAACGTAGCTAAAATTGTTCCCTCATCGTGGGGTATGTCTCTTGTATAAAGCAAAAATAATATTAGGCTGAGAACGCTTCCTTGCGGGACACCGGCATTTATCTCTTTGAATTCCGAGTACTCATTTTTGTACCTTACGCGAAAGATTCTGTCTTTAAGGTAAGACTCTAAGATTCTATAGAGTTTTTCTGGTAAGCTTAGCCTTAACTTGTACTTCAGGCCTTCGTGCCACACCTTGTCGAAGGCTTGCGATACGTCGAGAAAAGCGCTAGTACATATCTTTTTCGCTTCCAGAGCTTTTTCGATTTCGTTTGTTATTCGATAGACCTGGTCGATTGTTGAATGCTTTTTCCTAAATCCGAATTGGTGATCCGGAATCAATCGTCTTTCTTCAATGATTGGTTGCAACCTTTTAAGCAACAGTTTCTCGAATACCTTAGATATTATCGGCAGTAGCGAAATAGGTCTGTATGACTTTTTGTCGTTTGGACATTTTCCTGGTTTCGGAACCATTATGATCTCGGCCACTTTCCATTGCCTTGGAACGTATAAAACTCTCATGGAGGCGTTAATGATATAGAGTAGCTTAACCAAAGCTTTTTTCGGTAGCTCCCTTAGAATTTCGCTAGTAATTAAGTCGTAGCCAGGGGCTTTGTTGTTTTTCAGATTATTTATCGTTTGACGAAGTTCGACACGGTTTTTATTCTATAATTATCTTGTACCCCATAAGGATTGAGCTCCTCGACCAACGGTTCCCCGTCAAACGGTTTGAATGTTTCTTCTAGGTAATCTGCAAATAAATCCGCTTTTTCTTTGTCTTCTCTTGCCGCAGAGTGTGCTATAGGCTTCTTAACGGACTTGACTGCTTTCCAAAGAGAGTAGTTCGAACCTTTATCGGCAGTCAAACTTTCAAGGTAAGCAGTAGTCTCGCGATTTTTAAAATCTTCAAGTTCGTACTTCAGTTTGTTAGAAAGGTGGTTCAAGATGGTCTTATCCGGGGGTGCTCGCGAACGTTGCCATCTCTTGCGCGCTCTCCTCTTTTCGCATATTAGCTCTTCTGTTTCTCGCGGATACATTGTTCCGCTGTTCGATAATTCGGATCTCCGAAAAAACTGTCACGAGTTTATCTAATTCGTCTTCTATTTCAAGTGGCGTTTTGAGCGGTATATTTAAAGCTATGTTTCCTTTGCAGTATTTTCTAAAGCCGTCCCAGTCGGTGTTGTTGTTAGTTAATCTAGGTGCTCTATTCTTTTTCGCTAGGCTTCCGCCGATTTTCAAAAGAACTGCCGAGTGATCTGAACAGAGATCAAAGCGTTCGTCTACGTTCGTAAGGTAACGAGGTACCCCCTTGGCGATAAAGAAGTCGACGAGATCAGGTATTTTATTTCTGTCGGTTGGCCAATATGTTGGCTTTCCCGTCGATAAGAAGACCACGCCGCGTTGTGTAATTGCTTTAAAGAGGACTCTGCCTCTTGTTGAATTGCACCGTGAGCCCCAAAAAGTATTTTTGGCGTTAAAGTCCCCGCCGATGATAAGGTTTGACCCAAGTGAATCAAAGAGCAGAGCAAGATCTTTATCTGCCAGCCGATACTGCGGAGGAAAATAGCTCGTCGCGATGTTGTAGTTTATGTGACTTAATTTTACTGAGACTGAGGTTATTTGCATAGAGTCAAGTTCTATTTCTTCGTTTTTGGAGTGCTTTATGCAGTCTTTAATGTAGAGAGAGGATCCACCTCTCGAATTTTCTGAAGGATGATGCGCGTGATAGTCAATGTAACCTTTTATTTTGCGTGCTGAACCCTTTTTAAAGTGGGTTTCCGAAATCAGGCATATGTCTATATTATTCTTCCGTAGGAATACTTCTTGTTCGTCAATTTTTTGCAAAAGGCCGTTTGCATTCCATGTAATTATTTTGATTGACTTTCCCATACTCATGATTTTTTATTAAATGCTTTTCGAGGTTTAAACTCGAGCTCTCTCAATTTGTTGAATATTACTTGATTAAGTTTCGCCCGTAGCTCAAACTTTTCTAAAATCATGCCTAGAATTTGAGAGACCGAATCTGATGCGGCCGATTGTGGCTTACTTTCACGTGACGCGACTTGAGCGTACGATCTTGGACCAACAAGTGTGGATTCTCCCTTTTGACTCCGGTGGGAACTAGGACCAGCGACGTTTTCTTGCGCATTTTGAATTTTGCCTTTAATCAAACCCGTACCCCTTGTCGACATAGGGGTTTTTGGCTTATCTACTTTAGGAGTTTTTAGGCTTGGGCCCTTATTTTCAATATTTTTCTTCGGAGCTTCATGTCGTTTTTGCAACTCAATGGCAATTTCGCAACCTCGGTAGCTCGCTGGGTGACTTCCCCTGCAATTGGCGCAAACTGCGGGGGCCTGACTGCTGACATTGCAATCCGTCGAGAGATGTTCGCCGACGCATTTTACGCATCGCGGCTTTTTCTGGCAGTACGCTTGCGTGTGTCGGAAGCCTTGGCATCGCTTATATTGGGGAACTAGCCTGTTGCCCCTCCGCTTGGGCTCGATTTTTACCTTGATGTTAAGGATTGATTTAATTTTGTAGATTTCGTTTATATTTTCAGTTCTATCAAAAGAAAGCATAAAAATTTGCAGGCCGCGTCGGACAACAGCGGAATCTTTGCCTTTGTCCGTACGTTGCTTCTCTTTCTTTATTATGTTCACGGCGTCAAGAATTTTAAAGCCTTGTGCTTGAACGTCTTGTATTATTTCGTCCTTGGTACAGGATGGGTGGAGTCCCCTCGCGATAACCCGCAGCGGCTTTTCGAGGTGATTTTCATAAGTAAACCATTGGATTTTCTCTAAATTCAACTTTTGTGACAGTGACCGATAGACATCAGAGTCATCGACGTTTACTTTCCATACGTTGTTTCGAAGTGATGTTAAGTTATGTTTCGTCCCAAGAGTATTTTTAAGGATGTTTCGCAACTTTCCGTAGTCCGCGATGCCAACGACATTTATTGCAGGTGGTCGGCGGTTTTTTTCTTGCGGTATTCCTGTCGCTTTGTTTGATACGATTGGTGTTTCTTCTTTTTGCTGCACGGTTTCTACTTCGGGTGAAGAACCGGCCTTTCGTTTCTTGGTAAGCCTTTTCCTAAAGACCGGATTCGTTTCGCGTGCAAGTTCTTCCTCGTCCGTCTGGTATTCACATTGACGTTTCGGCATTTCCTCGCATACTATAGTACCACGGGGGTTCCTTAAGGCTTCATTTTCTTTACGTAACGAATCTACTTCGCTTTTAAGCTCATGATAGAGACGTTCCATTTCATTAAGCTAAGCACGGAGTTCGTTGCTTTCCGCATACATAGCATATATAATATTTGCCACTGCGATTGCAAGGCGAACAACAAATCTGAAATTTGAAAATCTATTAATAAGATCTTTCTCTCATCATGACTCAAGAGGTAGAGTACTCTTCAAAGCTAGCATGAAACGTGGCGTGGTTTTCCTTTCGACGGGAAAGCCAACGTACTGGCCAACCGACAGAAACAAAGTACCTGACCTTGTCGACTTCTTTATCGCAAAAGGGGTTCCCCGCCACCTCACAAATGTAGAAGAAGGCTTTGATCTCTGTTCGGATCACTCGGCAGTCGTTTTGAAAATCGGCGGAAGTCTAGCAAAAAATGAGAGAGCGCCTAGGCTAACGAATAACAACACCGACTGGGATGGCTTTAGGAAATACTGTAAAGAAAATGTATCTCTACATGTACCACTTACAACCCCTTTAGAAATAGAAGACGAAGTCGATAAACTCGTTAGAACTATCCAAGACGCTGCTTGGAACAATACTTCTTTCCGGAAGACTGGAGTAAGGAAAAGCGGATCAATTTACCCGCGCGAAATTGAAGAGCTCATACGCGAAAAGAGAAAGGCTCGAAAGAGGTGGCATTTGTCTCGAGCTCCTCCTGATAAAACCATTCTGAATGGGCTATCTAACAAATTAAAGCACTTACTTCAAGATTTTAAAAGTCGCGAGACTACCAACTACCTCGAAAACTTGACTGCCGATAGAGGGTCAAACTATTCACTTTGGAAAGCCGTGAAGTCCATTAAAAAGCCCATAGTACACTCGGCGCCAATAAGAAAAGATAACGGTGAATGGGTAAAAGGCGACAAAGAGAAAGCAGATGTATTTGCAGAACATCTAGAAGAAACATTCAAACCGTTTGACGGGGAGCCGTTGGTTGACGATCTGTATCGCAATGCGGAATTAGACAATTATCGAATGAAAACTGTGACACTGTCTGAACTTCGTCAAACAATCCGAAATTTGAAAAATAACAAAGCTCCAGGCTATGACCTAATTACTGGGGAAATTTTGAAGGAGCTACCGAAAAGAGCGTTAGTCAAGCTTCTCTACATCATAAACGCATCAATGAGAATTTCATACGTTCCACGGCAATGGAAAGTCACAGAGGTAATAATGGTTCCGAAACCAGGGAAATGCCCGAACGACAAAAAATCATATAGACCGATTTCGCTTCTGCCGATTATATCTAAAGTCTTCGAGAAACTTGTGCTCAAACGACTGCAACCAATAATTGAAGAAAGACGATTGATTCCGGATCACCAATTCGGCTTTAGGGTCAAACATTCAACACTTGACCAGGTCTATCGAATAACTAATGAAATTGAGAAAGCCTTAGAAGCGAAAATGATATGTTCTACCGCTTTTCTTGACGTATCCCAAGCCTTTGATAAAGTTTGGCACGAAGGCCTAAAATATAAGCTACGGAAAGTTTTGCCGGAAAAAATGTATGAACTCTTAGAGTCTTATCTTGACAACAGACTATTTCGAGTGAGATACGGGAGCGAATACTCAGAATTCAAAGAAATACAAGCCGGCGTTCCACAAGGTAGCGTCCTCGGTCCAACACTGTTTTTACTTTTTACAAGAGATGTACCTCAAGTAGAGACAACGACTATAGCCACGTTCGCTGACGACACGGCTATCCTCGCTACGGGTAAGACAGTCGAACAATCAACGGGAAAACTCCAACGCGCTTTGAATAAAATATGCGATTGGACAAAGGCCTGGCGAATCCTCCTAAATGAGACAAAATCAACGCATGTAAATTTTACTTACAAGAGGGTAATCAACTTACCTCTATTTATAAACTCGGTACAAATTCCGTACGCAAACGAGGCGAAATATTTAGGCATGACCCTAGACGCAAAACTTAAGTGGAAGCCACACGTTAAAAAGAAACGCGATGAACTTGAAATCAAGCTACGAGAACTGAATTGGCTTATCGGACGTTATTCGAAACTAAGCGTATATAACAAACTTCTATTGTATAAGCAAGTGCTAAAACCATCTTGGACGTACGGTATACAACTTTGGGGTTGTACCAAACCAAGCAACATATCTATTTTAGAAACTTTTCAGAATAAGACACTAAGAGCAATCGTAAATGCTCCATGGTATATAAGAAATAGCGATTTACATCGAGATCTAGGCATCGCAACCGTGACCGACGAAGTAAGAAACTTTGCTCGCAAACTTCACACTCGCCTTCACGGCCATTGCAACCACGAAATAATCCGAACTCTGGATCAGACAAATCTTGCACGCCGACTACAACGAACAAGACCGTTGGATCTAGCGTCGTAAGAGGAAACCGCACATAATGACGGTATTGCAGGTGCTTTCGTTGGAAGGTAGCCTGCCAAACGCGATTACTATACAGGAGCATGAACTACTTGTTAAGGAAACTTAGTCGTAGTCTTACAAAGATTGGGAGGTTTTTTAGTGAGTAAGAATCTCACACTACTATGAGCACGCGCGTTCGATTCTCATAGTGCCTATGAAGGTTTTTACCTACCCACGGGGAAAAAAAAAAAAAAAAAAATCATGACTCTGATATTTTACAACCACAAGCTACCACCACTTCCTTCCTTACGTAGAAAACGAGCAGAAAAAAAAAACTTTGATTCTCTTCTCCTTTTCTTTGCTGTCCGAAAAGTCCCCTCTTACCCGTCAGCAGAATGCATATGCCGCAGCCGCAGACCACATACAGCCCCAGACACAACAGCCTGCCACTGCAAAGCGAACAAAATTGTTTGAAATTTTGTTTGCAGATCTGCAGATCTCTCTTTCATAATCATCTCATCAGTGACAAAAACCGCTTTTCATTTCTACATACTGTTAATCACAAAAGTAAGTAAGCGCCCCTTTATTTCCAGAAAATATCTTCAAAAACGCATTAAAATGAAGAATTTTTTTTTTCTATTTTGCTTATATGTTGAACTCATTTATTTTTCTTCAAAATCTTGAAATCATAATAGGTATGTAACGCAATAAAAAAAAAATGTGAACTTAATGTTAAAAACAATGGTAAATTTACGTAACAAAAATAAGTAAGCAATATTTCAATTGCCTGCAATTAATGAAAATATTTAATTAATACGTTTTTTCAACGTTGGAAGCCGTTTGGATTTAGTACTTCGTTGGGTACCCTTTGGCTTTTACAACAGCCTTTATGCGTGAAGGCATTGAGTTCACCAGGTTTTGTGTAACGTTTTGCCCGATTTTGGACCACTCCTCCCGAAGAGCTTGTTTCAAATCATCCTTGGTGTTAATCCTATGTGATCGTATTTTTCGTTCCAGATGCTCCCACAAATGTTCGATAACATTTAGATCGGGAGATTGTGGCGGTGGTTTTAGCTGGTTTCGAACATTATAAAGTAACCATTCTTTGACAACAAGGGAAGTATGTTTAGGGTCATTATCTTGTTGGGAGATAAATGAGCGCTCCATTCCCAACTTTCTGGCACTTTCCTGCAGGTTGTTTTTTAAAATGTTTAAATAGCCATATCGATCCATCGTAGATTCAATAAACACTAAATTTTCTACACCAAATGCTGCTATGCATCCCCACACCATCAAATTTCTACCACCGTGCTTCACAGTTCCTGACATGTTTATGGGAATGAGCTCTGTATTTGGTTTTCTCCAAACTTTTTCGCTTCCGTCTGAGCCGTAAATGTTAAATTTACTCTCGTCTGAAAATATCACCGTGTTCCAGAAATCTTCTCGATATTGCTGATGGTTTTTAGCGAATTCCAGTCGCTTTTTTCGATTCACTTTGCTTATATACGGTTTCTTCTGGACGTTTCGGCCATGATATCCGGCTTCGTAGAGCACACGACGAATCGTTTGAGCATTACATGTCTTACCTGTGTCAGCATTTATTTCACTCAAAATTTTCGGCGCACTAAGTTTAGGATTTTGTTTCACCTTCCTCACTATAAGCCGTCTTTCCTGTGCATTAAACTTACGAGGACGTCCAGACCGGTTTAAATTTTCAACATTTGCGGTGGTTTTATATTTTGTTATAATTTTGTGAATGGTGGAAGGGCTTTTGTTCACAATTTTACTTATTTCACGCTCCGACTTATTATTTAGAAAATGTTGTATTATTACATCTCTTAAATCCTTGCTTAGCTCTTTTCCTCGAGGCGCCATTTTCTTGAGGTATACCCAATTTTTTTTTTTACTAAAAACCGACCTTTCCCCTGCAAGGTCGGGGTTAGAATAGCCTTGAGGTAAGGTATGCCTGTTGTAAGAGCCGAATAAAATCCACCGGAAGAAATATTCTTTAATGTTTCAATGGATGCTGTCGATGCTGCTCCATTTGGGGCAACTTTTGGCAGTAAGGTTTTAACTTATAGATGAATCTGAAGGTTAAATTAAAATCCAGAAGCGCCTGTCACACATTGTGCGGCTCACTGGTCGGCGTCTGTCTCCAAATGGGCGGCTGTATTTAAAAATGAAAATAGAAGTGACTTACCTATTTCTCATAAAAACGACAAGTTAAAAAAAATGGCAATGAACAAAACGAAAGATTTGATTACCCCAGGTGGCAGCCCAGCTATGCTGGAAAATCCACCCTCTTCGGAGGCAGGCTCTACGGATTCTGGGGAGAGCCTTTTATTGCTTATAAATCCTTTTGAGAAAAGGACAAAACTAAATCGATCACCACCACCTAGATCGAACATATCCGGAAAAAGCAGTCCACCGGTAAACCAGGACTCTGTGAAAATTAAGAGCTTAGAAAAGGAGAATAATGAACTCCGAGCTAAGCTTATTGAAATGGAGCGACTCTTCAAATATCTAAAAATGGAAGTTGACTCTCTGCGAAAAGAAAACGAGGATATTAAAAATACTCGTTTAACGAAAGACTGTGAGGTAACGAAAGAGTGTGTAACACCGAACCGACCAGCAGTCGAATACTTCACGGACGAGGACCAATTTGCACTTGAGACCGATTCAGTCTTAAGGAAAAGGTCTAGCAAGAAGCGAAAGGCGAATTCCTCTCCCGAAGTAATACAAAAAGAAGATAAGCCCTCTGGCTCAAACAAGGATAAACCAGAAGCGAAAATTCGTCCACCTCCCGCAATAAACATCGTCGGGATAGCAGACTTTGGGAGATTGCGCAACCTTCTTGCAAACACGGTGAGAACAGAAAACGATAAGCTTACCTCGCACCGAAATAACGTGTGGAAAGTAAATGTTGACAACGCCGATTCCTATCGCGCACTGTCTCTTAGACTGAATGCAGAAAGAATCGAGTGGTATACTTATCAAAATAAGTACGAGAAACCACTGCGAGTCATTGTAAGGGGGCTCCACCCATCATGCACAAAAGAAGACGTTGTAAAAGACGTAAAAAATAAAGGCCTTAAAATTATTGATGCCGTCAATATCATTAAAAAGGAAAAGCAACGCACGGAAGGAGAAAGAGACACTGTGATCAGACGCGGGCTTCCAATTTTTATGCTCTCCTTTGAAAGAACTAAGAGCATAAACGATATTTATAAAATAAAAATGATACTTAACATCAGGGTTAAAATCGAACCCATGCGAAAGGGCAATAGACTGATACCACAGTGTAAGCGATGCCAAGAATTCAGGCACACAAGTGCCTACTGCCAAAAAGAACCACGTTGCGTGAAATGTGCCGGAAAACACCTGTCAACAGAGTGCAAGGTTGACATAAAGGCTCCAGCAGTTTGCGCCAATTGCCACGGAAACCACCCCGCGAACTATCGAGGATGCGAAGTAGCCATAGAGCTGCAAAAGGGACGAGAACCTCTTAAGGAAAATACTAGAGGTCAGAATCAAAGCCTAGGACGCCCAAAACCTGCTGAAACTCCTAAGCCAAAGACTCCAAAGACGCCAAAGCCGATCAAAAGTGGAAGATTGGCAAAGGAGGCGTCGACAAAAGGCGTAAAGGCTCCACAAAAGAGCGGCACCAGTTCAAGTGCAGCGGAGAAACCACCACTGGTCGCACCGAAATCATACGCACAGGTTGCGGCAAACGAAAGCAAGGCAAGATCGCCCACAACAGATGCAGTGTCTCGGATCCTCGCTGTAATCTTGGAGAAACTTGAGGATCAGACTAAAATCAACAAAGTTATATTTGACAAACTGAGCAAGCTCGAGTTTAAGCCTCGAAAAAATTAAAAGAGAACATGAATATGAAACAGTTATTTAAAATACTAACATGGAATGCAAACGGCCTTCTGAATAAAATAGACGAACTAGAAGTATTTCTACGGAAAAACAATATTGATATTTGTATGATTACGGAAACTCACCTTAAAAACGGATCTACACCCAAACTTAAAGGTTACAATGACTATCACCCTTCGCAAAATTCGAGAGGAGGATCCTCCCTCTACATTAAGAACTGCATAAAGCACTTCAAGAACACAGAAGTTGAGCTAGACTCTATGCAGATCAGTTCAGTTTCTGTAAAAATTGACTGCTTAGATTATAACATTGCATCTTGTTATTTCCCGCCAGAATATAGACTGGTGGAAGACGATCTTGATCGTATGTATGACTTCATTGGGTCCAATTTTATCATTGGGGGTGACTTTAACGCGAAGCATACTTATTGGGGCTCACGATGCAATTCAACAAGAGGCAGATTACTGTACAAAAATAGTATGAAGCGTGGGGTGGACTTTTTCTCCACGGGTAAGCCAACATATTGGCCAACCGATAGGAATAAAAAGCCTGACCTTGTCGATTTTTTCATCGCTAAAGGGTACCCCAAATACCTTACGCGAATTGAAGAGTGTTATGATCTTTGCTCAGACCACTCAGGAGTTATCTTGAAGATGGGTGGAAGACTGGCGAAAATAGAAAGAGCTCCTAGATTAGCTAGCAAAAACATGAACTGGGACGCTTTCAGAAAGGACTGTTAGGAGGGTGTTGGCTTGAATGTGCCATTGAAAACTCCTTTCGAGTTAGAAACCGCAGTTGACAAATTCATTGAAGCTATTCAGAGCGCTGCTTGGAACAACAATTCGTCCCAAAAGAACGCAGTTAGCACCGACGGGCATGTACGTAAAACATATCCGCTCGAAATCGAAGAATTGATTCGTGAAAAGAGAAGAGCGCGTAGGAGATGGCAAGGCACGAGGGCCCCCCCAGACAAAACCCTATTGAACCACCTCTCTAACAAACTGAAAGGAATGTTGCTAGATCTTAAAAATCGTGAGACCACTGAATACCTTGAAGGCTTGTCGGCGGATAGGAGCTCAAACTACTCGCTGTGGAAAGCAGTTAAGTATATCAAGAAACCTATAATCCACTCGGCACCAATAAAAAAAGCTAACGGCGAATGGGCAAGAGAAGACAAAGAGAAAGCGAATTTGTTTGCTGAACATTTAGAAGAAACATTCAAGCCTTTCGACGGTCCGCCGTTGGCTGACGTTCTAAACAACAACGGGGAACCTGGTAGCTTTAGAATGAAAAAAGTTTCGTTAGTTGAACTCCGACAGACAATTAGCAAACTTAAAAATAATAAGGCCCCGGGTTACGACCTGATCACTGGCGAAATATTAAAAGAGCTACCAAAAAAGGCATTAGTCAAGCTACCTTATATGATAAACGCTTCTCTTAGACTTCTATACGTTCCAAGACAATGGAAAGTTGCTGAAGTCATTATGGTTCCTAAACCGGGGAAATGCGCAAATGATAAAAAATCTTATAGGCCCATATCGCTTCTGCCGATAATATCGAAAGTATTTGAGAAACTTCTGCTGAAGCGATTACAACCAATAATTGCAGAAAGACGCTTGATCCCGGATCATCAATTCGGTTTCAGACCTAACCATTCCACAATAGATCAATTTTACAGAATAACGCATGAAATTGAAAAAGCCTTAGAAGGGAAAAAAATATGTTCAAGTGCTTTCCTCGACGTATCGCAAGCCTTCGACAAGGTATGGCACGAGGGCTTGAAATATAAGCTACGGCAAAACTTGCCGGAAGACATGTTTAAAATATTGGAAAATTATCTTCAAAGCAGACTCTTTCGTGTTAGGTGTAGTAGTGAATACTCGAGTTTCAAGCAAATTCGGGCTGGCGTACCCCAGGGAAGCGTCCTCGGTCCGACCCTGTTCCTGCTCTACACAAGAGACATACCTCTAGATGACGAGACAGTCGTGGCCACATTTGCGGACGATACGGCCATCCTGGCAACAGGTGAATCAGTCGAGTCATCAACGAGAAACCTCCAACGAGCATTGGACAGAATTTGTGTCTGGACGAAGACTTGGCGAATCGCTCTTAACGAGAACAAGTCTACGCATGTGAATTTCACTTACAGAAAGGTTAACAATTTGCCTCTTTTTTTTTTTTTTTTTTTATAATGCACTCGCGAATATAAGGGATTGGATACCCTTTTTAATGTTACACATCTCACGAGCGGAAAGGATTAGAAGAAGAGGAAAAGGAGGAGAGGTACCGATGCACTCTTGTTTTGAACAGTTGCAAGTTGTATTGCGCAGGAAAGATTGACCGTGGGAGAACATTCCACATTCGCGTTGTACGGCTTATGAAAAAACCTCTAAACTTTACTGTGCGTCCGAAGGTGGGCTCGAGGGTAAACTGATGTGCATTCGATCTTTGGCGAGTATTACGGTGGAACGTCTTTAGGGGCGGAATGCAATTGGCTATTTCGATGGAACATTGTTTGTGAAAAAAGCGATAAAACAGTGAAAGACAAGATACATTACGTCGATGTTCTAATGAGTCAAAAGACTTCGCAATGTTTTTGTCTCCAACAAGTTTTAACGCGCGTTTTTGTATCCTATCTAGCAAGAGCAGTGCTGTTTTTGGAGCACCAGCCCAGACATGGGAATTATATTCCAACATGGGGCGAATATATGCCTTATATAAAATAGCCAAATCAGAGGGGGTGAAATACTTCTTGCATCTTTTGAGGAAGCCTAGGCATTTCGCAGCGTTCTTGGCGACGTCGAATATGTGGTCATTCCAACTAAGGTTGTTATTGACACACATACCGAGAATGGAAAGCGTTTCGGTTTCGTCGATGCAAGTGCCATTCATGGACAATGGCTGGGTGTTTCGGTTTTGCTTCAATGACAGAAGACAGCATTGTGTTTTAGAAGCATTAAACTCTACTCTATTTTGAGATCCCCATGATACAATGCTGTTAAGGTCAGAGTTTAATGAGTTTGACATACGCTGCCGTTCCAATTCAACGTCCGAAGAGCAGGGGCGCGGAACCGAGAACGAATATGAGAAACTGAGGTTACTGTCATCAGCAAAGGAGTGGATTGGATTAGTTGTAGCAGACAGGAGATCATTAATGAAAATGAGAAAGAGTGTCGGAGACAAAACAGAGCCCTGGGGAACCCCAGCGTTAATTTTATGAACTGCGGACTTGAAGCCATCCAAAACAACTTGAATTGAACGGTTCGAAAGGTAATTACTAATCCACTGAATAAGAGATTCGTCGATTCCAAATGCACGCATTTTCGACAAGAGAGCTTGGTGCCAAACTCTGTCAAATGCTTTTGAAATATCAAGCGCAACAATCTTGCTTTCACCTAGAAGATGCAAGGAATGATTCCACTTTTCAGTGAGATATGCCATCAAATCACCAGTGGACCGTTTGCTACGAAAACCGTATTGCCGGTCATTAAGAAGTTTTCGTGTTTCAAGATATTTCATAAGCTGATAATTAATCAGCGTTACCATGACCTTAGAAAGAAGGGAGGTAAGTGCAATTGGACGATAGCTAGAGGGAGAAGAAGAATCGCCTTTTTTAGGGACGGGCTGGACAAATGCTGTTTTCCATCTACTCGGAAAGAGACCTGAGGAGTAGGACCGATGAAAAAGCTTACACAATGGTTTTGCCAGCGCGGAAGAACACCTCTTCAGAACAATGGGGGATATTCCATCTGGACCAGCGGATTTGTGAATGTTTAGATCTCGAAGTACTCTTTTGACTGCACGAGCGCGAAAGTGAATTTGTCCCATGGTATATTCGACGCGCTCAAGTGTAGGCGGGGACATTGCAGAATCAGGGAGCATGGAGCTAGCAGCGAAATGCGCTGCAAGTAGATTCGCTTTGTCTAGAGAGGTGACAGCTGGAATGTCATTGTAAACGAGCGTTGGGATGGAAGATGAGGCACAGTTTTTGACATTTTTGACGAAAGACCAAAAGTTTTTACTACCCTTGGGACAATGTAGTATTTTCTGCCTCAGCTTTTGGTCGTATTGGAATTTGACACGGCGAATATGAGCATTACAATCATTTCTGGCTTGTTTAAACTTTTTTCGGTTTACCTGTGATGGGTTGGTCTTGTAGGACCGAAAACATAACTCCTTTAACCTCCTTAAGGTGTTGAGTTGTGGAGGAATATGGTAGACAATATCATCACGAATATAAATGGCGAGGCCACGATGTGGAAAGAATAATGGCTCTAAGCGATAACCAGGGAGTTTAAAACCCGGATCGGGTTGACCTGTTACAGGATCTATGCCTAATACCTGAGTTTCACTTAGCGCCAAAACAGCTGGGCTGTTATTACAGACATGGACGTACGCTGCAATTAGGTTTTTCCGCAGCCCACGAATGTTGCAAATGTCGACACGGAAGTCACTCATCTGCGCAAGACAATACAACTGCTCGGAAACAATAAATAAACGACAAACACTAAGCTGGATTGTTGCGTGAAAATCCTCGCAAAGAAACACCACAACAATACTTTGCAAGTACTATGCCTGTACATAGCATTGTGTGGTAAATTCAAGCAAAAAAAAAATCATCAACAATCCGCTATACGCTCATTGCCACTGCTGGCAGCGGCACTCCAACCGTGCATTGGAGTGTTGATACCAGCAGCGACAGGCAAAGGGAAACAGTAGAAGACAAGAAAGTTGATAATGTGGACTGGGCTATGTGTTGTATATAGAGGATGGGGGGAGGGGTGATGCACGCGAGATGAAGATTGTAGCTCAGCGGCGCGAGTGTGACACTTGATGGGTGATGTGCGATTGAATGATTTTTGTTTTTTTTTCGCTAATTCGATGCGGTGGTTAATTTTTAGCACTGCACAAGCACTGAATGGATTTTTTTTAATTTTAGAACCGTGCGTGATTTTTATAATTTGGGCGGAGCACTATGGTTTTTACTGGTGGATGGTAAACAGAGAATAAACTATTTCGATTTTGCACTGCACTTTCGATTATGTAATTAGTATTTGTAAAAAAACAAGGACCGATAGCGGAGCGCGTGTAGCCGAGACGAGTGCAGAGCGGTAACTCCGCCTCTGTTCATAAATTCTGTACAAATACCTTATGCAAATGAAGCGAAGTATCTAGGGATGACACTGGACGCTAAACTAAGGTGGAAACCACTCGTAAAGAAGAAGCGTGACGAGCTCGAGATTAGGCTCAGGGAAATGTATTGGCTTATCGGAAGATTTTCGAAATTAAGCACATATAACTGCTCTTGTACAGGCAGATGTTAAAGCCGTCCTGGACATACGGTATACAACTTTGGGGTTGTACCAAGCCGAGCAACATGTTCATGTTGCAGACTTTCCAAAACAAAACACTAAGAGCAATTGTGAATGCTCCATGGTATATTAGGAATAGCGATATTCACAGAGATTTAGAAATAGCTACCGTGGGCGAAGAAGTAACAAACTTCGCTCGAAAGCTAAATGCTCGCCTTCATGTTCATTGCAACAATGAAATGATCCGTACTCTAAACGAGACTCTTAACGATGTTAACAACGAGCGACGAGTACAAAGAACAAGACCCTTCGATCAAGCGACGTAGGGTGAAGCCGCATGAATGAACGGCTTAGTAGGTGCATTCACTGGAAAGCAACCTATCCAATGCGATCAACACTATGGAAGCGTAAACTTCTTGTTAAGTTAACTTAGTTGTAGTCAAGAAGTATTATGAGAGAGCGAAAATTTACTACTATGAAGTGCGTTCTGGCAGTTTCATAGTGTCTCTCATAAATGGGTGGTTTTTTAGCACGTGGAAATCGGGCATAACCAATATCGGCTACTTCGGTATTATGTACCTGCTATAGTGGGCGTATTGGTATCTTTAAAGATTTTGGAGTTTTAGTCTCCGTCCATCCTAGTATTCAAAAAAAAAAAAAAAAAACTAAAAAAATATCAACAATAAACGATAAGTAAATAATTCAAAACATTTGAATACCGAAATTAACAGCATACGATAGCACGCGTTAGTAGCCAATCTCCAAATGTAACTAGTGCTTACTTTCTTTTGTGACATTAAAAAGGCATGTTGGTAGAAATATTAACAGTTATCGACTGCTGTGGTGGATGATTTCTATATTTTTTATCCTGCCGGAAATCGCAAACGTCGGAGATTCTTCCGTTTATAAAGCATTTGCAATATTCCTAACGGAATGTTTTTTTTTCATGGCGCTTGCGTTGTGCACTAGTGCTTACTTTCTTTTGTGATTGACTGTACATTTTTGTTAGTTTGCAAATTATTTGATCCAAATGGAGGAGGCGCTGTGGCTTGTAGTGCATCGGTGAGACTACTATAGAGTATGATAACAAAGATACGATCGTATTGGTGGTGGGGTTGCAATTTATATTAAAAAATCTATTAAATTTAAGTACGTTGCGGGGTCAAATCCCAGATCTAAATTTCAATATCGGTTCATCGAAATTGTAAATGCCGCGAAGAAATGTTTGGTATTGTCTATAGAGCCGACCGAGATATAGATTTTTCTGAGCTTTATGAAAACCTTGAGCAATATTCGCCCCTTTACGAGGAAATCATATTGTGTGGTGACCTTAATAGTGACCTCCTATCCGAGGAACGCCAAACGAAAACATTTGTTGACAAAACGAAAGCTCTTGGCTTAGCTTCGCTCAACAATCAGTATCCTACCCACTTTTTTACCGACACTTCGGCTGCATTGCTGGATCTCTTTCTTGTTAATAATCCTCTTGTTAATAATTCTCTAGCTGTCGGCCCCTGGATTCTCCAAGCATGACTTGATTTTTGCATCATTTAATTTTTTTTCCCCCGTAGGTAGGTAAAAACCTTCATAGGCACTATGAGAATCGAGTGCTCATAGTAGTGTGAGATTCTTCCTTACGAAAAAACCTCCCAATCTTTGTAAAACTACGACTAATAGTAATCGCGTTTGGCAGGCTACCTTCCAACGAAAGCACCTGCAATACCGTCATTATATGCGGTTTCCTCTTACGACGCTAAATCCAACGGTCTTGTTTGTTGTAGTCGGCGTGCAAGATTTGTCTGATCCGGAGTTCGGATTATTTCGTGGTTGCAATGGCCGTGAAGGCGAGTGTGAAGCTTGCGACCAAAGTTTCTTACCTCGTCGGTCACGGTTGCGATGCCTAGATCTCGATAAAAATCGCTATTTCTTATATACCATGGAGCATTTACGATTGCGTTGGAGTTTTCCCGTTGATAGTTCGACTGTCTTATCCGTAGCGAGGATAGCCGTGTCGTCAGCGAACATGGCTGCAGTCGTTGTCTCTACTTGAAGTACATCTCTTCTAAAAAGTAAAAACAGTGTTGGACCGCGGACGCTACCTTGTGGATTGCCGGCTTTGAATTCTGAGTATTCGCTCCCGTATCTCACTCGAAATAGTCTGTTTGCATAATTTAAAATTAAAATACTTAGAACCGCTTTTTCGTATGAATATAGAGACTTTAGAGTAATTGATGCAGTTCAGCTACAAGAGGACACTTATCGCGTATATATTTTATGTCCTCTGCAGATGAACAGGTGAGTTTCTTGCAAGATGCCATAACCAACCTCATAAACGACATGCGCCGCTGAAGTCCAAGGTAGTTCGCTGCCAAATTCAATGAATCTCGACTTGGTGTCTTTCCTCTGTCTCTTAGATTTTGCGAAGGCCTTTGAAACAGTCTATCTCGAGATAATTATTTAAAAACTTAAGATTCATTTTAGTTTTTCCGATAATGCCACTAAGTTAATGTCTTCTTACCTTGGTGGAAGGTGTCAAGCAGCTGTTGCTGGCAAAAATGTTTTACGTTTTCTAGAACTTAAATCGGGCGTTCCACAAGGATCCATACTTGGTCCGCTACTCTTCATTATGTTCATCAATGATCTTCCAAATGAAGTGCAAAACTCATCACGGCATCTTTATGCTGATGATTTTCAAATTCATCTGAGCAAGCTTGGAATGATCGAAAATGGGGTGTGGACACTGAATAGAGATCTAGAAAATATTAACGTGTGTAAAGTTAGCACTACCACTTAAAAAAATTTATATTCTGATAATGCAATCTTTTGTCGTTTTAAAACAAACAATTTGTCGCTCAAGTCGTTCAAAAGATAAGGGGTGGTAGTGCTTACCTGACAGTCAAGTAAGCACTACCCACCCCTTCAAGTTAACGTTTCGGAAAACCTAACCATTGCATTAATTGTCGTTTTTTTGTACTTCAAGAGTTTCAGAAACCAAAAATTTGTCGCGCGACTTTTTGCAATGTTATAATCAAAAAACAATATTTTGAGTATAAAGTTAGCACTACCACTTTAAAATTTTCAATATTCGACAAGGCCATTTTTTGTCGCTTTTTTGTACTTCAAGAGTTTCGAAAACCAAAAATTTGTCGCGCGACTTTTTGCGAAGATATGACGCAAAAACAATATTTTTAGTGTAAAGTTAGCACTACCCACCCCTTAAAGTTAATATTTCAGAAAACATAACCATTGCATTAATTGTCCTTTTTTTCGTACTTCAAGAGTTTCAGAAACCAAAAATTTGTCGGGCGACTTTTTGCGAAGTTATAGCCGAAAAACAATATTTTGAGTGTAAAGTTAGCACTACGACTTCAAAATTTTCAATTTTTGACAATGCCATTTTTTGTCGTTTTTTTGTACTTCAAGAGTTTCGGAAACCAAAAATCTTTCGCGCTGTTGCCAAACTGTTCTATATTTTTTTCTGCGAAGATGAACTTATCTGGGCGAACGAAGCTTCCTGGACATCAAATCTGTTTTCGTTGTAATGACCCTATGGTTTGGGACTTCGGTAAAGAAAAACAAGTATTTTTTCAAGAACTTATAAAATTTATTGAATTAACATATATTTTCAAATTTAAATCTATTGAAATTTCTAAAAAGGAGTAAACATGAAACTTTTTTTTCAGTTTAGTTCTAACAGTTAAAAGCTTAAAATTTTAGATAAAATTTTTAGGTTTGATGAAAAAAGCATTTTTACTTTTCGTTAACAAATAATTAACTTATTGATGAAAATTTAAAGTTCAAATTTTTATATACATAATAATTGCTGGCATGGGTAATTGACACCTTTTCTGGCTTATCACTTAGGTCGGTATAGATGATCCACTTACTTTTACTTCTATATGTAAGAGTTTTTTAATATCCTGTTGACCCGAGGGGAGCATCAATATTAAGCATTCATTCATAAATAACGCATGCAACAAAATTGCATAAAGAAATTTCAAGTTTTACAAGTTTTACAAGTTTAGCGAAGTTTCACTGCTTAAAATTTACGGTTTAAAATAATATCGCGTAGGCCATAACGGTTCAACACTGTCATAGAGTATAACAAGCGTTTTTTTATTGGCTAAAATTGCTTTTATTAAATACTCCGAACCAACATTAGATTTCCGACCGCGGTTATGAATTTCATCCATATTTCAATGTTTTTTTCAAAAACAAGTCCTTGTCACCACTATAGTTTTAACGCTTTATTGTAGTTTGAATTTGTTCACTTAAGAGTTCCTTTCACTTTGATTTTAACTAACGTACTGGGCTGTTTCGCGTCACGGTGTAAGAAAACTTACCAAATAGATTCTACAAAGAAGGGCCAACTTTGGCCAATTCTCAGAACTAGGGCATAATACCAATCTCAACAAGACATTCGTCTTTTCATTTTCTGCAAAGTGGCTCTAAAAAAACAAACAAGAAAATACAAAATATGCAAAAATTTTTTCTTTGACCTCGTAATATACTCCTTCATAAATTATCATATCGGCTGAACTAAAGAAATTGGTTCTAGGAAAATAGATCGCGGTGGCAATCGAGCTGACCAGCACATTTTTTTCTTCGAAAGTAATTAGGACTAGATAGACACAATACATGCAGCAACCCTTATTCCACGCGCCGCCCGGAACCAGCGCCATGCAAAAAACATCTTAAACAGCCACTGGAAGCTGAGGCATTTGAAAATTTTTTGACCTTGCTGGTTACTCCTTACCAGAAAAATTACTTTTTGATCCAGCAATTTAACTGACCTGTCTTGCATTATATTTTGTTACCGAAAACTATGATACAAGGAATACAGTATGATCAATCTTTTGATGGAGTTTTTTTTACTATTAGGAGACACAATGCTTTTTATTCTGAGTAGGTGAAGCCCACATTTTAAATACCTTTTTTTTTTTACATTACTTAAAGGTAATTGATACATTATGGTCGATTCATAAATATGGTATGTCAATGTAATGTTTTCACTGTTTATAGGTATGCACTGTTAAGCCTTTCTTGTTCAAAAGCTCATAAGTCGAAAAAAAAACCAAAAAAGCCCATAAGTCGTCAGGCGGCAAACATATATTATTCAATGGCTGCTTGTGTTTAACTACTATTGTTCGTGTTCAGTCAGTAATCATTTTTGAAATGTGTTTATGACCACACTTCCCAGTAGGCTTATAGATATAAATTCCCCAGTAGGTATATCGAAGGAACTCGATTCGTATTAACAGGTCATCATCATAATCATCATTTTCGGATGCCGCTTATCCCTTAAAAGGGTCGCGGAGCGAGGGTGGCTAAATGGTCCTTCCATCTTTCTCGATCCTCCGCCATCAACTCAATAGACTCCGGCGCAATCCCTAGGGTTTGCGGGGGAACCTAGGGAACGGGACTCAGAGAGGTTCTTTACCTGATCCCACCACCTGTTTCTTGGCCTACCAGGGGGGCGAGCATGCCTGTCTCAGCTAGCATGACCTGTCTAGGAAGTCTGTCAGGGGGCATGCGAACAACGTGTCCAAACCATCGAAGAATCGATCGCTCCACTCGGAGAAGTAGCTGCTCAACATTAAGATTCCCACGAATACTGACGTTTCTCACTCTATCCCTTAGAGTAACACCAGCAACGCACCTCAATAACAGGTTACACCCCTAATCCTTTTAACGCTTGCTCATTGAAAAAAACCCACAACTGAAATCCTCTATATCTTTTAAAATAGTTGAACGACAAATTTTTGGTTTCCGAAACTCTTGACGTACAAAAAAAAGACAAAAAATTGGCATTGTCAAATATTGAAAATTTTGAAGTTGTAGTGCTAACTTTACACTCAAAATAATGTTTTTTGGTTATAACTTCGCAAAAAATCGCGCGACAAATTTTTGGTTCCTGAAAGTCTTGAAGTACAAAAAACGACAATTAAAGTCTTGAAGTACAAAAAAAACGACAATTAATGGTACTGTCAATTAGTAAAGTTTATAAAGTGGCAGTACTAATTTGATACTTCGAATAGTACTTTTTTGTCCATATCTTCTAAAGTAGTCGAATGACAAATTTTTGGTCTTTGAAACTCTTGAAGTACAAAAAACGACAAAATATGGCATTATCAAAAAGTAAAAATTTTAAGGTGGTGGTGCTAACATCACACTCCGAATAGTACTTTTGTTTCATAACTTCTAAAATAGTTGAACGAAAAATTTTTGGTTTCCGAAACTCTTGAAGTACAAAAAACCGACAAAAAATGGCGTTGTCAAATATTGAAAATTTTGAAGTGGTAGTACTAACTTCACACTCAAAATATTGTTTTTTGGTTATAACTTCGCAAAAAATCGCGCGACAAATTTTTGGTTTCTGAAACTCTTGAAGTACAAAAAAACGACAGTTAATGCAATGGTTAGGTTTTCCGAAATGTTAACTTCAAGGGGTGGGTAGTGCTTACTTGACTACCACCCCTTAGCTTTTGAATGACTTGAGCGACAAATTTTTTGTTTGTAAGACTCTTGAAGTACAAAAAAACGACAAAAGATTGCATTACCAGAATATTAATTTTTTGAAGTGGTAGTGCTAACTTTACACACGTAAAATATTAGACTGTGGTCCGAAAACAATAATCTTTATCTTAACCCGAAAAAATCTAAGTGCATTGTTATCTATAAGAAGCAGTTGGATAAATCATATTTTCCACATCTTTATTTAGGTAACGATATCGTCGAATATGTTGAGACTGCTAAAAATCTAGGAATTTGGTTCGACTCCACCCTTAGCTGGGATTTCCACGTACGGACAGTTAATGCCAAAATATACGCTTAACTGCGCAGCTTGTCTTTATCTCAATTCTTCACGCCTCAACCTTTAAAGTTGCAACTCGCCAAAGCCTTAATAATGCCGATCATATCTTACGGATGCGAAATCAGTTGCGTGTTAAGTGCAGACGCTAAGCGGAGGCTAAATATAGACGACATTGTTCGATATGTTTACGACTTAAAACGCTTTGAACATGTTTCGAATCACAAAAACCGAATACTAGGATGTAGTCTGATGAATTATCTAAGGTTTTGCACATTAAAAACGTTAAACAAAATAATTATGAACGCAAGTCCGTCATACCTTTATGAAAAAATTAGATTTTCGTCATCACCTCGTTCGCATACATTAATTCAACCAAGATTCACCTGTTTCAATACTGAACGTCAGTTTATTGTTTATGCTATCAGGCAGTATAACTCACTTCTCTTAAGAATACGGAGAATTCGAGGCACAAAACAATTTGACAAGGTCGTTTTTAGGTATATGGTCGAAGGTTCTTAATTACATATTTAATTTCTTTATTTTCTTTTGAAGTAAGAATCTGTTAGAATACATTTCTTTACCATAAGATCATTAAGGTCTTAAGCCCCAGATTATTGACCAGTGTGTTTCGCAGAATAATATTGGGTTCTGATTTGCTCATCAGTGGGTGAGCCAATATTCTCCACCCAGACACACATTTTTCGACTAACGTCGACGATAAACTTATAAACTTTGCTGCAAAAACACAGCGTGAATTATAAGTATAACAAACACGGATGTTCAATTCGAACATATTAGTCCGTGAATGGATTTTAATGCCGTGACCAGCATGTATTTAAACCAAAAGTTATGAAAAAATGCATACGCAGGGGTATATGACTTTTGGTTTCTTTATCGTGTTGATGCAAAATATTGTACTTAAACTTTAAATTTTTAAATCATGAATCAAATTATAATTTTGCATTAGAATCAAATTAACAATAACTTTTACTATTATTGGCTTTAAGCTAGCTGTAAAAGATGTTTAAATAAAAAAAAAAAAAAAATAAATCTAACGGTCTCATTCGTTCTAGTGGCGCGTAAGATTTGTCTGATCCAAATTTCGGATAATTTCATTGTTGCAATGTCCGTAAAGTCGAGTACTAAGTTTGCGAGCAAAGTTTGTCACCTCGTCAGTCACGGTTGCAATTCCTAGATCTCGGTGTAGATCGCTATTTCTTATGTACCATGGAGCATAAACGATTGCTCTGAGTGTTTTATTTTGGAAAGTTTCTAAAATAGATATATTGCTTGGCTTAGTACAACCCCAGAGTTGTATAACGTACGTCCAAGATGGCTTTAGCACTTGCTTATACAAAAGCAGTTTGTTATATACGTTTAGTTTCGAAAATCTTCCGATAAGCCAATTAATTTCTCTTAACCTGATTTCGAGTTCGTCGCGTTTCTTTTTAACGTGCGGTTTCCATTTGAATTTCGCGGCTAGAGTCATTCCTAGATATTTCGCTTCATTAGAGTATGGTAGTTGTACCGAGTTAATGAATAAAGGTTTGTTGTTTATCTTTTTATAAGTAAAGTTAACATGCGTTGACTTAGTCTCGTTAAGGACGACTCGCCAGCTCTTTGTCCAGTCGCATATTTTGTCTAAAGCGCGCTGAAGTTTCCCTGTTGATAATTCAACTGTCGTATCAATAGCGAAAATAGCAGTGTCGTCAGCGAACGTAGCTCAAATAAGTGTCTGATCATGGGGTATGTCTCTTGTATAAAGCAAAAATAATATTGCTTTAAAAGATTCTGTCTTCAAGGTAAGACTCTAAGATTCCATAGAGTTTTTCTGGGAAACTAAGCCTTAACTTGTACTTAACGCCTTCGTGCCATACCTTGTCGAAGGCTTGCGATACGTCGAGAAAAGCGCTAGTACATATCCTTTTCGCTTCCAGAGCTTTTTCGATTTCGTTTGTTATTCGATAGATCTGGTCGATTGTTGAATTCTTTTTCCTAAATCCGAATTAGTGATCCGGAATCAATCGTCTTTCTTCAATGACTGGTTGCAACCTTTTAAGCAACAGTTTCTGGAGTACCCTAGATATTATCGGCAGTAGCGAAATAGGTCTGTATGACTTTTTGTCGTTCGGACATTTTCCTGGTTTCGGAACCATTATGACCTCAGCGACTTTCCATTGCCCTGGAATGTACAAAATTCTCACGAAAGCGTTCATGATATAGAGAAGCTTGACCAAAGCTTTTTTCGGTAGCTGCTTTAGAATTTCGCTAGTAACTAAGTCATAGCCAGGGGCTTTGATTTGCTTCAGATTATTAACCGTGTTCACGATAGAATCAGATTTATCACAGCGAATTCAATTGTTATTATTTAGTATTAAATTATAAATGCATAATGAGTCTCAATGACGTCAGCAATTAACTAAATAGCACAACACTATGTATTGTAAATAATCTAGTACTAACTAAAAATGACAACTCATGTCAACAAACAATAAAATGAAGTTTTATAACGATTTACAACACGGAAGAGAAAAGATTAACTTTTATTTGACCTCCAAGTTTTTTTACATATATATTTTTTAAAACAAAGGAATTCCAACACTTAACATTTTGGTCCTTTCGATCCGTAAAAACATTTTGTTGAGATTTCAAGAACAATATTGTTGTGTTTTCGATCAAGTTTCAAACATTGTGCTAGAACAATTGTACTGGAAAATTTATATTTAAAATTAAATTAAAACTACCGCGCCGGTTTTGTTTTTTGATTTAAAACATTTTGACGTGTGAAATTCAACACGTTCATCAGTCGCTGTACGCCATACGTTGCTGCGGCCACCAGAAAGTCAACACGACCACCAGTTGCTGTGCTGTACGCTGTACACGATAGTTGCTGCCACCAGGAATCCCGTGTAGAACGCTGTCCGTCCATTTTTTGCCAGAAGGAATAGTTCGCAGGTGAGTGCTGCACACTTTTTCTTATTGTCTTCGTACATACTAGACTGCTGTTTTGAGAGCGTAGCATTATGGCTTGCGGCAAGTTGCAAATTAATAACCTGCAAAGCCTGAAAAAAGACAGGGAAAATTTTTCAAAAGCCGACAAGTCAAGGTTAAATAAAATTAATTACCTTAAAACGCGCATAGAGATGATGGACAAGCAGCTTGCGATAGCAGAACAGTATCATCAGCAGATTCTAGGCACCGGGAAGCTTGAAGCCGAATTCAAAGTAGCTGATATGGAGGCGATATACGATGAAATCCGGGAAGTGTATGCTGAATACAGGTGCGAGGTGCTGGACGCCATAGACAAAATATCACCACCAAAGGGCAACGCCAAGTCGAAGGACACTTCAGGAGACAGCAGCGCCAGTGAGTTAAAGTTGCCAGTAATAACTCTGCCAACCTTTTCAGGCGGTTACGAGTCTTGGAGGTCGTTTCATGACATGTTTGTTTCGTTAGTTCACACGAACAAATCCCTTTCGGAGATCCAGAAGATGCACTTTCTCAAATGTAACGTTAGCGGAGATGCGGAAAGACTCCTTCAACACCTGGCGATCGACAAGGGGAACTATGAACGTGCTTGGGAGATTTTGACGGAGCGTTACGACCACAAAAGGGTGCTTGTCAACACTCAGTTGAAGCTTTTGTTTGGCCAATCTCCCATGAACAATGAAACGGCAAATAGTGTCAAACGTATTCTAGATACTAGCCAAGAGGTCATTCATTATTTAGAAAACTTGGGTGTTCCGGTTGAACATTGGGATGCGATTTTAATTTTTGTTATGCTGCAAAAGTTGTGCAACACGACGCAACAGCTGTGGGAGGAGAAGTTAGGCAGTAACAAAGAGCTCCCAACCCTTAAAGAGTTTTTTGAGTTTCTGCAATGTCGCTTCAGGACGTTGGAAGCTGTGGAACAACAAGCAACAACAAAGGTCGGCAACAAACCAAAACCAACGCAAGTGTTCCATGCGCGACAGATACAGAAACGGCAGCTGAGCTGCAAAATCTGTAAGAAAGGCGCCCATGCGGTAAGAGATTGTAGGAGGTTTTTAGAAATGGATATAGGTCAACGAAAGCAAACTGTTTTTGAAATTAAAGTGTGCGAAAACTGCTTAGCATACAGTCACTTCAAAAGCAAATGTCCAAGCTCTAAGTGTTGCTACCACTGCAATCAAAGACACAATTCCTTGCTGCATCCACTACCAAGCAGTAGCATCCCAAGCGGGTCACAACAGATTGGCGGTTTTAATCCAAATGTACCACAATTCACTCCGTACAACCCTAATCCTAATCCCTCCTCAACACAGCAACCGTGTACGAGCAACAACTACTTCGTTCAGACTAACAATCAACCCAGCGCAGGAGTTCAGACACAACCCTACAACCCAAACCTACCAGAAGGTCAACCTGGAGACGACATTCCATCTACGAGCGGCAATTTTAGAGTTCACCATGCCTTTACCAACTCTCAGGTGTTGTTATCTACTGCCTTAGTCAAGGTGAGAGCAGCTAATGGCAACTATCTGACCTTGAGAGCGTTGGTCGACACTGGTTCCGAGGCATCCTTCATTACGGAGTCAGCAGTACAACGTTTGAACCTAAAATCTAGTTGGGCTTTTAGTAAGATTTGTGGGCTGGGGGAGGTCAGCAGTGAAACATCGAACAAGATCGTTAATCTTGACATCGCTTCACTCACCTCAAAGTTTGCAGGTAGAATGCGAGCCCTCGTGCTGAAATCACTGACTGGGCTCCTTCCGGCCCAACCTATTAATATTGAAAATTGGGCGCACCTGAGGGGTTTACAGCTGGCGGATCCTACTTTCAACATTCCGGCTAAAGTTGAGTTGTTGTTGGGCAGTGATGTCTACGCTGACATCATTGTTGGAGACATTATCCGGAGCAGTGAGGGCTTAGGGCCAATCGCACAAAAAACTGTCCTGGGATGGCTCGTACTGGGTAAGGTACCTTTGGCTAAACCAACCGTATGCCGAGCCTTTTTCAACCATGTCGATCTCAACACGACGATGAAGATGTTCTGGGAAGTCGAGGAAGAACCATTCGAAAAATATGAAACTGAGGAAGAAAAGAAATGTGAGGATCATTTTAAACAACACACTAAACGGTTACCTGATGGTCGTTATCAAGTTCGGTTGCCGTTTAAAGGTGGAGAATACCCGTGTATGGGCCCAACCCAGCAAGGTGCTATGCGACGCTTTCTTCAGTTGGAGAAGAGGCTGGTAGCCAACCCAACCCACTATGCAGAGTATGCTAAATGCATAACCGAGTATTCAGAACTTGGACATATGATTCCAATGGAGGAATCCAACCCTGTTCTTAAGTCCAATTTTCATTTTTTCATTCCACATCACGCCGTCATTAAGGAATCCAGTACCACAACCAGGTTGCGGGTTGTCTTCGACGCAACTTTTAAACCATTTTTTGGCTCTTCCTTGAATGACAAGTTGATGATTGGACCCAAACTCCAAACTAATGTCATCGACATTATACTCAGGTGGCGGAAATATAAATTTACTTTCACAGGTGACGTGGAAAAGATGTACCGCCAGATTCGAGTCAACACAGCTGATGCAAATTACCAGCTTATTTTTTGGCGAGATAATCCAAACCAGGAGCTAAAAATCTATCGCTTGGAAACCGTCACCTTCGGCACGGCTTCAGCCCCGTATCTGGCTATCCGAGTTCTTCTGCAACTAGCTGACGATGAGGCATCAAACTTCCCTTTGGCTACGACAGTGATACGGGAAGAAACCTACGTTGATGATGTCATCAGTGGTGCAGATACCATCGAAGAAGCTCAACAGAAACTTCAAGCAGTGAGAGAGCTTTTGGCAACTGCTGGCTTTCATCTACGCAAACAGGTGAGCAATTCGGAAGAGGTACTGGAGCGCATTTCGTCGGACGACCGTGCAGTCGACTTTTCATTGCCGTTTGCTGAAACGAATGAAGTGAAGACGTTAGGTATTAAATGGCTTCCAATCCTTGATGTCTTTTCGTACCAAGTCGCACAACTCGCCGATACGGAAGTGACAAAGCGATCGATTCTTTCTTCCATAGCGAAACTCTACGACCCAATGGGTTGGATCTCACCCTGCACGATCAAGGCAAAGATACTGATGGCTACCCCCCCAGCGGCTATGGGGAAAAGGCTTGGATTGGGACAAACCCATTCCACCAGAAGTGGAGAAAGAGTGGCTAACTTTTCGCCAAGAACTGCCAGATGTGGAGAAGATTCGCATTCGCCGTTGGATCAACACCGACAAGCAAATCAAGAAACTGGAGCTCCATGGTTTCAGCGACGCCTCGGAGAAGGCCTACGCTGCGGCTATTTATCTACGCGTTTTAGATGGAGATGGTCAAGTCCATATCCACCTGCTGATGGCGAAGACTAAGGTGGCTCCTTTAAGCACCATCACCCTTCCTAGGTTGGAATTATGCGGAGCAGTGCTACTCTCAAGGCTTCTTCATGAAACGACAAAGACCTTGAAGTTGGAAGCAGCTGGTGTCTATGCGTGGACCGATTCAGTCATCACGTTATGCTGGATTAGAGCTCCTCCGTCAAAATGGAAGACATTCATCTGCAACCGAGTATCACAGATACAAAAGTTAACCGAAAACGCTACCTGGAAACACATTCCATCGGAACTTAACCCAGCTGATTTGGCATCCCGTGGAATTTTTCCTTCGATGATTGTCGAGAACAAATTGTGGTGGGAAGGACCTGACTTTTTACGAAGCCAGTGGGACGCGGTTTCTCCAGAGCAACCATCTTGCCTAGAAACGCATCAAGAAGCCCGCGCCACAGCAGTTCACCACTGTGTACAAGCTCAGAACACAAGTTCCATCTCTGACATATTAGGTAAATTTGCAACACTGAGGAGGACATTACGTGTTATTTCATACTGTTTACGACCATCACTCGTACGAAGAACGGATCAACAATACACAGATGTCTTATCATCATCAGAGCTCGAGGCAACGCTCATGCGAATCATTCGGTTGTCTCAAAAGGAGATGTTTGAAGCAGGAGAAAATGGCAACGTGAAAGGTTACAAGGCACTCACACCTTTCAGAGACGGAGAGGGTATTTTACGAGTTGGTGGAAGACTAGGAAACTCTACTCTCCCATTTGATAGAAAACACCCGATTTTGTTAACGTCGAACCACATTTTCTCGAAACAAATTATTGAGGACGCGCACGAAAAAACGCTGCATGGAGGTAAGGAGAAGATGATCGCCTATATTCGCCAACGGTTTTGGATATTGAACATAAGGAATGCAGTCAAAAGGCAAATTCACGACTGCACAATTTGCTTCAGATTCAGAGCGAAACCATTGGTGCAGTTAATGGGCGATCTTCCTGCAGCGCGAACAACAATGTCCAGACCATTCTCATACGCTGGAGTAGACTACGCCGGTCCAATCGACGTCAAAACATGGAGAGGACGTAACGCTAAAACCCTCAAAGGATACTTTGCGATTTTCGTTTGTATGTGCACGAAGGCTGTGCACATTGAATTGGTCAGCGACATGACAACACAGGCTTTTCTGGGAGCGTACCGAAGATTTGTGTCAAGGAGAGGACTCTGCAAACAACTGTTCAGCGATTGTGGTCGAAATTTTGTAGGCGGTAACAGCGAGCTACAAAAACAACTTAAAGAAGCCAAGTTGGACTGGAAAAATGTTGCTGAAAAGCTAGCTAACGAAGGCACCAAGTGGAATTTCATTCCCCCAGCTTCCCCACACTTCGGAGGATTATGGGAAGCCGGAGTGAAGTCCGTCAAATTCCACCTCAAACGAGTAGCTGGTAACCAAATTCTGACATTTGAAGAGCTCACCACGCTTCTCACACAAGTAGAAGCATGTCTGAACTCAAGACCTTTGTGTCCACAGTCAGAAGACATAAGCGACCTAAGAACACTAACTCCAGGCCACTTTCTTGTAGGAGAACCACTTATTGCTGCTCCACAACCCGAGTATGCACTTGAAAATATATCACACCTGGAACGATGGAAGAGGGTGCAGACTCTTTCTCAGTTATTTTGGAAGCAGTGGAGCAATGAATATCTCTCTCGACTTCAACAACGCCCGAAGTGGACACGAGTCGTTAACGACACAATTGCAGTAGGGGATCTAGTCTTGATCAAAGACGAACGACTTCCACCACTCAAATGGATGTTGGGACGTATAATCCAATTACATCCTGGACCAGACAATCTAGTTCGAGTCGTGACAGTTAAAACCGAAACAACCGAATTAAAACGCCCTATATCAAAAATATGTCCCTTGCCCAACAACACATCCAATATAAAATTACCACAAACCATCCAAACTACTCATAAAAAATAAAAACAAAACAATCAGACAGCATCTAAAGGGCAATTGAAATATAGCTACCTACTTGAAACAACACAACCATCCTTCAGAACAAAATTCTAGCAACACAACACAATAAATTCGAGCAACACAATACTCACTAGCAACACGAAATCTCTCATGCAACACAAACCTACTATATGCAACGAAAATTCCTACGCAACACAAAATACAGTCCACTTAATGAATTTATTATCTACACACACACACATACACACATAGAATTAAACCCAAAAAAAAAAAAAAAAACCACACAATACGCGATAATATTAATTACCAGCGTAATAAAGAAAAAAAACTTCACCAACGCAACACCAACAAGGAAAACTAACCCGAAGAAAACAACAACACTAAGCAATGAATGAAAGTTTCTTTTTGATTGTTTGCACATTAGAATGCAATTAAAAGATAAAAAAAAACACTTAACTGGATAGTCTCCACACTGAACAAGACACAACTTAATCGATTTATACATTAAAAAACACCGAACAAACGAATTTAATAACCCACGAAAAACGTAAACAACCGATCGCCATTGCTTAGCTACAACACACGACACGATAAGGAAAAAAAAGCAAATGCTATGTTCATCAAGCAGAGTGAGACGAGAGGAGAACAACGCGCACTAAATCACGTATAGGTGTAAACGAAGCAGCCGATATAGATGTGAACAATTTGTAATTTAGTTTCTTATGTGTTATTTGGTTGTCTCTTTTTCTCTTATGGGTTTTTATTTAACTAATGCTGTTTGTCATTTCATGAGCTGAAAATTTCAAAACACCTCCTAGAGGCAACCAGGGTCGGCATTGAGGCAACTAAAGATGCGGTAATCTTAAGGCATGATGACATCAGAACTGGTGAAATGCTTTCACGGCCGGGGAGTAATGTTCACGATAGAATCAGATTTATCACAGCGAATTCAATTGTTATTATTTAGTATTAAATTATAAATGCATAATGAGTCTCAATGACGTCAGCAATTAACTAAATAGCACAACACTATGTATTGTAAATAATCTAGTACTAACTAAAAATGACAACTCATGTCAACAAACAATAAAATGAAGTTTTATAACGATTTACAACACGGAAGAGAAAAGATTAACTTTTATTTGACCTCCAAGTTTTTTTACATATATATTTTTTAAAACAAAGGAATTCCAACACTTAACAAACCGTTTGACAAAGTTCAGCCAATGACACGGTTTTTCTTCTATAATTATCTTGAACCGCATATGGATTGAGCTCCTCGACCAACGGTTCCCCGTCAAACGGTTTGAATGTTTCTTCTAGTTAATCTGCAAACAAATCCACTTTAACTTTGTCTTCTCTTGCCCATTCGCCGTTGGCTTTTCTTAATGGCGCAGAGTGTACTTCTTCACGGACTTCACTGCTTTCCAAAGAGAGTAGTTCGAACCTTTATCTGCAGTCAAACTTTCGAGGTAAGCAGTAGTCTCGCGACTTTTAAAGTCTTGAAGTGCGTGCTTCAGTGTGTTAGAAAGGTAGTTCAAGATGGTCTTATCAGGGGGTGCTCGCGAACGTTGCCATCTCTTGCGCGCTTTCCTCTTTTCGCATATTAGCTCTTCTATTTCTTGTGGATATATTGTTCCGCTGTTCGATAATTCGAACCTTCGGAAAGAAGTGTTATTCAGAACAGGGAACAGGTGAATGGTGATAACTGGGATGAATACAAAAAGAAAAAGGCAGATAGGGACATACACCTCTCCACTGTAATCCACCTTTTTCATCCATGTGTAAATTGTAAAGCAAAACACAAAATCAAAAAAGATTACATACCTACTTTGGATAGATTAGATCGGCGCATTCATAAAACAAGAAAATCTGACGGTAACCCTCCCTCTTTATACCCCATCCCATAGGATAGGAGGTATATTAAGTTTGTCACATAGTTTGTAACACGGTGAAATAATAATGGTAGACCCCCAAGACCTTAAGGGCATATGATCGAGACCGAATTCTGAATCGAATGAGCCATGTCCGTCCGTCCGTCCGTCCGTCTGTATGTCACATGTTTTTAGGCCTTAAATTTTGAGCTAGGGTGCTGAAACTTCGTACGTCAGGTGCATGTTATGCGAAGCAGTACAAGTGTAAACATTTTTGAAATACTTAATATCTTATGTAGAAAACGCTTAGTTCCACATGTTGTTCATACAAGACTTTGGGCCCCGCTCACATTTGGAGGTAGAATTGAAGAAAAACCTAAAATTTTCCAGAAAAACTTAATTTCGAGTGCCCTTTAGCCTAATTTAGGAAAGCATGAAACAAAAAAAGTAGCAGGTTAGGTAAACAATACTTCCGTCAGATTTCGTTCATATAAAGTTTTTAGCCACGCCCCCTTTTAGGGGTCGATTTTTCAAAAATATTGAATTTGAACCAAAAAATTGCATTTTTACGTACAATTAGGTGTAACTTGGAAATATCTGTGGAAATATCTTATAGTTAACAGCTTGTAATTAGGGGCGGTCGAACCACAGCCCTTTTTTAAGTTTGCATTACTTGTAAAATGTCAAAAAAATAACTATGCCATCAGCATTTTACAATGTGGGATAGGATGGGGTATTCAACGGTCTGTTTTACGAACTGTAACTTCTGCGTACACACTTTAGCACTTACTCACTGGTTTTCTTATGAGAATTCCTCATCAACTAATCCACAGACTATTGCTAACTTTTTTGCTTCATTTTTCAAACAATCTTTTGCTAACAGCTCCTTTCTTCCTGACCCTTCTTACTTCAATCACCTTCATAACTTCTGCGTTGGTCCCTTTCTTTCTCAACAATTAAACCCGACTCTTATTGAAAACAAACAACTAGCTCTTTATGAGGAATTTTCGCCTGACCCGAATGGTCTTCCTGCAATTTTTCTTAAAAAATGCTTTTCCAATCTTTCTCTTCCTCTTTCGCAAATCTTTCGTCTATATCTTACTCAAGGAGAATTTCCCGAAGTTTGAAAAGCCTCTTACATCACTTCGATTCACAAAAAGAGCTCGAAAACTAAAGTGACAAACTACCGTCCTATCGCCAAACTCTCCCACATACCCAAGATATTTGAAAGTATTTTATACGATAACTTAAGTTTTCAATGCAAGTCACTTATCTCCACTAACCAACAAGGCTGTTTGAAAGGTAGATCCACTACGAATAACCTCGTCGAGTTTGTGTCTTTCGCTCTCTCAGCTTTAGAGACTGACAAAGAAGTGAACGTTATTGCTACCGACTTCAGTCAAGCATTTGATAAAATGTCTCATAATCTTATCCTTTTTAAACTATCTGCCCTTGGTTTCGAGCCCATATTGCTATAATGGATTTGTTCATACCTAAAAGAACGTCACTACTGTGTCCGCTTTAGATTAGTCCTAACTGATCTTTTCTTGGCCTCCTCTAGGATGCCACAGGGCAGCCATCTCGGACCTTTCCCTTTTCATTCTTAGCATTAAAGACATTGAAAGAGTTATAAAGTACTCTTCTCTCTCTCTCTCTATGCGAATGATACAAAAATCTTCAAATGCATCTCCTCACTTCACGACTACTATCTTCTTCAATAAGACCTTGACAGCTTTTCGTACTGGTGCTCCAAAAATTGTTTGAGCTCAATGTCTCAAAATGCCTATCCATAACATTTTCTCGTAGAAAAAAAACCCGTCCTCAGCCTATATCCATTGTTTAATTTCATCAGGACCTTTAATTTCATTGGAACTTTACTCGACAGGGAACTTAACTTCCGCTCCCATATTGATGAGATAATTTCGAAAGTCAACTCATCACTTGGCTTTGTTAAACGTTGGTCCAAGGAATTCTCTGATCCCTACGTAACTAGATCCCTTTACATTACCTTCGTTCGATCCCTCCTCGAATACGCCAGTCAAGTTTGGTCCCCCCATCATAAAGTACATGTGTCAAGGATTGAAAACATTATCGTCGCTTTCTTCGGTTCGCTCTTCGAGATCTCGCTTGGACCCTATCATCTTGCCTCCTTATACTGACTGATCCGTTCGTTTACGGATTCTCGAAAAATTTTTTATAAGGTATGAAAACTTTAATAAAGAAGCGATCGGTCAAAAAGAAAAATGACAACGATGTATAGCTTTAAACAACTCTTTATCAACTCTCCTTTTATTTTCCTAACTCCATGACTTACAGCTTTTTCAACAAAACTCAATTACAGTTTTTGAGTGACTTTAAATAGAGGGTGACCCAACATTCTGGCCCCTGTTGAAGCATCTTCCGTCATATAAGATTAGCTCAATAATTTTCTTGCGTCGGTAGAACAGCTGCTCTGTGAACGGCTCGTCTTATTACTCCGACTTTCGTTTTTGAATCTACGACTCGACATTTTCCATCGCTCCCTTTGATGACTTGAGTGACGCGACCGACAAGCCATTGATTGGATGGGATGTTATCATCGACGACTTAAACCAACGTGTCTGGTTTTGTTTCCCTTGGAGCAGCTTTTCGCCAGTTGGCCTTCGACAGCAATTCAATGAGATATTCTTTCCTCCATCGGTCCCAAAAATGTTGGCGCAGAATCGAACCTCATTTCCATCGCTCTAAAGCACCAATGGATTTTGGTTCTTCAAGAATTGGCTCGGGGACTGCACGTTGAAGGGCACCGATGAGGAAATGCCCTGGAGTCAGAACCTCGTCATCGTTTGGGTCCGCTGACATTGGAAGAAGAGGTCTGAAATTGAGAATAGATTCAATTTCTACTACCAAGGTTGTTAGTTCTTCAAATGTTAACAAAGATTTGGACAACACATGACGAAAATAGTATGTAAACGACTTTACAGCGGCTTCCCATAGCCCTCCAAAATGAGGAGCTCCTCGAGGCGTGATGTGTTTGAATTCTATGCCCTTTGATGCACATTCAGATTGAATGTCACCCGAGTTGAGTTCTTCTAATTTCCGTCTTGCCCCAACAAAATTCGTCGCATTGCCGCAGTATATGTGGTCTTGTATTCCTCGACGGCCAACAAACCGTTTGAAAGCCCTTGACGTAAGGTCGCTGACCACTTAAAGGTGCATGGCCTTGCACTTAAAACAAACGAATATGGCTACATACACCTTTCGAGGAGGTCGCCAACGAACACCCTCGGTAATATTTTGAGGTCAACAGAAATCGACTCTTGAGATGAGAAACGGCCTCGTTAACTCCGTCCTGTTTTTTTGGCTGATCTCCCATGATCTTAGTGTACTGTCGTGGCCGATACTTGAAGCATAGTACACATTTCCTTACAATGCTGAGTGCAAGTGCACGACAGATGACAATCCAAGATCTTTGTCGAATGATTGTAACCAATGCTTGGGGACCAGCATGCAAATGCTTCACGTGAAGATGCCTAAAAAAATATCGCACAAACAAATTATTTTTCGCCAGCAGTATTGGATGTTTTGTGTGCTTTTGAAGTTGTGCCATAGTCAACCCTCCTCCTATTCGTAAGAGTTCCACACCTACGGATGTCTGCAAAAAGGGCGATCATTATTGTAAGCCTCCTTGCTTGGATGGCTCCCTTCCCTTCTTAAGCGGCTCAATATCTTGCACAAATGAAGTTCGTTGCACATTCCAAATAAAACGCATAAGTGGTGCTTCTAGTTCTTCCCTGACCGGACGTCCATCGGCAATGAGCTTTTGACGGGACACCCTGTGATGAAACGACGAGCGTACGAAAATATTCGCAGAGTTTTCTGGATGTCCGGGAACCTGGTTTACAGGTTCGAGAACTCTTGTTTTATTTCAGCACTTAATAATGATGTCTTCATCCTTTTTGTCTCTGGAAGATTTTCTGTGCTTACTAACACCTTCGATGCTGGCCACTCGGTTTGAATTTTATAAAGAAACAAAGGTCCTTTAAACCAACTAGTAGTTGGCAACTCCAAGACGGTGGCTCCTCTCGAAACGATATCAGGATTCGACTTCAACCCCACATGTCTCCACGAGGCTTCCTGCGATGCTTGCTGCACGCGAGAAACACGATTGGCGACGAACGTTTCCCAAGTCGACGGATCTCTTGCCAGCCAATGTAAGTCTATCTCGGAATCGGTCCATAATAGGACCGACCCCACTCTATTCGGGACGTTTCTTAAAACCTTTTGCAACAACTGGACCAGCAACTCAGCAGCACAAAGTTCTAATCTTGGTATGGCTTGTACCCTAACAGAACCAACCCGTGACTTGGCGCTGAATAGGTTTACACAAACCTTCCTATCCACAACATGTCGAATAAAATTACAACAGCCATAAGCCCGTCCGGATGCATCTGCAAAGCCATTGCTATCGAATTCCCCACTTGGAATGATACACCCTTCCACCCGAATTTGTTTCAGGTCATCTAACTATTTCAATTAATCAATCCACCTTGTGTGGAACTTTTGGGAAAGTGACTCATCCCATTTAACTTTGGAGATCCACAAGTCTTGTATAAAGATTTTCGCCCTAACGATAACAGGGCTGACTATGCCTAGTGGATCGAAAAGCTGTGACATCTCTTTCAGCACTCTGCGCATTGTCACTCGAGTCGACGATGTTATATTTGGATTAACATAACAAAGCATGTCACTAGCAGGATCCCATATGACGCCTAATGCTTTAATTACGTCCATAACATTAATGCAAAGCGACGTTTCTCTCTCTTCTATCTTCTATTTTCGTTTAGCGAAAGATTTGACGATGCTCTTGTGCTGCAGTCAAACAACTTTCTAAGCTTTGTGGTTGACGAGTCTGGTTTCAGAACGCAGAACGCATTGGTGAGGTGTAATATATTTCACCAATGTATGATTGCACTTTGGAACCTTTTTCATGGGTCCCATTTCCAGATACTCGTTCATGAAAGCAGCATATTGTTCCCTGAGAGCACCATGCTTATTGAATCGTTTCTTTAACCCGATGATACGTCTTTCTGCAGTGCTGAACGATAGTGAAAGCTTTCCTTCTCCGTTTTTGAAAGGCAGCTTTACTATAAATTGGCCTTCTTCATTCCGACAAACGGTGGCCTCGAAATACTTCTCGCACAGGGTTTCTTCCTCTGTAAAATTATAAGTGTTCGGTTGAATTGTTTCAATCTTCCAAAACCACTACTTGCTTCACTACTGTTGCATTCGACAGCGAAAGGGCAGGACAATAAGGAATTGGTTGTATTCTCCCAGACACCACCCATCCCAGGACTGTCTTTTGTAAAGTTGGTTTCCCGTCTCCTAATTTGATCTGACCCACTGACAACAAGTTGTAAAATATGACTGCCCCTAGTAACAAATCGACAGACGAGGGGCGATGGAAGTTCGGATCCGCCAACTGCACGTTATGAGGTAACTTCCAATCTTCGATATTAACTTGCAACTCTGGATGAACATTGGTTATTGCTGGTAAAATCTACGCCTCTACAACCGTATCGAAACTGGTAAGTCTTGCCTGGACAGCTACATGCGTACCGTACTTAACAATCAAAGCATTTTTCCCAACACCAGCGATTAATGTGTTCCTGCGAAGTTGGCGAAGGTGCAAACATTGAACTATGGATTCAGTTATGAAGTAAAGTTGAGACGCCGAATTTTCAACAATGCTTCATTGAAAACTCCACGACTATCTTTAACCTGAACAATTGCCGTGGCTAAAATCACTTGCGACGGTTGGTGGTCGTTATCAATCTAAACTAACGACGAATGGAGTGAGCAAACCAAGTAAATTAAGAGTGCCTTTGCGATATTCTCCATCGAACCTATGGGCTCCATTGCACTGAAATGACTGTTAACGCTATCAACCAATGACCTAAGCTGGGATGATGACCCCTTCGAAATCTTGGGCAATTCAAATAGTCCCTTCAAATGCTATTGCAGCAACAAATTTTTTTTGTCGAAAGAATCCTGCAAACGCTGAATAGCTTTGGGACAGTTTGACTCGTTCACCTCGAACTCTTTGACTGTTGCCAAGGCGGCACCTCCCAGGCTTTCAAGCAAATAATTAAATCGCTCCAAATTATCGAGACTTAAATTATTGTGTACTAGTTTTCGGAATATTCCATTGAATTTTGGGTACTCTGAATACTTTCCAGTAAAATGTGGTATCTTTTGGCACTGAAGATTAGAGCGAACAACAGTTTTTGGGGGGCCGAGCTTACATTCCAACTCAGACAATGATAACACATCTTTTTTAGTTGAGATGGTTTGCCGAATTCGCATCATGCTTCCCTTCGTGGTTGATCTCAACGTTTTGAGATCGCTTAACGATTGCCCTACAGCCTCTTTTTCAACTACGTATTTACTCTGATCTTCGACTTGGTTCATTCAAAATGCTTCAATTAGCTTTCATTAACCATCGAATAAAAAGTGGAATATTTTATCATTCCCTGGCTTCGGCACCAAAATGATCCTTTGGTTTACGGATTCTCCAAAATTTTTTATAATCTCTGACAACTTTAATTAAGAAGCGATCGCTTAAAGAGAAAAATGACAACAATGTATAGAATGTATAGATTTAAACTAATCTATCAACTCCCCTTTTATTTTTCTCTATGATTTACTCTATGATTCATAGCTTTTTCAACAAAACTCAATACGAAATATAAACTCGACCCATACCTTCCTGGATTTTAACCGCAGCACTCCTAGCCTCAAACTGATTCTTCTTCACCCTTCTTCCTAGCTTTTAAGCATTAGTACTTAAGTTAGCCTTAACCGAATAAATGGCGGCCCCCACCAAAATCGAAATCAAAATCAAATCAAACCAGTGAGTAAGTGCTACAGTGTGAACGCAGAAGTTACAGTCCGTTAAACGGACCGTTGAATACCCCATCCTATCCCACATTCTAAAATGCTGATGGTATAGTTATTTTTTGACATTTTATAAGTAATGCAAACTTCGAAAAGAAGCGTGGTCCAACCGCCCCTAATTACAAGCTATTAATTATAAGATATTTCCACAGATATTTCCAAGTTACACCTAATTGTACGTAAAATTGCAAATTCAATATTTTAGAAAAATCGACCCCTAAAATGGGGCGTGGCTAAAAACTTTATATGAACGTAATCTGGACGGAAGTATTGTTTACCTAACCTGCTACTTTTTTTGTTTCATGCTTTCCTAAATTAAGCTCAAGGGCAGTCGAAATTAAGTTTTTCTGGAAAATTTTAGGTTTTTCTTCAATTCTGCCTCCCAATGTGGGCGGGGCCCAAAGTCTTGTATGAACAAAATGTGGAACTAAGCGTTTTCTACATCAAATATTAAGCAATTTTTTTCAATTTCGAGCAAAAATACTGAGTAAACTGCATTTGAAAATTTACCCTTAAAATAGATGCCACGCCCACTAGAGGAGGTTTACCAATAAAATTTGTCTTTTTTGTGTCTTATATTCACTAAGAGATGCTAAATGTCAAATTTCAGCCTTTTAGAACGTCTTACAGTTTTGAAAAATCTGGAAGTAGTTGCATGTTTAGACTGATTGTGGGCGTGTCTATGGGCTATTTCAAAAATGTTTACACTTGTACTGCTTCGCAGGACGTGGACGTTACGTACGAAGTTTCAGCACCCTAGCTCAAAATTTAAAGCCTAAAAACATGTGACATACAGACGGCCGGACGGACGGACGGACATGGCTCATTCGATTCAGAATTCGGTCTCGATCATATGCCCTTAAGGTCTTGAGGGTCTACCATTATTATTTCACCGTGTTACAAACTATGTGACAAACTAAATATACCTCCTATCCTATAGGATGGGGTATAAAAATGAATGCGCTAGCGCCATTGTATCATAGCTAAAATTTGGAAAAATTATTTTTATATTATCGATTTTTCAAAAATATTGAATTTGAACCAAAAAATTGCATTTTTACGTACCTGGAAATATTTTATAATTAATAGTTTGTAATTAGGGGCGGTTAAACCGCGCCCCTTTTCGAAGTTTACATTACTTATAAAATGTCAAAAAATAACTATGCCATCAGCATTTTACAATGGAATAGGATGGGCTATTCAACGGTCCGTTTTACGGACTGTAACTTCTGCGTACATACTGTAGCACTTACTCACTGGTTTTAAATTACAGATGGTCGCACTTACAGGCCTGTAGTGTGCGTCCCTGTGGGCTGATTTAGCCAATTTTTAAACTTGATCTGAAGGACTGGACTTCAGCCAACCCACCAAATTTAAGCTCTCTACCTTAAAATTAAAGGCCTAAAAGTTGTTTACATACGGACGGACGGATGTAGGGACGGACGGCAACTACCTCCAGAGTTTTCAAAACTGTAAGAAATTTGACACTAAGCATCTCCTAATGATTGCAACACACAAAAAAGACAAATTTAATTGGTTAACCTCCTCTAGCGGGCGTGGCATCTATTTTAAGGGTAAATTTTCAAATGCAGTTTACTCAATATTTTTGCTGGAAATTGAAAAAAATTTGCTTAATATTTTATGTAGAAAACATTTAGTTCCACATTTTGTTTGTACAAGACTTTGGGCCGCGCCCACATTTGGAGGCAAAATTGAAGAAAAACCTAAAATTTTCCAGAAAAACTTGAGCCTGGCCTTGAGCCTAATTTAGGAAAGCATGAAGCAAAAAAATTAGCAGGTTAGTTAAACGAGACTTCGGTCCAGATTTCGTTTATATAAAGTTTTTAGCCACGCCCCTTTTAGGGTTGTAGAACATAAAATATTGAGTAAACTGCATTTGAAATTAAAATAGATGCCACACCCACTAGAGGAGGTTTACCGATAGAACGTATTACAGCTTTGAAAATTCTGGAGGTAGTTGCACATTTAGACCGATTGTGGGCGTTTCTTTGGGCGGATTTCAAAAATGTTTACACTTGTACTGCTTCGCATGACGCGGATCTAACGTACGAAATTTCAGCTACCTAACTCAAAATTTATGGCCTAAAAACATGTGACATACAGACGGACGGACGGACGGACATGGCTCATTCGATTCAGAATTCGGTCTCGATCATATGCCCTCAAGGTCTTGGGGGTCTACCATTATTATTTCACCGTGTTAAAAACTATGTGACAAACTTAATATACCTCCTATCCTATGGGATGCGGTATAAAAATATTGAATTTGAACAAGAAAATTGAATTTTTACGCATATTTAAGTGTAACTTGGAAATATCTGTGGAAATATCTTATAATTAATAGTTTGTAATTAGGGGCGGTTGGACCACGCCCCTTTCCGAAGTTTGCGTTACTATAAAATGTCAAAAAATAACTATGCCATCAGCATTTTACAATGTGGGATAGGATGGGGTATTCAACGGTCCGTTTTACGGACTGTAACTTCTGCGTACACACTGTAGCACTTTCTCACTGGTTGGTTTGTAACATTGTCTTGTAATTGTCTTAGTAGTCAAAATAGGTTTGACTTTTCATTGACCACCCTTTTCAAGGGATTTTAGCTTAAAATGATTGTTTTTCAATAAATATACAGGGTGTTTCCGAATTCGATGCTAATACTTTGGGATATGATTTTTGGGTTTAATTGAAGAAAAAAATCGTTCTACAGCATGGGGGTATCTCTAATTTTGACATCATTCATTGGGAATTTAAGAAAACCTAGTTTGGGTTACCTTGACCCATACTAACACAAATATCTCCGCTAATACTTACAACAGGAACTTAATTTAGGATTTAAATTTTAGAAGAAATAGTATTTCTTTTAACTGTTTATGGGAATGGCATGGCAAAGATACCATGAGCTCTATACTAACCGAAGAATGCCTAATCCTCGTGTTTTTAGAAATTTGTTTCGAAGGCTTCGGGAAACGGGATCTGTTTCAACAAGACGACCTAACGCAGAAGCTTCCCTAGAAAGAGTTGCGGTCGATGATAGAATACTGGAAGCTGTTACAAATAATCCTCCGCTTATCTTTGCGATTCAACGTTTCAACACAAAATTTTTCGTCTCCTGCATACGGAAAATTTGTATCCATACCACCATACACCTGTGCAGGAACTGCTTCCGAATGATTTGGAGCCGAGACTTGAGTGTTACTAACTGGTTGTTAGAGCGGATCTTCAATGACAATTGTTTTATCAGCAGAATCCTTTGGACGGACGAATCTCAATGAAATAAGGATGGGATCACAAATTTTCACAATCTACACACATGGGCTGAGAAAAACCCACACACAAGGAGAGAAACATCATTGCAACACAAATTTAGCATCAATTTGTGGGCTGGTGTAATTTGAAACAACTTAATCGAATTCTACAAACTATATGGAGTTTTTGCGCAGTGATTTAACAGATCTATTGGAGGATGTTCCAATTACTTAACGATCTTCGTCATATTTTCAACAGGATGGAGCCCCAGCCCACTACGATCACAGAGTTAAGAATTGGCTTGACGAAAAGTACGGTGGTCGTTGGGTAGGTAGAAATGGACCAGTTCACTGGCCTGCAAGATCTCCGGACCTTACTATTATGAATTTCTTTGTATGGGGGAGAACTTTACATGATTTGGTTGATATTTCGGTAGGGTTAACCAGTTCTAAAAAGCCATCAATTTTATTTTAACACAGTTAAAAGAAGTACTATTTCTTCTAAAAGTTAAATTAAAGTTTTGGTTGCAAGTATTAACAGAGATATTTGTGTTAGTATGCTTGACCCATACTTACCCCATACGTACCTCAAAGTAGGTGTTTTCTTAAAGTCTCAATAAATTATATCAAAACAATTGAGTAAGTGCAAGAGTTCGTCTGTGACAAACTTCTATATACCCGACCCTATATACGGTGTAACACCAAATCTTAAATTTTTTTGTCCCGAATTCATATATTATCTGTGTCCGAGCTAAAAATCAATTAATTGTAATTTCGTTAGAATCATGACAAAATTGGCTGAACCCGAAAATTTTTGCAAAAAAACCCGTTTTTTCCTACACAAGCCCCTTAAAAGTGGGCAGAGCTCAAAACTTTGTATGGAGCAAAGCTAGCAAATAGTAATATCTTGAATATTTGTTATACAATTTTTTTTCAATTTGGAGTAAACTTTCCGAGAAATCGGGTTTTTAAGGATCTAACATGGAAAAAGTGGGCATGGTCGATATTGTGGGCGGTCCAATTTTCGCCTTCTTAGAGGTTTTGGGCCATTATTGCTCTATATCAAAATTTGAGCTCCTACGCCTTGTCTAGGTTAGGAAAGGTTAAACAGGGCTGTGGTGAAAAGGACCACACAGACACTAGGCACCAAAGCGGGCCCATCGCAATCCCTGGGGAACTAGTTGAAAATAACATTCACCGTGAAACAGCCAATTTCCCTGTAAAAGCCAAGAAGGCCTTTGAACTTTGTGCCGTGTACCTCTTCCAAACTTCCAAAGAAATATTCCCCTAAATATTTTCTGCGAACTCGCGAAATTGCCTCGCATTCGCGGAGTATGTGTGCTATATCCTCAACCGCAGATCACTGCAGAATGGACAAATATCTGTGTCAGAAAGCCCGATTCTCCTTGCGTGTTTCCTCAGGAGAAAATGTCCCGTCAGAACTCCCACCAAAGCCCTTAGCTTGTCCCTGCTCAGTTTTAATAGTGCCTTAGATATTTTTTCGTCTAGTCGTGGCCAGAGGGACCTAGATACGCTGTGTCCAGCCAGCCGAGATCACGTTTGGTTGGCCGTAATTACAATTTTCCCCTCAATAGTACCTCTAACTACGCAGAGGGGTGGTTTGATGTTAGACACCACACTGTTTCCTAGGATCCCATCTTTTCTTGCAAGCTCATCAGCTTATTCGTTATCGTCTATACCATGGTGTACTGGCACCCAGCACCGTCTGTATGTATGTATGAATGTATGTATGTATGTATGTATGTATGTATTGAGCATTGTAATGCCTTGAGCATTTTGCGACAGCCCCTGGCTATATCAGATTTGATGTTGATCGATTCCATTGTCTTGAGCGTAGCCTGGCTATCGATGTAAATGGCGATATCTCTGCCGGATGTCGATCTCATCTGCAATAGCTCGGCCGCCCTAAGTAGCTTTAAGGATACATTTAGTTCCGGGTCTTTTCAGAAGATACCAGAACCTGTTCCTTCCCCTGTTTTTAAACCGTCTGTGAAAATTGCAATTTCATTAGGTCTGACAATTGCATTATCTTCCCAGTCTTCCCTCACTGGATAAATGACGTCATACGGTGTGAAAAAATCGACAAGGGAGGGAATTTCATCCGTTCAAGTTGGATTGCCTGGCAGTAGCTCCGACATGATCGAGCCGCGTCCGTAGCTATTGCTCTTGAAGTAGTTTAAGTTAGTGAGCCATAGCGCACTATTACCAGCAAGTTTTTTATCAATAGATTAAGCGGTGTTAGGTTCAGCAGAGTGTTCAGAGCTTCCGTAGGTGTAGTACGGAGCGCACCTGTTATATCTATGCAAGCCGTTCTTTGAACCGCTGATATTTTGAAATAAACTGTTTTTCTATTTGTTGCTTTTCACCAAACCAAGGCACCGTAAGAATGGGTCTTACCACCACAGCATACAACCAGTGGACCATGGCGGGTTTTAAGCCCCAAGTTTTGCCTACAGTTCTCTTGCAGATAAAAAAGCATTATATGCCTTTTTTATTCTTTCCCCACCATTAAGATTCCAATTCAGTTTTTTGTCCAGGATTACACCCAGATACTTCGCACTATCCGATAAGGATAATTCCACTCCATCTTACTTGGGGAGTTTGAATTGTGGTATCTTGAACTTCCTGGTAAAAAGGAACCAGTTCCGTTTTCAAAGGGTTGACAGTGAGACTGCAGCTTTGAGTCCAGATGCTGATCGCCCCAGAGCACCCTCCATGATTTCACTTAAGATATTTAAGTACTTTCCATGCACTTTTACCACCACGTCATCTGCGTAAGCCGTGGCGCTGATACCCATAGCACTAAACTTATTCAGAATGTTGTTGATAACAGGAGTGGAGATAACACTCACCCTGAGGTGTTCCCCTGATTACAGACATTCTAATCGAGCTTTGCTCAATCGAAGAGTTAATAATTCCATTTGCAAGCCTGTTGCAGACTCAGTTTATAATGCCCTGTTCAATGCTAGCGTCTACTAGAGCACTTTCAATGGCACTACTCTCCACGTTATTGAAGGCCCCTTCAATATCAAGGAAGGCAGCCATCGCAAACTCATTACAATGTAGACTCCTCTCTATTTTCCCTAACACCTCATGTAAGGCGGTTTCTGTAGATTTTCCTTTCATATATGCATGCTGCGAAGCCATTAGAAATCCATTGCTGTATCTAGTCCTAATATGAAGTTCAAGTAGTCGCTCCAGAGTTTTAAGCATAAAGAATGAGAGACTTATCGGTCTTAAGTCCTTTGCTGCTTTAGGTATAAGAATCACTCTTACTTCCCTCCAGGCTGAGGGAATAAACCCTGTTCTTAGACTGTGTCTGTGAATTCCCATCATGTTTTGGATTGCCGACTCCGGTGCTCTTTGCAGCATGGGAAAATGCCATCCGGTGCCGGAGACTTGTACGGCTTGAATGACTGAATTGCCCACCGTAGTTTCTTCCTGTCAATAAGAAAACCTATCTCCTCTTCAGAGAGTGAAATGCTTGTTCTCTCGGATTGCCGAGACATACGATCCGTTGATATGGACCCGGGAAAGTGAGTTTCCAACAAAGTTTCCAGAACCTCCTGGCTACTCACCACTCAGGTTCCATCATTCTTCGTAAGGTAGATGGGACCGCAAGATTCTTTTGAGAGTATTTTGCGTAGCCTCAAGGCCTCCCCTGTTACTGCGACAGATTCGCAGTAACTTTGGCATGAAGCCCTTTTTGACTTCTTGGCTAAGTACTTAAACTGCTTTTTGCACTCGTTGTACTCATTTCATGTGCTATCAGTTTTAAAAAGCTTCGCCCTATTGTAGGGTTTTCTACCCTCCTTCCTCTTTAAACCTATATCCCTATTCCACCACTTTGGTTGGGCCCTTTTAATAGTACAGTCGATCGGACACGCCTTCTCGAAAGCCAAGGTAAGTACCCTACTGAGATTTTCCACCGCCCTATCTTAGTCATCAGAGCCATCCAAGATGACCGCTTGGGTCTCCAGGTGCCTGTTCCCGACATCCGTGTATTTGACCCGGCAATCGGCTTTCCTGGGATTTCTTTGAAAACCACATACCTTGAACTGCAGATTGACCTTGAAGCGTATCCATCGATGATCCGACATCGAAGCTTCTCTCCACTCCCTTATATAATTGACCCTATATTCTAACCCTTCTATATTTGAGGCAAGGGTAATATCGATAACCTCTTGCCCATTCCTTACCACGAAAGGGGGTGAATTCCCTCTATTGCAAATGTTGAGGTCGGAATATATAATAAAATCGTATAAACACTCACCTCTTGCATTAATGTCACTGCTTTCCCATTGTGAATGATGGGCATTATCGTCGCAGCCCGACACCAGCATCCAATCAGTATTTGTTGCCAGGTCCTTAAGCTTTTCCGGGATGACAACCTCGGAGTCATGGGGAAGATAGACTGAAGTCAGATAAAGTGGTTTGCCGCCCTCTCTTTCCCATACTGCCGCCGTCAGGTCACCTGAGCTGTAATTTTCTAAAAAAAATGCCTTTAATTGGTTATACCCAACCGAGGGTATATTAACTTTAATGCATGGTTTGTAACACAGTGAAATAATCACCGTAGACCCCTAAGATCTTTAAGAGATATAATCGAGACGGACAGGTAAGTCGATTAAGCCATGTTCGTCCGTCCGCCCGTCCGTCTGTCCGTCTGTCCGTATGTATGCAGTTTTGAGGTCTTTAAAATTGAGCTAGGAAGCTGAAACTTGCAGCGTTGCTTGGCTCTGATTTTTTACAGATAAGGTATGAAAATTGAGAAGATCCCCCCGCAGCCACGCCCACAATTGGCGTGAATGCCAGACAACCTCAAATTAACATTTTATTTCAAAATGCCTTTTGGTCAATATAGACACATCATATGAACTCAAATTTTGGTGGAGAGCAATATCGACCAGAAGCCTTTAATTTGCCAAAAATTGCACCGCCCGCTATATTGACCATGCCCACTTTTAACATCTGAAATATTTGAAAACCTGATTTTTCGGGAAATTCATTCTAAATTGAAAAAAGATATATGACAAATATTAAAGATATTACCATTTGCTTAGTTTTTTGCATACAAAGCATTGAGCTCCGCCCACTTTAAGGGGGCGTTTTTGGGAAAAAACTGTTTTTTAAGCATAAATATTCGCTTTTAACGCATTTTCTAGTGATTCCAACGAAATAAGCGTTAAATGATTTAAATTTTAAGCCTACGCCCTTATTTAGGGGCGTGGCCAACACAAATAATTGACATTCAGTATATGAAACAGACCAAAAAATTTTTAATTTGGTGTTAATGGGTAAAGAGGGTCGGGTATTTAGAAGTTCGTTACAGACGAACTCTTGCACTTACTTACTTGTTTTTGATTAGGATGCAAGTCCTGATCTTACCTACTGCCTTGAAGAGCAAGTTGTAGCATTTTACATTTCCAGAGCCCCGGATCGTGTTCTTCTTATCGATCCAGGGCTCTGGAATTAGTACGGCTGTGACGTCCTGCCTGGTGATGTACTCGACCAGACAGGCCGTCGCTGCCCTTCTGTGGTGCAGGTTTATCTGCATCACTTTCATCATCTTGGGGGGGTTCATCCTCGTGCTTGCCTTTGGTCGATGGCTTGACAAACAACCGTCCCATGCTGTATCTGACCATGTTGTTGAATTTCTCCAAGAGTGGCAAGCAATCCCTGTTTAGAGACAGCAGAAAATGCTGTCCGTGCTGTCGCCTAGGCCCTGTCTTAAGGACTTTCCACGAATCGGCTATTAGCTCCCGATTCTGTACGTCGAAGAGCTCTAATAGTTTCTCTGGGTACGTGATAGGACACGGAACCCATACCCATGCCGACGGTGAAGTGTAGCTTTCTAGTTCAGCTACAGTTGTACACCTGAGCTTGGTGTCCTTCCACGCTTCGCTCACTTCCAAAATGAAGTGGCGTAAGAAGTCCACCGTAAGCTTGTTTTCACAAGCTACAACCTTGCGCCCGCCCTCCCAACCAGCACCATCGAATTAAAGCTCCTCGTTTCCTGCGGTGGATAATTCCTTCCACAGGGCGTCCGGAACTTCTTCTCGATGTTTTTCCACTGGTCGATTGTCAGACAACCGCAGAGTTCCAGCTCGTTTACCACAGCAACTTCTCGTTGCTCGTCATTGGGATCGCTTTGCTTACGATGCAAAGCTGGCGGTCGCGCCAGCTGATACTACATTGACCGTCACTGAAGCATTTCCCTCACACTTTCCAGCCTCGGGGAAGGATTCGACTGCGGATGTTCCAGCTGTATTAGCAATCCCCTCGGCCAGATTATTACCCTTCACCTCTGTGACGAAAGCAGTAGGCACAGCGTACGGGCCAGCTGTGTCCACGCCTGTCATCACTGAAGCGATTCCCCCGTTTTCAGCCTCGGAGATAGCTCCGACAGCGGATGATCCAGCTGTCTTAGAAATCTCTGCGAATTGTTCAGAGCTGCCCTTTAAATCACCGGCAATCGTTCCAGCCTGCTCACCGGTGAAATCGCTATCGTAAGTGAGTGTTTTTTCGAACTCACTATCGCTAGCGTAAAGCCCTGTTTCATCCAAAGCCCCTACCAGGAGAGAGATGAATGAATCCGAGAGTCCATCTTCACTCGCCTCTTCCTGGACAGGGCTTGTTTTAATCATTTTTTTTGTTTCTCCATTTTAAATTTAAATTTGGTTCCCACGAGTAAAGCCGGAAATAAAAGGTCGACCCAGGCAGCCGCCATGCCTGAGCAAGGTTTAGTATAACAAACCCGCTCCAAGGCGCCTGAAAGAGCTCGTACGTGGCTGGTTTGACCCCCAACCTTGCATCCTTCGGCAAGGTGTGCACTCCGGTCACACCACCACTGGAATAAGTTTCCGCAAAACTTAGTTCATTACTCATCAGCCGGCCTAAGCTGGTTGAATCTTCGTAACTTAAGCTCCCACACCGGCGTCGTTGATGACGCTCACGACAAGTCGTCTTACTTGACCAAAAGGCATTTTGAAAGAAAATTTGAAACAGGGGTTGTCTTACATTGAAGCTAGTAGTGGGCGTGGCCGTCAGCGGATTTTACTAATTTTTACGCTTTGTCTGCACAAAATAAGAACCAAGATTTACTCCAAGCTTGAGCATCCTAGCTCAATTTTAAAGACCTAAAAACTTCACACATACGGACAGAAGGACAGACGGACGGACGGACGGACGGACGGACGGACATGGCTTAATCAACTCACCTGTCGGTCTCGATCATATGTCTAAAAGGTCTTAGCGGTCTACGGTGATTATTTCACTTTGTTACAAACTATGCATTCAAATTAATATACCCTCGGTCGGCTATAATTAGAGATAGGTCCATACTGTGGAAAGATTTTTTTTTCAATTATACCCAAGAATCTTATCCCAAAGTATTGGCATCGAATTAGGAAACACCCTGTATACGAAATTTGACAAAAATTCTATGACAAAAGTTGTAGATATTAGCATTTTCTTACTTTAATGTATATATTGTATGTGCCTCCGCCCACTTTTGTGGGCGTGGGGTTAAAAAAGTGATTTTTTTAGTTAAAAATGCGGAGTCTTAGACCGAAATGTAAGCAACCACCAAGTATAAAGCATTAAACAGTTATATTTTTATATCCCGCCCACTTTTTGGAGGCGTGGCAGTTTTTTTGGTACGGTCAGGTATTTTGCAATCTGTCGTAGATGGACTGAAGCTTTTCCATAAGGACTGTTAGACTTTCCCACTTGTTTTTTTTTCATTTGTATTTCTACCAAAAAAAAATTAAAAAAATCTCTTTGTCATCCTTCGTTTCAATAAAAATTTAAGAACCTAAACTGAAGATTCGGCTACAATAAGTACAGACAGTACAGTAGACGTACTTAGAGTAAATTGGACGTACCTAGAGTAAACCAGTGAGTAAGTGCTACAGTGTGTACCCAGAAGTTACAGTCGGTAAAACGGACCGTTGAATATCCCATTCTATCCCACATTGTAAGATGCTGATGGCAGAGTTATTTTTTGATATTTTATAAGTAATGCAAACTTTGAAAAGGGGCGTGATCCAACCGCCCCTAATTACAAACTATTAATTATTATATAGTTCCACAGATATTTCCAAGTCACACTTAAATCTACGTAAAAATGCAATTTTTTGGTTCAAATTCAATATTTTTGAAAAAAAACGACCCCTAAAAGGGGGCGTGGCTAAAAACTTTATGTGACCGAAATCTGGACTGAAGTATCGTTTACCTAACCTGCTACTTTTTTTGTTTCATTCTTTCCTAAATTAGGCTCAAGGCCAGTCGAAACTAAGTTTTCTGGAAAATTTTTAAAATTTATCCTTCAATTCTACCTCTAAATGTGGGCGTGGCCCAAAGTCTTGTATGAGCAAAATGAAGAACTTAGTGTTTTCTAACTAAAATACTAAGCAAAATTTTTTCACAAAGTAAAAAACGCAGTTTTTATTAACAAGTGAGTCAGTGCAAAAGTTCGTCTGTGACAGACTTCAATATAACCAGCCCTATATACCGTGTAACACTAAATCTTAAAATTTTTTGTCCTAAATATATATTATTTTTATAGGCCACGTCCCTAAGAGTGGGTCTGGGCTAAAAATTTTAATCAATTAATTGTATTTTGCTAGAATCATGACAAAATGCGTTTAAACCGAATAAATATTCCGGAAAAAACTGTTTTTTCCTACAAAACGCTCCCTAAAAGTGGGCGGAGCTCAAAACAGTGCATGAGTCTGACTTAGAAAATAGTAATATCTTTATTTTATAAAATATTTATCTTAATCTTAATCTTAATATTATATTTATCTTAATATCTATGTGTAATATATTTTTTTTCGATTTGGAGTAATTTTTCCCAGAAAACGGGTTTTTAAAGATCTAATATGTTAAAAGTCAGCATAGTTATCGGTTATAACTGCGGTCTAACTTAAAATTTTCTGAAATTGTTTAAAAAACAAATTAAAACACTCGCTTTTATAACCGATAACTAAAAAATTTGTGCTCTGAGTGTTAGAAAAATGTAACCGTTGCTAGCGCAAACTATGTGAAAATCAAAAAAAAAATATAACGGTATTTAACAAAAGGTCCCGAATAAACGTTTTACGGATTTTAGATGAAAAAAATGCAGAAAAAAGCTAAAACGCGGCTTTTCCGCGGCCCCTCACACTATCTCAAAAACGGTAACATTTATACCGTTTTGAAAAAAAATATCAGACATAGACAATTTTTTGAGGTTCGAAAGACAAAAAATAGAGGGGCTGAAATATTGCGTGGTTTTTGAGATGCTTAAAATCATTTAAGTTGATTTACTAAAATGGAAGTGGTAAAGAATGCCAATAACTTCTTAGTTGTTTCTATCGAATCAACTAAAATTTACACAAGAACAAACCACTGGAAGAAGCAAAAACTGCTACAGTGTGTACGCAGAAGTTACAGTCCGTAAAACGGACCCACATTGTAAAATGCGTACACACTGTAGCACTTACTCACTGGTTAAAGAATGAAGATTCTTTCTTAACTGAGAACTTCTTAACACAATAAAAGTTAATAGAAACCGAAATTTAACAACCAAGACGCATTTGGAGCTTGACAGTGCTCAATTGGGATGGGGTATCAAAAAGCAAAAAGCAACGTGGCGAAAAGTAACGTGGCGAAAAGCAACATTGATGCCATAGTTATTTTTTGACATTTTAAAAGTAATGTAAAGTTTGAAAAGGGGCGTGGTCCAACCGCCCCTAATTGCAAACTATTAATTATAAGATATTTCCACAGATATTTCCAAGTTACACTTAAATGCACGTAAAAATGCAATTTTTTTGTTCAAATTCAATATTTTTGAAAAATCGACCCCTAAAAGGGGGCGTGGCTTAAAACTTTATACGAACGAAGTAGGAAGTGGGGCACTTGGGGAGGGGAATTTATTGTGCGAGTGAGAGGGAAGATATGACACTGGGGTGACCTCTACGGGTGTTGTCGCGTGGCGTGAGCGGAAGTGGGGGTGTCATCTTCGTTATCTATTTTTTTGTTTGATGTGCCGACGGCTTGGCGCCACCGGGGTTTTTGGGGTTTTTGAGGTTTTTTTTGTTTGATGTGCCGCCGGACTTGGCGCCACCGGGGGCGGATTGCGTTGTTTGGGCGGCGCGGGCGGCTTGGCGATGAAGGGAAAGGGGTGAAGGGGTCATGGGAAGGGGTCGGGGGAAGGGGTTCGGGGGCGGGGGAGTGTGGTCGAGATAAGATTCGCTGCTGGGTTGGATGATTATGAGTGTGGCTGGAGTGAGGTATGGTTTTTGTTATCGGTTAAGAGCGTGCGTCATGTATTTTTGGTGGAGTGGAATTTCTGCTCGTTGTTGGTGATAATAGAATTGTCAAGAATTAAGAATGAATAAAAAAAGAAAGATTATTGTTTTAATTTTTTTTTATTTGGCGGTTAAAAATCTATTTATAAGGTAAACATTTTGCAAAGCGCAGCACTTGCTATGTGATAAACATTTTGGTTCATTAGGATATAGATATTTTAATTTTCTTAGGCTGGGACAATTTTCGTCTTCTACATTAATAACATTAACATTTTCATCTAACAATTTTTTCAGCCATTGGGCTTTTTCGAGACCTTTCACATAAACAGTTGTTTTCTGGATTGTGTTTTGAAGATATATCTTAACTTTAGTGAATTCTGTAAATCCTCCATCCCAGAACAAACCATGATGGTTTTGATACAACCATTGAGCTTGTCTTCTTAACGTAACTACGTTAGTCAATTGTCATGATTATCATGAGCAATTGTGATGAGCTGAAAGGGGGTGTTAAGATAAAATGATGATGATGGCCATTTTTGAATACAGCTATCTCTTTTGCAATAAATGTATTATTGGGCCCCTTGAAACCCTGTACATCGAGAATGAAAAAGGAAATACTACAACACAAGCACGCCTGAAGTTATACAGTTACCTGGAGAAATTAAATGATCGAGTTCTATACTACGATACTGATTCAGTTATTTACGTGAGCCGTGAAGGAGAATCTGATCCTCCAACTGGAGAGTTTATTGGAGACATGACTGATGAACTCGAATGCTATGGGCAGGGAAGCTACATTACTGAATTTGTAAGCGGCGGTCCTAAAAACTACGCGTATAAGGTTTTTAGCACAAAAAGTAACTCCGAAGAAATTGTGTGTAAAGTAAAGGGAATTTTTCTCAATTTGTTTCCCAGGGGAATATTTGCCTAATTTAAAAAAAAAACATATTATCGCCCTCAACAGCTTTGCAGGCAAGCGGAAAAAGACTTCTTATCTTTAAAGAGAATAACGACTTCCTTAAATTTTGCTTTTGTTTCCCAGGGGGATATTAGCTAACAAAGAATTCTGTACGATAGCTAAAAATAAAAAAAAACATACATATTATCGCCCTCAGCAACTTTGCAGGCAAGCGAAAAAAAAAATCTGGGAGAAAATGGAGGCGGTTTAAAAAAAAAACGCTATATAACATATATATATATATACAGTTTATTAGCTCAGCATATCAGCGCATTCTGTTGAGAGCGATAATTATCTTATATATGTACAAAATTTCAGAGTATAAAAGGAGCTTCATATTTGAGGAGCGTTATTAGTTCACTTGAATCGTGCCTACAAAAGCATTCCCTCTCAAAGTAAATGTAAAAAAAATAAATATAATGAGTTCAATTCTTCAAAAACTTAATATTTTGGGAAAACCGAAAGAATTGAAGGCGTTAAAATTATTAAGTCCTCTGGTGAAATACAACATCATCAAGGCAGGGCGATGCACCACAAAGTACGGGGAGAGAATCCTCGTGGAATTGGAGAAGGAGAAAGTTTTTCTCCTCATACGCTTCAACACCCTGAGTGACAACGAACTGGAGGAGCTACAAGGTTGTAGGCTTATGTTCGTGAAAGAGGTCGGGAACTCCTGCGAAATCGAGTTTCACAGCCCCGAAGAAGACGTTGTTGATCTAATTAATGAAGAGTCTGAAATGGTACGCGAATACCTTATGTCAAATGAAATTTAAGACAAAAATAATGAGAAAAAATAAAGAGTATAAAAATAAACAAAATGTTTTTCCTTTCCATGCAGTTTTTTGAAGTTGTGGAAGATTTTTCTAACTGTATTAAACGCTTCAGCTTACGAGGGCGCAAAATAGAGTTTAGGATCAAGACGGTCCCGAACGGTGTTGAGCCAACGTCATGGATAAGAAAAGCGGTTTCTCAAATTATTGAATACGCTTCTACAGGTCTGGAGTCTACAGATAAAGTCGGAATAACATTTTGTGGTAAGAGCTTCGACGAGCGCGGGGCAGGGTGGATAAATTTCAAAAATGCATCCGACCTTAAGCTAGAAGATGTGTGGGATATGATATCAAAAATATTTCAAAGCAATTCTACGGGTTTAAGTACCGATACATTTTGCATGACTATAACTTCGGTTAAGGCCCCCCAGGGAAGTGGCAAAAAAACAGGTATGACGTATAACTCGTTCCACGAAGAATGTACTAAACGAAGAGGAATCATCTGTATAAAAAATCATGATAATTTGTGCTTACCACGAGCGTTAGTAGTAGCTATTGCACGAGTTGACAGAAATTTTGAATACGAAAAAATAAGACGAGATTTACTTAAACTACAATCGCAATCAGCTGAAAAACTTGTAAAAGATGCTCAAGCTACTGTACCTCCAGAGGGCTGTGGTATCCCTGAATTACGCACATTTCAAAACTTCTTAAAAGATTACAATATCGTTGTGTATCAATATGGTTCAAAAGGTAGAAATGTAATTTTTGAAGGAAACCGTACTAAGAACACGAAAAATCTTAATTTACTCCTTCACAAGGGACATTTTAATGTGATAATTTCGTTAACTGCAGCGTTTAGCTGTAGTTATTATTGCGAAATCTGCCATGTATCATACAATAATAAAAAAGATCACAGATGCGGAGGTTCGTGCACACAATGTCAACAATCGCCTAGCTGCTCCAAGCATCTAGATGATATCTTATGCGGAATTTGCAATAGATGCTTTAGAGGTCAAAAATGTTTCGATAATCACAAACAATCTGGGTCGTCAGGAAGTAAATCAATTTGTCAAACTATAAAAAGATGCAACAAATGTTTGAAAACGTGTGAAGCAGAAAGAAAGCATGAATGTGGTGAATATTTTTGTAAAACCTGCAAATGCCATGTTCCTCAAGATCATCTATGTTACATTCCATGTGATAACAGAAGTCCTAAGCTTCAGGGTGTTTTGTATATATTTTACGATCTAGAAAGCCGACAGCAAAAAATAATTGGCGAAAAGGTAATAAATGGAGACACTATTTATCCAATAAAACAGCATGAACCCAATTTATGCGTCTTCCAGCAAAGGTGTGATATATGTCTAAATGAAAATAACCTACATTTCTGTCAACGATGTAAGTTCAGAAATAATATTAAAACTGAAGATGTAATATCAGGATTTTTAGAGCATATATTAAAAGTTCGGGATGACTTTAAAAAAGTTGTTGTGTTGGCTCATAATGGACAAGCATATGATCATCAGTTTATTTTGAATCATATATTGCAAAACACGGATTTGACGCCTGAATTAATCATGCGGGGAACAAAAATTATACTTATGGAATTAAAAAATGTGAGGTTTATAGATTCTCTCAATTATTTCCCCATGGCCTTATCAAAACTGCCAAAAGCCTTTGATTTATCACAATCTTTGAAGAAGGGATACTTCCCCCATCTATTTAATATAAAAGATAATGAAAATTATATTGGATCTTTGCCTCCTGTTGCATATTACAGTCCAGATACAATGAAGACAGAAGAACGTGACGCATTTTTCAAATGGTATGAGGAACATAAAAATTGTGAATTTAACATGAAACGTGACCTTGTTGAATACTGTGTCAGTGATGTCCAAATTTTAACAGAGGCTTGTTTGAAATTCAGAAAAATATTTCTTGAACAGTGCAACGTGGAACCATTCTTGGAAGCCGTTACGATAGCATCGGCGTGCAATCTCGTATTTCGACGCGGGTTTATGCCACAGTTCACTATAGGATTGATTCCTAAAAATGGTTACAGGTACGCAGATAACCAATCAAAACAGGCTCTAAAATGGCTAATATGGGAGCAGGAAAAAAGAAAAATCGATATAATGCATTCGGCAAAAGGTTTAGAAAAAGTAATAGCTGGTGTTAAGGTTGACGGTTTTTGTGAAGAAACTAAGCAAATTTTTGAGTTTCACGGATGCTATTATCATGGACATCCTATTTGTTTGCAACACCACCGTGACGAAGCTCTATATGATGATCCAAAAGACACCCTAAATCGACGTTACGATAAAACAGTTGCTAGAACAAAACGCCTAGAGAATCTCGGGTATGAAGTGATTGAAATGTGGGGATGTGAATATGAAAAACAAATAAGCGGTAGCAAAGAAGCAGAATACCTGAATACACATTCTCTGATACTACATGCACCTTTAAATCCTGGCGAAGCTTTTTATGGGGGTCGAACGGGGAATACTTTTAATTACTATAAATGTAAAGAAGGTGAAAAGATTAAATATATCGATGTATGTTCTCTTTATCCCTGGGTTTGTAAGTATGGGAAGTTCCCCATTGGACACCCAAAAGTCCATACAGATAAAACCGTCTGTTTTAATATGATATTAAAAGATATATGCGGGCTAATAAAGTGCAAAATACTACCACCCGAACAACTACTACACCCTGTGCTTCCAGTTAAGCAAAACAACAAACTTATGTTTTCTCTATGTCAAACATGCAGCAATAGAAAGTTACAAGAAGAATATTGCAATCATTCTGACAATGAAAGAGCACTAACTGGTGTATGGGTTATTGACGAAATTGTAAAAGCAATTGAGAAAGGCTTTAAATTATTAGATATTTTTGAAATATGGGAATATTCAACGGTGCAGTATGATAAAACAACAAAGTCAGGGGGGCTTTTCACACGTATGATGAATAAATTTTTGAAAATGAAACAGGAAGCATCAGGCTGGCCAAGCAAATGTGTAGCTGATGAAGAAAAAGCTAAATATATAGCTGATTTTGAAAGTTGCGAGGACATCAAGCTAGAATTTTTAGAAATTTATAACAATCCTGGAAAGATATCATTTGCAAAATTAATATTGAATTCATTTTGGGGAAAGTTTGGACAAAGAGAAAACCAACGGAAAACTTCTATTTTAAACAATCCATCTGAATTATTTCAATTGCTGACACATCCTGCTGTAGAAGTGTGTCATATTCTACCAATTAACGATACAAATGTCGTAGTTAGCTGGGAATTAAAGGAAGAAGCCGCTGATTCTTTGAAAACAGTCAATGTTTGCATTGCAGCATATACTACAACACAAGCACGCCTGAAGTTATACAGTTACCTGGAGAAATTAAATGATCGAGTTCTATACTACGATACTGATTCAGTTATTTACGAGAGCCGTGAAGGAGAATCTGATCCTCCAACTGGAGAGTTTATTGGAGACATGACTGATGAACTCGAATGCTATGGGCAGGGAAGCTACATTACTGAATTTGTAAGCGGCGGTCCTAAAAACTACGCGTATAAGGTTTTTAGCACAAAAAGTAACTCCGAAGAAATTGTGTGTAAAGTAAAGGGAATTTTTCTCAACTATTCGGCATTTTTAAAAGTTAGCTTTGAAACAATTAAGGAAGCTGTACTTAATCCGGACGATTCTAAAAATATACAAATTCTCTCACATAACATCCGGCGAACGCGAGACCATGAAGTAGTGACGGTGGCAGAAACCAAAACATACAAACCAAAAGCAGAAAAACGCCGATTTCTTGAAGATCGCAGCTCTTTACCATACGGGTACAAAAGGCGACTTTCAATCTCTCATAATGATAATGATGATGATAGTTTCATTTAGGCGATCAAAAATACAGGTATTGGAGATGTAATAAAATTTTAAAGCAAATAAAAAGTAAAAATGTTTTATTTTCCACTCTTTCACGCTTATCAGTTTTCTTCTCTGGAATGAAATTTATTTTTAGATTTTTCTTTGTTCTTTTGAGGGTTGTATACGGAACTATGATTTAAAATAAATGTGGTGCGCTTATCACTGGTGCGTATATGACGGGTGATGCGAGTAAGCGAGTCAAGGTTAAAGTTTTAAATTAAAGTTGAATGTACTGGATAAACTCGAAAGCGTATGCCTGTTGATGCAGGTTAGTGAGTCAAAGTTAAAGTACTATAAAAGCGAATTGCAAGGCGGGGTCAATGGCACACATCAAGGAATGATGTATGAGAGCAGAACTCAAGAAAGAGACTTACAAATAACGAAGGAAAAAAAGGGGGTTTCAACTAAGCGCATCAATAGACATACCGTAAGACGTGTAGTAAAATTCAGGTTGACTGCAAAGCCAGTAAGAAGAGTGCTGAAGATATTGTGGGATTTATTTACAAAGCCAAAATGTTTTGGTGTGAAGGGCTGAGGAAGGGTGAAAAACTATGTACTTGTGAAGCTGGTTGGACTGAGATAAATTTCTCAGATGTGATATGACAGGGCGATATGCGAGACATATGCAATGACTATTTTGTAAATAATGTAATCCAGCTTAATTAAAATAAAAATGAAAAAAAAATTAAAATATCTTACATTAATTGTGTTTTTTTGGCCCATGAATTGTTAGTGGGTGGAAAACCCAACCATTTGACAAAACCTTATCATTTTTAGTTGCAATAATTTTTTCTACTAGAATTATGTCGGGATATTTCGATTCTTGTAATTCCTCAGCATAGAAACATCCACTTATAGGCTGGCCTTGAAAATCTTTAAGAAGATGTGTAATGGGGTTTGTTAGCTTAATTTTTCTTATCTTGAATATTTCCGTCGACCAATTGGGAGTGTAACCTTTTTCAAAAGCATGTTTAAACTTGCTCACTCGAACATTGTCACCAACTTTTAATTTTCCTCCCGGAGCGATTTTAATTCGATTGTACACGGTTGATAATATCTCTTTTTCATTATTCTTATTTACATCCACTGGTCGTCTTTTTATAGTTCTATGTATAGAGTTGTTGTATGCATGCATCAGGTCCTTATAAATGGGCAGCCACTTGTAGTTCCAGTTAAAACTGAATTCCCTCCACATTTTTTCTTTAAGCGTGCGATTAAAGCGTTCAACAATTGATGCCTTTAACATGCTGTATGTTGAGTAGTGATTTATTTTGTACGTTTTCATCAGACCTTGAAAGATTTTGTTAAAGAATTCTTTGCCATCGTCAGTTTGTAGGTTCTTGGGTGACCGATTTGAATCAATGAAAATTGATCTCATTGCTTGCGTAGTCGCCAATGCTGTCTTATGTTTCAAAGGGATGACCCATGCATACTTAGAAAATGTATCAATGACGGTAAGTAGGTAGTTGTAGCCATTGTTTACATCACTGTACGATATCATTTCAACCAAATCCGCTTGCCAAAGATCATCGAAGCCTTTAATGATAACCCGCCGTCTAGAGAAATTTCTTCGAGCTGGCTTGTGCAGCTCATCAACAACATTTCGTTTACTCATCTTAGAATGGAATGAATGCAAACAAGCAAAGTCTAAGATTTTATTATTATTTATTTATTAATTATCCTTTTATAGTAAGACATTAATTTCTTAATTCTAAGTAAGCTATTATCAAGCATAAAACATGCGCAAGTATCGGGTCCTTCTTTGCATAGATTCGAAGACCAGGAACAATTTAAAAAATGACATCCATATGTAGATTGAGTTGTCGTCACATTTTCAAACTGTCTTAGGAGCGATATGCAATCAATAAATTCATGGTAATGCTCCTCAAGTAGTATGTGTTGACTAGCCTTCATGAAATTTAATAGATCATCTAAAATCAATCCCGTATTCACATTTGAAATGTTGATCAATTTACGTTCAAACTACTACTGAATCATCCATTACCTTAAATCGGGCCCCAAGAAGTTGATTTGGTCTTTACATAGGGTTTATTATCTGCTACATATTTTTCAAGTAAATCCAGAAAGTATTTCCTAAACGAATTGAGTATTTCCAACGTTTTCAAATTAAGCTCATCAGCATACAATCTCAAAGTTTTATCGGCTTCTTCTAACTTCGCATCGAAAGTTGAATAACATTTCCTTAATATAGCATCAGTTGCACTATCAACATACTTTTTTGTTGCAGCATCTCCGTCATCTGTTGGCCCCCCAATGTTTTTCAAATGCTTATGTTGACCATCAAAAAATCCATTCAAGTTAAGCTTTAACGTTTTCATGATTTCGTCATTTATGGTATTAATTAGCGAATTATAATTTCCCTCAACATATTGTTGAAGAATAAATATGGTTTTGTCTTGAAAGTCTATACGATCACCATGTACTCTTTATTGCATGCTTGCCTTGGGTTCACAGGTATGCCTACATTGTTGAGACATTTTCCTTCGATATCAAAATCACCATTAGGCGTCAACTTAAATCCTAGCCCGGCTGGACCCTGAGAGCCTACAGTAGGTCTGTGAAATCGGTTTGAACTTCTTCCGAACTTGTCAACACTCATTTTGATAATGATAGCATACATTCTGAATGCGGGATTAATATATGATATTCGACTCACGCAACTCCTCCTCAATTAAGTTTATCTCATTCAGATGATTGTTATTACCCGCTGCTTGAGATGCGACCGGTTCCGTACAGGAGCGGTTCCATACAGCCCGGTTCCGTACAGGGGCGGTTCCATACAGGGCGGTTCCGAACAGCTCCAGGGCGGTTCCATACAGCCCGGTTAGATGGACCTGCAATTATTCCGCGAATACTATTAGGGAATAGCGCGCCATGTTTACTTTTCTCATACGTTTTACTATCAAAATTTTTTATGTTAATTACTTCCGACTGCTTGATAAACCTCATCTTGCTGAATGAATGTCCAATATATAAAACAGGTATTTCTATAGTCTTACTTCATAATTAATCAGAGCGTGTAATAACACAGTTTTATAAAATGATCGATTATAGTTTAAAGCTTGACAGTACGAAACAAGCATTCGAGGGGTATGGACTAGTAAACTCAATAATCAATAAGTTACCCCTTGAATTACACCTCCCATCATATAATTTTTGTGGGCCTGGAACCAATATATTGAAGGAAATGTGTCAAAGAGTAACGGAGAAAAAGTAACCAAAACAAAGCTTGTCAACAATGGGGTAGCCTTCCTATTTGATGAGATCCGTTATGAGCTGAATGGAATAGAAATTGATAGCACTCGCAGTGTTGGCCTCACCACTACTATCAAAAACTATGTTTCCCTCAATAGAAATGAGAGTGATATGTTATACAACGGAGGGTGGTCACCCGACTCCCCTATCGATGTGAGCGGATTCTATTTTAATTTTTCCATACCGTTGAACAAATTATTGGGATTCGCCGAGGATTTCAAGAAAATAATTCCTAATGCCAGGCATGATTTTATTCTTACAAGATCACGCATGGATGATAATTCATTAATTTTTGCTGGACAAGATGATGAAAAGGCTAAGATAACCATACGCAAAATTCAGTGGAAAATCCCCCATTTCACATTGGCAGATTCTTACCAGCTACCACTATACAAATCTATAAATAATGGCACAACAATGAAATGTGCATTCCGAAGTTGGGACCTGTATGAATATCCTGTGTTACCAACCACTACTCATCACATTTGGAATGTTAAGACAACAACGCAAGTAGAGAAACCGCGCTAAATTATTGTGGCATTGCAAACCAATAAACGTAATTCATTGAAAGAAGATCCTACACACTTCGATCATTGCAATGTCACGAATTTAAGGGCTCATTTAAACTCGAATGTTTATCCATATGAGGATTTAAATCTAGCCTTTGAAAAGAGCAATTTAAGCACATTGTATAGTATGTACGCTAATTTCCAAAAATCATACTTTAATCGTTCAATATCGGAGCCCCTATTGTCAAGAGATCTATTTAAATCACAAGCTACTATCTTTGTAATAGATTGTAGGCATCAAACGGAAATAATTAAGTCAGGTCCAGTGGATATTCGTTTGGAAATCAAAACCTCACCCGCAATCCCCGACAATACTTCAGCGTACTGTCTCATGCTGCATGATCGAATAATAAGCTACAACCCACTAAATCAGTTTGTATCTAAAGACATGTAATATTATTATCAGTCGAATACGACCCTCTTCTGTGACAACATCATTCATTGAAAATGACTTCCTTTTTCATTCTCGATGTACAGGGTTTCAAGGGGCTCAATAATACATTTATTGCAAAAGAGATAGCTGTATTCAAAAATGGCCATCATCATCATTTTATCTTAACACCCCCTTTCAGCTCATCACAATTGACTACTACGTTAAGAAGACAAGCTCAATGGTTGTATCAAAACCATCATGGTTTGTTCTGGGATGGAGGATTTACAGAATTCACTGAAGTTAAGATATATCTTCAAAACACAATCCAGAAAACAACTGTTTATGTGAAAGGTCTCGAAAAAGCCCAATGGCTGAAAAAATTGTTAGATGAAAATGTTAATGTTATTAATGTAGAAGACGAAAATTGATAACCCGCCGTCTAGAGAAATTTCTTCGAGCTGGCTTGTGCAGCTCATCAACAACATTTCGTTTACTCATCTTAGAATGGAATGAATGCAAACAAGCAAAGTCTAAGATTTTATTATTATTTATTTATTAATTATCCTTTTATAGTAAGACATTAATTTCTTAATTCTAAGTAAGCTATTATCAAGCATAAAACATGCGCAAGTATCGGGTCCTTCTTTGCATAGATTCGAAGACCAGGAACAATTTAAAAAATGACATCCATATGTAGATTGAGTTGTCGTCACATTTTCAAACTGTCTTAGGAGCGATATGCAATCAATAAATTCATGGTAATGCTCCTCAAGTAGTATGTGTTGACTAGCCTTCATGAAATTTAATAGATCATCTAAAATCAATCCCGTATTCACATTTGAAATGTTGATCAATTTACGTTCAAACTACTACTGAATCATCCATTACCTTAAATCGGGCCCCAAGAAGTTGATTTGGTCTTTACATAGGGTTTATTATCTGCTACATATTTTTCAAGTAAATCCAGAAAGTATTTCCTAAACGAATTGAGTATTTCCAACGTTTTCAAATTAAGCTCATCAGCATACAATCTCAAAGTTTTATCGGCTTCTTCTAACTTCGCATCGAAAGTTGAATAACATTTCCTTAATATAGCATCAGTTGCACTATCAACATACTTTTTTGTTGCAGCATCTCCGTCATCTGTTGGCCCCCCAATGTTTTTCAAATGCTTATGTTGACCATCAAAAAATCCATTCAAGTTAAGCTTTAACGTTTTCATGATTTCGTCATTTATGGTATTAATTAGCGAATTATAATTTCCCTCAACATATTGTTGAAGAATAAATATGGTTTTGTCTTGAAAGTCTATACGATCACCATGTACTCTTTATTGCATGCTTGCCTTGGGTTCACAGGTATGCCTACATTGTTGAGACATTTTCCTTCGATATCAAAATCACCATTAGGCGTCAACTTAAATCCTAGCCCGGCTGGACCCTGAGAGCCTACAGTAGGTCTGTGAAATCGGTTTGAACTTCTTCCGAACTTGTCAACACTCATTTTGATAATGATAGCATACATTCTGAATGCGGGATTAATATATGATATTCGACTCACGCAACTCCTCCTCAATTAAGTTTATCTCATTCAGATGATTGTTATTACCCGCTGCTTGAGATGCGACCGGTTCCGTACAGGAGCGGTTCCATACAGCCCGGTTCCGTACAGGGGCGGTTCCATACAGGGCGGTTCCGAACAGCTCCAGGGCGGTTCCATACAGCCCGGTTAGATGGACCTGCAATTATTCCGCGAATACTATTAGGGAATAGCGCGCCATGTTTACTTTTCTCATACGTTTTACTATCAAAATTTTTTATGTTAATTACTTCCGACTGCTTGATAAACCTCATCTTGCTGAATGAATGTCCAATATATAAAACAGGTATTTCTATAGTCTTACTTCATAATTAATCAGAGCGTGTAATAACACAGTTTTATAAAATGATCGATTATAGTTTAAAGCTTGACAGTACGAAACAAGCATTCGAGGGGTATGGACTAGTAAACTCAATAATCAATAAGTTACCCCTTGAATTACACCTCCCATCATATAATTTTTGTGGGCCTGGAACCAATATATTGAAGGAAATGTGTCAAAGAGTAACGGAGAAAAAGTAACCAAAACAAAGCTTGTCAACAATGGGGTAGCCTTCCTATTTGATGAGATCCGTTATGAGCTGAATGGAATAGAAATTGATAGCACTCGCAGTGTTGGCCTCACCACTACTATCAAAAACTATGTTTCCCTCAATAGAAATGAGAGTGATATGTTATACAACGGAGGGTGGTCACCCGACTCCCCTATCGATGTGAGCGGATTCTATTTTAATTTTTCCATACCGTTGAACAAATTATTGGGATTCGCCGAGGATTTCAAGAAAATAATTCCTAATGCCAGGCATGATTTTATTCTTACAAGATCACGCATGGATGATAATTCATTAATTTTTGCTGGACAAGATGATGAAAAGGCTAAGATAACCATACGCAAAATTCAGTGGAAAATCCCCCATTTCACATTGGCAGATTCTTACCAGCTACCACTATACAAATCTATAAATAATGGCACAACAATGAAATGTGCATTCCGAAGTTGGGACCTGTATGAATATCCTGTGTTACCAACCACTACTCATCACATTTGGAATGTTAAGACAACAACGCAAGTAGAGAAACCGCGCTAAATTATTGTGGCATTGCAAACCAATAAACGTAATTCATTGAAAGAAGATCCTACACACTTCGATCATTGCAATGTCACGAATTTAAGGGCTCATTTAAACTCGAATGTTTATCCATATGAGGATTTAAATCTAGCCTTTGAAAAGAGCAATTTAAGCACATTGTATAGTATGTACGCTAATTTCCAAAAATCATACTTTAATCGTTCAATATCGGAGCCCCTATTGTCAAGAGATCTATTTAAATCACAAGCTACTATCTTTGTAATAGATTGTAGGCATCAAACGGAAATAATTAAGTCAGGTCCAGTGGATATTCGTTTGGAAATCAAAACCTCACCCGCAATCCCCGACAATACTTCAGCGTACTGTCTCATGCTGCATGATCGAATAATAAGCTACAACCCACTAAATCAGTTTGTATCTAAAGACATGTAATATTATTATCAGTCGAATACGACCCTCTTCTGTGACAACATCATTCATTGAAAATGACTTCCTTTTTCATTCTCGATGTACAGGGTTTCAAGGGGCTCAATAATACATTTATTGCAAAAGAGATAGCTGTATTCAAAAATGGCCATCATCATCATTTTATCTTAACACCCCCTTTCAGCTCATCACAATTGACTACTACGTTAAGAAGACAAGCTCAATGGTTGTATCAAAACCATCATGGTTTGTTCTGGGATGGAGGATTTACAGAATTCACTGAAGTTAAGATATATCTTCAAAACACAATCCAGAAAACAACTGTTTATGTGAAAGGTCTCGAAAAAGCCCAATGGCTGAAAAAATTGTTAGATGAAAATGTTAATGTTATTAATGTAGAAGACGAAAATTGTCCCAGCCTAAGAGAATTAAAATATCTATATCCTAATGAACCAAAATGTTTATCACATAGCAAGTGCTGCGCTTTGCAAAATGTTTACCTTATAAATAGATTTTTAACCGCCAAATAAAAAAAATTTAAAACAATAATCTTTCTTTTTTTATTCATTCTTAATTCTTGACAATTCTATTATCACCAACAACGAGCAGAAATTCCACTCCACCAAAAATACATGACGCACGCTCTTAACCGATAACGAAAACCATACCTCACTCCAGCCACACTCATAATCATCCAACCCAGCAGCGAATCTTATCTCGACCACACTCCCCCGCCCCCGAACCCCTTCCCCCGACCCCTTTACCCCTTTCCTTTCATCGCCAAGCCGCCCGCGCCGCCCAACCAACGCAATCCGCCCCCGGTGGCGCCAAGCCCGGCGGCACATCAAACAAAAAAAACCCCAAAAACCCCGGTGGCGCCAAGCCGTCGGCACATCAAGCAAAAAATAGATAACGAAGATGACACCCCCACTTCCGCTGACACCACGCGACAACACCCGTAGAGGTCACCCCAATGTCATATCTTCCCTCTCACTCGCACACTAAATTCCCATCCCCAAGTGCCCCACTTCCTACTGAACGATATCTGAACTCGTTTCGAATCTGAGGTCTCGTTTACCTAGCCTCCTACTTTTTTGTTTCATGCTTTCCTTAATTAGGCTCAAGGCCAGTCGAATTTAAGTTTTCTGGAAAATTTTAGGCTTTTCTTCAATTCTGCCTCCAAATGTGGGCGTGGCCCACAGTCTTGAAAGAGCAAAATGTGGAACTAAGCGTTTTCTACATATATATTAAGAAAATTTTTTTCAATTTCGAGCTAAAATATTGATTAAACTGCATTTGAAAATTTAGCCTTAAAATAGATGCCACGCCCACTAGAGGGGGTTCACCATCTAAATTTGTCATTTTTGTGTCCAACATTCACAAGTAGATGCTAAATGTCAAATATCAGCCTTTTAGAAAGTCTTACAGTTTTGAAAATTCTGGAGGTAGTTGCACATTAAGACTGATTGTGGGCGGGTTTTGGGCGGATCTCAAAAATTTTTACAATTGTACTGTTTCGCATAACGTGGATCTTATGTACGAAGTTTCAGCACAATAGCTCAAAATTTAAGGCCTATAAACATGTGACATACAGACGGACGGACGAACATGGCTCATTCCATTCAGAATTCGGTCTCGATCATATGCCCTTAAGGTCTTGGGGGTCTACCATTATTATTTCACCGTGTAACAAACTATGTGACAAACTTAATATACCTCCTATCCTATGGGATGGGGTATAAAAAGGGGCGTGCCATCATCGCCTCTTCAACTTATCAACCTAATTTTTATACCCTATTACACAGGAATGGAGTATATTTAGTTTGATACAGGCGAAAATGTAACATAAAGAAATAATGACGATAGACTCCCAAGACCTTAAGGGCATATGATCGAGACCGAATTCTGAGTCGAATGAGCCCTGTCCGTCCGTCCGTCCGTATTGCACCAATTTTTAGGCCTTAAGTTTTAAGCTAGGAATCTGAAATTTTGAACGTAAGCTCTCTGTCATCCGAAGCAATATCAGTGTTAAAATTTTTTAGATCCGCCTACAGACACGCCCACAATCGGTCAAAATGTGCAACAACCTTCGTTGCTTACAAGACTCTAAGACGTCGTGAAAAGCTGAAATTTCTTATTTAGCATCTTCTAATAATTATAAGTCATAAGAAATAAAAAAAAGTCCGCAGATCGTCCCTTGTAGGCGTGGTATCGAGTGAAAGTATAATCTTTCACATGCAATTCACAATGCAATTCACCTGTCGGTCTCGATCATAACTCTAAAAGTTCTTAGGGGTCTATGGTAATTATTTCACTGTGTTACAAACTATACATTAAAATTAATATACCCTGGGCGGGTATGTACATACAATATATAAAACTTTATTTATGTTTATACTGTAATAATGTGCCTCCGCCCACTTTTGTGGGCGTGGCGTTAAAAAAAGTGATTTTTATACCCGACCCAGGGTATATTAAGTTTGATGTATAGTTTGTAACGCAGTGAAATAATCACCGTAGACCGCTAAGACCTTTAAGAGATATGAATGGGACCGACAGGAGAATCGATTAAGCCATGTCCGTCCGTCCGCCCGTCCATCCGTCCGTATGTAAACAACTTTCAGGTCTTAAATTTTAAGGCAGAGAACTGAAATTTTGTGGGTTGGTTGGAAGTCCAGTCCTTCAGATTAAGTTTGAAAATAAGTTGAATCCGCCCACAGACACGCCCACGACAGGCCTGTATGTGCGACCATCTCTAATTTAAAAAAACACGTTTTGCAAATTTTAGCTGTTACAATGGCGCTAGCGCATTAATTTTTGGTACGTAACATTGCCTTATGATTGTCTTTAAGGTAGCCAAAAAAATTTAGATTTTTCATTGACCACGCCCACTTTTTAAGAGATTTTAGCTTAAAATGACTGTTTTTTCAATAAAAACATATGAAATTTGACAAAAAATTCTATGACCAAAGATGTAGATACTAGCATTTTCTAACTTTTATGTATATATTGTATGTGCCTCCGCCTACTTTTGTGGGCGTGGCGTTAAAAAGTAATTTTTTTGAGTTAAAAAGGCGGAGTTTTAGGCCGAAATGTATGCAACCACCTAGTATAAACCATTCAACAGTTATATTTTTATATCCCGCCCACTTTTTGGAGGCGTGGCAGTTTTCTTTTTGGTATGGTCGGGTATTTTGCAATCCGTCGTAGATGAATTGAAGCTTTTGCATACCCACTGTTGCACTTTCCCACTTGTTTCAGTTAAAAAGGCGGAGTTTTAGGCCGAAATGAATGCAACCACCTAGTATAAAGCATTCAACAGTTATATTTTTATCTCCCGCCCTTTTTTGGAGGCGTGGCAGTTTTTTTTGGTATGGTCAGGTATTTTGCAATCTGTCGTAGATGGACTGAAGCTTTTCCATAAGGACTGTTGCACTTTCCCACTTGTTTTTTTTTTTTTTCATTTGTTTTTCTACCAAAAAAAAATTAAAAAAATCTATTTGTCACCCTGCGTTTCAATAAAAATTTAAGTACCTAAACTGAATATTCGGCTACCATAAGTCCAGATAGTACAGTAGACTTGTAAAAAAAAAATGGAAGTACCTAGAGTAAACCAGTGAGTAAGTGCTTCAGTGGGTACGCAGAAGTTACAGTCCGTAAAACGGACCGTTGAATACCCCATCCTATCCTACATTGTAAAATGCTGATGGCAAAGTTATTTTTTGACATTTTATAAGTAATGCAAACTTCGCAAAAGGACGTGGTCCAACCGCCCTAATTACAAACTATTAATTATAAGATACTTCCACAGATATTTCCAAGTTACACTTAAATGTACGTAAAAATGCAATTTTTTGGTTCAAATTCAATATATTTGGAAAATCGACCCCTAAAAGGGGGCGTGGCTAAATACTTTATATAAACGAAATCTGGACTGAAGTCTCGTTTACCTAACCTGCTACTTTTTTTTGTTTCATGCTTTCCTAAATTAGGCTCAAGGCCAGTCGAAATTAAGTTTTTCTGGAAAATTTTAGGTTTTTCTTTAATTCTGCCTCTAAATGTGGGCGTGGCCCAAAGTCTTATATGAACAAAATTAAGAACTAAGTGTTTTCGAACTAAAATATTAAGCAAAATTTTTTCACAAACTAAAAAACCCAGTTTTTTTCTTTCTAAATTACACCTTTGTGACTTTGCCAAATTTTAATTGGCAAAGTCACCTACCGTTCTAGGTCCAGTGTGGGTGCAGATCAGATAGGTGTAGCGTGTGGGTGTAACAACGATATTTAATTAACAAGTGAGTCAGTGCAAGAGTTCGTCTGTGACAAACTTCAATATAACCGTCCCTATATACCGTGTAACGCTAAATCTTAAAATATTTTGTTACTGAATTTATATATTATTTGTAAAGGCCACGTCCCTAAAAGTGGGTCTGGGCTAAAAATTTAAATCAATTAATTGTATTTTGCTAGAATCATGACAAAATGCGTTAAAACCGAAAAAATATTCCGAAAAAAAAACAGTTTTTTCCTACAAAACGTCCCCTAAAAGTGGGCGGAGCTCAAAACAGTGCATGAGTCGGACTTAGAAAATAGTAATATCGTTATATTATAATATATATCTTTATATTATATTTATCTTAATATTTATGTGTCATATAATTGTTTTTTGGATTTGGAGTAATTTTTCCCAAAAATCGGGTTTTTAAAGATCTTATATGTTAAAAGTCAGCATGGTCGATATTATGGGCGGTCCAATTTTTGCTTTCTTAGAGGTTTTGAACCATTATTGCTCTATACCAAAATTTGAGTTCCTACGCCTTGTCTAACTTGACCAAAAGGCATTTTGAAAAAAAATTTGAAATAGAGGTTGTCTTACATTAAAGCCAGTAGTGGATTTACGGCGGAAGCCATTAGCGGATTTTATCAATTTTCACACTTTGTCTGTACCAAATAAGAACCAAGATACACTTCGAGTTTGAGCGTTCTAGCTCAGTTTTAAAGACCTAAAAACTCGACACATATGGAAAGATTGACAGACGGCCGGACAGACGGACATAGCGTAACCGATTCACCTGTCGGTCTCGATCATAACTCTAAAAATTCTTAGGGGTCTATGGTGATTATTTCACGGTGTTACAAACTATGCATTAAACCTAATATACCCTGGGCGGGTATGTATATACAATATATACAAATTTGTTTATGTATATTCTGTATGTACCTCCGCCCACTTTTGTGGCCGTGGCGTAAAAAAAAGTGATTTTTTTAGTTAAAAAGGCGGAGTTTTAGGCCGAAATGTAATCATCCACCTAGTATAAAGCATTCAACAATTATATTTTTATATACCGCCCACTTTTTTGAGGCGTGGCAGTTTTTTTGGTATGGTCGGGTATTTTGCAATCCATCGTAGATGGACTGAAGCTTTTGGCTACGCCCTGTTGCACTTTCCCACTTGTTTTTTATACACGCATAACAGTTTGATTACAGATTTAATATTGATGGAAAAAGGCAAAAAGTATTTTGGCCTTTTCTTAAAAAGTTTTACAGCCAGAAGGAAAAAAATTGAAATATGCTCAAAACAATATTGGATATATATATATATTGAAAAGCTTTTGAGAAATAAGGAATGGAAAATAGATACCCTTTTACAACGTGTTCAACGTCATACCTTTTCATCACTTCATTTAATTTTAGCCTTTCCCCAGCTACAGACTAAGCAGAGGCTTAAATACTTTTAGTATTTTCGAAAAAAAATCGTGAAAAAAATATTGTGCTCACCACTGTATCCGATATAGCATCAGCCAAATGATTTGAAAAAAAATCACACACATCAAGAATCATTTGGTATTTTCGGGAAAACTATAGAAACTATAGAAATTTTCGAATATTTAGATTCTGAGATTTAGCTCGAATAACTCATAAACATTTCAAAAATTATTTTTCAAATTATTCTAGAATTTCAACGGTGGTTGAAAAAAAAATGACTAACGGGTTTTTTGTTTTCATTTTTTTTTTCTTAATTTTTGCTTCTACTCCAGTGGTTTGTTTTTGTGTAAATTTTAGTTGATTGGATAGATACAACTAAGAAGTTATTGGCATTCTTTACCACTTCCATTTTAGTAAATCAACTTAAATGATTTGAAGCATCTCAAAAACCACGCAATATTTCAGCCCCTCTATATTTGTCTTTCGAACCTCAAAAAATTGTCTATGTCTGATATTTTTTTCAAAACGGTATAAATGTTACCGTTTTTGAGATAGTGTAAGGGTCCACGGAAAAGCCGCGTTTTAGCTTTTTTCTGCATTTTTTTCATCTTAAATCTGTAAAACGTTTATTCCGGACCTTTTGTTAAATACCGTTATATTTTTTTTTTGATTTTCACATAGTTTGCGCTAGCAACAGTTACATTTTTCTAACACTCAGAGCACAAATTTTTTAGTTATCGGTTCCGATTATAATGAAGTTTGGTTTGTATAGAAGGCGTATGAACCGCATTCTAAAATTTCTAAAATCTTTCAAAAATGGCGTTTCTAACCTAAAATTTTCTGATATTGTTTAAAAAACAAATTAAAACACTCGCTTTTATAACCGATAACTAAAAAAATTTGTGCTCTGAGTGTTAGAAAAATGTAACCGTAGCTAGCGCAAACTATGTGAAAATCAAAAAAAAATATAACGGTATTTAACAAAAGGTCCCGAATAAACGTTTTACAGATTTAAGATGAAAAAAATGCAGAAAAAAGCTAAAACGCGGCTTTTCCGTGGCCCCTTACACTATCTCAAAAACGGTAACATTTATACCGTTTTGAATGCCTCCGAATGTGGGCGTGGCCCACAGTCTTGAAAGAGCAAAATGTGAAACTAAGCGTTTTCTACATAAAATAATAAGTACATTTTTCACATGCAATCTTTCACATGCAATTGATTCAATATTTTCGTTCTAAATCGAAAAAAATTAATTTAATATATTATGTAGAAAACACTTTTTTTTTAAATCTCTTTTATACAAAGTTTTGGGCCACGCCCCCATTTGGAGGCAATATTTAAGAAAAACCTCAAATCTTCCAGAAAACATGGATTTCGACTACTTTTGAGCCTAACTTAAGTAAGGATAAGAAATAAAATTTAGCACATTAGCTTCACCGGGTTCTATACTAGATTCCGTTCCTTCAAAGCTTTTCAATGTTCCTTCAATATTTATAGGTTGATATTACGAAATTGTTGAATTTTACCCAATAAATTACATTTTTTGGCATCGAATGTAAAGAGTAATTGTTCGAATGCAATTTATTCAATGTTTTCGTTCCAAATCGAAAAAATTTTTCCTAATATGTTATGTAGAAAATATGAGGTTCTACCTTTAGTTCATACAAAGTTTTGGGCCACACCCATATTTAGAGGCACAGTTCCATAAAAACCTGTAGACTTCCAGAAAAACATGGATTTCGACTGCTTTTTAGCTTTACTAAGAGTAGAATAAGAAACCAACTTTACCACATAAGGCACACCGGATACTATTTCAGATTTCGTTCATACAAAGTTTTCGGCCACGCCCACCTGTAGAGGTCAATTTAACAAAATTATTGAATTTAAACCAAAAAATTACAGTTTTGTGTACATTTTAGCCGCAAACTTGGATATTTCCATGCTAATATTCATTTTCGGTTAAAAAGCTTGAAAATGCCACGCCCCCTTTTTCTTTAAATAAAAGTGAACAAAAACTTAAAAGGAAGGATTTTTTTTCTATTTAAAATGCTGCATATATGGTAACTGGGCGGGTATGGAAAACAAGAAAATAAACGAATGAAAAGGAGAATAAAAATGGAACGGAGAAAATGAATGGAAAGGAGAATAGGAATGAAAAGAAGAATCCATTACAGACGGACCGAAGCTATTATATACGCACTGCTTTATTCTTGCACTTACTCACTGCTATGTATCAATTTTCTTATCAGATGTGGTATAAACGTGTTGATCGCGGTTTTATATAAAAAAATTGATATTTTTTTACTAAGAACCGCCTCAAAGGTTGGCATTGCAAAAACTAATTAATTTGAGTCGATAGTTCACGCACATATCTGAACATTTTCAGTGCAAGTTTTTTGGATTTAAAGCAAATAAATCAATTTAAAAACGTTTATTAGAATACATATTAAATATGGCCACGCCTACAAGGGGGCGGTTTTAGCTTTTTTTTAAATGCCAATCACAAAACACTTAAGCGAGGATATCACATACCAAATTTCAGCTTCCTATGGCAACTTTGATTTTTCGTGCTATTGAGTAAAGTGGGCGTGTCAGTGGGCGGATTTCAAAATATTTTACACTTGCACTGCTTCGGGACCTAGAAAGAACAGATATCAAGTTTCAAGTTCCTAGCTCAAAATTTAAGGCCTAAAATCTACCGACAGACGGACGGACGGACATAGCTCATTCGACTTACGATTCGGTTTCGATCATATACCCTTAAGGTCTTTGGGGTCTACGGTAATTATTTCTCTATGTTACAAACTATGAATCAAACTTAATATACCTCCTTTCCTATGGGATGGGGTATAATCACCGCACAATTAAATATTTAGTATAAAAACCACTGAGTAAGTGCTACAGTGTGTACGCAGAAGTTACAGTCCGTAAAACGGACCGTTGAATAGCGCATCCTATTCCATATTCTTTGGGATATTCCACGCCCACTAGAGAAAGTTTAACAATTAAAATTGTCTTTTTGTGTCCTACATTTACTAGGAGATTCTAAATGTCGAATTTCAGCCTTTTAGAACGTCTTACAGTTTTGAAAACTCTGGAGGTAGTTGCACATTTAGACCTATTGTGGGCGTGTCTTAGGGCGGATTTAAAATTTGTTTACACTTGTACTGCTTCGCATGACTTGGACCTTACGTACGAAGTTTCAGCACCCTAGCTCAATATTTAAGGCCTATAAACATGTGACATACAGACGGACGGACGGACGGACGGACATGGCTCATACGATTCAGAATTCGGTCTCGATCATATGCCCTTAAGGTCTTGGGGGTCTACCATTATTATTTCACCGTGTTACAAACTATGTGACAAAATTAATATACCTCCTATCCTATGGGATGGGGTTAAACTGTCCCATGGGATGGGGTATAAGAAGGAAAATATTTCTTATTTATACCCCATCCCATAGGATAGGAGGTATGTTAAGTTTGATTCATAGTTTGTAACATAGAGAAATAATCGCCGTAGACCCCAAGACCTTAAGGGCATATGATCGAGACCGAATTGTTAGTCGAATGAGCCATGTCCGCCCGTCCGTCCGTCCGTCCGTGTGTCGGTAGTTTTTAGGCCTTAAATATTGAGTTAGGAACTTGAAACTTAATAACTCTTCCTTCTAGGTCCCGAAGCAGTACAAGTGTAAAAAAATTTAAAATCCGCCCACTGACACGCCCACTTTCCTTGTTAGCATGAAAATTCAAAATTTTCGTAGGAAGCTGAAATTTGGTACGCGTTATCGTCGCTTGAGTTTGTGATTGACATTTCAAAAAAGGCAAAAAACGGCCCCCTTTTGAGCGTGGTCTTATTTCATTTGCATTTTATTAAGCATTTTTTATTCAATATATTTTCTTTTAATCCAAAAAACTTCCGCTATAAAATGTTAAGATATGTGTGAAAGCTATCAACTCAAAAGAATAAATTTTTGCCACACCCACTTTTGAGGGCGTGTTTTAATATAAACCAAATTTTTAATGTGAAAATGCAATCAACACGTGACATTTCAAAATAGGCAAAAACCGCCCCCTTTTGGGCGTGGTCATATTTCATTTGCATTTTATTAAGCATTTTTTATTCAATATATTTTCTTTGAATCCAAAAAACTTCCACTATAAAATGTTAAGATATGTGTGAAAGCGATCAACTGAAAAGAATAAATTTTTGCCACGCCCACTTTTGGGGGCGTTTTTAACTATAAACCAAATTTTTAATGTGAAAATGCAATCAACATGTGTATTTTCTTCTTTTGATAAAATATATAAACAAAAAAACGATGCAATTGAAAAAGGGGCGTGGTTTTAATTCAGAAATTCTAACTACAGTTAAAGTTAATAGAAAATGAAATTTAACAACCAAGATTTATGACACAATTCGGAGCTTAAAAGTGGTCAATTGGGATGGTCAAATTGCGATCCAACGATCCGCCTAGTTTTATTTTATAAACAAACTTCATCGGCTGTCATATCTTATTTTGATTGAATTATTATAGTTATGTTTGATTAAAAAGTATGTTTGCTTTTATTTTCCTACGATTCCCACAAAATCGAAAACAATTTTTTACATTTGTATTCGATTTTTTGGGAATCTAAGATTCTGATCGGGATTCTAAATTCTACAAATGTATGGGAAATCTAATAGATTTCAATTAGATTTGGGACTTTTTACTCTGAATCTAGATTCTGATTTGGTATTGAAAAGGGTATAACAAGCCATACATTTACATTTTATTGCATACTCCTCAACGAATATTTAAGATGTCATTCATTTACCTTTCAAGGACTTACACCCAATTGCACAGATGGAAAAAATAAATTTTGTTTTGTGGCTTCTATCTGACGCTCAATTGCATTCATGGTTTTTTTTTATTTATTGATTTACAAATAACCGAAGGGCCACAATAGTAAAGCTCTTGCGGTAGTAAGAACTGTCAAAAGTCGAGTTTATACTAAATCAATACTACCTTCGCGTACAATGTGGAGCTGTGGCTGTAGTTTGTCGCTGGCTGTAACGGTAGTATAAGAGTTAGCCAACTTTCAACTATTGTAGCGCTTAGAAAAAAAACGAAACTGGATTGAGATTTTGTGTGTTTCTTTTAGTTTTTTATGTGTGCCAGTCAGTTGTTCTTCTAAATAAGCAAGTCAGTATCTTGCTTGCTTATACGAAAAAGACTATATTCTGTAAAACATGTGGGAAAGTGAAACAGTTCATATGTCAAAATTTCAGTTCATCTGCGACAGATTGCAAAATACCTTACCCTATCTAAATAGGAAACTGCCACGCCTTCAAAAAGTGGGCGGTATATAAAAATATAACTGTTAAATGCTTTATGCTAGATGGATGCATACATTTCGGACTAAAACTCCGCCTTCATTCGATAACTCGATCAAATGAAATAACAATTGTGCAACTACCTCTGTTTCTTAAAATCACTTCAATATCTGTTGACCTATGTATGTGTATGTTCCTGTTGTGTTAGTACTCTAAATTTTAATAAAAATTAAAGCCTGCAGTGTAATAGAAAAAAATGTCATCCAAAAATTAGCTGCTGCCACTTTTTAATCAATTTTAGAAAAAAAAATACGTTTTTTCAATTAGTTTATATGAAAACGGGGAAAAATTAACAAATGTTGTCCTTGTTGATTGGTTTAAATGTTCGTGAAAATTCTGGATTTAAGCAAGTTATACTTAGTTGAAAAACATTCAAAGGCTTGTTAATACATTGGTTATGACTATAATTCTAGTCTAATAATATGACTATCTTTCCGAAAGCTGAGAGTAGACTTTAGCGATGCTGTGAGACATTTATACGTATGATGCCGAAACGACAGACTCTCGGAGTTTTTTCGAAGGTTGGATCTGCCTGAACCAGCACAACAAAATTGCGTTCAGAATTCAACATTGACTATGAACGCATTAATTATTTAAGCTCTTCGCAGCTCTTCTTGATTCATTCTGTTAGGCTTTGGAATGCTTTTTTGAATATATCAAACGCATGTTATTAAACCGACTGTGAGAACTGAGCAAGTGGTCGATAGCGATAAGGGCTATCGGACATGCGCGGTCATGCACTGCACACCCAACCGCTGCATAGTGGGGGCAGTCAAGTGTGTCCCGCGGAGTTGTTAGCACGTGCATCAGCACGTGCATCAAACAACCACAGGGTAAATATGCATATTATCGATATACTAAAGTGAAGCGTTAGGTTAAGTATAAATCTGCAAAGAAGATGTGATATGAAGTAATAATCTCATGTCGTGACATGAATGTTAGAATTAAAACGTGGTTGTTTATTTGATATTTGGCAAAAGAGGTGCAGTAGTCATGTAATTGACAATTACGATAAATTGCATTGAATTGCGGTTTGATTGCGGGTGGTACATAGACATTCAATTGTCACGCATCAACGAGAAAGCTCCAACAAGCATGGGACAGAATTTGTGTCTGGACGAAGACTTGGCGAATCGCTCTTAACAAGTCTACGAACAAGTCTATGCAGGTGAATTTTACTTACAAAAGGGTTAACAATTTACCTCTGTTCATAAATTCTGCACAAATACCTAATGCAAATGAAGCGAAATATCTAGGAATGACACTGGACGCTAAACTAAGGTGGAAACCACACGTAAAGAAGAAGCGTGACATCTCGAGATTAGGCTCAGGGAAATGTATTGGCTTATCAGAAGGTTTTCGAAATTAAGCATATATAACAAACTGCTCTTGTACAAGCAGGTGTTAAAGCCGTCCTGGACATACGGTATACAGCTTGGGGGTTGTACCAAGCCGAGCAACATGTCCATGTTGCAGACTTTCCAAAACAAGACGCTAAGAGCAATTGTGAATGGTCCATGGTATATTAGGAATAGTGATATTCACAGAGATTTTGGAATAGCTACCATGAGCGAAGAAGTAACAAACTTTTCGCGAAAGCTAAATGCTCGCCTTTATATTCATTGCAACAATGAAATGATCCATACTCTCAACGAGACTCTTAACGATGTAAACAACGAGCGACGACTACAAAGAACAAGGCTACGATCTAGCGACGTAGCGTCAAGCCGCACGAATGAACGGCTTAGTAGGTGCATTAACTGGATAGCAACCTACCCAATGCGATAAGCACTACGGAAGCGTAAACTACTTGTTAAGGTAACTTAGTTGTATTCAAGAAGTATTATGAGAGAGCGAAAAGTTACTACTATGAAGTGCCTTCTGGCAGTTTCGTAGTGTCTCTCATAAATGGGTAGTTTTTTAGCACGTGGAAATCGGGCATAACCAATATCGGCTGCTACGGTATTATATACCTGCTATAGTGGGCGTTTTGGTATCTTTTAAAGATTTTAAAGTTTTAGCCTCCGTCCATCCTAGTATTCAAAAAAAAAAAATTGTCACGCATTAAATTACGAGAGAGAGCAAGAAGAAAAGTCGTATCTTGTATTGGGAAAAAAAGGTAAGACATTAAATTGTCTTGCATCAAATTGCGAAGAATGCATTAAATTGCGAATTATTAATCTGCAGGACAGAAATTAGTGGTTCAGAAATAGCGCCATTTCTCTGCCATATTATCGAGAAGGAATCGATCTGGTCGGAGTGGGAAAAGTGGCTTCGCGCATTTAATCTTTACCTGGAAGCAAAATAAATAACCGACCCTACGAAGAAGAAAAGCAAATTACTTCATTTGGGGGGAACACAGCTTTTATGTTGAGACAAATTTATGTTGAGACTGCGGAACCAGGCTGCAAAGTGCACATTTGGGGATGCAATCCAGAAATATTGGACGTCAATCTAAAAGACAAACTTATTGATTCATGGGCTCCAAGAGAGCTGAAGAAGAAATTACTCGAGAAAGAACATACACTTTCTGAGGTCGTAGATATAAGATAGGTGTACGTGCGAGTCGGAGGCCATGGGACTGCCCACAACATCTATTGGCATCAACCGCATTGTGTCTAAAAGTGAGCCGAATTTATTAAGTGAGTGTAGCAGGTGCGGCTCCCGTAGGCATTCAGAAATCTGCCCTGCCAAGAACGCTAAATGCAACAAGTGTGGTTTTACTGGACACTTTGCGGTAAAATGTAGAACCAAGGGCAATAAAGGGAGAAAAAACGATGCTACGGGCACTGATGTCAAACGGCGGCGATTCCAATCTTCAAAGGTGCGTTTTGTAAGCGAGGTAAACGATCATGATACTGCTGGCAATACGTTTGAAAAATTTGAAGAGCATAGCTGCTTTCGAGTATCTAAAATGGAAGACACTGCGAAGGAGATAGTTGATCGGAGGGTTATATCGGAGGGCGACTGCTTCCAAAGCTTATAGATTCAGGGTTTCGTCATAACCTTTTAACCGAGCAATATGGAGAGATGCTTTTCAGAGAAAAAGCTGCCATATGGAACCTTCGAAAAGAGTCGGAACCCAAATTTCGTGCTTATGCCGGTAGAAATTTGTTAAATGTGAAGATGGGTTTTGAAGCGACTATAGGAGCAAACAGAGACACCGATATGATTTCTTCATTCTATGTAATTGAGAATGGAAGACAATCACTTTTGGGCACGACACGGCCGTCAAACTAAATGTCTTGAAGCAAGGGCTCGACGGTAATCGAGCCAAGAGCATGAAGTTTTTGGGCCATTTTTTGTCGACTGCTGGAATAGATAGATAGATAGATAGATTGCTTCCTTATTAAATAAGAATAAATTACAAATTTGTTGATTGATAATACGGACATGGCAAAATTGCCGTCTGCTGGGAATGACAATTGGCATAGAAAGTATAATACAACATGAAGTTAGGCAAAGAAAAGAAAAAGAAAAAATAGAATAAAAAATTAAAAGAAAAATTCAGTTACATACTTCTTAAATAAATAATAAAATAGTTCTTACAATAGTTATTTTGAATTACGTTGAAGGACAGTATGGAGACCAGATCTATACACGTTCAAAAAGTTAATTATTATTAAATTATTAGTAAGAGATCGGATGCACCAGCGAGGCTCTTATAACAATTTTGATGATTTGCAACATAAAAGCTCATGAAAATTTTGAAGTTATTTAAAGCAGAAACGTTAGCAATCTCAATGATTTGAAACATAAAAAGTTAGCAAATAGACCTTTGGCTAAAGGAGTTAGAAAATAGTATAGGCTTGAGGTTGAATTATCTAGAAGCTATTACGGTAAATCAGCGCACGATTGTAATATTTGTACAAATCGAGCCATCCCCGAGCTCCATTCAATATTTCATAAAGGCTATTTACGGACAAACGACTTTCTTGGAAATATAAACGGTAAATTTCTTGTAAGATAATGTCACTCCGCAATAAAATGGAAAACATTTTCGGGAACTCTTAAATTGCAAAGACTACAAGTCTCCACGAGGTCGGTTCGGTGTGGTATGAATTTTAAATTTAATAATTCCACTCTGGCTCTAAAAATTATGCTTATAACTTGCGGCGACAAAAAAATGTATGAACTCTTAGAGTCTTATCTTGACAACAGACTATTCCGAGTGAGATACGGGAGCGAATACTCAGAATTCAAAGAAATACAAGCCGGCGTTCCACAAGGTAGCGTCCTCGGTCCAACACTGTTTTTACTTTTTACAAGAGATGTACCTCAAGTAGAGACAACGACTATAGCCACGTTCGCTGACGACACGGCTATCCTCGCTACGGATAAGACAGTCGAACAATCAACGGGAAAACTCCAACGCGCTTTGAATAAAATATGCGAATGGACAAAGGCCTGGCGAATCCTCCTAAATGAGACAAAATCAACGCATGTAAATTTTACTTACAAGAGGGTAATCAACTTACCTCTATTTATAAACTCGGTACAAATTCCGTACGCAAACGAGGCGAAATATTTAGGCATGACCCTAGACGCAAAACTTAAGTGGAAGCCACACGTTAAAAAGAAACGCGATGAACTTGAAATCAAGCTACGAGAACTGAATTGGCTTATCGGACGTTATTCGAAACTAAGCGTATATAACAAACTTCTATTGTATAAGCAAGTGCTAAAACCATCTTGGACGTACGGTATACAACTTTGGGGTTGTACCAAACCAAGCAACATATCTATTTTAGAAACTTTTCAGAATAAGACACTAAGAGCAATCGTAAATGCTCCATGGTATATAAGAAATAGCGATTTACATCGAGATCTAGGCATCGCAACCGTGACCGACGAAGTAAGAAACTTTGCACGGCCAACGAAACACGGCCATTGCAACCACGAAATAATCCGAACTCTGGATCAGACAAATCTTGCACGCCGACTACAACGAACAAGACCGTTGGATCTAGCGTCGTAAGAGGAAACCGCACATAATGACGGTATTGCAGGTGCTTTCGTTGGAAGGTAGCCTGCCAAACGCGATTACTATACAGGAGCATGAACTACTTGTTAAGGAAACTTAGTCGTAGTCTTACAAAGATTGGGAGGTTTTTTAGTGAGTAAGAATCTCACACTACTATGAGCACGCGCGTTCGATTCTCATAGTGCCTATGAAGGTTTTTACCTACCCACGGAAAAAAAAAAAAAAAAAATATTGAAATTGAAATAGCTTTCAGGGGCTAGCAAGGGATGGTTTAGGTTTCTGTAAATTAATCTAGAGGCTGACGACGATGCTCTATTCGTATAATTTGAGATGCTGAATTATACGATGCTGATCGTATAATTTATCATCAACTTTCGCAATGATCATTACACAAAGCACATGTCAGTCGTTGACATTGGTTTCAGTCAGGGACACATCCAGGTCGTGAGACAACGCTAGTTGGTTCCAGTCACTATATGGATAAGACTTTGATAGAATTAACCTCGATAGGATTGCCTTGGGAAGACTATTCTTGCTTCTCATTATTTCCCTTGTTTAATAATCAGAGTGTGCTTTCAGGTTTTGACCTGAAAGAAAAGACGCTTAAAGAAAAATCGTTGTACAGCTTCAAATTCGTCAAAGCGGCTCACCCCAAAAGCCTGTACTCCATAGCACATGCATTTGTAAACTGTAGAGTTAAACACCTTATATTAGGAAGAAAGATCGATGTTTTGCTTTGCAAAGAATTTTTGTGACATCATGTTAAGTGCCAGCTTAGCTTCACTACTTTTGTCTCTTGCATGCTTGTGAAAGTTTAAGTTATATGACAACAAAACACCAAGATACTTGAACTCACGAGCCACCTCAATGAGGTCAATGTTGAGACGCCAACTTCCTTGCCGGAGACTTCTTTTTTGTAGGCTCTCAAACATCATTACCTTCATTTTTGCGATGTTGATATGGAGGTTCCAAGTTTCACAGAACGTTTGGAGTCGATTTATCTGTAGTTGCAGCGAAGAAGGATTATCTTCCAGCAGCACCCAGTCATCAGCATAGAGGAGAATCTCTATGTTATTTGCCGCAAAGTAAATTCCACCAGGGAGAGTTTCAGTTATCGCGTTTATGTACAGAGCGAATAGTATTGGGCTTGAAATTCAACCCTGTGGGACGCCTACCGACGTTTCAAACCACTCAGACAAGTTGGATCCACCCCACACAGCTGTACTCAAAGACGATAGAAATTTAACGTATACCATCAAAAACTTGCTTGATACTCCAAGAGACGCCAACTTGTAAATCAGGGCTTGCCTGTTGACAGTGGCCAAACGCTGCTTTGAAGTCAACGAATCATACATAGACTTTCTTATTTTTTTCAATATATTTTCTAGCGATGCTCGTTAAAGTAAAAATGTGATTAGTCGTTGAAAACCCAGCACGAAAACCCGCTTGGAATATACTGAGAAGATTGTTGTCTTCTATCCACAAGGAAAGTCTTTTGTAAAAGACTGTGGCGAAAATCTTTCTTAAAGTATTAAGTATTGAGATGCCTCTATAATTTTCTGGCCAATCAATATCACCTTTCTTAAACATAGGAAATACTAGTGCTTTGAACACGAAGGTACACAGGCATTGTTGTAAATTAAATTGAAAAAATCCACGATGTAATTTTTGATTTGTTCTGTTCCGTTTTTGAGGAACTTGATTGGAATACCATCGCAACCCGGGGCATTGTTGTTCTGCATGGTAAACAGACAAGTTTCAAGTTCTCCTAGAGAAATCGGACAGTCGAACTCAGGAACAGTTTATAAGGTGGCGCGTAGCTAAAAGTATGAAGACACTCCTCCGCTGATAGTAGTGTTTTAAAATGAGCAGCTAACGTATCAGCTTCGACAGCAATCTTCGACTGATGGAAAAAAACCGGATCCGGAGAAGGTCGAGGCTGTCATGGAATTCAGACAACCATCTAGCAAGAAAGAAACAAGAAGTTTTTAAGGCCTTGTGACATACCTTGGGAAATTTATTCCTGACCTTGGTGACATGACTGATTCACTACGGAATCTGACAAAGAAGGATATTAAATTTGTATGGGGTCAAAGTCAGGACAATGCGTTTCAAAAATTAAAGGGGCAACTGGCAAAAATACCAACCCTTACGTATTTTGACCTGAAGAAACGAATTCGACTAATAGTTGACGCAAACCCAGTTGCGCCAGGAGCCGTTCTCCTTCTTAGGACCTGGAACTGGAGGAGGCTGTTAGTAATATCAAAAATGATTCCTGGGATACGAAGAGTACCAGTCGTTTTTTTCCATTTCGCCTTGAATTGTGCACTGTAGGAAACATTCTGCTATGGGGAAATAAACTAGTTATACCGAGTTCTTTAAGGTATATGGTCTTAGAGCTGGCACATGAAGGATACCCAGGCGAGACAGTAATGAAACGGAGGATTCAACCGAAGGTATGGTGGCCGTTAATTGGCAGGAACGTTGAAAAATTCGTCAAAACTTGTAGCGATTGCTTGTTTGTTTCGAGACCGGACCAACCAACAACAATGGAGATGTGTATTTCCGGATGGACCATGGCTAGAGATGTGGCATTTGATTAAATTGGACCCCCACCAAATCATGAGTACATTTTCGTAGTCATCGACTACTATTCAAGATATCATGAGGTGAAATTTCCTAAAAGAATAACGTCAACGGTGATCATAGGATATCTTGAAGAAATGTTTGCAAGATTGGGATATCCAAAATTCATAACAGCCGACAATGGACGTCAGTTTGTAAGCGAGGAGTTCATGCAGTACTGTGCAAATAAAAATGTTCATTTATTTCCGTCACCACCATATTGGCCACAAACTAAGGACGGTAACGAGGACGGTAAAGAGTTTCGAAGGAACATCAGTCATCTCAAACGAATACCGAACTTTTCGGAGTCTGGTTCCAGCTCAGCCTCAGGTACTAATCTCGATTCGTCTACTCTTTCAGATGAGAATACTGTATCTTTTAAGAGAATATGCTTAAGTTAATTGTAAAAATTAATGTCGCACATTGAGAACTACTTTTTATCTAATAATTTTATTGCTTATTCAGTTGAGCGGTAGTGTATCTATAACTATAGGTAAAAAAACTATAACTAACTTACTTCATAGGTAAAAAAACGAAATAATAAATATTTATACAAACAATATGCGAGCAGTAATTGATTGCTAAAGGTGGGTGCCGTGGCGCAGTAGTTAGTGTGTGTGCCTCTGACGCCGGAGGTCTGGGTTCGAATCCTGCCTCTGCCACCTGAAAAAAAGACTTGTTCTTTTTTACTGCTGCCACCTCCGCGAGGGTCTGACAAACCCTCCGAGAGTAACATTTGTCTTGAAAAACTTCTCAAAGTGCCGTTCGGATTCGGCAAAAAATTGTAGGTCCCCTTGTATGTGAAAAAAATATAGCACACACACCATACATGGTTGAGACGTTGGCCCTGGTTCACCTCGAGCTGTTGCGCCACTCTATTTATTTATTTTTTATTTTAATTGATTGCTAAAGAACCATTTGTTCATGTCCGTTAATATCTTTGAACTCTAATGTTTCTTGAGTTCGAAGTAATCGTGGTGAAAAGCAACGTGGCGAAAAGCAACGTGGCAAAGAGCAACGTGGCGAAAAGCAACGTTTTGCTTTGGTGGCGAAAGCAATATGGCGAAAAGCAACGCTCCCATTTTAATAAATGTTTGAGTACCTAAACTTAATATTCGGCTTAAATAAGTACCTACAGTAGATTTGGTAAAAATAATTTACAGTACCGAGAGTAAAATTAATGAAAAAATATCCATTTTAAGAATTTTAATACCGGGCAAACAGTCAAACAAAACATGATGACAAACCCGCTGATGATACAAACCGCAATGCTTCGTTGAAATGTCAATTTTTGGTTTTCTGCATATTTTTTACTTCACTGCAACAGCAGCATTAAATAACTCGTATACACAGATCTTATATGATATCCTCTCAAAATTAAACTCAAAATATTCTATAAATATTGTATAAGCGAAACAAATGAGTTATCGAGATGCGGTTGGAAAAATGCCATAAGGTCCGAAAACGTCATTGAAAGAAAAGAAAAACAAGTGGGAAAGTGCAACAGTGGGTATGCAAAAGCTCGCTCGATCCATCTTGCGACTTGGCACTCAGGATTTTTAAACTGCAGTCACCATTTGAGCGCGGCGTGATCTTGAAGCGCAAGTTGAACTTCTGTTCACTCAGGTCCTTCTGGAAGTGTTTTGTCGCCAGTATTAGAGCAAGGAGCTCTCGCCTGGTAAAACAGTAATTTCTCTCTGGTCGGGTTAGAACTTTGATGAAGTATGCTATCACTTTCTCCTGCCCATTGCGTAATTGCGACAAAACTGCGCCAACACCTACATACCTAGGGTCTGCGTCCACAATAAATGTCCTGCCGGGAATGAGGTAAGCTAGTATCGGTGCTTCGCAAAGACGCTGCTTTAGATATTGAAAGCTTCTTTCACGCTCACCTGACCATTTAAATTGTCTTTCCTTCTCAGTCAGCTGATGCAGAATCCCTTCACAATCCCGGCGAAATCCTTAACGAACCTCCTCTAGTACGAAACAAGACCAAGAAAGCTCCTGAGCTGGTGTTTGTCTTTGGAAACTGGCCAACTTTTTGCAGCTTCTATTTCATCTGGATCGTTCTTCACTCAATCCATCGACATCACATGCCCCAGATACTCCACTTCTGCTCTGAAGAGAGCACATTTTTTTTGGATTGAGCTTGAAGTGTGCTGCCCGAAGTCGTGAGAACACCTCGCTCAAGTTGTCGCGATGTTCAGCGAACGTCTTTTCCAGAACGAGACGTCATCCAAGTACACCAGGCAGACTTTCCACGTCAGACCATGTAAGACACCTCTTCCGATCTCCTCTCCTTGTCTGAGCTTAACGGTGCTCTTATTTGTGTTCATCAGTCTTACCGGCACCATGTTGTTCTTGGTTTCGTTTGGTTCTCGTTTTCGCATACCATAGGGTTCTTGGTTTTTTGCTTGGTTCTCGTTTTCGCATACCAAGGGATCTTGACGTTTCGATACCTTAGCACCTGCACTCAAAGGCCTAGAATTAGCTCGTGTGCCTTCATGAAGTCTACTCCAATGATGCATTCGTCGCATATGTCGGCTACCAAGAATGCATGTGAAAGGTCAATCCCTCTATGTGTATCTTTAGCAACACCTCCCCGTATACTTTTGGTTGCTTCTCCTTTAGCTGTCTTCAGACTGTAGTAGCTGGTGTTATGTAGCCAAGACGTCTGAACAAGGTCTCTTCGGATGATGGAGGCCGTAGCACCTGTGTCAATAGTGGCCACATATTTTCTGTTGGCGATGATTGCCTTCCCTTTCAGACTCTTAATGCAGCGTTTAGTTTTCGAAACTTGGATGATGGTCCTGGTGGGTCCAGCAGGCTGATAGTTGTCCCTGCCGAAAGCTTTTTCGTTCTGCCTTCTTCTAGCGCAATGTGGGCAGCTTGCTTGTCTAGCTGGAGCTCCGCACTGTCGCTACGTGTCCCAGCTTGTTGCAATCCCAGCATCTCATTTGTCCCCGAGCGGTGTTCGTGTTTTGCCTTTCAATTTCATGAGCACTCTAGCGTAGCCATTTGCCTGACGCGATGGCTACCTTGCGAAGCTTGGTCTGCAGCCTACATTGTTAGGGCAAATGCAAGTGCTTCATCGAGAGTCTTCTTACCTGTCATTCTCTCAGCCATTTGTAGCTTTCCATCCACAATGGCATAAGAAAACGCATCTCTTGCCAACTCTTTTATTATCTCCCTGCTGTTGTCGGGACAGGACAAATTTGCCAATCGCTCGATGTCGGCTCTGAACTCTCCGGCGTGACTGGACTCGGTAAACTTGCTGCATGTAGTTGTCGCCAAACCTCATTTCGATGGCCTCTACCATGGCATCATATTTTTTTTGTTTTTCTTCAGGGATAGTCTGAAGCAATTCGGCGGCTGTTCCACTGAGCACGAGCGTGAGAGCAATCGGCTTGTCTTCATCGTCCCAGTCAACGAGGCGGCTTCAAATTGTCTCTTATAAATCGGCCATGATGTTTGGCCATCGAACACAGGCGGCTGCATTTCTTTGCGTCGTGGGCTGTCGATGGAGTATTTTCAAACTATCTTCTTCTTGACGTAATCGAGCTCCTTAGCCAGCTGTTCATACTGCTGTTCCACTTTTTCTACTTGCACTTCCACATCGGCGAATTTTTCTTCCAGTATTTCTATTTTGCTTTAAATTTTTTAGGTCATTAAATCTTTCGTCAAATCAAGTGTACTGTGCATCGAGTTTCCCCTCAATACCCTTTTGGAGACCTTCTGAATGAGTTCTTTTGCTCCTCGAGAGCATTCTTTTGTTCTTCGAACTTGCTTTGGAGAGCATTCTTTTGTTCTTCCCGCGGCCGCTCTCCAGCTTCTCGAATTTCTCGTCCAGATTTCCGAACTTCTCCAAGAGCAACTTCATTAAATCGGGCAGTTCATCGGCAGTACTTTCTTTGCTTTGTTGCTGTTCTTCTTGAACTTCAAACAACATCGTGTCTGGCTGGGTCTTCATCTTCTTCGACAATAGCGTCCTGGAGTCGGAGCAACAATTCTCTTCTGAGTCCCGAGGTCTGGAGGTTTCTCTTACCCAATTTAGCTTTTACCAGATAGCTCGTACCCAACTCAGCTGTTGTCAATTATTGTTCAATTTTCCGACCCATTTTTAATTATTTTCACACAATTTTTATAACACAATCAGTTTATCTTTTATATCTGTTCCAGAAAATTCACTCGCGAATAAGTAAGCGACACTGTTTTAATACCCCATCCCATAGGATAGGAGGTATATGAAGTTTGATTCATAGTTTTTGACATAGAGAAATAATCACGAATTGAATTCTTAGTCGAATGAGCTATGTCCGTCCGTCCGTCCGTCCGTCTGTAGGTAGTTTTTAGGCCTTAAATTTTGAGCTAGGAACTTGTAACTTAACATCTGTTCTTTCTAGATCCCGAAGCAGTACACGTGTAAAACTTTTTGAAATCCACCTTTACTTAATAGCATGAAAAATCAAGGTCGTCGCAGGGAGCTGAAACTTGGTATGCAATATCCTCGCTTAAGTGTTTTGTGATTGGCATTTAAAAAAAAGTGAATACCGCCCCTTGTAGGCGTGGTCATACTTAATATGCATTTGTCTTTTTTGTGTCTTACATTCACTAAGAGATGGTAAATGCCAAATTTCAGCCTTTTAGAACGTCTTACAGTTTTGAAAACTCTGGAGGTAGTTGCACACTTAGACCGATTGTGGTCTAAGCCCTAAGCTATAGGGCTTAGACCGATTGTGGCGAAATCCTAGCTCAAAATTTTAAACCTAAAAACATGTGACATACAGATGGATGGACTAACGGACGGACGGACGGGCGGACGGACGGGCGGACGGACGGGCGGACGGACATGGCTCATTCGATTCAGAATTCGGTCTCGATCATATGCTCTTAAGGTCTTGGGGGTCTACCATTATTATTTCACCGTGTTACAAACGATGTGACAAACTTAATATTCCTCCTATCCTATGGGATGGGGAATAAATGCGATGTTATTGAGAAGGGGTGGATGCCACGCCCCTTTCTTATTGAGAAGACTCTTAACTGAGAAATTCTAAATACAATTGAAGTTAAATGAAACTGAAATTTAACAACCAAGATTTATGACACAATTCGGAGCTTGACAGTGGTCAATTGGAATGGGGTATCCAACGATTCGCCTGAGCGGATGGTAGCCCTCCCACTAGTTTAAACTTCGTTTATTATTACCTTATCGCACAGTCAGTTTAAATATATCTGAAAAATTCCACAATCAAATCTGTATGAGTCATTAATGCTGTTTAGACACCCTATTTCTAGAGAATTCCATTGCAAAGATAAGCCGTATTAGTCACCAACACTTTTTCCACACAATATCTCGGAAAATTCCACTTTAGAAAACTGTTTGGTACACTAACACTGTTCCGGGAAATTCCATTGTAGAATTTACCCGCACAATTTTGAGTTTTATTCCACTTCTGACACCAATGTAATGTTTTTGCCTGGGGTTCGTCGAATGAAACTCAATTTCACTTTTATAGTCACACAATGAAATACTTTATTTATGAAACAAAACTTACATAGATTCATATCACACTTAATTCAACTTCATTTAGAATTCAACACTTTATTTCAATTCGATCACTTTTTACTTGACTTCTGTTCTTTACAAGTCAACGTTAAAAATATAATTGTCCCGTACAAGCCTGTCACCCGTGTATTTATACAAAATTAAGCACCTTTCAGTGCTTTCATACGTTCAGCGTTCCTTTGGTAATTTTTCATTGCTACGCTTCCGCTGAATTCCATGGAGGGGAAATTTTCGATATGGAAACTCATTTGGAATATCATTTTGCTGTCAGCTGACTGGAATGACAGTTGGGTGTGTTTGTAAAGTAAATCGATGGGTGCATTCAGCATTTCCTGCATATCGTTTAATTTCTTGTCGCCACATTACAATAGATTCCATTTGGTTTAAGTGTCCATTACATTTTCCACATCTTTCAAAGAGATGTTTGTGTTGCGAATCATTTTCGGCAGGGTGTTCCTTGTGAGCAATTAAAAATTACCTGACGCGATTGTCTCAAGTATTTTCTCTTTATATTGTGATTTGTGTGTAATGACAATGTTTCTTCCCTTATCTGATTTCATATACAAACAATCTTGATTTTTCAAATCGGCAAAGATTTTTTTATCCTTAATGGTTGTTTTAGATTTAATTTTTTTGTAGGACGATTTTAAGATGACCGATGATGCATTGTTTCTGATGTCTCGTTTTATTGTTCCGCTGCCGTATCTTATGCCTGTTTTATACAAGAGACTAGATCAATTATTTCAGGTTTTTTCTACTGCTGAAACTTCGTACGTAAGCTCCATGCGAAACAGTGCAAGCGTAAAAATATTTGAAATCTGCCCAAAGACACGCCCACAATCGGTCTAAATGAGCAACTACCTTCAAAGCTTTCAAAACTGTCAGACGGACGCCTTAAAAGGCTGAAATTTGGCATTAAGCATCTTCTAATGAATGTAAGACACAAAAAAGAAAATTTAATTGGTTAACCTCCTCTAGTGGGCGTGTCATTTATTTTAAGGGTAAATTTTCAAACGCATTTTACTTAATATTTTTGTTTCAAATTGAAAAAATGTTGCTTATTATTTTATGTAGAAAACACTTAGTTCTTCATTTTTTTCATACAAGACTTGAAACATGTGGGCCACGCCCACATTTGGAGGCAGAATTGAAGAAAAACCTAAAATTTTCCAGAAAAACATAATATTAACTGGCCAGTCACCCCCCTTTTAGAGGTCCACTTTTATTGGAGGAGAGGTCCAGAAATATTGAATTTAAACAAAAAAAAAGCATTTGTACGTACAATTAAGCGTAACTTGGAGATATCTGTTAATATTGTTAGTTTGTAATAAGAGGCGGTTGGACCATGCCCTATTTCGAAGTTTGCTGTACTCATTAAATGTCATAAAATAACAATGTGGGATAGCATGGGGTGTTCAACGGTCCCTTATACGGACTGAAAATTCTGCGTGCACTCTGTTGCACTTACTCAATGGGTTTTTTTTTAACACGCTCAAGTAACCAGCTGAAGTAACGGGTGATTTTTTAAGAGGTTGACAACTTTTTTTAAAAAAAAAATACAAAAAATTCGAAAAAATTAATGAAATATTTATTTGAATCGATTGTTTGAACCTTGCAATTTAATGTTTAAAGATAATTTCAAGCAAATGTTGACCGCGGCTGCGTCTCAGGTAGCCCATCCGCTGAGTCCAATTTTGGCATACTCTTTCACACATATCGGCCGGTATCTCACGATTGAATGCATGGATGTTGGCTTCCAGTGCGTCAATCGAAGCGGGCTTGTCCCTATAGACATTAGCCTTGACATACCCCCACAAAAAATAATCTAATGGTGTCAAATCGCACGATCTAGGCGGCCAATTGACCGGCCCGAAACGTGAAATTTACTGTTCACCAAACTCGCCTCGCAATTGCGCCATTGTTTCGGAAGCAGCGCGCGATGAACATTTCGAACCGAGCACGAATTTTGATAGTAAAATTCAATAATTTGCAAGCGTTGTTCATTTGTAAGACGATCCATGGTTAAATTGCAAAACAAACTGAAGCTGTTTGACAGTGGCACAAGGTACTAAACACACGTCAGCTGTCAAAACCAGTGTTGCCAAAACCAAACCAGCTAAAAAATCACCCTTTATATCCACCGCCCTACAGCCAGTTGACTATTTTTTTCTTATCATACACGACATCTTCGAAACTTGAGTAAATTTTAAGCCAAATCCGAATCACTTAATTTTAAAATGTTTTTGACGTGTTTTGGAGGCTACCGTAGGCGCAGCTAAAAAACACTGACATTTAAAGCATCTCCATGCGAAGCGAAGCATTTTCCATAATATAAGCCGAATCCGAATGATTGATTGGAACAATTTTGACACATGTATTGCTTCGGAAAGCAAAGAGCTTACGTACGAAATTTCTGCTGTTTAGCTCGAAATGTAAGCCCTAAAAATTGAGGACATACGGACGGAAGGTCAGACACGGTCCCGATTATATGGTCTTAGGGGTCCATCCTTATTATTTCTCTATGTTAGATTTTCTTATGTATCTAACTTCATATACCTACTCTATTCCTGTGGAATAGGGTACCTGTGAAATAAGCGAAAAAAGCATCCATGTTAGCGTTTTACTTGCATTGTTTTAAGTTCTAACTAAGCGGCAATTTAGTTCAGTCAAATTAAGTTCAATAGTGCCCCTAGCAGGAAAGTTTTGGGGTAGTTCTGATTTGTTTCAATATTTATGAATTTGGGCCTGCTGAATCGAAATCTGACACTTCTTAACAAAATTTCGTAGCGCAACACAGAACAAAATGCAAAAAAGATTTTTTAGCAAATAACTCTCAAACTATAAATTTTTTGCAAAATTGTAGCAGATAATTTTAGTTTAAGGGTTCATATTAGAACGTAGCTATAATTTTTATACTCGACTGAGGGTATATTAATTTTAATGCATATTTTGTAACACAGTGAAAATCTCCGTAGACCCCTAAGACCTTTTAGAGATATGATCCAGACCGACAGGTGAGTCGATTAAGCCATGTCCGTCCGTCCATCCGTCCGTCTGGGAAACTGAAACTTTCAGGAAACTGAAACTTGCAGCGTAGCTTGGTTTTCAGTTTGTACAGAAAAAGTATGAAAATTGAGAAGATCCGCCCACAGTCACGCCCACAATTGACATCAAATTTACATTTTATTTCAAAATGCCTTTTGGTCAAGATAGACAAAACCTATAAACTCAAATTTTGGTGGATAGTAATTTTGGCCAGGAGCCTTTAATTAGACAAAAATTGGACCGCCCACTCTATTGACCATGCCCACTTTTAACATGTTAAATCTTTGAAAACCTGATTTCTCGGCATATTCATTCTAAATCTAAGAGAAAATTTTTCCGATTTAGAATGAAAAATATATGATATGATAAATATTGAAGATATTACCATTTGCTAAGTTTGTTGCATACAAAGCATTGAGCTCCGCCTAATTTTAGGGGGAGTTTTTGGGGAAAAACTGTTTTTTAAGTATTAATATTCGCTTTTAAAGCATTTTCTCATGATTCTAATTTTTCATGATTCTAAATGTTAATTGATTCTAATTTTCAGCCTACGCCCGTTTTGGGGGCGTGGTCAATACAAATAAGTCAGTATATGAAATTGACCAAAAAATTTTAAATTTGGTGTTAACGGGTAAAGAGGGCCGGGTATTTAGAAGTTCGTTACAGACGAACTTTTGCACTTACTCACTTGTTTTTCTAAACTTCTTTTTTTCCCTTTTGGGTTTAACTATCTTAAAAAAGAGGGAAAATTCCTTAATCTGGCAACATTTAAAGCAACAGCGTTGGTATTTCCTAAGATAATATCCTTACAGTGTGTATAAATACTTCCTTGCACACTGTTGCTGAGTGATTTTGCTCCATCTCTCTAGATCCCGAAATGAAGATCCAACAACAGGCTTATCACTGGTGTATAAACGATTTTATTTCTATGGAAATTTGTACAAAGTTTTAACATTGGATGACTTGAAATTTCATTACAAGGGTGACCAAAAAAAGAAAGATTTTTGAGGGGCAAACCGAAACTCTGCTGCAAACAAACTAAAAGGAAAAAACTCCTCGCACAAATTTTAAATGAGAATAAAAATGGTTACCTTCGGAATTATTTTCCCGCAAAACAAAATATCTACACTCTTGAATCAACAATTAACTGGAAACTTATCCGAAATTATGTCTTTAGCCCAAGCTTTTCTTTAATTCAAAGTGATGTAAGATCCAGTGGAAAAGGAGCTCTCTTTTGAGCAACGGGAACCATGCATGTATATGGAACTTCAACTGCAACCGTATATTCAATCGTCCGACATAAAATAGGCGATAAGAAAACTGTGCTTGTCAGAATGTTTGTGTAGGGGAAAAAACTAATACGCGAACGGTGACGTGTGAGAGTTTTGAGCTTTTTAGATAAGTGTTGTCGAGTTGCAGGAAAATTAAATATAGAAAAATTTATGACATTAAATTTAGATATTACTACTACTTTAATGAGATTTCTCAGACTTTGTACGTGAGGCGTTTAAAAATTAATACAAAAAATAAAGGTACGTCGCTCGATGACATCCTGGGGCCGACTGAAACTTTTAGTTTGAAGATGCAACACTAATATCGAGTACAGCTAGCCCTCCAACTGACCGCTAGTGTTTAATGGTACCATTTGAAAATCGAATATCACAAGTACGCACCACTCCATCGGCCCCTGGGTAGACTTATCTACAATACCCATGCGCCAAGTTGAGCGTATGTCGTTAGGTTCCACTAAGATGACGATGCTGCCTTCCACCACAGGCTTGGTTTGTTCATGCCACTTGGTTCGCCTTGTTATTTCCGGTAAATACTCTAAATACCAACGCCGGGTAAACTCCGCCATTAAATGCTGGGCCCTTCGGCTGTAGAGCTTGCTATTGACATCAGAGTCATAAAAAACTCCGGGAGCAGTCACGTTCCTATCGTCTTCTCCGAAAAGAATGCAATTCGGTGTAAGGAGTATCGGATCCTCAGGTTCCACCGGTATATGAGTGAGAGGACGGCGGTTGAGTTGCGTCAGGGCTTCAATAAGAGCGTTGCGTAATACATCCTCTCGGGGGAACAACCCTCTCAAAATGAAAATAACCGTGTTTTTTATTGATTGGATTAGTCTCTCCCACGCTCCTCCCATCCACGGCGATTATGCAGGAATAAACAGCCACGCAATACCCTCATTTTTCGCCGAATATTCGCTTAAAGCTAATTCCATCTCTTTAAGGTCTTTTTCCAGAAGACTTCTAGTTCCAACAAAGTTTAGGCCATTATTACATCCACACCAGCGGAAAATGCCAGAGTGAAGAGGCACCAGGTTATCGGACCCTTCACCAGATGCGTGTTAAGCGAGAGACCTTGAACCTTTGCTGCGACGTTCGCCACATCTCTGGGCTTGTGTGTGATCCTGTTAAGGCTCTCATGAACAAAGGTAGGTGCGTACCCTACCCGAGGCCACGCTCTCTGTAGCTCATCTTCCGAGGCGATCCGCGCGTAGCCTGTAGACAACAATTCCGCCATGTGGTTATTCTTCCACTCCAGGAGGTGGGGTTTCTTTTTTAAGGACCTCTCCAATCCACTTAACCTACTCAGAGCCATTGGATAACTATCTGGCAGCTTCACATTATCAGCATCCCAGAGTGGACCAATTTCATAACGATTGTCGAAGAATTCCAAGGTATTCTCCATTATGCAGACGGCTCGACTGACCTCTTTACTGATCAGGTCCCCTTTTGGAGGCACAACACCAAATTCTTGAGTTGTAAAGTGCCGCTTGACTAGATCAAGGAGGCTGTCTTCAGACTTGATAGAATCATGAAGCAAAAATCGCATTGATGGCTTGGAAGCTCCATGAAGACACGTGGCTCTAAATGTAGAGGCAGACTTCCCATAAGCCATCCAACCCAGAAGAGTCTTCACAGCATATGGATCCCCCTCACCTCCATGACGCTGGCCCTGTCCTAAGAGGAACTTCGCTTGATCTAAGCCTACAAGAACCATTGGCTTCACTAGGTCTGCTAGAGGCAGTCCACGAAGATGTGAATACAATTCCTTCAAACTCGAAGCGTCAACAAATTGGGTGGAAAGTTCTAGTCCTTTAACCGCATACACATTTTTCAAAAAGTGGTGCTTGTTATTTCGAATGCTCGACACATCCGATTCTGTTCTTATCGTATCTTCGACCCTAGAGACACCTTTCGTCCAATGAAGTGTTAGCTTCTCCGAAACGCCTTCCGGACCAAGCTCGTCGCAGGGATCCTTCTCCACCATCGTCAAGAATGAACCGTCATCTAAAAAGGCATATGTGTCTACGAACATTTTATATTTTCCATGAATTCCTATAGGAACTATTTTGAACAAAACAGACACTTTAGATCCTATAATGTGATGAACTAAACTTTGGTTTGGGGGACATAGGGCACAGCTGCCACGTTAAGATCATTGTTCGGATTTGCAGACGTTTGATGTATCAGCTGATGGTGACGACCGTTGCACCCGGAGATACCACAGACCTTTTTCTTAGAGCAAGACTTCCAATCGTGTTGCGTCGGATCCAAGCAACGGAAACAAGTCTTCGACTCCCGTGCAAAGGAAAGTCTTTCCTCCAGGGATAATGACCTGAAATCCTCACACTCACAGAAAACATGCTGCTGGCGTCCACACCTGAAACATGAAACGTTCGAGGATGCCATCGACACTGGATAATGAGTCAAAACACGATTGGGAACCTTTTGCGCTGATTGAGCTCTTTTCGAAACGGAACTGGCGGTGAATAGACCACCTGCTCAGTAAGGAAGACCGCTTGATCCTCCAAAGAAGCTCGAGGATTCAGAACCTGTCTTTTGCGCCACTCCTGGTAAAGACCAACCCCCAATTTACAGGACAAGTCGGTGAGCACATAACTGTTTGAAAGATCCTCCAATTTTATCAATCGATTTTAAATCTGCAACGAATCCATTGATCTTAACTGCCCATAGATGTAGATTTGGATCGCAAGTTGACTTCAAAACTGGCAGTTTCAGAAGATCTGTTGTCAACCCATGAACTAGGACATCCGACAGCCCAAAAATAGATCGCAAAAACCCCATTATGGCTTCGTCGTCGGTCGAGTACTTGAGGCGGTCACTGTCTTAAGCGCTTGCCTCAAACGGGCGACGTTTTCCATGCCGCTAAACTTCCCCTCCAGAGTCGTAGTTTTAAACACCTCCTAAGGCTAATCACGCTTGTTGTAGCCAAAAAATATTTGGAGCTCCTGCACATTACTCCAATTCAAGATGGTTACCAGGCTCGCCACATCCGATTGGTGAACCGATGAATCTGGGAAACTATCCTCGCGAGGAGGCGGGAGATGAATTGAACTGACGTTGTTGTACCGGCGCTTTCAACATTGATTGACTTGATTCTTTTCAGCAACTCTAACCTTATGATCGGTTAGTAGCTGAACTTGGAAGCTGTGCTGGAACGGAAGCCTTTGCCAACTTTTGCTTTGTCTCCTCCAGTGCATTCCTTAAAGCAGCCAGCTCTAGTTCCCCTTGAGCAGCAGCCGATTGTGCCGCTGATGCAGCTTCCAATAACATGTCTAAAAATTCTAAATCTACTTCGTTACCTTGTGGGAGGTTTTCACCTATAACCTCCTCGTCTTCGTGATTGTCTCACGAAACAAAAACTCCTCGCAAAAATTTTAAATGAGAATAAAAATGGTTACCTTCGGAATTATTTTCCCGCAAAACAGAATACACTCTTGAATCAACAATTAACTTGAAACTTATCCGAAATTATGTCTGTAGCACACGCTTTTCTTTAATTCAAAGTGAAGTAAGATCCAGTGGAAAAGGAGCTCGCTTTTGAACAATGGGAACCATGCATGTATATGGAACTTCAACTGCAACCGTATATTCAATCGTCCGACATCAAAAAGGCGATAAGAAAATTGTTTGTCCTAAGTGATATTCTATAAGTAGGTTTAAATGTATGTCAAAACTACTAAAATTTTTTAGTAACTACGTTTTCCAATGCGAATTAATAAACCCCATGGTGTTGAATTTTTATATTGAAACAGAAATCATTAAAAATTAATAGAATGAGAATCACATTACCTCATTTTTAGTTATTCGATGATGGGCAAGCTTCACCACAGCAAAATTTCCTTTTCCAACTGTTCGTTCGATATCATAAAAACCAATACGTATTGGTCCATTACTTTTAACAGCCATTGTTGGCTTATGACTATTTATTGTGTCTATTAAAGCGATAGAGGATAGACTGCTACTATCAATACCAGAACCGTATTCGTTGTCTGATGTTTTCCTTAATGAGTTGGTGGAGCAGAGTGATGCCATACTACTTGGGGTACAACAGGTAGCCTTAAAAGATTTTTTAAAAGTTATCCTACTAACATATTTCCTGCTTGCTGTCGCTGTTTCGGGGTCAGACAATTGTAAAGGAATAGCTCTAGCAGTCTTGTGACAATTACATGTGTTGACTGAAGCTTCGGCCATACTTTTCGTGTCAGAGTATGATGGAACTAGTACGACTCTATAGTTCTCTGGAGACATTACACATTACAAATCAACTGCAGTTTAAGTTACCACGATTACTCATTTTTACACTTCAACTTAGACATTTGTTTAAAAATTGTTTTCATCTGCTTTTGTTTCCTATCACCCCTGCTATCATTTGTGGTTATCTTTGCTCACGTTGTATGAATGAAAAATCAGCAGGCGGAAAGTAAGTGAAATAACTGAAATGAAAGAATTTAGAATAAAGGAGAAAAGTATTAACAAAACATGTGTCGTATCTGTACATAAAAACAGGTAAATTATATTCATGAGAGCTACATTTTTTTTTTTTCAATTTTACAATACTGTTAATCTAAAAAAATCAAATTTTGTAATACATAATGTGATTCTGATTGAAAGGTGAAGAGTGAAGTTAAATATTCGCCAATAGGCGTCCATACATACCAAATAAGAGACCGTAACATTAATAGTAGTAGTACAGTGAACTCCCTCCTAACGGTCACCCTACTTAGTAGACTGTTCCCTGGATCAAGTGGAAAAGATGTATTTACAGCGATAATTAGCTGGTATGATTTCGTTTAAGTTATTCTTTCTCGTAAGTGGACAATCCTAAGCGAAAACGGACAGTGTTGTCGCATTAGGGGTGGGTGTCCCATGAGAATTCAGGTTACTTTTGCGCGGAGCGGTATAGTTTCATCATTTTGCTAATTTTTGAATGAAACAAAAAACCTTTGATTTAAATTAATGTATTTTAAGTAAAACCTTTTTCTAATAAAAAACTAGTGGGAGGGTTACAATCCGCTTAGGCGAATCGTTGGATACCCCATCCCAATTAACCACTTTCAAGCTCCGAATTGTGTCAGAAATCTTGGTTGTTAAATTTCAGTTTCTATTAACTTCAACTAAATTAGAATTTCTCTGTTTAAAAGGGGCGTGGCATCCACCCCTTTTCAATAACATCGTTTTTTTGTTTATATTTTTTATCAAAGGTGGTAAACATGTGTTGATTGCATTTTCACATTAGAAATTTGGTTTATACTTCAAAAAGCCTTCAAAAGTAGGCGTGGCAAAAAGAATACATTTCAGTTGATAGCTTTCACACATATCTGTCAACATATTTGCCTTTTTTTGAAAAGTTAATCGCAATACACTTAAGCGAGGATAACGCGTACCAAATTTCAGCTTCCTACAACTTTGAATTTTCATGCTAATAAGTGGGCGTGTCAGTGGGCGGATTTTAAAATTTTTTACACTTGTACTGCTTCGGGACCTAGAAAGAACAGATATTAAGTTTCAAGCTCCTAGCTCAAAATTTAAGGCCTAACAACTACCGACACACGGAAGGACGGAGATGGCTCCTTCGACTAACAATTTGTTCTCGATCATATGCCCTTAAGGTCTTTGGGGTCTACGGTGATTGTTTCTCTATGTTACAAGCTATGAATCAAACTTAATATACCTGCTATCCTATGGAATGTGGTATAAAAAACGAAAAATGGATTGTACCTAAAAACCGCCAGATAGTTCAAAAACCGGGAAACGCGTTAAATATTATATTTTTATTAATTTTATTTAATTATTAAAACGGTTGGGAACCCTATACAAAGTATGCGTTAAAATATTAATTTTAATGTATAGTTTGTATAGGGTTCCCAACCGTCCCTTGGGAGGACAGTTCTCTTTTTCAGCTCTTTGTCCTCCCAGGATGGGAGGATTTTTTTGTAAAAATGTGCTCCTTTTTCTCCAAAAAAAAAACATAAATTCACCACAATTTTATTGTTTACGTTTTGTTACAATTATTCCTACAATTTCTTCGGCACTTCTTAGGAAGTTTAAGGCCTGGGACACAAGATGGAACGAAAGACAAATAAAATATCGCTGTAAATATTATTTGTTGTCTTTACTACACAAACGTTTGAGGTTCCGACCCGATAACAATCTACGGTACGATTTCATGCCGTTGTGTATCCCTGGGGTTGGTTGGGGAAATAGTCCCAAAAACCTCGTTTGTTAACTCATCTATAACTTACTTACTTACTAAAGGCAGCGCTACAGTCCGTGGTGGACCTGGGCCTCAGCCAACAAGCTTCGCCAGCCAGCTCTGTCTCTAGCTAGCCGTCCCCAGTCCCGGCTGAGGTCCCCTTCCACTTGCGAACGCCACCTGAGTCTCGGTGCTCCTCTACCGCGCCGTCCCTACGGTTTGGATTCGAAGATTTCCCGGGCCGGGGCGTTGGTGCCTATCCGCCTTAAATGACCCAGCCATCGTAGACGTTGTGTTTTGACTCTTTTCGATGTTATATCTCCTCCTTCACTCTCCGTCTACGCAGACGGGACCATAAATCGTGCGAAGAATTTTCCTCTCGAAGCAACCTTAATTGTTTTCATCCGCCTTTGAAAGGGTCCATGTTTCTGCACCGTAAAGCAGGACTGGGATGATAACGGTCTTGTACATGGACACTTTAGTTGCTCGAGAGAGGGCTTTGCTACTCAATTGCCTTCTTAGCCCAAAGAAACATCGATTGGCAAGAGTTATCCTACGTTTGATTTCAGCGCTGATGTCATTTTCTGAATTGATAGTGGAACCCAGGTAGACAAAGTCCCTAACTACCTCAAAGTTATAGCTGTTGATGGTGATGTTTTGTCCAAGACGTCGGTATTGGGTGTCTTTTCTTGATGACAGCATATACTTGGGTTTGCCCTCGTGGACTGCTAAGCCCATATTAGCCGCTTCCGTCCCAATACTCACGAAGGCTTCACTGTCATCGCACTTTGTTGTACCGATTATGTCAATGTCGTCTGCATAGGAGAGTAGTTGAACGGACTTATGAAAGATTGTACCTCTGCTGTTAGCGCGAAAATTCTGCACAATTCTCTCAAGTATGATGTTAAAGAAATCGCATTAAAGCGCATCGCCTTGTCTAAATCCTTTTTTGACATCAAAGTGGTCGGTGAGGTCTTTGCCGACCTTGACAGAACAGCTTGAATTTTCCATCGTCATCCTGCACAAACTGACGAGTTTGGCAGGAATGCCGAAACCAGGTATTGCGCTATATATCTCGTCTCTATAGATGCTGTAATACGCGGCCTTGAAATCGATGACGAGGTTGTGTGTATCGATTTGGAATTCCTGGGTTTTCTCCAAGATCTGCTGCAGTGTGAATATTCGATCGATGGTGGACTTTCCTGGATTAAAGCCACACTGATATGTGCCTATCAGATTGTTGACAAACGGCTTCAGGCGTTCACACAGTATAGCATAAAAGATCTTATATGCGATGAAAACGAAAACTGATGCCTCTGTAGTTGGCACAACTCAGACGGTCTCCTTTCTTCAGGATCGGGCAAACAATGCTGAGGTTCCATTTTCTGGGCATGCTTTCTTCCGACCATATCTTGCAGATGAGCTGGTGCATGATCCTAACCAGCTCATCGCCAGCGGATTTGAAAAGTTCGGCATCTAGGCCGTCTGTTCCGGCTGCTTTGTTGCACTTGAGCTTAGACACAGCTACTTTCACCTCCTCCTGGTCGGGTGGGCGGTATCGTACGTATGCTTCGTCGGTAACGTCTTCGCCTGGGTTGAATGGTTCGTTCTGCCTGACAGCGGTATTTGGTTCGTCCTCGCCGTTATGCAGTCTGCAGAAGTGGTCTTTCCAAATCCTCAGCACCGACTGCGATTCTACAACGATGTTCCCTTGATGGTCCTTACAGGCTTCAGTTCGAAGTTTATACCCTTGGCAGGACCTTTTGATCCTTTGGTAAAACTTTCTAACCTCATTCCTGTTGTAACATCTCTCTATCTCTTCAACCGCGTGCTTCTCCTGCTCTCTCTATTTCCTTCAGAGAAGCCGGCGTTCCTCTCTCCTCTGCTTGTAGAGCTTGCGAGCAGCTCTAGTCCTTCTGTGCAGAGCCGCTTTGCATGCTTCCTGTTTAGCTGCATGTGCTTGCCGGCATTTATGGTCAACCCAGGGGTTTAATTGTGGTGGCCGTGTGAAACCCAGCACTTCAAAGGCGGCGCCTCTGATGGCATTTTGGCAATGTTGCCACTGGCTATCAATACTTGATGCTGTCTTCATAGAAGGTTTTGGGAGAACTCATCAGTAACCCCCTTTTATTTTAATATTTTCGTTTCTGTACTTAAATTGACACATTCTCCACTGGTTGACTAAGAGTTATTATCCTTAGTCCCTGCAAAGGGATACAACAATACTTTATTTATAACTTCCTTATAATCCAACTTCCTAATAATTCAACTTATAGTAAAAGTAACTTAACAAGCAATAAAAATTGAATTGGATTCTGTCTCTCGCGTTTCTGCCCTGACTTAAGTGATGAGGCGAAAGAAGTAGTGTGCAAACGGACTTAATTAGCACTGAGGTTTTAGCTAAATATTAACCAGAAATGAAACATGTGCCGAATTTTGAATCTCAAAAAAACGTTACTGAATAAACTATCGACTTACTGCTCTGTGCAAAATGTATGAAAAACAATAAATTTGTATTGAACTAGCTGAGTTGAACAATAATTAATTAATTTAAAACTGTTTTTTTACTAAAAAATCTAATGTCCTCGTTTTTGTTTTGCCAAAGTTGGGAACCCTATTTGTAACACAGTGAAATAATCATCGTAGACCCCTTAGACCTTTAAGAGATATGATTGAGACCGACAGACTTAATCGATTAAGCCATGTCCATCAGTCCGTCCGTCTGTATGGGTAAGGATATTAAGTCTTCAAAATCAAGCAAGAAAGCTGGAACTTGGTACACGTCTTGGTTCTTCTATTGCACAGACAAAAAGTGAAAACTGGTTCAATCCGTCGACGGCACCTCCCACTACTGGCTTCGTAGTGGGCAAACGGACTTAATTAGAACTGAGGTTTCAGCTAAATATTAATCATAAATGAAATATGTGCCCAATTTTGAATCTCAAAAAAACGTTATGGAATAAACTATCGACTTAATGCTCTGTGGAAAATGTATGCAAAACAATAAATTGGTATTGAACTAGCTGAGTTCTAATATATATTCAATAATTAATTAATTTAAATTTTTTTTTTACTAAAAAATCTAATGTCCTCGTTTTTATTTCACCAAAGTTGGGAACCCTATTTGTAATACAGTGAAATAATCATCGTAGACCCCTTAGACCTTTAAGAGATATGATTGAGACCGACAGACCTTATCGATTAAGCCATGTCCGTCCGTCCCTCCGTCTGTATGTGTAAAGATATTAAGTCTTCAAAATCAAGCAAGAAAGCTGAAACTTGGTACACGTCTTGGTTCTTCTATTGCACAGACAAAAAGTGAAAACTGGCTCAATCGTTCGACGGCACCGCCCACTACTGGCTTCAAGGTGAGAAAACCTCTATTTCACATTTTTGGTCCGGTTTGAGCAATATTTGCCCAAGACCTTGAACATGGCAAAATCTGGACCACCCACAATATCAAACTGGCCCACCTTTAACATGTTAGATCTTTAAAAACCAGATTTCTCGGAAAATTCACTCCAAATCGAAAAAAAATTCTATTTACTATTTGCTAAGGCCGCTCCATACAAAGTTTTTAGCTTCGCCTACTTTTAAGGGGCGGTTTTGGCAAAACAGAGGGCGTTTTTAGGAAGAAATAATTTTCGCTTTTACCGTATTTTCTCATGAGTCTGCAACGAGAAACCTACAACGAGCATTGGACAGAATTTGTGTGTGTACGAAGACTTGGCGAATCGCTCTTAACGAGAACAAGTCAACGCATGTGAATTTTACTTACAGAAGGGTTAACAATTTACCTCTGTTCATAAATTTTGTACAAATACCTTATGCAAATGAAGCGAAATATCTAGGAACGTAAAGAAGAAGCGTGACGAGCTCGAGATTAGGCTCATGGAAATGTATTGGCTTATCGGAAGATTTTCGATATTAAGCATATATAACAAACTACTCTTGTACACGCAGGTGTAAAAACCGTCCTGAATATACGGTATAAAACTTTGGGGTTGTACCAAGCCGAGCAACATGTCCATGTTTAGTAGGAGAGCCGATCGCATATTGTCTTAAGGCATAAAACAATAGGATGAGTTGAGTAAAATAAGAAAGTCTGCTAGTAAACTAAGAGAAAAAAACCAAGGGTTGGCGGGAATTTTTGCCCAGGGGTGGAAAAAACGGGCGACTTCCAGTACAGTATTTTATTGATTTTTATGGGCATAGAACAATAGATAAAGCTTATCACCATTCGACAGAGGGCGTTGAATAGTTCTCAAAAATATTGGGTTGGCAGGCACTAATACCTGACAACCCTCGTTTAAGCCAGGCTTTTTTTCGATTAACTAAATTAAAAATTAATTAAATTAAAGGTTAGAGCATACCGTTTACGAAAATAAAGGGTTGTCTGCGGTAAATTAGCCAGGTACATAGAAAACCCTCCACTTTAAGGCTAGCTTCACAGGGATTTTTTCAAAGGGTTCCAACCCCTTTGGATGGTTGTTGGAGGTAGCAGACGAGAGAGGGGGGGAGGAGTGTTCCCACTAAGGCACTTCTCCTTGCATCCGGATGGCAGCGGAGGAATTCAGGCCGAACTACTTAGTGAACACCTTATATGGGCTACTACGACGTATTCGGAGCTCAGGCCTATAAGGAGCGGGCTATCCGGCTCTCCGTCCTTAGAGTTAAGCAAAGGATCTGGTCCTCCAGGTTGAGGGTCGTGCCGTCGTGGTGACTTCCCGGCCACGTAAAGAAACACCAGTCACGAAGCGGAAACAAGCCTCGGATTCGGACGGATTTACTGTTGACGACCAATGCAAACGAGAAAAGGACAACGAACTCCGGATCTACACGTAGAATGTTAGGTCCCTTAACAGACCACGTGCAGCCGAGCAACTAGCGGAGGCCCTTAACGACTGCAAGGCAGACATTACTGCCATCCAAGAAATGCGGTGGGACGGGCCGGGCAAAAGAAGGATGAAAAACTGCGACATCTACTCCGGCGACTGCTATCGGCATCAAAGACAGCGCCTATTTGGATGTGGGGTCGTTGTTGGAGGCAGACTTAGGCAAAAAGTCTTGAGCTTCAACCCTGTAAGCGAGCACCTCGCGACGATCCGCATCAAGGCTAAATTCGCCAACATTAGCCTGATATGCGCACACGCCCCCACAGAGGAGAAAGATGACGAGACCAAAGATATGTTCTACGAGCTCCTGGACAAAACTTATGAGCAGTGCCCTAGCTACGACATTAAGATTGTCCTAGGCGATTTTAATGCCAAGCTAGGAAGGGAGGGCATCTTTGGTCGTACTGTCGGAAAGTATAGCCTGCACGACACGGCCTCCGATAACGGATTCAGGCTGATCGACTTTGCTGCGGGGCGACACGTTGTGGTAGCTAGTACACAGTTCCCGCATCTCAATATCCACAAAGGGACATGGAGATCTCCCGATCAACCAACCGTCAACCAGATTGACCACATTGCAATCGACGCAAGGCACTCCTCCAGTATCATGGATGTTCGAACTTTCCGAGGGGCCAACATTGACTCGGATCACTACCTTGTTGTAGCCAAGGTACGGCTGCGGATATCCCGACCAGCGCCAAGTAATCGAAATACTGTGAGAAAGTTTGACGTCGGCCGACTCAATCGCAAGAGATCACCAGGTCCTTCTCCAACCGAGTCTCTCAAAACCTTCTACGAAGTCCTATGCAGCCAGCATCAAGTATTGATAGCCAGTGGCAACATTGTCAAAATGCCATCAGAGACGCCGCCTCTGAAGTGCTGGGTTTCACACGGCCACCGCAACGAAACCCCTGGTTTGACGATGAATGCCGGCAACCACATGCAGCTTAACAGGAAGCATACAAAGTGGCGCTGCACAGAAGGACTAGAGCTGCTCGCGAGCTTCCGAAGGAAAAAGAGAGAGCACGAGAAACGCGTGGTTGAAGAGATAGAGAGATGTTACAACAGGAATGAGGCAAGAAAGTTTTACCAAAGAATCAAAAGGTCCTGCCAAGGGTATAAACTTCGAACTGAAGCCTGTAAGGACCATTAAGGGAACATCGTTGTAAAATCGCCGTCGGTGCTGAGGATTTGAAAAGACCACTTCTGCAGACTTTATAACGGCGACGACGAACCAAATACCGCTGTCAGGCAGAACCAACCATTCAACCCGGGCGAAGACGTTACCGACGAAGCATATGAACGATACCGCCCACCCGACCAGGAGGAGGTGAAAATAGCTGTGTCTAAACTCAAGTGCAACAAAGCAGCCGGAGCAGACGGCCTAGATGCCGAACTTTTTAAATCCGTTGGCGATGCGCTGGTTAGGAGCATGCACCAGCTCATCTGCAAGATATGGGCGGAAGAAAGCATGCCCGGCGAATAGAACCTCAGCATTGTTTGCCCGATCCTGAAGGAAGGAGACCCTCTGAGTTGTCCCAACTACAGGGGCATAAGTCTTCTTAACATCGCATACAAGATCTTTTCTACTGTACTGTGTGAACGCCTGAAGCCGTTTGTTAACAATCTTATAGGCACATATCAGTGTGACTTTATGCCAGGAAAGTCTACCATCGATCAAATATTCACACTGCGGCAGATCTTGTAAAAAACCCAGGAATTCCAAATCGATACACACCACCTCTTCATCGATTTCAAGGCCGCGTATGACAGCATCTATAGAGACGAGCTATATAGCGCAATGTCTAGTTTTGACATCCATGCCAAACTCGTCAGTCTGTGCAGGATGACGATGGAAAACTCACGCTGTTCCGTCAAGGTCGGCAAACACCTCACCGACCCCTTTGTTGTCAAAAAAGGATTTAGACAAGGCGACGCGCTGTCATGCAACTTCTTTAACATCATACTTGAGAGAATTGTGCAGAACTCTCGCGCCAACACCAGAGGTACAATCTTTCAAAAGTCCGTTCAACTACTTGCATACGCAGACGACATTGACATAATCGGTAGAACAAAGCGTGATTTCAGTGAAGCCTTCGTGAGTATTGGGACGGAAGCGGCGAATATGGGTTTAGCAGTCAATGAGGGCAAAACCAAGTATATGCTGTCATCAAGAAAAGACACCCAACACCGACGTCTTGGACAAAACATCACCATCGACAGCTATAACTTTGAGGTAGTTAGGGACTTTGTCTACCTGGGTTCCGCTATCAATTCAAACAATGACACCAGCGCTGAAATCAAACGAAGGATAACTCTTGCCAATCGCTGTTTCTTTGGGCTAAGAAGGCAATTGAGTAGCAAAGCCCTCTCTCGAGGAACTAAAGTGTCCATGTATAAGACCCTCATGGACCCTGTCAAAGGCGGATGAAAACACTTTAGGCTGCTTCGAGAGGAAAATTCTTCGGACGATTTACGGTCCCGTCTGCATAGACGGAGAGTGGAGGAGGAGATATAACATCGAACTGTACGGGCTGTACAGCGATACCGACCTAGCCAAAAGAGTCAAAACACAACGTCTACGATGGCTGGGTCATCTAGAGCGGATGGACACCAACGCCCCGGCCCGGAAAATCTTCGAATCCACACCGCAGGGACGACGCGGTAGAGGAGCACCGAGACTCAGGTGGCGCACGCAAGTGGAAGGGGACCTCAGCCAACTTCGCGTGCGAAACTGGAGACGGCTAGCTAGAGACAGAGCTGGCTGGCGAAGCTTGTTGGCTGAGGCCCAGGTCCACCCCGGACTGTAGCGCCACCTTAAATAAAGTAATTACACAGGGATTTTTAAAAAAGGCGGGTAGTTTCAAAATGCAATAAAACAGGTTGTGTGTAAGATACTAACTATTTTTTAGGTAGTTTCAAAATGCAATAAAACAGGTTGTGTGTAAGATACTAACGATTTTTATTTGAAAGGCCATTATAAGCCAATTAAGCTGATATAATTTTTTTTCTTCAGCAAAAAAGATGAATTTCAGGCGAAATTGAGGTAATTTTCCAATTTTTTTTTACCAAAGTTTTATCATTTTGACGATTTGTTTAATCTTGTTGCTTGCTATGGTTTTTTGGCTGCAGTAAAATAAAAATAACCAACAAAATACATATACAACCAAAACAACCCCACTTGGTTGCTGGGGAGTGGTTGGAGGAGCTGAAAGTCTTCTAGGTATGGCGATTCTCGTCCGGCCACTCTCAAGTGTTAGTTATACCTCCGCGCGGTATCTGCCGGACAATGCATCCTAGAACGTAGCAGAACTAACTAATTATTCGGAAGCGGAAGGGTCACGGATTCTGGAGGACCCAACTTTCATGGAAGATCACACTGTTAATCGGGGGTGTGAAGGCAGAGAGTTACCTGATAAAAGAGATGATAAGCCTAATAGACAAAGGGCAACCAGCGAAGCGACAGAAGTCACCGCTCAGTCGGTGAGTACCTTGTTAGACATGACCGCACTGGAGGAAGCCATTTCCTCTCAGTCCAGTAATGTCTGGACAATAGACTCCGTGACAGAGAAAAGACTTCTGGAGGACACGCTGGTCCCTAAGTCTAAAAAGAAAACAGCCGAGCAAAAAGCTAGATCAGGCTATAAGAGCGGAGTGGAGCTTAGCTTGGCCAACATAGACAAGAGTGATCCTGATGGAAAGCTCACCATGGACAAGTGGCTGAAGGTCGAGGCCAAAATCCTAGAAACCATGGTGGCTGAAGGCGAAAACAGTAGCTCACACAATGACTACAAATTCGCAGAGGCCGGGTGGCGGAAGGGAGTAAAGGTAGAAAGTTGCAGCAACAGGGAGTCATATTCTAACTTGCTGCATCTGCAACCTTGGAGAGGTCTGGCCTGATGCCAAAGTAGAAACGATACCTGCCTCGGCTCTTCCACTGCGCATACAAGTGCATGTATGGATACCTCCTCCGACTCCGGAGGAAACATTCATCCTAAAGCTTGTAGATATGCAGAAAGAGGGTCTCAGCACGAAGGGCTGGCAGGTTCTTTCAAAGACACCGAGGGAAAAAGGTGGAGGCGTGGACATGAAGATAGTGCAGATTAATATGCACCACTCTCAATCTGCCACCGACGACCTACTGCTATCATGGCCGAGGAGAATATTGATGTGGCCTTTATCCAGGAACTGTGGCTTTCCAAAGGCAAAATCTAGGGATTAGGGTCCAAAATATACTCACTCCTCCACACCAAAAAGAAAGGTAAACTAAGAAGTTGCATATTGGCTAAGAGGCACTCAACTTTAATCTTTCCTGTCATTTCAGAAACAACGACTTAGCAGTGGCGGTGTACGACCGCAGGAATGAGGTACAACTTATTCTTGCATCCGCATACTTGCCATACGACGAGGACAATCCACCATCGACACATTATGGGACTTGGAGGTTGCTACTATCCGATGGAGCACTCAGACACAACTACTGGTCCATTGTACTACCATGCAGACACCTTACATTATTGTATTTAGTTTACCCGTCTTTCGAAGAAAGATGAGAAGGAGCTTCAGTGATGAAGAGCTTAGGTCTTCGGCACTCACCACGTCAGCCCCAAAGATCCGCCACCTGATGCGAGCAAAGGCAGGACAACTACAGAGAAAGTCTTCTGCTGTATCGTCGTTCTCTCCACAGGCAAGACAGGTGGTGTTTTTGCTTAAGCCTAACACATTCAAGTGTCTAGCAAAAGCTTGGTGGCCGGTAAGGACGCCTACAAGAAGTCTGCAATCGATTCTCCTAAGAGATAGAAGAAAAGACGCTGACCCCTCGCAGATGTCCGGGCGTAATCGTTTAGTCTGTCTGCATCCATCGCAGTCACGCCAACGAGCCCTGTGCTCACGAGAAACCCAAGTATCAATGGCAGACGTGACAACAGATGCAGGCAGGCCTAAAGCAGGTTCGGGTCCTGAGAAAACCTCTTCTGAGCCAAGTCTGGCAAGCTCATCAGAGATCTCATTTCCCTGGATACCAGTGTGACCTGGAACCCAAACAAGATTCACTGAATTTAGCCTTCCGACTAAGTTCAACGAATTCTTGAGTTCGAGCACTATATTGGACGAGGTAAGAGGGTTGAGCAACGCATTTAGAGCGGCTTGGCTGTCACTGCAAACGCATATGCTTCTTGCCCTCCACCTGTTAGTCACAATATAGCGCATAGCCATTAGGATAGCGAAAATCTCCGCTTGGAAGACAGACGCATATTTACCTAAGGGGTAGTGGAGTCTAATGTTCTCGCTTTCCACAAAGACTCCAGCACCAGACCCCTGTCCGGTTTTGGAGCCATCCGTGAAAATACGATGGCATTCTTTCCCTGGCTCAGAGTCTGGCCGAAGCCATTTCATTACCTGAGGAAAGTTGACTTGGTAATTTTGTCGCAAAAGGATTTCTGGGGTCATTGCGCCAGAGGGCATGTCCATAAGACAGGGGTCAAAGGACAATTCTCGAACAAGTTCTTCAAAATTCCAATGCGTGTGGTACCAAAAACCACCTCTCTTTAAGCGAAAGATGGTTTTCAGCGTACACCCCATGATAAATATATCAAGGGGGGGAGGTTCATCGAAGCATCTAGAGCAGAGCCCGGCGTGCTAGGGAAGGCCCCTGTGCAGCCAAGACAAGCCGTTCTTTGGAGTTTGGCAAAAGAGGCAGTAACACGTTTCCGCGAAAGCCTGTTCCACGAAACAACCGATGCGTATGAGAGGAGTTGTCTAACTATGGCAGTATAGATCCAAAGGACCCTTTTCGGAGATAAGCCCCATGTCTTGCCAAAAGCGCCTCTACACTGCCAGAAGGTGGACAATGCTTTTTCGGTTTTGGATTCAACATGCTTGGACCATAGAAGTTTTCTATCAAGGATTACTCCCAGATATTTGACTTCATCGGATATCGGGATAGTGACACCGTTAAGCACTAGTTGAGTCAGACCAGTGAGATTCCTTCTTCTCGTAAAGAAAACAACCGTAGTTTTAAGAGGATTCACTGAAAGCCCATTCCTAGTGCACCAATCATCGATCAAGTCCAAGGATCTCTGCGCCTGAGAGCACACAGTCCCTAGGTCTGAGTCGACAGAAGAACGGAAGAACGGCGACATCATCCGCGTAGGCTTGTGTGTAGGTTCCAGAAAGGTTGAGAGCCGATAGTAGAGAGTCTACAACCATGTACCATAAAAGAGGAGACAGAACACCACCTTGCGGGCAGCCCTTGTTTACGCCAGTTATGACGCACTTGCCACAATCTGCTTCGGTTATCAGCGTCCTGTTCATTAGCATTGCCCTATGCTTGCTAATGATGCTATCAAACGTCGCGTTATCAAAAGCACCCTCAATATCGACGAAAACGCCCAGCACGTACTTCTTCAGGTCAAGAGCACATTCAATCCTACCAACAAGGTTTTGAAGCGCAGTTTCGCAGGATTTTCCGCGCTGATAAGCGTGTTGCATCTCAGAAAGAGGGTGCAAACGAAGAGCAACTTTGCGCACGCGCAGCTCAACCAGTCTCTCTAAGCTTTTCAGCAGGAAGGAAGACAGACTTATGGGTCTGAAGCTTTTGACTAGGCTATAGTCTGACTTACCAGGTTTTGGTATGAAAACGACTTTAACCATACGCCCAAGGGTGGGTATGTAAGCCAAGGCAAGGCTCGGAGTGAAAATTCTTTTCAACGTGGGCAACAGCTGACCTAAACCTTGCTTTAGCATAACTGGGTAGATTCCATCTGGACCAAGTGACTTAAAGCTCTCAAAAGATGCAATAGCATACTTGATAGCGTCATCAGTCACCACTCTAGATGCAATGTACCAGTTAAGCCGCGTTGTTTTCGCTGGTTCTGCAGTGGCCACCGTTGCCGGTACCACTGAAGAGCACGTGGTGACCTGATTTCCCGGGAAGTGAGTCTCAAGGAGAAGACTGTAGGTCTCCGCCTTGGTCTCAGTGTAGGTGCCATCAGTTTTGAGTATTGAAGCGAGTCTGCTTGGTCTGTTCCTCTGAAGAACTTTCACAAGCCTACTAGTTTCACTTAGAGATTCGATCTCGTCACAAAATTTTTTATAATAGTCATTTTTCGACTTGCGAATAAGTCTCTTAAAATCCTTTTGCTTTGATCGATATAGATTCCAGTCTTCTACTAAATTGGTTTTTAAGGACTGATTCAGGAGCTTCCTGGTCTCTTTGCGAATACGCTGCAGTTCGGCATTCCACCAAGGTACCGATTTTCTACGGAGGTTTTTCGTAACTGGGCACGCGAGTTCAAAACAACGGGTAAGGATGCTGTTCAGATTTTGAGCAGACATCTCTACCCCTTGTCGTGAACTCAGTTTGAGTGAAACTTGAACAGAGTGGCCAAGCTCCTCTCTAAACTGTGACCAATTCGTTTTTCTCGGATTTCTCCTCTCTTGCAACTTCGCAATTGATTTGAAATTCGACGTATCTGTGATCTAACAGGGTGCTATCTGGCGATACCCTCCATTTTGCGATAGTCCTTGAAAACTTGTTGGACAGGGTAAGGTCAATTACCTGCTGTCTCCTGGCGGTAACAAAAGTGGGTCTGTGACCCAAATTATTGATGGTAATGTCAGACGATAAGATGAATTCCAAAAGACGATCTCGTCTTGCGTTACATTTGCTGCTGCCCCAGACAGTATTCTGAGCATTAGCATCGCAGCACAAGACGAGACCCAATCTTTTGGATTCACAATAATCTGCAAGCTCAACAACTGCCTTTGGTGCAGGAGGAGTCAAAGAGTCATAGGGGAAGTAGGCCGAGGCAACGACAAAGGTTTCCCATTTGCCGTTAGCATGGTAGGGAATAGAGGCAGAAACCAGATCTTGGGCAAAAAACCTTTCGATCGTGACGGCCTCTAAGGATTTGGATGCGATAAGACAAGTCCTAGGTCTTTCGGATTTCTTATTGTAAAGAATGTCGTGTGAAGCACTCAACCCACCAAGACCACAGATGTTACCTTTCCACACCCATGGTTCCTGGATGGATGCTATGCATGTTTTTGTACTACATGCCGCAAACCTGCTACTTAGAAGAGCAGTAGAGGCCTTGCAGTGCTTGTTACGATCTTGCTCATACACCTGCTTCGTGTGCGCGTCGATGGGATGCCTTAAACCTATGTATATGTAAAACATGCTATGTAAGAATCGAATCACGCTACTGTCTGCTGTTAGACTACCGCCGTTTCTGTTCTTTTGAGCAACGGAATCATCATCAGCAAATGTGCTATATATCAACCGACAAAAAGTAAGAACTCTCGCAGTCAGTTATAGCTTATCTTTCAACTTGCATAGCCGAACATTAAAATAAAGTTTCTTTTAGTACACATTTGAAACCTCGCTTTGATTATTTCGCTTGCTCTGTAGGGCCAAAAAACTCTTTGGCTGTCATCATTTGGTGCCGAAACCCGGGATCATCATTTCGGCACCAAATGATGACAGCCAAAGAGTTTTTTGGCCCTACAGAGCAAAATAATCAAATCGAAATAATCAAAGCGAGGTTTCAAATGTGTACTAAAAGAAACTTTATTTTAATGTTCGGCTATGCAAGTTGAAAGATAAGCTATAACTGACTGCGAGAGTTCTTACTTTTTGTCGGTTGATATATAGCACATTTGCTGATGATGATTCCGTTGCTCAAAAGAACAGAAACGGCGGTAGTCTAACAGCAGACAGTAGCGTGATTCGATTCTTACATAGCATGTTTTACATATACATAGGTTTAAGGCATCCCATCGACGCGCACACGAAGCAGGTGTATGAGCAAGATCGTAACATGCCGCCCCCTTTGAAAACCATAAGGTTTTTAACGACTATATTCTTCGTTAGTTGGCAGCACAGCTATTTTTGAAATAGATCGTCTAATGATATTTCTACCACATCTTACTGAAACCACTCGAACCCTTCCGTCTCGGCCAGGATAGACGTCCACAATTCTTCCCATCTTCCATTTGAGAGGCGGTGGGTTGTCGTCGTGAAGCAGTACTAAGTCTCCGCCCTTGACATTAAGAACGCCAGCGGTCCATTTGTTCTTAGATTGAAGCAGATGCAGATAATCTCGGCTCCACTGTCTCCAGAACGCCTCACGCATTACCAAAGGATTCAACAGTGCTGTAGGTTAATCTGATTAAACATTATGAATGTAGACTCAGGGTTACGTACACTATTAGCGCTGTTTGTCATTGAAACGGAAGTGAATCCTACCAAAATGCAGATAGGGACGCATGTTGTACCTAGATTCAATGACCTTGGCAGAAGCATGTCCATGCCCACGACCAAACAACTACCATCTACATTAAGACGATTTCTTTTTTGTCTATGCGAACGGACAATCCAGGCTTTTGTGTCGAGGCCAGGATTCTGGGCTCGCAAACGCTTCAGCACATCCGCCGTTTTAACCAGTTTCCCAGGGATCCAGCAGACGGCTCGCGTTAGCTTGGGTGGCTTGTAGACCTCAAAAGTTGAGGTCCCAAGGGGAGGGATTTTCGGCACCATACTGCATAGCCATTCAGAGGTTTGCTGCGATGAGGTCTTCACCCAAAAGGTTCCGTCCTTCAAACCACAGCTCTCCAACTGAATGCAAGCATTAGTTGCCTCAGCAAGTTCCAACAGTCGAGTTTTGCAGTGTTCGCACTCCGCAGCACTCAAACCACCTTAGCTGTCGTGCGTTCAAAAGGTTTTCCAGGTTCAGTGGCACACTGACCTTCAGGACCGCCCGCGTCGACACAGTTCTGTCCACTAGTGCTGCAGCCTGTTAAGGTCACATCACCAGCATCCATTACCAATGCACGGGCAGCACTGACGGTTTGTGCGCTTCCTGGACTCATGCCCGTGGGAGTGCTCGCGACGTCCGGTTTCGATCCGCCAGCACTTCACCCTTCAATGGGAGAGGCACCGGCTTCACTCGGAGACCGGGCGCAAGCAGACACAAGGGCCTAAGGGGTTACGTTACTCGTAATGAGCTTGGGTTTTTTCTTGCTTTTCGGTTCAGCAGAAGAGGAGGCGATGTCCGATGTAGAGGACTGATTTTCTTCAGTTGGTGAGACTTCCAGCGACCTCTCCCGCTTCATGGAAATCGCCGAAGAGCCGACCGGACTAGCAGTGCCTTCAGCCCGTAAAGCTTCTTTGCGCGACTTATCGATCTGCCGCTTCCTTTTCCTCTTCCGCCGACCCTTAGTATGGCGCACCTCAGAGCCCGCCTCTTCCGGAGCCCGTTCAACCACAAGGGTATTCCGAGTTGTCGCGTCAGTAGCAGTGCACTGGGTAGCAGCCTCACTCATGCTCAGATTTCCGAGCGAGTCGGATACCGAGCTACAAGAGTCGGAGGGTATATCAAAAGTGAATGTTGGGGCCTCCAGAAAACGTGCCCCGACCGCAGTCGAAAAGACTGCGGGTGGATTTTGGCTATCGCCGGTACCACCTGGAGTAGAAACATCCTTTAGGTTGTCCATTCATTATGATTTGTGAGTTTTTACTACTTCTCCTGTAGGTTAGAGTACACTAACAGTTGGATGGAAAGGGAAGGAAGAAAGGGATGAGAGGGATGCGTGCAAAGGGTTGATTCCGGGGTTTGGATTTGTCCCCGAAAAACAAACTAGGGTCCGCGGGGTCGTCAAGCCCGTCACCTCACCTAAGCGAAGTGCCCTTGCGGGTACAAAACACCATACACAAATAAAAATACATACAAATACATAAATAAAAGTACAAAATTATACAAAGGAGAAGGAATAGTAACAAACTTTTAAATGAGCTAGCGGAAGCAGACACCTAATTTAAGTTTATTTTTTAATGCTATTTTATCTAAATTAAAGTCTATGGTAGTACAATATGTATTATATAGTCTACTCATGCGGGTTATAGGCTTATGCTTCCCATAATTTGTCCTATGTTTAGAGACATTCAAAAGATGTAAGTGTCGGAAGTTATAGGATCCTACACGAAACTTAAAAGTTACACAAAAAAAGAAGGTCAGGGGCATCAATACGTCCTGAGATTAGGTTTGATATAAAGATTAAGTCTTGGTTAATCAACCTTTGAGATAAGGTTTCCATATTGAGGAGCTTTATGCGCTGCTCGTAAGGAGGCAAGATAAATGGGTCTTCCCATGGAAGGCCTTTAAGAGCAAAACGGATAAACCTTCGTTGTATTGCTTCAATACGATTTATTTGATTGAGTTTATATGGTCTCCACACCTGCGAAGCGTATTCCAGATGGGGTCGGACAAAACTATTAAAAAGGGATAAGGTAACATGCGGATCGTTAAACTCCTTTGACCATCTCTTTATAAAGCCTAACATGCAATTGGATTTATGAGCAATGGCATTTATATGTTCCGAAAAATTAAGGTCATGGCAGAAGTGAACACCAAGGTCCTTAAAACTCTGAACACGAACAAGGGTATGTTCACCAATTGAATAAGGAAACGGGACACACACACGCTTTTTCGAAAACGTCATAACTTGACATTTCGAAACATTTAGACTAAGTCCGTTCTTGTTGCAACATTCAACAAAGTTATCGATGTCAGCCTGGAGAAGAAGGCGATCATCTGTAGATTTTATTATCTTAAAAATTTTCATATCATCCGCATAAGCGAGAATATCACTATGCTGAATGCATGAGTATACATCATTTATCGCTAAGATGAAGAGGGTAGGACCCAGATGACTTCCCTGTGGAACACCAGCCATAGACGTAAATGGGGTAGATAATATTCTTCTGAATTTTACTTGGTAAGAACGCAAGTGAAGATAAGATTTAACCCAGGCAAAAAATTTCATGCGAAATCATATCAAAAGCCTTGAAAAAGTCGGTGTATATGCAGTCATCTTCGTTCCGATTCTCAATAGTTGCAGAGCATTTATTGAGGAAGGAGAGAAGATTGGTAACTGTCGATTTGTTTTTTACAAAGCCATGTTGCTTTGTTGTAATAACATTGCGACAGTAGAACGCTAAACTGTCACAAATTACTTGTTCGAAAAGCTTTGGGATGCTTGAAAGTTTAGCTATAGGTCTATAGTTGTTAATGTCACTTCTGTCCCCCTTCTTAAAAACTGGCGTAATGAATGATCGCTTCCAAACTTCGGGAAATGCACCCAAGGAAAGTGATAAGTGGAACAGGTGAAGGAGAGGTATTGCAAGGGAGTCCTTACATTTTCTTAGGACAATGGGTGGTATTCCGTCTGGTCCAGAGGAGTAATCGTCATTTAACTCGGACAGAAATTTAGAAAGAGTATCTAAATGTATAGGAATATTGTTAAAATTAACTTGAGAGGTGTTTACGAGATGTTTGAAATAATCATAGTCGATATTGAACGGTGCATTTGGAAAAACTCTCAGCAAAAGAGTTGCAGATGGTATTAGTGTCATTTAATGAGCAATTGTTGTAGGTAATGTTGTACTTGAAATTAGCCGGGTAACCGAGGCCTTTCTTTTTAGCGATTACAAATTTCCAAAACTCTCTGGGTTTGGTTTTAAACGAGCTCCCAATTTTGGACACGTAGTTGTCATATAGCTCATTGGAAAGCAGTTTGAATTGGTTAAACAAACACAAATAAGTATCAAAATCAGTTGAACACAAAGTATAAATGTATTTTTTCCAAGCTTTATTACGTCTGTTACGCAACATTCGTAATTCATTTGTGTATCATTGATGAGAATAGGTAATGCTTTTAATTAGTTTTAATGGGACAATTTTGTCTATACAAGTGATAAGTTTACAATAGATAGCTTCTACTGCTGCGTTAATGTCTAGGGAGCTCGCTGTTGCAATAAGATTTATACTGTTCAGTTCATTCGATAATAACCGAAAGTCGGACTTTCGGTAGTCGTATACATATAAACTGTCAAATGAGCTATTATGCTCGTGTGTGTGGCAGTTCAAGTCAAGAAACACATCCATGGGAGGATGGTGAGTGTCTATTTTAGTAATGTTGCTAGCAGACTTACAAACAACAGTACTAATTGCGTCAGATGAGAAAATTAAATCGAGAATTCGATTTTTGTATGGAAATATTCTCGCACTTTTTGTTTCTTAACCAACTCCCGCTCCTTAGCCATTTGTTCTACTTCCGATTTGACTTCAGTGAATTTTTCCTCCACGCTTTCAATTCTTTGATCTACTGCCTGGAACTTTTCCTCAAAAAACGCATTCAGGGAATCGAGTTTGCTTTCTAGAGCTTTCTTCTGCTCATCGAACTTAGTATCTAGCTTTTCTTCGAGAGCGTTATTTTGTTCTTCGAAAGCATTCTTTTGACTACTCTCCATCTATTCGAATTTCTCCAGAAGCAACTTCATGAAAGCGAGCATTTCATCGGCAGTACTTACTGTGCTTTGTTGCTGTTCTTCTTGAACTTCGAACAGCATCGTGTCTGGGTGTCCACCTTCCTCGGTAATAGCGTCCTGGAGCCGGAGCAACAATTCCCTTTTGAGCCCCGAAGTCTGAAGGTTTCTTTTACCCATTTCTGCTTTTAACTCAGCTGTTGTCAATTGTTCAATTTTTCAACCCATTTTGAATTGTCTTCACACAATTTTCACAACACAATCACTTTATGTTTTATATCTGTTCCAGAAAATTCACTCGTGAATAAGCATATCACTGACACCGTTTTTATAACTTAGTTAATTATAGCTTCATCGCACAATCAGTTTTAATATATCCGGAATATTCCACACTCAAATTTGTATGAGTCACCGACACTGTTTACACACACGATATCTCTGAAAAATTCCACTGCAAAAATAAATTGTTTTAGTCACTGACGCTATTTACGCGCACTTTATCTAGAAATCTCCACTTGAAACTTCGACACACTAGCACTGTTCCGGAAAATTCCACTGTAGAATTTACCCGCACAATTATGAGTTTTATCCCCAGTTTCTGACACCAATGTAATATTTTCGGCCTGGGGTTCGTCGAATAAAACTAAATTTCATTTTTATAATCACACAATGAAACACTTTATTTATCAAACAAACTTATTTAAACTCAGATCACACTGTTATTCAACATTACTATTTAGAATTCAACACTTTATTTCAACTCAATCACTTTTTACTTTATTACCGATTTTCACAAGTCCACGTTTAAAATATAACTGTCCTTACGAGCCTGTCACCCGTGTATTTATACAAAACTAAGCACCTTCTAGTATGTTCCATACTTCCCCTTTGGCAACTACCCACTAGTACTCCTCCGCTGAATTCCAAGGAGGGGAATTGAAATTCGAACTGCGAATATGACAGCTGCTGTCAGATGACTGGAATGACAGTTGGGTATGCTCGTTTAGTGAATCGAGTGGGTGGGTTTGTAGAGTGAATCGATGGGTGCATTCAGCGACTCCTGCGTGTTGTTTTATATCTTGTCGCCACATAACAATATCAGTAATATCACTCAATGAAGCACATCTTGGAATTTTTGTTTTTCCTAAGTGAGCTCCTTAGTCGGTTTAGTTTTTCCTTTGCGAAAAAAGCTTGACGTGTAGTCGAACCCAGTTAATGCATGAAAAGCAGGTAATGCACGACATAAATTCTATCTAATATCGCTATTCTATCTAATATTGCTATGGCCTGCATTTTTGGAAGTGGCACCGTTGTATGTAAACATTTACTATAGTAAAATCGTTTCGGCGTAAAAAAAAACTGTGTGAACACGACGCATATGCTTCATGGCGCATCACCGGAAACGCATTATATATAAACATTTCAGAAGGGTTTTGTGAAATATTTGCATACGCTCTTCACTTAGGAGACACATGAAAAGGGGAAAACTGGTTTTGGTCATAACGAAATGTGAAAATAAGATTTCGCTGTAGGTTTTATTATCGTTTCGTGTTGGTGTCCTTCTTCATTCTTATTCCTCTTTCATTTTAAGCATGTGTGCTGCGCAAGGGGCTAATTTTTCTGTTGCCACTTACGCTGTGCCGTTTTCAAAGATAAATGGGTCACGATCACCAGTCGTTACTTTAAGTGAGGTAGGTCATGGGATAGGTAAAATGAAATCTACAATTATCGTACTTACTTGATGATTGGGAAAAATTTGTATTTGTATTTTGTATTTGTATTTAATTTATTCATTTATAATAAACTTAAACATAACCTAACAATTTTTATAAATGGAATATTAGTTATCATTCCTTAACTTAAAAGTTAGTGGTGAAAAGAAAAAAGATTTTAGGTGGATATATCTTCTTTGGTTGATACTTTTGGCTGGTCGGCCGCTTATTTGTATTTGGCTTAAAATTAAGCTGAAGTCAGACCAAAAATCAATTGTTGGAAAATATTGCTTACGATTGGGTCTATAACTCTGAAACTTTATGTCTTTCCAAGCATAAAAAATTAAGAATTATTTTCAATATTTTTTTTTAATAGGTACCTAGCTACGTAGACAATTAAGGTGTAATATTTTTTTTTATTTTTGAAATTCATATGTACATATTTTTTCACGTTCTATATCTTAAAAATCTCACAATCATTTAGCATCCTACAGCTGTTCTTAAAGCCTACATATCAAATGAGTAACTCACAGCTCTGTGACAGGAAGATTAGAGCAATGTTCTGTTCAGCACGGAGATTAATTGTGTCCTGTGGAAATAGTTACCTCGCAAGTTCCCTGACTGTAGATGACCCTAAAATTGTAAAAAAAATTAAAGGTTCTTTTCCACATCACCCTTGAGGTAGAACAATAAATGCACTTTTTTCGAGGTTTCCCCAGTAGGCATAAAAAGGCATAAGTAGGCAAAAAAGGAAATCGTTTTCTTGTCTCAGTAACATGCTATTTCATGCAAAAATGCGTTTGGGAAATGCAATTTAAAAAAACATGCAAGGCAAAAGTACAACATTAAATAAAGCGTTTGAAAATACTAATATAAGAACCTTAAGTCTAGCAATAACAGCTTTTTAAAAAGTGTCTAGGCTTTAATAAAGTGCAATACTTAGTATGTGATCTTATATAAAAAAACTCAGAAAATATACCTAGAACTGTTAAGCTTTAGGAACATTAGGAATAAACTCCTTACATATCTAAAGTCATCACAACAAATTAAGACGAAGCCCCACCTAGAATGCGCAAACAAAATTTTATTGACAGAAAATAATTATGCTTGGAGAAGGATTTGGGGGTGTCTTAATTTTTTCCTGAGGAACAGAGATAGATGCTACGTTTGCAGTCGTCGCAGAAGTTACCGTGAACGTGGACACGTGCCGCGACTTGTATGCGTTCATGATGCGAGTACATGAAACTTAATTTTGAAACTCTGAACAGTTGCAAAAAAAGCAGCCTTCATAGCAGCAAGTAGTCATATTGATTTATTTAATTGAAAAATACGACAGGTAATTGACATATATATAAGAAATTACATAAGTATAAGAAATAAATTTAAAAAAAATAATACATATACGAAAATCAATAATAATTGAACACTTTTCAACTTTCATACGATTTAAAAATAAAATACGTCTATTCTTTTTTCCGATAAAAAGCTTTACACGATTTTTTTTTTAATTAATTATTGAAACACTAAACTCTTTTGCCTTTTACAAAACTTTAACAAAAAAACTACAATTGTTAAAAAAAAATAATTTAAAAACACTTTATTCACTTTGCCCAGTTACCAACGACTTATTTTTTCACTGTTATTAAAGGGCGAAAACACTCTTTTCTTGAATTAGCACTTGTGAGCGAAATACTTGTAACTTTTTTAAATTAATTTAAAAAACACTTGGAACTTCACTTTTATTCACTCTAGCCAGTTATCCACCGATTTCTTTTTCACTATTATAGAGAGAAAACGCTCTTCTTAATCATCACTTATGCTAAACACTTGTTACTTTAGCCAGTTATCACTTTTTTTGACACTGGCTTTTTACTAATGACTTTATTCCTAAAGTGAAAACCAACTCTCTTCAACTTTCAGCGATACTCGACACAAATAACTTTGCACTTAATTTCCCGACAAGAAACGGACTAATTACTCGGCGAACACGAAAAGGTCGATAAAAATTAATTGTATAAAACAAAAAAGGAAATAATAAAATAAAGGGAAGTAAATACTTAATGCAAAAAATAATGTTATGTAATAATAATTAATAATGCTTCAACATAATGTAGGTACCTGTATATACACTTATTGAGGGAATAACGTACGCACACAAAATTTAAGAAAGTAGTGAGAAAACAAACAAGTTTAAAACAAAGATGCTAATATCGCACGCACAAAAAATAGAAAAAACAGTAAAAAAAACAAGTAGATAGAATCGTAATGCAACAAAAATGCAATAAAAAACGCACAAAATGGTGCAGAGTTTAAATGTTTGAAAACGCACTGACGCACTATTTCTAAATTTACACAAGGTTTTTAAGGTTTCGAATGCGTTTAGCACAAGCACAAGCACAAGCAAAAGTCAACTTGATTTGATAAAATCAGAAGATTGACTGCAAATTTCTCCACCAAAAAGCGCGAAATTGGCAGAAAAAAGGTTAAAAGGCGCCAAAAGTAACGACTTTTTGTGGTTTTCTCATTAACTTATTCTTATATGTATGTTATTACTTCATATCATACACACTCTTCTAACACTGCTTAAAAAAAATCATTGCCTTAACAAACTATATATGACATTCCAACCAACACGACAATATTCATTCATAATCGGTATAGAAGAGTAAGCAGCAAAACGCAAAATCCTTCGCCCTTTCTTTTCCAATATGATAGGTAAACACATAAAAACGAAGAAGATGTAACATAACATACATAACATACAATACAGATATACACATTCATTCATAAGTAGAGGCGTAAGAAGCAAAATGCAAGATCTTTTGTCTTTTCTTTTGCTCCTCCAAAGGCCAGTAGATGATTTTTTTATTTTTGTGCAGCAATACGCAAAGAGAACCAAATAAAGAGGGGGAAACACAGAAAATTTGCAATTTATTCTGGAACAAACCCAGAAAACTTCCAGTGAGCGTGCAGCATGTATCTAGAAAATCTCGCTTTAGTTTGTCGTCACGTCGTATGGCGGCGCCACCGTGCACAGGCCGAAGCGATTTTACTATATTAAATGTTTATATACAATGGTGGCACTTATCATCCAAATTACATTGCTGGGAAATTGAAACATGTTGCACAGCAATATTATCAAAATATCAGTGTCTGAAGCTTTAACAACGATTTTCGAGTTTTCAGCACACTTACCAATGTGATACAATATCCTTGTATCTGCCTTTTCGTGGTTACACTCAAAATCATTTTCAATGGTTTTTATAATGCGAATATTATGTTCCGAACGATACGAAAAAAACGCTCATCAACAGTTAAAAAAAATTGTTTATCTTGGATTATTTGTGCCATCCAACAGTTTTCCCAGTAATTACCCATTTCACAATGGCTTCCTTAAACTTGTAATTTAAACTTCCTTTAAACTTTTGAGAAAATCATTGATCGTTGTGCTCCGACAATGAAGAAAGGAGCATCTAGCTCCTGCAGACTTGAACGCTCACAATCTTTAATAGAAGGAAATATATATCTATCGAATACTAAGTTTATTTCAGGTGCATTTGTAGCGCATATTTTCTTTAAAATCATTTCACAGTACGCAGCTGGCCCCAAAAGATGTAAAAAATAAAAACCATCGATAATCTCTATATCTACGTGCGCAGGTTTTTATGGCTCAATAAGAGATTTTAAGTTTTTTGCAAGAATGGATTTATCGTTGTTATACATCTCTCCTGTGGGTTGACAGAGACCTGGCGGTGCAGGTGCTAAAGGATAGGAAAGACAAAGCTCCAAATATATTTTCTTCTCCAGGGCCATTCCTAAAAGGCGCCCAATCTACGGAGCTAAGAACTGTAAGAGTGTAAACGTTGCAAGACATGCAATATTTCAAAAGACTTATTTCAACAAGCGGAAAAATGAGAAATTAATTAAAAGCAAACTAAAAAGTTTTGATTAAAGTTTTATTCCACCGTGCTGGAGCTCATTAATGTGGCAAAATGCTACGAATCCCACTTGTACTACGTTGGATCCAAATGTATGGGTCTTTAAAGACAGGCAAGAACCATTATGATTCTTAGGTAACCCAACGCCTCTTAATGTAGATGATATTCTACAAATAAATACACCCAAAGACGAAGACTTTGATGATTTTGATTTGAAAAGAATACTATTGACGATTCAGACCCGGACTCAGACTGGTCGGGTTTTAGCATTAAGTATCTATATATTTTTCTTAGTATAGAGATAAAAATAAATGAGTTTTTTTTATAAGTTGTGCAATCCAATCCTTTTCAACATAGAAAGAATTTGCTTTTTTTATATGGTTTTTCAATGGCGAGGTGGTTTTCGGCGGCCTAACTCGGCGTTGTTTTGGTTGCATATGTATAATCTGTTGGTTATTAATATTTTACTGCAGCCAAAGTACCATAGCAAGCAACAAGATAAAGCAAAACGTCGAAATGATAAAACTTTGGTAAAAAAAAAAATTGGAAAATTACCCCAATTTCGCCCGAAAAATCATCTTTGGCGTACAAAGAACATTTTTGCTGAAAAAAAATTATGTCAGCTGAATTGGCTTATAGTGCTACAGTGTGTACGCAGAAGTTATAGTCCGTAAAACGGACCGTTGAATACCCCATCCTACCCCATTGTAAAATGCTAATGGCATAGTAATTTTTTGACATTTTCTAAGTGATGTAAACTTCGAAAAGGGGCGTGGTCCAACCGCCCCTAATTACAAACTATTAATTATAAGATATTTCCAGAGATATTTCCAAGTTACACTTAAATGTACGTAAAAATGCAATTTTTTGGTAAATTCAATATTTTTGAAAAATCGACCCCTAAAATGGGGCGTGGCTAAAAACTTTATATGAACGAAATCTGGACTGAAATCTTGTTTCAACCTGTTCCTTTTTTTGTTTCATGCTTTCCTAAATTAGGCTCAAGGTCAGTCGAAATTAAGTTTTTCTGTAAAATTTTAGAATTTACTTCAATTCTGCCTCCAAATGTGGGCGGGTCCCAAAGTCTTGTATGAACAGAATGTGGAACTAAACGTTTTCTACACAAAATATTAAGTAAATTTTTTTCAATTTCGAGCAAAAATATTGAGTAAACTGCATTTGAAAATTAACCCTTAAAATAGATGCCACGCCCACTAGAGGAGGTTTACCAATTAAATTTGCCTTTTTTGTGTCTTACATTCACTAGGAGATGCTAAATGTCAAATTTCAGCCTTTTAGAACGTCTTACAGTTTTGAAAACTCTGGAGGTAGTTGCAAATTTAGACCGATTGTGGGCGTGTATTTGGGCGGATTTCAAAAATTTTTACATTTGTACTGCTTCGCATGACGTGGACCTTACGTACTAAGTTTCAACACCCTAGCTCAAAATTTAAGGCCTAAACATGTGACATACAGACGGACGGACGACGGACATGGCTCATTCGATTGAGAATTCGGACTCGATCATATGCCCTTAAAGTCTTGGGGGTCTACCATAATTATTTCACCGTGTAACAAGCTATGTGACACACTTAATATACCTCCTATCCTATGGGATGGGGTATAAAAAGCGTTTGACCGAAGCACCAGTGTTGACATGCCCTGATTTCAGTACCCCATTCACACTACAAACGGACGCCAGCAACTATGGGCTGGGAGTAGTTTTAGCCCAGACAATCGATGGACAGGAAAGAGTCATTGCTTACGCAAGCCGTACGCTCAGCAAGCAAGAAAAAAAGTGGTCCGTAATGGAAAAGGTATGTCTAGCAATCCAAAAAATGAGGGCATATTTGGAGGGGTACCATTACACAGTCATCACAGACCATCACTCGCTTAAGTGGTTACATACGCTGGAGAACCCCGCAGGAAGGCTCGCTCGATGGGCACTAGAGCTGCAACAATATGACTTCTAAATTTAGTACCGCAAGGGATCCATGAATGTGGTAGCTGATGCTCTGTCACGCGATCCTTTATGAGAAACGGACGAAACCGTCGAAGTCGTTGCCACCGCAGATGAAATCGGGACCACCCAAGATGAGGTTACCCCAAACGAAACAGTCCAAGTTATGACCACTCAGCCCAAAGTACCCCTAGTCAAGGCCACCGTCGCCAACGGCTGGGTAGACCGAAAGAAAAAAGAAATACAAGCCGACCCCCAGAAACACCCAGACAAGATTGCAGAGGGGAAACTCTTTCGAAGGTTTTTGAGTAGGAGCCCAGCGGAGCCAAAAAACTATGAATGGAAATGGTGTGTACCAACGGCCGACCGGTCCAAAGTTTTATACGAAAATCATGATGCCGTCACCATCTGGGCATAATGAAAACCACCGCCCGAAACATGACACACTACTACTGGCCCGTTTCGTGCAGAGACATTGCAAAGAACGTAAGACAATGTAAGTCCTGGAAAATATACAAACCCGCACAGCAGAAACCTGGAGGCATGATGTACACCCGAATCGCTGGGGCTCTATAGGAGACCGTTTGCATGGATTTTATGGGTCCCTTTCCCCGCTCCATGAAGAAAAACACAATGTTGCTCGCTATAATTGACCGGTTCACCAAATGGGTTGATGTTGTTCCCCTCAGAGCCACCACCGCTACCGCGATTACAAAAGTGATCCGAGAAAGAATAGTTATTCGGTACGGATGCCCAACCATGATCATCAGCGACAACGGACCGCAGTATATCAGCAAGGAATAAAAAAAGTTCCTAGGAGAGGCCGGCATCCATCATCAATACACCGCCCCATATACCCCCCACGAAAATCCCACGGAACGGGCAAATCGAACCCTCAAGGCGATGATTGCATAATACGTGAACGACAACCACCGACAGTAGGACGTGTACCTCCCCGAGCTGTGTTTCGCTGTAAATACCAGCAAACAAGAGTCTACCGGCTTTACCCCAGCATATCTCAACTACGGCCGAGAGATGTACCCACCTTGGCACCCCAGAGACCGAAGTTTACCACCCGAACGTACGGAACCATCTGCCTGGGCTGAACAAATGGAAGCCACCCGAGAACTTGTGAGAATGAATCTGCAGAAAGCTGCACAGACACAGGCCAAGTACTACAATATGAGAAAACGGGCGTGGTGGCCAGGCATAGGAGAGCAGGTCTACAGGAAAGTACGAGTACAATCATCAGCTGCAAAATATTTCACCGAGAAACTGGCACCCCGCTACAATGAGCCCTACGAAGTAATTAAATACATCTCTCCCGTCATAGCCATCGTAAGGAAAAAGGAAAAAAATAATAAAGGTATTCTGCAGAGAGCCCATATACAAGATCTAAAAGGGTATAAAAATACAGAGTCAGAGTCAGAATCAATCACTTTTCTGGGAACCACCATCGTGACAACATCAAGCCAAAACATGCAGACCACCCCACCAACCGAGAGCAGTCACCCATGTGTGCGGCAACGAACTGTACCAGGGGTGGATAAGCGCCAGTCAGGGTGTTACCACGGACAAGCCAGCAGACCAGAATGACGGCGATCCGGAATTCGAGGGATCTGGCCATCAGACGATGGGAGCGTCTTGTAACACGGGTGGCATCCTGGCCACTTGCATGGCAGCACCGGCGAGTGATGCACCATCCACGACCAAAGGGGCCCGCTCACATCAACAGCCAAAGAAGGAAGACTCAACTCCACCGTCACATAGGCGTCCGACCGCAGTCGCAACAACAGGCCCAGCAGCATGCACAAGAGGTCCGTCAACTTTAGGATCGGCCACGACCACACAATGTCCGACACCAGAAACGGGCCCAATAACAAGCAGCGGCGCAAAGGTAGAGGAGGTTTTCGACCCTTTCGCTAGAATCAAAGTCGACAACAGCAACCCGGAACGAAATGTAAGGCGCCAATTCTACGTCAGGAAACCGTGGGGGCGAGTGAAGGTCATAGTCATCAAACACCAGAAGGTGATGATGCAATTCAACGACAGAACCAAGGTACTGAAACTTGGCGAATGAGTCTAACACTCCCAACTTCAGGATCGGCCACGACCACACAAGGTCCGACACCAGAAACGGGTCCAACAACAAGCAGCGGCGCAAAGGTAGAGGGGGCTTTTGACTGAAACTTGGCCAATGAGTCTAATACTTCCATAGACGGATGTTTCATACACGAAATATATTTTTTCTTAAATGTATTACTTTTAAGTTTACCAACAGAATGTTCCTCAAGCTATGTTTCCACGATTGCCTAATCTGACAATGTGGCTTGGAATTAAATAAATGCGCGAACCAAGAAAGATGTCTTGGTGCAAATCCTTTGTTAGGCGAACAAAGACACAGTAAAAGAACGTTGGCTGAACGTTATAAAATTGCTTTATTTAATGCTGCTTGGGCTGTGGTAAACTGACAACTGAAGTCTTTAAATTCACCCTAGTTCCCATCAAGCTTTTTCTTTGCCTTCCAATTGCAAATTTACATGGAATTTCCTCCAATTGATTAGACGAACCACCACTCTTGAGCTTAGAAATTTAGAGTTTATATAAGGCATTGGTGTAAAGCTTCATGCGGCCTGTGTGGGTGATCACATGTACTTGGTTTACATTGCCTTGTTTGTATTGGACATTAATGCCCCCCACATGGCGCGGGCGTTAGAAGTGACGACCTTTCAATGCAGCCTCTTTTGCAATTACAATATTGGTGGTGTAGAGCTATGTTTCTTATGTGTAAGCGGGATGGATAGTACGTTTCTTCAGATTTGACATTCGTGAGAGAAGGAAGATGCATTGTTACGATCGTACACGTTGCACACTAAACATTTAGTTTGTAAAGTTTTCTTGGGCGGTCGGTTCGGTTCTTAATTATTCGTCGATTTTATATTTTACCAGTTAGTAAGTGCTACAGTGTGTACGCAGAAGTTACAGTCCGTAAAACGGACCGTTGAATACCCCATCCTACCCCACCTTGTAAAATGCTGATGGCATAGTTATTTTTTGACATTTTATAAGTAATGTAAACTTCGAAAAGGGGCGTGGTCCAACCGCCGCTTATGACAAACTATTAAATATAAGATATTTCCACAGATAATTCCAAGTTACACTTAAATGTACCTAAAAATCGAATTTTTTGATTCAAATTCAATATTTTTGAAAAATCGACCCCTAAAAGGGGGTAGGCAAATTTTTTTCAATTTCGAGCAAAAATATTGAGTAAACTGCATTTGAAAATTAACCCTTAAAATAGATGCCACGCCCACTAGAGGAGGTTTACCAATTAAATTTGCCTTTTTTGTGTCTTACATTCACTAGGAGATGCTAAATGTCAAATTTCAGCCTTTTAGAACGTCTTACAGTTTTGAAAACTCTGGAGGTAGTTGCAAATTTAGACAGATTGTGGGCGTGTATTTGGGCGGATTTCAAAAATTTTTACATTTGTACTGCTTCGCATGACGTGGACCTTACGTACGAAGTTTCAACACCCTAGCTCAAAATTTAAGGCCTAAAACATGTGACATACAGACGGACGGACGGACGGACGACGGACATGGCTCATTCGATTGAGAATTCGGACTCGATCATATGCCCTTAAGGTCTTGGGGGTCTACCATAATTATTTCACCGTGTAACAAGCTATGTGACACACTTAATATACCTCCTATCCTATGGGATGGGGTATAAAAAGCGTTTGACCGAAGCACCAGTGTTGACATGCCCTGATTTCAGTACCCCATTCACACTACAAACGGACGCCAGCAACTATGGGCTGGGAGTAGTTTTAGCCCAGACAATCGATGGACAGGAAAGAGTCATTGCTTACGCAAGCCGTACGCTCAGCAAGCAAGAAAAAAAGTGGTCCGTAATGGAAAAGGTATGTCTAGCAATCCAAAAAATGAGGGCATATTTGGAGGGGTACCATTACACAGTCATCACAGACCATCACTCGCTTAAGTGGTTACATACGCTGGAGAACCCCGCAGGAAGGGCACTAGAGCTGCAACAATATGACTTCTAAATTTAGTACCGCAAGGGATCCATGAATGTGGTAGCTGATGCTCTGTCACGCGATCCTTTATGAGAAACGGACGAAACCGTCGAAGTCGTTGCCACCGCAGATGAAATCGGGACCACCCAAGATGAGGTTACCCCAAACGAAACAGTCCAAGTTATGACCACTCAGCCCAAAGTACCCCTAGTCAAGGTCACCGTCGCCAACGGCTGGGTAGACCGAAAGAAAAAAGAAATACAAGCCGACCCCGAGAAACACCCAGACAAGATTGCAGAGGGGAAACTCTTTCGAAGGTTTTTGAGTAGGAGCCCAGCGGAGCCAAAAAACTATGAATGCAAATGGTGTGTACCAACGGCCGACCGGTCAAAAGTTTTATACGAAAATCATGATGCCGTCACCGGTCATCTGGGCATAATGAAAACCACTGCCCGAAACATGACACACTACTACTGGCCCGTTTCGTGCAGAGACATTGCAAAGAACGTAAGACAATGTAAGTCCTGGAAAAAATACAAACCCGCACAGGAGAAACCTGGAGGCATGATGTACACCCGAATCGCTGGAGCTCTATAGGAGACCGTTTGCATGGATTTTATGGGTCCCTTTCCCCGCTCCATGAAGGAAAACACAATGTTGCTCGCTATAATTGACCGGTTCACCAAATGGGTTGATGTTGTTCCCCTCAGAGCCACCACCGCTACCGCGATTACAAAAGTGATCCGAGAAAGAATAGTAACTCGGTACGGATGCCCAACCATGATCATCAGCGACAACGGACCGCAGTATATCAGCAAGGAATAAGAAAAGTTCCTAGGAGAGGCCGGCATCCATCATCAATACACCGCCCCATATACCCCCCACGAAAATCCCACGGAGCGGGCAAATCGAACCCTCAAGGCGATGATTGCATAATACGTGAACGACAACCACCGACAGTAGGACGTGTACCTCCCCGAGCTGTGTTTCGCTGTAAATACCAGCAAACAAGAGTCTACCGGCTTTACCCCCGCATATCTCAACTACGGCCGAGAGATATACCCACCACGGCACCCCAGAGACCGAAGTTTACCACCCGAACGTACGGAACCATCTGCCTGGGCTGAACAAATGGAAGCCACCCGAGAACTTGTGAGAATGAATCTGCAGAAAGCTGCACAGACACAGGCCAAGTACTACAATATGAGAAAACGGGCGTGGTGGCCAGGCATAGGAGAGCAGGTCTACAGGAAAGTACGAGTACAATCATCAGCTGCAAAATATTTCACCGAGAAACTGGCACCCCGCTACAATGAGCCCTACGAAGTAATTAAATACATCTCTCCAGTCATAGCCATCGTAAAGAAAAAGGAAAAAAATAAAAAAGGTATTCTGCAGAGAGCCCATATACAAGATCTAAAAGGGTATAAAAATACAGAGTCAGAGTCAGAATCAATCAGTTTTCTGGGAACCACCATCGTGACAACATCAAGCCAAAACATGCAGACCACACCACCAACCGAGAGCAGTCACCCATGTGTGCGGCAACGAACTGTACCAGGGGTGGATAAGCGCCAGTCAGGGTGTTACCACGGACAAGCCAGCAGACCAGAATGACGGCGATCCGGAATTCGAGGGATCTGGCCATCAGACGATGGGAGCGTCTTGTAACACGGGTGGCATCCTGGCCACTTGCATGGCAGCACCGGCGAGTGATGCACCATCAACGACCAAAGGGGCCCGCTCACATCAACAGCCAAAGAAGGAAGACTCAACTCCACCGTCACATAGGCGTCCGACCGCAGTCGCAACAACAGGCCCAGCAGCATGCACAAGAGGTCCGTCAACTTTAGGATCGGCCACGACCACACAATGTCCGACACCAGAAACGGGCCCAATAACAAGCAGCGGCGCAAAGGCAGAGGAGGTTTTCGACCCTTTCGCTAGAATCAAAGTCGACGACAGCAACCCGGAACGAAATGTAAGGCGCCAATTCTACGTCAGGAAACCGTGGGGGCGAGTGAAGGTCATAGTCATCAAACACCAGAAGGTGATTATGCAATTCAACGACAGAACCAAGGTACTGAAACTTGGCGAATGAGTCTAATACTCCCAACTTCAGGATCGGCCACGACCACACAAGGTCCGACACCAGAAACGGGTCCAACAACAAGCAGCGGTGCAAAGGTAGAGGGGGCTTTTGACTGAAACTTGGCGAATGAGTTTAATACTTCCATAGACGGATGTTTCATACACAAAATATATTTTTTCTTAAATGTATTAGTTTTAAGTTTACCAACAGAATGTTCCTAAAGCTATGTTTACACGATTGCCTAATCTAACAATGTGGCTTGGAATTAAATAAATGCGCGAACAAAGAAAGATGTCTTGGTGCAAATCCTTTGTTAGGCGAACAAAGGACACAGTAAAAGAACGTTGGCTGAACGTTATAAAATTGCTTTATTTAATGCTGCTTGGGCTGTGGTAAACTGACAACTGAAGTCTTTAAATTCACCCTAGTTCCCATCAAGCTTTTCCTTTGCCTTCCAATTGCACATTTACATGGAATTTCCTCCAATTGATTAGACGAACCACCACTCTTGAGCTTAGAAATTTAGAGTTTATATAAGGCATTGGTGTAAAGCTTCATGCGGACTGTGTGGGTGATCACATGTATTTGGTTTACATTGCCTTGTTTGCATTGGACATTAATGCCCCCCACATGGCGCGGGCGTTAGAAGTGACGACCTTTCAATGCATCCTCTTTCGCAATTACAATATTGGTGGTGTAGAGCTATGTTTCTTATGTGTAAGCGGGATGGATAGTACGTTTCTTCAGATTTGACATTCGTGAGAGAAGGAAGATGCATTGTTACGATCGTACACGTTGCACACTAAACATTTAGTTTGTAAAGTTTTCTTGGGCGGTCGGTTCGGTTCTTAATTATTCGTCGATTTTATATTTTACCAGTTAGTAAGTGCTACAGTGTGTACGCAGAAGTTACAGTCCGTAAAACGGACCGTTGAATACCCCATTCTATCCCACCTTGTAAAATGCTGATGGCATAGTTATTTTTTGACATTTTATAAGTAATGTAAACTTCGAAAAGGGGCGTGGTCCAACCGCCGCTTATGACAAACTATTAAATATAAGATATTTCCACAGATAATTCCAAGTTACACTTAAATGTACCTAAAAATCGAATTTTTTGATTCAAATTCAATATTTTTGAAAAATCGACCCCTAAAAGGGGGTAGGCAAATTTTTTTCAATTTCGAGCAAAAATATTTAGTAAAATGCATTTAAAAATTTACCCTTAAAATAGATGCCACGCCCACTGGAGGAGGTTTACCAATTAAATTTGTCTTTTTTGTGCCTAACATTCACTAGGAGATGCTAAATGTCAAATTTCAGGCTTTTAGAACGTCTTACAGTTTTGAAAACTCTGGAGGTAGTTGCACACTTATACTGATTGTGGGCGTGTCTTTGGGCAGATTTTAAAAATTTTAACACTTGTACTGCTTCGCATAACGTGGACCTTACGTACGACGTTTCAGCATCCTAGCTCAAAATTTAAGGCCTAAAAACATGTGACATACAGACGGACGGACGGACGTGGCTCATTCGATTCAGAATTCGGTCTCGATCATATGCCCTTTAGTTCTTGGGGGTCTACCATTATTATTTCAACGTGTTACAAACTATGTGACAAACTTAATTTACCTCCTATCCTATCCTGGGATGGGGTATAATAAATTCGGGAAAGTGTATAGCGCGAGTGAATGAAGTGGTTTTGTAAATCGGGCATATTCAAATTAGTCATATGAGATATGTGTATAAATTTTTGATTATTCTTTTATATCTCAACGACTAATTCAATATGCCGATTTCGTTCATATAAAAATCTTAGCCACACCCCCTTTTTGGGGTCGATTTTTCAAAAATATTGAATTTTAACCAAAAAATTGCATTTTTACGTTCATTTAAGTGTAACTTGGAAATATCTGTGGAAGTATCTTATAATTAATAGTTTGTTATTAGGGGCGGTTGGACCACGCCCCTTTTCAAAGTTTGCATTACTTATAAAATGTCAAAAAATAATTTTGCCATCAGCATTTTACAATGTGGGGTAGGATGGGGTATTCAACGGTCCGTTTTACGGACTGTAACACTGTAGCACTTACTCACTGGTTATCAAAGAGATTTCTTCCGGGGATGACATGCATTGGCTCCCCGATGAGAAAATGACCTGATGTTAAGACTGTCAAGTCTTCAGGATCCGCAGACCTGGGACATAGTGGTCTTGAATTAAGGCATGCTTCAATCTGAGTGAGCAAAGTTGAATACCCCTCAAATGTTCGAGTTGCCAATGGATCGTTTCAGATGGTGCTTTATCGATTTTACCCCGGCTTCCCAAAGCCCGCCGAAATGTGGTGACAAAGGGGGGTTGAACTGCCACTCGGTGCTGTAAGCCGCGAATTCATTGGCCACTTCCTTGGACCATTCGGCAGAAATAAATTTGCAGTCTCTTCTAATTTCATTGTGGGCTCCTTGAAATTTGTACCACAATCGCTATAGAGATTCAGGCATATTCCACGTCAAGGAAGGCGGCTATAAAGGTGGCCGTGGTTAGATCGCTCACGAGTTCTATGTGAACCGCTTTAGTCGACAGGCATACAAATACTACAATATACCCCTTAACTATTTTGTTGCATTTACCCTTCCATAACTTTATTTCTATGGGCCCTGCATAATCGACCCCAGTGTTGGTAAATGTTCTACTACCATCTGTAATGTAGCCTACCATCGCAACTTACTCGTTTCGATGGTAGGCTGCCCATGAGCTGTTTTTGCATTAAGGCCTTGTGTCGGTGACATCTGACATAGTTATGAATGATTGCTTTGACCAGTCTTTTCGCGTTCGTTATCCAATATAAATTTCGTATTTCAGCTAGCATCAATTGCAGACCGCCGTGCAGAGTTCGCTGTGCAACACAATTAAGTATGAGTGCAAAAAATTGTGCAACTCATTAAGTATGAGTGGATGCCGCTGATTAAAAGGAAGCGATGAAGTTGCTAGTCGCAATAATTCTGCAGCATCGAGAAAAGGATTCAGGCTAAGAATTCTGCTTCTTTTCGGCAGTGTCTTATTTGCTTGGACTAGCTTAACGAGTCTATTATGCTCTGATGTAAGCTCACAAAGGGTGTCAAAGGGTTACTATAATAGGGTTTTTCTCTTGCTTTTATTTTCGCGATTGAAAAAACATCTTCTCCATATAGCTACGAGGCTTCTCTATATACCTATATAGCTTGTTTTGAGAAGTTTCTGGTAAATTATGTATATCAGTATTGAGTCCCATGACTCTACCTTTATCCCCAGGTTGTCCAGAGCATGGTAGCACTGGTTACTGGTGTCGTGTAAAGATTTGAAATATTAAGCTGATTCGAAGGTGGGGTGCCGTGGCGTAGTGGTTAATGTGTGTGCTTACTACGCCGGAGGTATGGGTTCAAATCCTGCCATCGTCACCTGAAAAAAAAAAGACTTGCTCTTTTTCACGGTCCCCACCTCCGCGAGGGTCTGACAAGCCATCCGAAAAACTTCTTGAAAAAACATCTTGAAAAACTTCTCAAAGTGCCGTTCGGATTCGGCAAAAAATTGTAGGTCTCCTTGTATGTAAAGAAATTAACACACCAGCATACATTGTTGAAAAGTTGGCCCTGGTTCACTTCGAGCTGTTGCGCCACTCTATTTATTTATTTATTTTGATTCGAAGGTAATTTTTGGCTGTTCGTATCTTCAATTAGTATCTTTAGTTGGGTATTAACTAGTTTCCTTTTGTTTTGGAACCTATCGGTTATAATCTCCCAAGCCGAGACATAGCTTTTGCTATCGATTGGGAGGTGTGAAATTAAAAGTGCAGGTTCATTAAACAATGAGGACTTAAGAAATTGTAGTTTTTTTTTTGGCCACTTCCTTGGACCATTCGGCAGAAATAAATTTGCAGTCTCTTCTAATTTCATTGTGGGCTCCTTGAAATTTGTACCACAATCGCTATAGAGATTCAGGCATATTCCACGTCGAGGAAGGCGGCTATAAAGGTGGCCGTGGTTAGATCGCTCACGAGTTCTATGTGAATCGCCTTAGTCGACAGGCATACAAATACTGCAATATACCCCTTAACTATTTTGTTGCATTTACCCTTCCATAACTTTATTTCTATGGGCCCTGCATAATCGACCCCATCAGTGTTGGTAAATGTTCTACTACCATCTGTAATGTAGCCTACCATCGCAACTTACTCGTTTCGATGGTAGGCTGCCCATGAGCTGTTTTTGCATTAAGGCCTTGTGTCGGTGACATCTGACACAGTTATGAATGATTGCTTTGACCAGTCTTTTCGCGTTCGTTGTCCAATATAAATTTCGTATTTCAGCTAGCATCAATCGCAGACCGCCGTGCAGGGTTCGCTGTGCAACTCAATTAAGTATGAGTGCAAAAAATTGTGCAACTCACTAAGTATGAGTGGATGCCGCTGATTAAAAGGAAGCGATGAATTTGTTAGTCGACCTCCCAGTCGCAATAATTCTGCAGCATCGAGAAAAGGATTCAGGCTAAGAATTCTGCTTCTTTTCGGCAGTGTCTTATTTGCTTGGACTAACTTAACGAGTCTATTATGCTCTGATGTAAGCTCACAAAGGGTGTCAAAGGGTTACTATAATAGGGTTTTTCTCTTGCTTTTATTTTCGCGATTGAAAAAATATCTTCTCCATATAGCTACGAGGCGGATGAGTCAACACAAAGTGGAGAATTGATCAAACAAGGTTCTTTCGACCATTAAACGGTGCACTGCGTATTTAAAACGGGGTTTTATGTGGGTGAGGTGTACTTGATAAAAGCATATTTGACTATTTTTTCGACTGTTAATGCCTTTTGATTCCAGATTTGTGTCAATTGGAACTCCCACTGAAAAATCAGTAATGGAGAACTTGCTTAGGAACTTTGGTCCATGCCACCACAATTGGTTTTTGATGAGCTTCTCCGGGGACAGCACTCGAGATCCTATATCTGCTGGGTTTTCCTTGGACCCAACGTGCATCCAAATCGTTGGACTGGTCAGAGTCTGAATTTCATAAACTCTGTTAGCGACAAACGTTGTTCGAGTTAATGGGCTGCCTTTGATCCAAGCTATTGTGATCATGGAATCACTCCACGCAAACACTTCGGGATCCCGAAATTTCATTGCGCGTGATATAAGCCGTAAAGGCTTGGCTAAAAGGAGTGCTGCACATAGTTCTAAGCGTGGGAGAGAGACACGTTTGACTGGTGCCACTCTGGTTTTTGATGCAAGCAGGTGGATTTGTTCGTTCCCATTTTTAGCAATTCTGGCGTTCATTTTTAACAACTAAATCCATCGTGGTATTTCAACCTTTTCGAGAGCTATAAACGCATTACGTAACTGCACCCAAACCTTTTCGATATCCTTGGAAACTGGGGTATCCCAAGTCAATTCTTGTAACCAAAGTTGTTGCATAATGAGCTTGGCCTTGATAATGCACGGCGATATCCACCTAAGAGGATCAAACAACCTGGCGATAACTGCCAGAATCGAACGCTTAGTGAAGTTCTTTTCCACCGGTAAACTTATTTTGAATGTGAACGTATCCCTTCCTGGGTGCCATTGAATTCCAAGGGTTTTTATAGCGTCGGTTGCATCAAAGTTCAAAAGTAAATTTACTTCTCTTTCTATTTCTATTTCAAATATTATTTGAAAACTCTGGAGGTAGTTGCACACTTATACTGATTGTGGGCGTGTCTTTGGGCAGATTTTAAAAATTTTAACACTTGTACTGCTTCGCATAACGTGGACCTTACGTACGACGTTTCAGCATCCTAGCTCAAAATTTAAGGCCTAAAAACATGTGACATACAGACGGACGGACGGACGTGGCTCATTCGATTCAGAATTCGGTCTCGATCATATGCCCTTTAGTTCTTGGGGGTCTACCATTATTATTTCAACGTGTTACAAACTATGTGACAAACTTAATTTACCTCCTATCCTATCCTGGGATGGGGTATAATAAATTCGGGAAAATGTATAGCGCGAGTGAATGAAGTGGTTTTGTAAATCGGGCATATTCAAATTAGTCATATGAGATATGTGTATAAATTTTTGATTATTCTTTTATATCTCAACGACTAATTCAATATGCCGATTTCGTTCATATAAAAATCTTAGCCACACCCCCTTTTTGGGGTCGATTTTTCAAAAATATTGAATTTTAACCAAAAAATTGCATTTTTACGTTCATTTAAGTGTAACTTGGAAATATCTGTGGAAGTATCTTATAATTAATAGTTTGTTATTAGGGGCGGTTGGACCACGCCCCTTTTCAAAGTTTGCATTACTTATAAAATGTCAAAAAATAATTTTGCCATCAGCATTTTACAATGTGGGGTAGGATGGGGTATTCAACGGTCCGTTTTACGGACTGTAACACTGTAGCACTTACTCACTGGTTATCAAAGAGATTTCTTCCGGGGATGACATGCATTGGCTCCCCGATGAGAAAATGACCTGATGTTAAGACTGTCAAGTCTTCAGGATCCGCAGACCTGGGACATAGTGGTCTTGAATTAAGGCATGCTTCAATCTGAGTGAGCAAAGTTGAATACCCCTCAAATGTTCGAGTTGCCAATGGATCGTTTCAGATGGTGCTTTATCGATTTTACCCCGGCTTCCCAAAGCCCGCCGAAATGTGGTGACAAAGGGGGGTTGAACTGCCACTCGGTGCTGTAAGCCGCGAATTCATTGGCCACTTCCTTGGACCATTCGGCAGAAATAAATTTGCAGTCTCTTCTAATTTCATTGTGGGCTCCTTGAAATTTGTACCACAATCGCTATAGAGATTCAGGCATATTCCACGTCAAGGAAGGCGGCTATAAAGGTGGCCGTGGTTAGATCGCTCACGAGTTCTATGTGAACCGCTTTAGTCGACAGGCATACAAATACTACAATATACCCCTTAACTATTTTGTTGCATTTACCCTTCCATAACTTTATTTCTATGGGCCCTGCATAATCGACCCCAGTGTTGGTAAATGTTCTACTACCATCTGTAATGTAGCCTACCATCGCAACTTACTCGTTTCGATGGTAGGCTGCCCATGAGCTGTTTTTGCATTAAGGCCTTGTGTCGGTGACATCTGACATAGTTATGAATGATTGCTTTGACCAGTCTTTTCGCGTTCGTTATCCAATATAAATTTCGTATTTCAGCTAGCATCAATTGCAGACCGCCGTGCAGAGTTCGCTGTGCAACACAATTAAGTATGAGTGCAAAAAATTGTGCAACTCATTAAGTATGAGTGGATGCCGCTGATTAAAAGGAAGCGATGAAGTTGCTAGTCGCAATAATTCTGCAGCATCGAGAAAAGGATTCAGGCTAAGAATTCTGCTTCTTTTCGGCAGTGTCTTATTTGCTTGGACTAGCTTAACGAGTCTATTATGCTCTGATGTAAGCTCACAAAGGGTGTCAAAGGGTTACTATAATAGGGTTTTTCTCTTGCTTTTATTTTCGCGATTGAAAAAACATCTTCTCCATATAGCTACGAGGCTTCTCCATATACCTATATAGCTTGTTTTGAGAAGTTTCTGGTAAATTATGTATATCAGTATTGAGTCCCATGACTCTACCTTTATCCCCAGGTTGTCCAGAGCATGGTAGCACTGGTTACTGGTGTCGTGTAAAGATTTGAAATATTAAGCTGATTCGAAGGTGGGGTGCCGTGGCGTAGTGGTTAATGTGTGTGCTTACTACGCCGGAGGTATGGGTTCAAATCCTGCCATCGTCACCTGAAAAAAAAAGACTTGCTCTTTTTCACGGTCCCCACCTCCGCGAGGGTCTGACAAGCCATCCGAAAAACTTCTTGAAAAAACATCTTGAAAAACTTCTCAAAGTGCCGTTCGGATTCGGCAAAAAATTGTAGGTCTCCTTGTATGTAAAGAAATTAACACACCAGCATACATTGTTGAAAAGTTGGCCCTGGTTCACTTCGAGCTGTTGCGCCACTCTATTTATTTATTTATTTTGATTCGAAGGTAATTTTTGGCTGTTCGTATCTTCAATTAGTATCTTTAGTTGGGTATTAACTAGTTTCCTTTTGTTTTGGAACCTATCGGTTATAATCTCCCAAGCCGAGACATAGCTTTTGCTATCGATTGGGAGGTGTGAAATTAAAAGTGCAGGTTCATTAAACAATGAGGACTTAAGAAATTGTAGTTTTTTTTTTTGGCCACTTCCTTGGACCATTCGGCAGAAATAAATTTGCAGTCTCTTCTAATTTCATTGTGGGCTCCTTGAAATTTGTACCACAATCGCTATAGAGATTCAGGCATATTCCACGTCGAGGAAGGCGGCTATAAAGGTGGCCGTGGTTAGATCGCTCACGAGTTCTATGTGAATCGCCTTAGTCGACAGGCATACAAATACTGCAATATACCCCTTAACTATTTTGTTGCATTTACCCTTCCATAACTTTATTTCTATGGGCCCTGCATAATCGACCCCATCAGTGTTGGTAAATGTTCTACTACCATCTGTAATGTAGCCTACCATCGCAACTTACTCGTTTCGATGGTAGGCTGCCCATGAGCTGTTTTTGCATTAAGGCCTTGTGTCGGTGACATCTGACACAGTTATGAATGATTGCTTTGACCAGTCTTTTCGCGTTCGTTGTCCAATATAAATTTCGTATTTCAGCTAGCATCAATCGCAGACCGCCGTGCAGGGTTCGCTGTGCAACTCAATTAAGTATGAGTGCAAAAAATTGTGCAACTCACTAAGTATGAGTGGATGCCGCTGATTAAAAGGAAGCGATGAATTTGTTAGTCGACCTCCCAGTCGCAATAATTCTGCAGCATCGAGAAAAGGATTCAGGCTAAGAATTCTGCTTCTTTTCGGCAGTGTCTTATTTGCTTGGACTAACTTAACGAGTCTATTATGCTCTGATGTAAGCTCACAAAGGGTGTCAAAGGGTTACTATAATAGGGTTTTTCTCTTGCTTTTATTTTCGCGATTGAAAAAATATCTTCTCCATATAGCTACGAGGCGGATGAGTCAACACAAAGTGGAGAATTGATCAAACAAGGTTCTTTCGACCATTAAACGGTGCACTGCGTATTTAAAACGGGGTTTTATGTGGGTGAGGTGTACTTGATATAAGCATATTTGACTATTTTTTCGACTGTTAATGCCTTTTGATTCCAGATTTGTGTCAATTGGAACTCCCACTGAAAAATCAGTAATGGAGAACTTGCTTAGGAACTTTGGTCCATGCCACCACAATTGGTTTTTGATGAGCTTCTCCGGGGACAGCACTCGAGATCCTATATCTGCTGGGTTTTCCTTGGACCCAACGTGCCTCCAAATCGTTGGACTGGTCAGAGTCTGAATTTCATAAACTCTGTTAGCGACAAACGTTGTTCGAGTTAATGGGCTGCCTTTGATCCAAGCTATTGTGATCATGGAATCACTCCACGAAAACACTTCGGGATCCCGAAATTTCATTGCGCGTGATATAAGCCGTAAAGGCTTGGCTAAAAGGAGTGCTGCACATAGTTCTAAGCGTGGGAGAGAGACACGTTTGACTGGTGCCACTCTGGTTTTTGATGCAAGCAGGTGGATTTGTTCGTTCCCATTTTTAGCAATTCTGGCGTTCATTTTTAACAACTAAATCCATCGTGGTATTTCAACCTTTTCGAGAGCTATAAACGCATTACGTAACTGCACCCAAACCTTTTCGATATCCTTGGAAACTGGGGTATCCCAAGTCAATTCTTGTAACCAAAGTTGTTGCATAATGAGCTTGGCCTTGATAATGCACGGCGATATCCACCTAAGAGGATCAAACAACCTGGCGATAACTGCCAGAATCGAACGCTTAGTGAAGTTCTTTTCCACCGGTAAACTTATTTTGAATGTGAACGTATCCCTTCCTGGGTGCCATTGAATTCCAAGGGTTTTTATAGCGTCGGTTGCATCAAAGTTCAAAAGTAAATTTACTTCTCTTTCTATTTCTATTTAGTATTTGCTCTAGAACCCTATTGGAGTTACTTGCCCACTTTCTAAGCGGCAACCCTGCTGACTAAAGAGTGTTAAGAACATCATCCTGAAGTTTTATCGCCTCGGATTCAGTATTTGCTTCATAAATGATATCATTCATGCAAAAGCCTTCGGTCAGCGCCTTTGTTACGTTGGGCTTATACAGTTCCACATCTTTAGCTAATTGATGTAGTGTGCGAACTGCTTGAAATGGTGCTGACGCTGTGCCAAAGGTCACAGTTTTGAGGGAATAGGTTTTTATGGGCTCGGAATTATTTACTCTCCACAAAATCAACCGATACTTCGTGTCGGCGGGTGTCATCCAAATTTGTCGGTACATCATGCTTCTTATATCGGCAACAAATGCTACCTTGAATTTTCTCCATTTGGCAATCAGTTCTATGCTTGTAAGCGTGGACCATTTAACAGATTGTCATTAAGCGATTCACCATTCGATGATTTACACGAGGCATCGAAAACCACCCGCAACTTTGTGGTTGTGCTCGACTCTTTGAACACTGCATGGTGTGAAAGGAAGCAATGCATTTCTGTTGGTAATACTGTATCTGCAGTCACTTCTTCCATGTGCCTGAGGGTGAGATATTCCTCGATACAGACGGCATACGCATCCTTTAATTTTTGGTTGGATGCTAACCGTTTTTCGACTTGGAAAAATTTAGCTAAAGCTGGTTTTTTGGAATTGCCAAGATTTTGCTTGTTATTCCTAAATATTAGTTGCACTTCGTACCCTTCCATCACCTCTTCTTTGAAATGTTTTTTGAAAATGCTCTTCACAAAGCTCTTCTTCTTGCGTAAGTTTTCTTTCACCAAAGTCCTCTTCTAGCTCCAAAAATCTTTTTAGCTGATGATCTATGAAATTAAAGTTGTTTCGAATTGTAATTCGGGTGTGGTTACTTGCTTCATTGGTGTTTCTAGTAAGGATCTACCCTAACTCAGTGCATTGAGCAACTGGGCCTTCTTCTTTGCCTTTAACAAGGCCCCCCAGTATAATTGATGCATATACATCGGCGCCAAGTAGAAGATCGATCTTTCCTGGGGAGCTATAAGTTGGATCGGCTAGTGGTAGATTTGCCAGATAGGCCCATCCCTCCGTTTTCAACGAATGCGTCGATAGCAGTGACGTTAATTGTTTAAATACAAATGCCTTCACACACAATGCGAATGATGAGCTAGTCAAAGAACATATCGTGAACTCGACTTGATAATTTGATGTACCAGTTGATGTTTGCCCTAACCCTGTTACTTGTGCTGACGTCTTCTCTTTTCTAAGTTGCAGCAACTGTGTCACATTGTTGCAACTTAGAAAAGATCCAACTGAGCCCGGGTCAATTAACGCCCTTGGAACATGCTCGCTGCCATTGTTTGCAACCACCTTGACCAATGCCGTAGCTAGCAATGTCCTTTGCATAGCCTTTATTGAAAAATGACAAGCACGGTTGGTCTCCGTTAGCCGGTGGTTTTAATGAACCTGTGGAGCTATGAATGAGATGAGTGTTAATGTTGCATTGGCAACGTTGGGTTTGGGGCTGATTATGGATTTTTTCGATTTAGAAGACTCATTATTCCATGCTTCTTGTTGTTTAGCAGGAACAAAAGCGAAAGCATTTTGATTAAGGTGGTTCCCACAAATCTGATTTTGTGGCGATATATTTGTTGCAACATCACTGATGCTTATTATCTCTGTATGTTTGATTGCTGTCGTCCATATCTTTGAGGGTGGGCCTGATTGTCATAATGAAGAAGGGTGTGATGTTTCAAATTGCATTTAAAACGTCGATTGTTGCTTTGACAATTACTTGAATGATAGTCGTGACCTAAGCAATCGGAGCAAATTGAATGATGTTTTATCGTGTCATTTCGGGAATTTGACATCCATTTAAAAAAAAAGTCTTTACAATGTCGTAAACTGTGTGCAGCTGTGCAGAGCTTGCAGCAAAATTGCTTCTTTTCCCCATCAGCTTTGACATGATAGGTGTTTGAACTGGAACTGTTTTTACGAAACGATGTTGACGGCTGTTTAGTGAGTGTGTTTGCTAGGTTGTAGTTCTCAAGCGAGCTAAATCTACCCTCAATAAAGGATAGGAACGATTTCCATTTGGGAAGACTTCTTGATGTGCCTAAATTTGACTCCCAATCTTTTTGCGTTGTTTTAAGAAGTTTCTGGTAAATTATGTATATCAGTATTGAGTCCCATGACTCTACCTTTATCCCCAGGTTGTCCAGAGCATGGTAGCACTGGTTACTGGTGTCGTGTAAAGATTTTAAATATTAAGCTGATTCGAAGGTGGGGTGCCGTGGCGTAGTGGTTAGTGTGTGTGCTTACTACGCCGGAGGTATGGGTTCAAATCCTGCCATCGTCACCTGAAAAAAAAAGACTTGCTCTTTTTCACGGTCCCCACCTCCGCGAGGGTCTGACAAGCCATCCGAGAGTATTATTTGTCTTGAAAAACTTCTCAAAGTGCCGTTCGGATTCGGCAAAAAATTGTAGGTCTCCTTGTATGTAAAGAAATTAACACACCAGCATACATTGTTGAAAAGTTGGCCCTGGCTCACATCGAGCTGTTGCGCCACTCTATTTATTTATTTATTTTGATTCGAAGGTAATTTTTGGCTGTTCGTATCTTCAGTTGGGTATTAACTAGTTTCCTTTTGTTTTGGAACCTATCGGTTATAATCTCCCAAGCCGAGACATAGCTTTTGCTATCGATTGGGAGGTGTGAAATTAAAAGTGCAGGTTCATTAAACAATGAGGACTTAAGAAATTGTAGTTTTTGAATTTTTTTTTTTTTTTACACTATCGGAACTGTGATGCAGTTTGTTTAATACAAACAATTCTGCAGCAGAAATTTGACAAGCAGAAAACTGCCAACACGGGCTCATCAGTTAGTGCAAGTGTTAGTGGTTAATAAATTAAACATAAACTAACACCAAACACAAAACACTAAGAATTACAAAAAAGCAAATGATAGAAACATTATTATTACAACAGATAAAAATTAGTTACGAACACAAGTAAAAAAACATAAAAATAAAAGTATATTTAATATTTAAGATGAACAACACCGAAGCAGCCTCTTAAGTTTGGCTTTGTCCATGTCAAAGTCTAAAATACTGGTATGTGCGTTGTAGGTGGAACACATACGGCAGGCTCATTTTTCCCATAATTTGTTCTGTGCCGTGGAACGTGTAAAAGCTGAATTCTTCGGAGGTTATGAGAGCCTCCACGAAATTTAAAGTTTATACTAGATAGAAGGTCCGCTGCATCTATTAGACCTTGGACCAATTGCTGAATAAAAATCAAGTCATTATTTACCCGTCTTTGGGAGAGACTTTGAATGTTAAGCAATTTAAGCCGGTCGAAGTATGAGGGGAGATTGAGTGGATCTTCCCAGGGAAGTCCCCTGAGCGCGAACCGAATGAACCTCCGCAGGATCGCCTCGATCCTATTCGTATGGCATACTTGCGATGGAGACCACACTTGTGAAGCGTATTCAAGGTGAGTACGAACAAAGCTATTGTAAAGGGAAAGCGTGACGTAAGGGTCATTAAGTTGTTTAGACCAACGCTTAATAAAGCCAAGCATGCAATTGGATTTATTAGTTATTTATGTAGTTTATGTGTTTTGAAAAGTCAAGGTTTTGACTAAAGAAAACACCAAGATCCTTAAAATGTTCAACACGGCAAAGAGCATGCTCACTGATGGAGTAAGAGAATTTTGTTACGATACGCTTTTTAGAAAAAGTGATAACTTGACACTTAGCTGGATTGAGGGAAAGACCGTTTTTGTTACACCATGTAGCAAAGCTGTTTATACCAGTCTGAAGAAGAACATGGTCATCAGAACTCTTAATAGTTCTAGATATCTTCATATCGTCTGCATATGATAGATTTTCGCTATAAGCGACACACGAAGGCGCATCGTTTATAGCAAGAATGAATAAGAGTGGGCCTAGATGACTTCCCTGGGAAACGCCGGAAATGGCAGGAAAAGAAACTGAAAAAAGTCCTCTAAATTTAACTTGGTAAGATCTTAAATGAAGATACGACATAATCCAACAGATGAAATTTGGTGGAAAGCCAAGAGAAGTAAGCTTAAAACCAATAATTTCATGCGAAATCAAATCGAAAGCTTTGGAAAAGTCGGTGTTAACGCAATCAACCTCGAAGCCATTTTCTACTGCATCAGAACATTTTCTATAAAACGATAAAATTAAAAACTAAAAACGTTAGTTTCGGTAGACCTATTTTTAACGAAACCATGCTGTTCTTTGCAAATTATGTTTCGGCAGTAAAATATAAGGCTATCGCAAATTAATTTTTCAAACACTTTTGGAATGGTTGAAAGTTTAGCAATCGGCCTGTAGTTCACAATATCACATTTAACACCCTTTTTAAAGACAGGCGTAATAAATGAGAGTTTCCACATGGAGGGCAAGTGACCGGACGAAAGCGAAAGTTTGAATAAATTTTGTAAAGGAGTGGCAAGAACATCCTTACAGTTTTTTAAAACGATAGGTGGTATACCGTCTGGACCAGTAGAACAATCGTCTTTAAGGCTAGATAAGAGCTCATAAATAGTTTCTAAATGTACTGGTATATCACAAAATTTAACTTGTGCAGATTCTGTGAGATATTTAAAATAATCAGTGTCGACAGTAAATGGTGAATCTCTAAATGATTTGGAAAAGTGATCAGCGAAAAAATTGCATATCGTGCCAGGATCGTTGAAAGAACTGCCATTATATTTGAGAGTGGATGGATAGCCATCAACTTTTCTTTTAGAGTTAACAAACTTCCAAAATTCCCTGGGATTAGTTTTAAAATCTGAACCAATTTTAAAAACATAGTTGTAATACAAACGCTCTGCGAGAGCATTGAATTCACTGAAATGAAACATGAAATTATCAAGGTCAAATGTACTCAAATTTGTGATGTACTTTTTCCATGCTTTATTGCGTTTATTACGTAGGACTTTCAGTTCCTTGGTATACCATGGGTGGCTGAAGTTAGAGTTCTTGTTTTTCTTCATAGGTATAGTATTACTGATACAGGTATTGAGTATAGAATAAAATTCTATCTACACTATCTACAGAGTGCTCAAGGTCACTGGAGCAAACTATATTAGAAATACCGGATTTATTCAGTTCGTCAGATAGTGTGCGAAAGTTAGCCTTTCGGAAGTCAAAAGTGTATGAACAATCAAATGAGTGGACATTCTCATGTATGTGACAGTTCAAGTCAAGAAAAACATCCAACGGGGGATGGTGAGTATCTATCTTAGTAATGTTGCACTTGGATTTACAAGCAACAGTACTAATTGCGTCAGAATTGAAGACCAAATCGAGTATTCGATTATTTATGTTTTTTATACAGCTTACTTGCTGTAAGTCAAAAGAAATAATGTTATCTTACTTGTTAAGTGCTGCATGTGGAGACGAAATATGAGGAATGTAATGCGAAACATCATCAGATAAGACCCATTTAAAAGCAGGAAGGTTAAAATCCCCAAAGAGCAATACCGTACTTTGTCCACAGGCTAAATAAAATATAAACTCAAGGGCCTTAGCAAGTTCAGAATAAATTTCAACGGGACTATCGGGGGGGATGTACACATTAACAGCATATACGAATTTGGGTAAAATGTCAAGTTTGACACATACAACTTCGGCATTGACAGTAAATGGAAATTTAACTTTGTCCGAGGTGATATGATCCCGAACAGCAATTAAAATTCCACCGCCTAACGCTTCGAGATCATCTTTATAACGATCTCTTCTATATACAAGAAACTCTTTGGTGAAGAGTTCTGCATCAGTAGTGCTAGCATTAAGCCATGTTTCAGTCAAAATAATGACATCATGCGGAACAACCATAGAAATTTTAAATATATCATCTTTTTTATGTTTGCTGCGGATGGATCTTACATTTTGGTAAAAAAAGCATAGTCTACTATTTAGTTTTGTGAAATATTATTTGGTTGCTTAGATTTTGAGGGCCTGTATGCAAACTCTTTGACTAGAGTGTTAGACGGCCAAAGCCTATGATCACAGATTGACTCAAAGATAGAAGGAGGAACAACTATTTTGAATGAAGATACGAAACTATCAGGCTTGCTAAGTTTCATACAGTTGACCAAGTTTACGTTAGCAACGACCTTTTGAGATATCAGATGATGAATAATGTCACCAGGTGTGGTCTCGGGTTTCAGTCTTGACATAAATACAGTTTTAGGTCTGGAGATAGATTTTAAGGTGTTGGCAGATTCAACAGCAGGCCCACTAGACGGTTCGATTGTAGTTTGAGGAACAACAATCGTTGAAGTGTGAGACGAAACAATCTCTTTATTGTTGTTTTTACGACGCCTCAGATTAACACGCTTAGGGTGAGATAAGGTATGGTTAGGTAAGGTAAAGCAGCAGTACTAGTCCTAGACAAGTGAATTTCGGACGGACCTGGGATGGACAAAGTACCTTGGTCAGGCCAAATTTCAGAAGACAAATCTGAGGGTTGAAAGTCGGTAGAAGTCGAGGCGTTCGATTTGTCTACAGAACTAACGTAAGAGTGATTCTCAAAATCTGTCGAAGTGGAAGCGTCACACGAGTAATTGTACTCAGAGAATGAGGCAACGTTTTTTACTACACAATTAAAACTCTGAAGTAAATCACTGAAGTTATTAGACAACTTAGTGATATCCTGCTTGAAGGAAGATATCTTAAAAGCTAACTGGGAGAGCGATATCCTTTTGCATGGAGGGCAGTACCAAAAGGCTACGTCGGAGGAATTTACCTTCTCAAGAAATGCAGTGGTAGAGCCAACGCATTTAGCATGAAATAAGTTGCCGCAAGGACCATAACAAGTAAAAAGAGGGATGTTAGCCTTGCTTTCACAGCACCTTTCAGCCGAACAAGCCATAATAAAATAAATTTTTTTTTAGCTAAACAGAAACAACGAGAGAAGTACCTACTCGTAAAATTAATAATAATTTATATACAAAAAAAAAAAAATAAAATTAAAGGGAATTTATCGGGGCTCGAACCTTGGTCACCGTACACAACACTCAAGGATCTTACCACAGAAACCCCGCCTGTCGCACAGCTCTTGTGTGGATATTAGCTATTTAGGCAAATAAAGAAAAAAGACTATGATAGCAAACGAGAATTAAGCTTTACGGAAAGCACAAGGAAAACAAATTAAAAAGGGCTTTTGAGTTTTTAAATGTGAGTTGGATTGGAAAAGATGATTTGAGTTAAGAGAGCAAAGCTATAGAGGAAAACACCGTTTACAAGCAACAGCACGAAGGCCAATGCAAGCAACCAGCATAGAAAGAAAAATACTAGGTACACTGAATAATAAATGAAAATTAGATTATACGGAAGAACAATTATATAAAAAAGCTAAGAAGGGATGAAAAAATAAATGTTACTCATCAAATACGTACATACACAGCTTCAAAGCACAGAAATGAAAAAAAAGAAACAAGATAAATTAAGTATAAAATTACAACAATAGCACAGAAATAATTGAAAAAGCGTCTACACTCTACAGCATGCAAGCACAAAACTGAAATTCAGACAGATCTGGGTTCTGATCTATTAAACTTTCGAAGACGTTGTGGAATCCGATCCAATCTTCGGGTTTGCAAGAGAATGGCTTAATGTTTATACGCGGTAGACGCATCTCGTATGCCACAGATTTCGAAATATTTAATCGAGAAACATATAAATTGTTCTCGTTTACGCGCACAAATATATCAAGGTCATCGCTAACCATGCCATTGAATTGAAAATACACTCGTTTGATTTTCGTGTTGATCTCATCTGCGAGGTATTTTTCTCTTTGCGGATCTACCGCACTAGCAACGATTGACGAAATGATCTTATTACCTTAATTTGCTTTTGCGACTGCAACATTGGTATCCTATTACTGGTTGCAGTTGCAGAATGCTTTACGATGCACAGTTCCTTGGTGTGTTTGTTGCGTTAATCGCTGTAAGTTGCTGCAATTTAGCGTGCTGTGCTTGTTGTCCGTTGTGTTGAACGCTTGTTGAAATCGAAGAACTGTTTCTGAATTTGCACTTGCTGCACTTGGTGTCCGTTGTGCTGAACCGTTGAATTCGAAAATCCGTTTGCTGGCCGTTGTTCCAATAGCAGGATGTTGTACAACCCTTTGGCCAACTTGTACACTCGTTGACGTGTAAATAGAAGTTCTTTAGATTAAGGCTGGTGCACGAAAAATAAATTCCTACCTTTACTTGCTTTTGCAACTGTAACTTGAGTATCTGAGACTCTAAGTTACAGCTGCATAAGGCTTAGTGTTGCACAGTAGTCAATTGTGTTTCCTGGTGAAAATGCCGCTTAAAAAACTGCTTGCATTCGGATCGTTGGATACTGTGGCCGATAGACTGTCCGTCGATGATCGGGCTGCAATCTTAGAGTTTCACATTGTGCACTTTCCCACAGTATCTTTATGTTGACTTTTTTTTATATATGATTAAAAACGCACTTTAACCCTTTTAATTTTTTTCTATAAAACTTAGAACTGGGCAAGGATTTATTTGAGGCTTCGAAGGACCATGTTCTAGGCGAACAAAGGACACAGTAAAAGAACGTTGGCTGAACGTTATAAAATCGCTTTATTTAATGCTGCTTGAGCTGTGGTAAACTGACAAGTGAAGTCTTTAAATTCACCCTAGTTCCCATGTAGCTTTTCCTTTACCTTCCAATTGCACATTTATATGGAATTTCCTCTAATTGATTAGATGGTCATTGAACCACCACTCTTGAGCTTTGAAATTTAGAGTTTATATAAGGCATTGGTCTAAAGCTTCATGCGGACTGTGTTGGTGATCACATGTATTTGGTTTAGGAAGCGGTATGGATAGTACGTGTCTTCAGATTTGACATTCGTGAGAGAAGGAAGATGCATTGTTACGATCGTACACGTTGCACACTAGATACGTAGTTTCTAAAGTTTTCTCGCGCGGTCGGTTCGGTTCTTAATTATCGATTTTATATTTTATAAATTCGGGAAAATGTATAACGCGAGTGAGTGAAGTGGTTTTGTAAATCGGGCATATTCAAATTAGTCATATGAGATATGTGTATAAATTTTTGATTATTTTTTTATATCTCAATGACTAATTCAATATGCCGATTGAAATCAACAGTGTCTAGTGTGCAATCACATTTTGTGTTGTGCTATAAATTGAGTTGTTTTTTACAGTGTTTGTTTTTTGAATCTTCATGTTTTTTTTGTGATCGTGTTGTTTTTTGTGGAGTTTCTGTTGGGAACCAACAGACAATATTGTTAGATCTGTCATGTTATGACAATAAGCTTCAAATTAGATAACAGTGAGAAACTTCCTTACAACGCTAAATTGCAAGTTCACGCGGTTGCCAAATTCTGCCCCAAAGTCTGACAATTTCATTGTCATACGATTGGGCTGACAATACATTTGTTAACAACGTTGTCAATCTGAAAATTGTCCATTTACACGGTTGGCACATTTTTTTTATTATTATTATTTAATTAATTTAATTCAGGAAATTTTGTCATATTTGTAAAGTTTTGTGGAGTCGAATGAAAATTAGTGGGAGGGCTACAATCCGCTTAGGCGAATCGATGGATACCCCATCCCGATTGACCACTGCCAAGCTCCGAATTGTGTCATAAATCTTGGTTGTTAAATTTCAGTTTCTTTTAACTTCAATTGTATTTAGAATTTCTCAGTTAAGAATCTTCTCAATAAGAAAGCGGCGTGGCATCCACCCCTTTTCAATAACATCGTATCTTTGTTTTTATTTTTTATCAGAAGTGGTATACACGTGGTGATTGCACGCTTTTCATATTGAAAATTTGGTTTATACTTAAAAACGCCCCCAAAAGTGGGCGTGGCGAAAATTTATTCACTTAAATTGATAGCTTACGCACATATCTGAACATTTTTTAGTGCAAGTTTTTTGGATTTAAAGCAAATATATCAAATAAAAACCGTTTATTAAAATCCATATCAAGTATGACCACGCCTACAAGGGGGCGGTATTCGCTTTTTTTTAAATGCCAATCACATTACACTTAAGCGAGGGTATCGCATATCAAATTTCAGCTTCCTGCGACAACTTTGATTTTTCATGCTCGTAAGTAAAGGGGGCGTGTCAGTGGGCGGATTTCAAAGAATTTTACACTCGTACAGCTTCGGGGTCTAGGAAGAACAGATATCAAGTTTCAAGTTCCTAGCTCAAAATTTCAGGCCTAAAAACTAGCGACAGACGGACGGATATGGCTCATTCGACTAACAATTCGGTCTCGATCATATGCCCTTAAGGTCTTGGGGGTCTACGGTGATTATTTCTCTATGTTACAAACAATGAATCAAACTTAATATACCTCCTATCCTATGGGATGGGGTATAATACATAGACCAGTGAGTAAGTGCAACAGTGGGTATGTAATAGCTTCGGTCCGTCTGTAACGGACATCATTTTCAATAAAAAAAAATTATTCCTTATAAAAAACTTTCACCTCGGCGCAACAGCTCGAGGTGAACCAGGGCCAACTTCTCAACAATGTATGCTGGTGTGTTAATTTCTTTACATACTTATTCCTTCTAAGTTTTTGTTAATTTTTTTTATACCCCATCCCATAGGATAGGAGGTAGCTATATTAAGTTTGTCATATATTTTGTAACACGGTGAAATAATAAAGGTAGACCCACAAGACCTTAAGGGGATATGATCGAGACCGAATTCTGAATCGAATAAGCCATGTCCATCTGTCCGTCTAACCGTCTCTCTGTATGTCACACGTTTTTAGGCCTTAAATTTTAAGCTAGGGAGCTGAAATTCGGTACATATGTTTACTGTTATCCGAAGCAGTACAAATGTAAGAATTTTTAAAATCCGCCCACAAACTGTGCAACCTCCAGAGCTTTCAAAGCTGTAAGATACACAAAATAAAAATTTATTCGCTTTACCTTCCCTAGTGGGCGTGGCATCGATTTAAAAGTTAATTTTTGAAATGCATTTTATTCAATATTTTTGTTGCAAATCGAAAGAAAAAATTTTACTTTATATATTATGTAGAAAACACATTTCGTTCATATAAAACTTTGGCCCACACCCACATTTGGAAGCAGAATTGAAGAAAAGCCTAAAAATTTCCAGAAAAACGTAATTTCGACTGGCCTTAAGCCTGATTTGGGAAAGAATAAAAAAAATAGCAGGTTAGATAAACGAGATTTTATTCTAGATTTCATTAATAAAAAGTTTAAAGCCACGGCCCCTTTTAAGGGTCGATTTTTCAAATATATTGAATTTGAAGCAAAAAATTGTAATAATTTTGTGAAATTGACCTTTAAAGATGGGCATGTCCAAAAACTTTGTATGTACGTAATGTAAATAGTATTTGGTGTACTTTATTTTCTTTCTTATTCTTTCCTTAGTAAAGCTAAAAAGCAGTACCATGTTTTTCGTGATTCTTATTAACTTTTCTAAAATTCTGACTCTATTTGTGGGCGTGACTCCAAACCTTGTATGAACCAAACGTAGAAACAAGTATTTTCTACACAATATGTATTGAAAAAAATATTTCACTTTGGAACAAAAATATTGAATAAATTGCATATGAAGGTTTACTTTATATGCAATTTTAAATTGATTAAAAAAAAGAAAATTGCACTTTTAGATTAAACTATATGTCATTTAAATACTCAACGCGATGGCGTATAATGGATGCATTTGTGTCATATTTTCATACAAAAGTATAAAAAAAATCAATTTATTTTAAACAGGTGTTATATTTTGTTTACATTATTTTTTTTCTAACACTCTATTTTTTTGTTAGAAATAAAAGTAGGCTAACATATATCAGGAAAATTTATCTTTATCTTTAAAAACTTGATTTTACAAAAAATTCCTTCGAAACCGAAAAATTTGAATGGGCAATATTACAAATACATACATATTCCCTTTCCTTCCTATTTGCTCAACACAATACATTAATGGACTCCGTCCCATTCTAGCCCACATTCAGTTTTGGGGGTTAAGAAATACAAAAAATTGCTTTGAGGAAAATAAATTGCATGCATGTGCCACTTTAACACTGAATAACATAAAAACGTACGTAATGTTTTTTTGAAAACAATTTATATTTATGTGTCACTTGTTCACTGAAATCATTTTAATGCTTGAAACTTCAACTCACAGTTTTGTTGCCATGAAGCATTTCAATACTGAAAAATAATCATGCATATGAAGCATGTTGAATACGGCATTGTATGTATAGGGCATTTCAGCACTGAATTATGTGTTTGCAAATAAAGCAGAGAAGAGTCCGCGCGTATCCTACATATGGCACATTTAAAACATTACAAAAAAAAACAAAAAAGTTCATAGAAATATATTTCCATACAAAGGCTTATGAGGCAGATCAATACTGAGCATTTCTTCCCAAAAGTGCACACATGTCATTTGAAAAGGGAAGTATTGCTCCGGCTCCAGGACGCTATTACCGAGAAAGGTGGAGACCCAGACACAATGCTGTTCGAAGTCCAAGAAGAACAGCAACAAAGCACAGTAAGTACAGCCGAAGAAATGCCCGCTTTCATGAAATTTCTTTTGGAAAAGTTTGGAAATCCGGACGAGAAATTCGAGAAGCCGGAGAGCGGCCAAAAAGAACAAAAGACTACTTTTGAGGAAGTCCAGAAGGAAAAAAAGAATGCTCTCGAAAGCAAGTTCGACAAACAAAAGAATTCTCTCGAAAGCAAGTTTGACGAACAAAAGATTGCTCTGGAAAAGCAGCTTCATGAACAAAAGAATCCACTAGAAAGTAAACTCGATTCCCGGAGTGCGCATTTTGAGGAAAAGTTCCAAACAAAAGATCAAAAATTTGACAGCATGAAGCAAAAATTCACTGAAGTCAAGTCGGAAGTAGAACAACTGGCTAAGGAACTGGAGTTGGTTAAGAAACAGAAAGTGCGAGAATGTTTGCCCGACAGTCCACGACACAAAGAAATGCAGCCGCATGTTTTCGATGGCCAAACATCATATTCGATTTATAAGAGACAATTCGAAGCTGCAGCGTTGACAACGAAGATAAATTGATTGGCTCACACTTGCGCTAAGAGAAACAGCTGCCGAATTGCTGCAGACCATCCCTGAAGAAAAACAAAACGATTATGATGCCATGGTAAAGGCCATCGAGATGAGGTTTGGCGACGACCACATGCAGAAAGTTTACCGGGTCCAGTTGCGATGAAGTGTTAAGACAAGGGGTGAGACGCTTCAACAGTTGCAAGCCGACATCGAGCGATTGGCGAATTTGTCCTATCCCAACACCAGCAGGAAGATAAAAAACGAGTTGGCAACCGATGCGTTTACTAATGCCATTGCGGATGGAAATCTACAAATGCCATTGCGGATGGAAATCTACAAATGGCTGTAAGAATGACAGATAAGAAGACTCTCGCTAAAGCACTAGCATTAACCCTGACAGTGGAAGCTGCAGACCAAGTTTCGCGAGGTAGCCATCGCATCAGGGAAATGGCTACGCTAGGATGCTCATGCCAACGCATCGACATCGAAAGGCAAAATAATTTTAGAATTGTAACAAGCTAGGACACCTTCAGCGACAGTAGAGAGCACCTGCTGGACAAGCAGGCTGCCCACATTGCGCTTAAAGAAGGCAAAACGAAGAAGCATCTGGCAGGGACAACGTTCAACCTGCTGATCAAATTTCAGAGCAGCAGCAGTCGGGAACGACTAAGAATCAACTTCGCAGGGCAGAAGAAGGTTGGTGGAATCGACGCCCCCAGGACCTTCATCCAAGTTTCGCAAACAAAACGCTGCAACAAGAATCCATTTGTGGCCACTATCGACACAGGTGCCACGGCCTCATCATCCATCATCCGAGGAGACCTTGTTCAGACGTCCTGGCTACATAACACCAGCTGCTATAGTCGTAAGACAGCTACAGAAGAAGCGGCCAAAATATACAGGGAGTCACTTCTACAGATACATCTAGAGGGACATTCTTGTTAGCCGACAAATGCATCATTGGACGCACCCGAGGTGATTTTAGACCTCCGAATGCAGGTGCTAAGGTATCGAACCTGTGAAATCCCAATGGTTTACGGAAACGACAACGCTGGGAACCTTCGGGCGATAATTAGAAGCGATGAAGCTCTGCGGCCCTCTTCAGAGACAGCACTTTGTACACATTTGGAGGGTGATCCTGGGAACCATCGATTCTATCTTGTCGAGCCAGATGACAAAAGTGAATTTAAAAGTTACGTTGTGGAAAAATTCTTGCAGAGCCCAAGAACAACATGGTGCCGGTAAGACAAAAAAGCGTACCGTTAAGCTCAGTAAAGGGGAGGTGATCGAAAGATGTGTACCCATTGCAGCCATCTCGACAGTAACTGGAAGTGAACCACTTAGACACCGGAGATTCTAGACCAATCCGCCAACCTTTTAGACGACTTCCGTTGGCGAAACAGGATGAGGCCGCCGAAATAATATCGACCATGGAAAAAGAAGGTTTGATCGAAAGCTCGAAAAGGCCGTGGGCGTCGCGTCGCCTGTTGTACTGGTGAAAAAGAAGGATGGAAGCACTCGATTCTGCGTAAAATACTGGAGGCTTAACGATGTCAAAAAAGGACAGCTACCCTTTACCTCGAATAGATGACACATTGGACACACTCTCTGGAGCGAAATAGTTTTCCACTCTCGACCTGAAAAGTGGCTTCTGGCCGGTACAGATCCATCCAGAAGCCGGTACAGACCGCTTTCACAGCTGGCAATGGACTTTGGCAGTTTACAGTAATGCCATTTGTTCTGTGTAACTCTCCGGCCACCTTTTTCTTTGTCCACCAGCGTCTTCTGGAACGTGTTTTTAACATGTGTGTTTTTAACGTGTTTGCACATTTCCCCGGTCTTGAAACCATAATGACTTTCCATTGCCTTGGAACATAAAGAAGTCTAAGAGAAGCGTTTATCATATAAAGAAGCTTGACTAGTGCCGTTTTGGTAGTTCTTTCAATATTTCGCCAGTGATCAGGTTGGAAACATGGGCCTTATTATTTTTAAGTTTCCTTATTGTCTGTCGGAGTTCAACTAACGAAACTTTTTTCATTCTAAAGCTATCAGGTTCCTTGTTGTTGTTTTGAACGTCAGCCAACGACCGACCGTCGAAAGGCTTGAATGTTTCTTCAAAATATTCAGCAAACAAATTCGCTTTCTCTTTGTCTTCTCTTGCCCATTCGCCGTTAGCTTTTTTTATTGGTGCCGAGTAGATTATAGGTTTCTTGATAGACTTAACTTCTTCTTAAACCTTCTATGCTGAAGCGATTAAGGAGTATAAACAAATAGGTCTCAGGAAAAAGATGTGCTTCCAAGAACAGATCGTGGATGTTATCAACAGATCGAGGTCTTCATCTGAGTTTTGCAAAGCTGTGAAGTATGTCAATGGGAAAATAAACAACATTGGATCCAAGTTGCAAGCAGCCCAGCTGAGGGAACATGTCAACAAGCTTCTAAATCCTGTTCAAACTTCGCCAGCCGTTCATAATGCTCCCTTGCTAGTTGCGAATGCCCTCTTAGATGCTCCAATTAACATACATATTACCAATTTACATACATATTACATACATATTACCTTTCCTTCCTATTTGCTCAACACAATACATTAATGGACTCCGTCCCATTCTAGCCCACATTCAGTTTTGGGGGTTAAGAAATACAAAAAATTGCTTTGAGGAAAATAAATTGCATGCATGTGCCACTTTAACACTGAATAACATAAAAACGTACGTAATGCTTTTTTGAAAACAATTATATTTATGTGTCACTTGTTCACTGAAATCATTTTAATGCTTGAAACTTCAACTCACAGTTTTGTTGCCATGAAGCATTTCAATACTGAAAAATAATCATGCATATGAAGCATGTTGAATACGGCATTGTATGTATAGGGCATTTCAGCACTGAATTATGTGTTTGCAAATATATTTATGTGTCACTTGTTCACTGAAATCATTTTAATGCTTGAAACTTCAACTCACAGTTTTGTTGCCATGAAGCATTTCAATACTGAAAAATAATCATGCATATGAAGCATGTTGAATACGGCATTGTATGTATAGGGCATTTCAGCACTGAATTATGTGTTTGCAAATAAAGCATAGAAGAGTCCGCGCGTATCCTACATATGGCACATTTAAAACATTACAAAAAAAATCAAAAAGTTCATAGAAATATATTTCCATACAAAGGCTTATGAGGCAGATCAATACTGAGCATTTCTTCCCAAAAGTGCACACATGTCATTTGAAAAGGGAAGTATTGCTCCGGCTCCAGGACGCTATTACCGAGAAAGGTGGAGACCCAGACACAATGCTGTTCGAAGTCCAAGAAGAACAGCAACAAAGCACAGTAAGTACAGCCGAAGAAATGCCCGCTTTCATGAAATTTCTTTTGGAAAAGTTTGGAAATCCGGACGAGAAATTCGAGAAGCCGGAGAGCGGCCAAAAAGAACAAAAGACTACTTTTGAGGAAGTCCAGAAGGAAAAAAACAATGCTCTCGAAAGCAAGTTCAACAAACAAAAGAATTCTCTCGAAAGCAAGTTTGACGAACAAAAGATTGCTCTGGAAAAGCAGCTTCATGAACAAAAGAATCCACTAGAAAGTAAACTCGATTCCCGGAGTGCGCATTTTGAGGAAAAGTTCCAAACAAAAGATCAAAAATTTTACAGCATGAAGGAAAAATTCACTGAAGTCAAGTCGGAAGTAGAACAACTGGCTAAGGAACTGGAGTTGGTTAAGAAACAGAAAGTGTGAGAATGTTTGCCCGACAGTCCACGACACAAAGAGGTTGGAAACATGGGCCTTATTATTTTTAAGTTTCCTTATTGTCTGTCGGAGTTCAACTAACGAAACTTTTTTCATTCTAAAGCTATCAGGTTCCTTGTTGTTGTTTTGAACGTCAGCCAACGACCGACCGTCGAAAGGCTTGAATGTTTCTTCAAAATATTCAGCAAACAAATTCGCTTTCTCTTTGTCTTCTCTTGCCCATTCGCCGTTAGCTTTTTTATTGGTGCCGAGTAGATTATAGGTTTCTTGATAGACTTAACTTCTTCTTAAACCTTCTATGCTGAAGCGATTAAGGAGTATAAACAAATAGGTCTCAGGAAAAAGATGTGCTTCCAAGAACAGATCGTGGATGTTATCAACAGATCGAGGTCTTCATCTGAGTTTTGCAAAGCTGTGAAGTATGTCAATGGGAAAATAAACAACATTGGATCCAAGTTGCAAGCAGCCCAGCTGAGGGAACATGTCAACAAGCTTCTAAATCCTGTTCAAACTTCGCCAGCCGTTCATAATGCTCCCTTGCTAGTTGCGAATGCCCTCTTAGATGCTCCAATTTCTTTAGCGGAGATGATAGATGTCATCAGGGATTCAAAAGTTCGAAACGCCCCAAAAGTCGATCGTATTCCTTTCGAGTTCTACAAAAACAGCACAAATGAGTTCCTTATAGCCCTAACCACAGAATTTAACACAATTTTTCAATCAGGAAATGTTCCAAGCTGTTTTAAAACATCAATTATTTTCCCCTTGCACAAAATAGGTAATTTTGATGATCAAGGGAACTATATGCCCCTATAGTCTCGTTCTTAAATACATCGGCTAAGCTGTTTGGATCTATAATACTTAAAAGTCTTGTCTAATTAGTAACCGAGAAGCAAATACTACACGAATTTCAGGAGGGCTTTAGGAAGAAATATTCAACAATTGACCACAGTTTTGACGCTAATCAACCTTGCTGAAACTTACAAAAGCCGACACAAAAAGCTATATACCTTTTTCGTCGATTTCCGTGCGGCCTTCGATACCATACCCCGGGAAGCTCTGTTCTACAAACTCCACTAAATAGGCGTGTCCAATAAAATTATAAACATTTTAAGGGCGATGAACCAGTGCAATCTAGCCTACGTCTGGGATGGCGAATCTATTTCGGATGAGTTTGGGACATCAATGGGGATGAAACAAGGTTGTGTACTCAGCGCACTCCAATTCATCCTGTTCATCAACGACATCACTGATTACGTAAAAGGAGGAATTGAATTAAACCGTGTAAAGAAATGTGTAATGCACTCATGTACGCAGATGACATCGTCTTCCTTGCTGATACTATTAACGGGATGCAGCTAATGATAAACAGGCTAACGGAGTACTGTGAGATATTAAACCTGAGTGTCAACCTTGAAAAGTCGAAAATTATGATTTTCAGAGCAGGAAGTGGTAGATACGCACGCAACGAAAAGTGAAAGCTCGAAGGCGTTCTTATCGAAATAGTGAGAGAGTACAAATATCTAGGAGTGTTGATATCGGCAAATCTCAATATGAAAAAACACCTCAGTACAAAGCTCTCTGAAGCAAAACGAGCAATATCAGCAGTTTGAAATCGTTGTATTTCAAACAAAAACATATCGCACACTTCTAAACAAAAAATATTCTCTGCAACAGCAAAATCTTTTATACGGAGCCCAAATGTGGGGTTTTCACCCCTTTGAGGAAGTAGAAAGTTTTCTTCGCTACTTTTTAAAACGAATTTTCCACCTCCCAAACTGCACGCCTAACTACATGCTACATTTAGAGACTGGGGTCCCTCCACTATTCCTGGACACTCTGCGTCTTCACTTTGAATATATTGTCAAAGTAACCGATATGGATAAAGGAAGACTACCAAAAGTGATTTTAAAATATCTTGTTTCAAGAAAATGGAGTCTTTTTAAATGTTGGAATCGTTTAGGGTCTGAATGCGGCTTTGATCTTAATATAACAACGGAGGATCAGGGTTAATCTCTAAGAACAAAATTCTACGCGCTATTGTCAGCAATCGGACGGCATAGATACAAAAGATGTGTTGACGATGCTCGAAGCAAAGTCTTTTGTTTGTCGAACTTGCTTTCGAGAGCATTCTTTTTTTCCTTCTGGACTTCCTCAAAAGTAGTCTTTTGTTCTTTTTGGCCGCTCTCCGGCTTCTCGAATTTCTCGTCCGGATTTCCAAACTTTTCCAAAAGAAATTACATGAAAGCGGGCATTTCTTCGGCTGTACTTACTGTGCTTTGTTGCTGTTCTTCTTGGACTTCGAACAGCATTGTGTAGGGGTCTCCACCTTTCTCGGTAATAGCGTCCTGGAGCCGGAGCAATACTTTCCTTTTCAAATGACATGTGTGCACTTTTGGGAAGAAATGCTCAGTATTGATCTGCCTCATAAGCCTTTGTATGGAAATATATTTCTATGAACTTTTTTGATTTTTTTTGTAATGTTTTAAATGTGCCATATGTAGGATACGCGCGGACTCTTCTATGCTTTATTTTCAAAAACATAATTCAGTGCTGAAATGCCCTATACATACAATGCCGTATTCAACATGCTTCATATGCATGATTATTTTTCAGTATTGAAATGCTTCATGGCAACAAAACTGTGAGTTGAAGTTTCAAGCATTAAAATGATTTCAGTGAACAAGTGACACATAAATATAATTGTTTTCCCAACATAGATCATATTACTCGCAACTTACATACGACCTTCAACAGAATTCTTACTTTTTAAACTTTAACTCGACAGTTAATCGCAGTCAATTTCATTCCACATCGTCCAGAACTGCCAATACTCTGTGATCTGTGTAACCTCGGTGTAAGAGAAGATATCTTCCACTTTATTGCGATATGTCCTATTTTAAAAGAGCTCCGTCGCAGGTACTTTGGAGCATCGGTGCTAGATGAAGGGAGAACATTGGACATACTAAATGGAATCAATGGTTGGAGCTCATTATATGAATACACCTCAAAGGCGTTGATGTATCGAAGATGCATAATAGAAGAAAGTTTTTAAAATCGAAATCTTTATAAAGCCAGCGTTGTTATATAATGTTCAAATCAGTCTAGTAGACGGTCACTACTGACCAAATCTAAAAAGACTTGTTAATATTTTGTAATGTTTCAACCTACTTTTTATGAATTAAATAAAAGTCGTCACTAACTAACTAAATAACTGATAGTTACTAACTAACCTTTCCGCCGACAAGCCTTCAAGGTATTCAGTGGTATGTTGTGCGTACATGCCCGTCGGTCAAACTGCGTTCTTTTGGGACGAAGTGTTGTTCCAGGCAGCGCTCTGAATTGCTTCAATGAATTTTTCAACTGTGGCTTCTAACTCGAAAGGAGTTTTCAATGGCACATTGAAGCCTTATCTAGGAGCTCTTTCTATTTTCGCCAGTCTTCCACCCATCTTCAAGATTACTCCTGAGTGGTCTGAGCAAAGATCATTACACTCTTCGCGTAAGGTATTTGGGGTACATTTTAGCGATGAATAAGTCGACAATGCCAGGCTTTTTATTCCTATCGGTTGGCCAACATGTAGTCCACCCCACGTTTCATACTGTTTTTGTAGAGTAATCTGCCTATTGTTGAATTGCATCGTGAACCCCAAAGAGTATGCTTCGCGTTAAAGTCACCCCCAATGATAAAATTGGACCCAAAGAAGTCATACATATGATCAAGATCGTCTTCCACGAGTCTATATACTGGCGGGAAATAACAAGATGCAATGTTGTAATCTAGGCAGTAAATTTTTACAGAAACTGAACTGATTTGCATAGAGTCTAGCTCAACTTCTGTGTTCTTAAAGTGCTTTATGCAGTTCCCAATGTAGGGGGAGGATCCTCCTCTCGATTTTTGCGAAGGGTTATGTGCGTGATAGTCATTGTAACCTTTAAGTTTGGGTCTAGACCCGTTTTCAAGGTGAGTTTCCGTAATCTACAAATATCAATATTTTTTTCCGTAGAAATACTTCTAGTTCGTATATTCAGAAGGCCGTTTGCTTTCCATGTTAGTATTTTAAATAACTGTCTCATATTCATGTTCTCTTGTAATTTTTTTCGAGGCTTAAGCTCGAGCTTGCTCAGTTTGTCAAATATAAGTTTGTTGATTTTAGTCTGATCCTCAACTTTTTCCAAGATTACCGCGAGGATCTAAGACACTGCATCTGTGGTGGGTAATCTTACCTTGTTTTCGTTTGCCGCAACCTGTGCGTATGATTTCGGTCCGACCAGTGGCGGTTTCTCCGCTGCACTTGAACTGGCACCGCTCTTTTGTGGAGCTTTTACGCCTTTTGTCGACGCCTCCTTTACCAATCTCGCACTTTTGATCGGCTTTGGCGTCTTTGGAGTCTTTGGCTTAGGAGTTTTAGCAATTTTTGGACGTCCGGGGCTTGGTTTCTGACCTCGAGTATTTTCCTTAAGAGGTTCTCGTCCTTTTGCAACTCTATAGCTGCTGGAGCCTTCATGTCAACTTTGCACTCTGTTGAGAGGTGTTTTCCGGCATATTTCACGCAACGTGGTTCTTTTTGGCAGTAGGCACTTGTGTGCGTGAATTCTTGGCATCGCTTACACTGTGGTATCAGTCTATTGCCCTTTCGCATGGGTTCGATTTTAACCCTGATGTTAAGTATCATTTATATCCCATTGGATAGTAGGTATATTAAGTTTTATCATAGTTTGTAGCATAGAGGAATAATCAACGTAGACCCCTAAGACCTTAAGGGCATATGATCGAGACCGAATTGTTAGTCGAATGAGCCATGTCCGTCCGTCCGTCCGTCCGTGTGTCGGCAGTTTTTAGGCCTTAAATTTTAAGCTAGGAACTTGAAATTTAATATCTGTTCTTTTTCGGTCCCGAAGCAGTACAAGTGTAAAATTTTAAAGTCCGCACACTGACACGCCCTCTTTACTTATTAGCATGAAAATTCAAAATTGTCGTAGGAAGCTGAAACTTGGCACGCGTTGTAAATCGCTTAAGTGTATTGTGATTGACGTTTCAAAAAAGGCAAAAACCGCCCCCTTTTGGGCGTGGTCATATTTCATTTTATTAAGCATTTTTAATTCGATATATTTTCTTTGAATCCATAAAACTTGCGCTATAAAATGTTCAGATATGTGTGAAAGCTATCAACTGAAATGAATAAATTTTTGACACGCCCACTTTTGGGGGCATTTTTAAGTATAAACCAAATTTTTAATGTGCAAATGCAATCAACACGTGTATATCACTTCTGATAAAAAATATAAACAAAACAAGTAAGAGTTCGTCAGTAACAAACTTCTAAATACCCAACCCTCTTTACCAATTAACACCAAATTTAAAATTTTTTGGTCTGTTTCATATACTGAATGTCAATTATTTAAATCAATGATAAATTTATATATCATTATCATTATCATTATTAGATATAAATTTATATCAATGAACTCTAATTTCGTTGGAATCACGAGAAAATGCGTTAAAAGCGAATAATTGTGCTTGAAAAAACAGTTTTTTTTCCCAAAAAACGCCCCTAAAAGTGGGTAGAGCTCAATGCCTCATATGCAATAAACTTAGCAACTGGTAATATCTTTAATATATGTCAATTATTTTTTTTTTCAATTTAGAATGAATTTCCCGAGAAATCAGGTTTTCAAAGATTTCAGATGTTAAAAGTGGGCATGGTCAATAGAGTGGGCGGTCAAATTTTTGCCTAATTAAAGGCTTCTGGTGAATATTGCTCGTCACCAAAATTTGAGTTCATATGTTTTGTATATCTTGACCAAAAGGCATTTTGAAACAAAATGTTAATTTGAGGCTGTCTGAGATTCACGCCAGTTGTGGGCGTGGCTGTGGGCGGATCTTCTCAATTTTCATACTTTGTCTGTACAAAATGAAAACCAAGCAACGCTGCAAGTTTCAGCTTCCTAGCTCAAATTTAAAGACCTCAAAACTACATACATACGGACAGACGGACAGACGGACAGACGGACGGACGGACGGACATGGCTTAATCGGCTTACCTGTCGGTCTCGATCATATCTCTAGTATGTCTTAGGGGTCTACGGTGATTATTTCACTGTGTTACAAACTATGCATTAAAATTAATATACCCTCGGTCGGGTATAAAAACGATGTAATTGAAAAGGGGTGAATGCCACGACCCTTTTTAAGGTAGAAGATTCTTTAACTTTCCTTTTTAATGATATTGACGGCATCAATAATTTTAAGTTTAGCCCTTAGTTTTTCCGTCTTTTACAACGTATTCTTTTGTGCATGATGGGTGGAGCCCCCTTACAATGACTCGCAGTGGTTTTTCGTACTTATTTTAATAAGTATACCACACGATTCTTTCTGCATTCAGTCTAAGAGACAGCGCGAGTTACATACATAAGCCAGCAACATCAAAATCCGGCAACAACAGGAAGTGCTGACATCAATTTAGGTATTGACCTGCTGAGTGCATACAAACCCAAAGCAAAACCGATTGCTTGGTGATTTGTATGACACCAGAGTCCATTCACAGGAATTGATTTCCGTTCGTTAATACGAACTATCTTCCGTTCATGTGATAGCTTACTAAGCAATATTATTAAGATAGGTCGTAAGTAGAATAGTAGACTAAGGAAAGCAGTCTTGTTCCAGATGCAGGTTAATAAAGTTGTTATGAGAAACAAAGTTTCGGTCTTTCTCTGATAAAATTGTTTTGATTATAAATCCCCAGTGCTTGTAAAACGATAATATATAACTGGCGCAGTTTTGAAACGAACTTTTTTAGTGTGAAAAGTGCGATACACAGTTATCTTAAACAAAATTTAGAAGATAACGCAGAAACAAACACTAAGTACACAAAAAAAAAATATATATTGTTATGCCTTGGCTATTCGCGTTTGTGTTTTAGTCGATCAGCGATCGTTCCGCCAGGCCAGAGATTTATTTGGTAGTTAGGGATTCCTCCGGTATTACCCTTGGGGAACTAGTTGAAGATCTTTTTGAAACAGCAATCAACTTCAGCAACCTTTACTTCACAAGCATAAGCAATGAGAAAACGCAACCCGACCAACTTCGGCAACCTTTACTTCTCCACCATAACTAATGAGAAAACAAAACAAATTGAGTTTCAGTTTCAATTATATTCAATTATCTTTATTTTACTATCTTGGATTTGGAGCTTAATCGACCGTACTTGTTGACAACTCGAACACAATTCAATCTTATTCTATCAGTTACCCTACCTCGTTACAAAATAAAATCTGTTTTTGCTTAGCTTGCTGTTTTTTGGAAGTGCTGTCTGTGGGAACTGTTGTCGTGCTGTTTCCCGGAATACTGTTGGATGGTGGAACTGCTGACGATATGTCTGAGTTTTGCAGCTAGAGCCTACGCTTGCATAACTCCTCCCCCTTTAAGACACATCTAAGGATACCTTATCCTGAGATTGGGCTTGGCTGTCCTCATTTCCACATGCTCCTGGGCGCTTTCCTCTGTGTATGTTTCTGCTGAAATTCTTAGCGTCGTCTCGGGATTCACGCGATGCTTTCTGTTGAAACATCTGTTGGATAGGGCTATGGTTGTCCTTCCTGATCCTCGGTTACACTTCCAAACTGTGTAGCTGATCAGGATTAAGGAAATAACTCCAAATGTTGATATCAATAACATTACTATTTACTGTTCTTAGCGTCATATCATACGTTTCGAATTTACAATTATTTCCAATCAAAATTGTACCTGATCCAAAAAGTTGGCCAGTCTCGGTTTCATTTTTACATTTACATGTGTACCTAGTTTCCTCTGTTACATTGAATATGAAGAGGTTATCTTTTAATTTATGAAAAATTTCAATTTTTGAATTAACAGGTTTTGCATTACAATTATTTGCCCTGTTTCTCATGAATACTTTTATCGCGCAATTCGAGTTATTGTGCTTCTAAGCAATTGAGGTTTACAAACATAAGCTTTAATAAAAATTTTACAATCATCCAATTTTTCCTTAAGACTTTATTCTTCTCTATTTTTATTTATTATCAAATATTTATTTCTTAAACCTAATATAATTACTCCGTTCTTTACAATTTTAGGTACAGTAACTATCTCGTATATTTCAAAATTTTCTTTCGATACTGTTGGGATACTAATTACAACAACAATGTTTTGTTCTTTCGTAAATGCTTTAAGTTCTAATGTTTTCAAAACTTCAGAATAGTTTTCCGTGGCTGGTTCTATAGCTAAATTATTTTCATGCTCTAATTCTCTTAATTCATTGATCAGATCTATTGGCTCTATGATTCTGGGATGAAGGATACCTGCTTGTATAAATAGTAAACTGTCAATAAACTGCTCAATTTCAAGTTCCAACTGCATAATTTTGTGGTTAATTTTACTCGATAATTCATCATAATAAGACGTTAAGAGAATGGTTCGGGTAAGATCACTTTCTTTAGCATTAACTTTGTTTAATTCATTAATAACATACGCTTTCTAGCACTTGCTTATTTAAATGACTCAGTACCTTGATGTTTTCTTCCTTTCCGTTTTTGATTCGACTTTCGTTTTCAGAAATACTTTGGACTGCTTTATAAAAGTATTCAGTGTCTTCGTTCTCCATGGTTCCAAATAGAACCTTAAAACCTCTACCTAAAGCATTGGTCAAACCGCGCCTTTCTCTTCTTGGTTTTCCGACTATTCCTAAGATTAATCCAATTCTATGGTCAATTTTAGTAATTTCTCTCTTTGCTGCTAATTGATACTCTTTGCATCCTGCTCTGGATTCAATACAGAGACTATCTATAGAATTAATTATTATACTTCTTACATTATTACATGATAGATCTAAAGCGTTAACGTCTAAGTTTATTACAAAGCTACATGGCTACGAGTTTCCTTTGCGTCTCCTACATGGCTGAAATATAACCCACTGTTGTTTTGCAGGTGTCTTATGTGGACATTTTCTGCCGAGATCCGACTAATGATTGAGACTCTGAAAAATAGGGTTTGACGTTAGCCTTATTAAACTTCTGTGTTTTGTTTTGAAGTTTTACTATGAGGTAGTCCTCATGGACGTCAACTATAGTGAATGGACCTTTATAAGTACTCCTCAGTTTGCCTTTTCGTTCATTACGTACTAAAACCTTTTGACCTATTTTATATTCCTTCGGCTTTCCCAACTTCCTATCATACCTTACTTTAGCTTTCTCTCTGCAACTTCTAGTTTTTTCCTTTACTTCTGCTTGTATATCAAACAAGCTAGATTTTAGTTCGTCAACGTAGTCGTAAATCGACTTTTCCTGGATTAAATCTACTCCACTTGGTCTATTTACTTCATTACCAAACACAACTTCATAAGGGGTGTATCCTGTTGTATTATGGACAGTACTATTATAGCAGAAGCCAGCATATGGCACGCGTTTGCTCCAATTGTCCATCTCATTTAGCTCTTTTCCAGTTGACCTCAAGTATTCTAGCAATCGGCAATGTGCACGTTCGACACTGCCATTGGCTTGTGGGTATGCAACGCTTGTTGTTATGTGTTTAATCCCTAATAATTGACAAAATTCGCTGAACAGTCCATTACAGAACTCGAGACCATTGTCTGAAAGAATAAATTTTGGCACTCCAAAGTTCATAATCCACTCTTCCATAATCGCACGAGTAACAGTTTTCATGTCTTTACTCTTAAGTGGTACAAATTTTATGAACTTTGAGAGGTCATCTTGAACTGTTAGTCCGAATTTGTAACCTTCTTCAGTTTCCTGAAATGGCCCTATAATATCGATCATTATTTTCTCTAATGTTTTGTCAGCGGAACTAATGATCTTCATTGGATTCCTAGTGGGAGCCCTATTAACCTTCTCAGTTTGACACTGAGGGCAATTTCTGACAAGGTTTTCAATGCATTTTTGCATACCTTTCCATTTGAATTTTTTTCGTATTTTTGAATATTTGGCTTTTTGGCCGGTATGGCCCCCTATCAGACATTCGTGGTATTCTTTCATGATTTCCTTTTTCCTATCATCATTGTTTACGAACTCTCTACCGTCGTCGTCCGTGTCTTCATCTATTTCATTGTCTATTTCTTCAACACTATTATTTTCGTCTACTATAACTGGGAGCTCTTCAGTTGTATGTACATCGTTTAAGATTTCATCATTAACATCGTTGAAAATCTCCTCAATCACTTCGTCATTTCCATTGCCACTTGAACATCTTCTACATTAGGATCCCTGGTACTAAAACCATCTTCTTCTAAAAGGCTTAGTAAAGGGTGATTTTTTAAGAGTTGAGAACTTTTTTTTTGAGAAACCAAACCAGCTAAAAAATCACCAGTTAGATCTTGCCAAGTCTCTTCCTTCTACTGTTCTGTGACTCGAATATTTTTACTTGTTACATTTGCTGGAGCTTCTTCACTCTCCTTTTCTATAACTCTAATATATTTGCCTGACTCGTCAGGATCTTTACCTGAATCGTTTCTTATTCCCACATTTCTACTTAACTCGTCTGCAACTACATTTTCCTTCCCCTTTTTGTAGACAATGGTATAGTCAAACTCCTCTAACTTTAGTCGGCACTTGACAAGTCTGCTACTTGGGTCTTTGACTCTAAATAACCACGTCAAGGGCCTGTGGTCTGTCTGTATGACGAATTTTGCACCATAAATATACGGCCTAAACTGTTTCGTTGCCCAAACGATGGTCAAACATTCCATTTCTGTTGTTGTATAATTGACCTCGGCCTTATTAAGAGTTCTGCTAGCAAAATGTATTGGTAAATCATGCCCTTCATGATTTTGGCTAAGCACGGCACCGATGCCTCGATTGGAAGCATCTGTAGTGATGATAAAAGGCTGAGTGTAATCAGGGTATTGTAAAACTGGGTGCTGAGTAATTGCTTCCTTTAACTTTTCAAAGCTTTGTTGTTGTTCCGTACCCCAAACGAATGCGACATCCTTTTTTAAAAGTCTGTTCATTGGCTCAGCAATAGTGCTAAAGTTTTTTACGAATTTCCGATAATATCCTATCATTCCGAGAAAAGACTTAATACCGGTAGCATTTTTAGGTGTTTCCATTCGCTTTATACACTCAATTTTGTCTGGGTTTGGTTTTACCCCTTTATCAGTAATGACATGTCCCAAGTACGAAACCTCTTTTCTAAGAAATTCGCACTTGTCTGGTTGCAATTTTAGATTAGCTTTCCTGAGCTGCTCGAACACTGCAATCAATTTTTGGTTGTGCTCCTCTAAATTTTGTCCATGTATGACAATATCATCTAAATAAACCAAACATTTGATCCCTTGTAATCCAGCTAGGACATTGTTCATCAGCCGCTGAAAGCAGGCTGGTGCATTTTTCAAACCCATTGGCATTCTTGTGAATTCAAAATGCCCATATGGTGTACTAAACGCAGTTTTTTCAATATCATCTTCCATCGGGATATGATGGAAACCGGACGTTAAGTCCAGGGTGAAAAAGTATTTTGCTTTTCCAAGTTGGTCCAATATCTCGCTAATGTTCGGCAGGGGGTAGTTATCCGGGATTGTAAGCTTGTTTAGCTTACGGAAATCAATAACCATACGCCACTTTTTCTTCCCACTGGCGTCTGCCTTCTTTGGAACTATCCACAATGAAGAGCTCCAAGGAGAACTACTGTCTCGAATCATGCCGTCATCCTTCAGTTTATTAACCTGTTTTCGCACTTCCTCTTCATGGACCTTGGGATAACGGTAGCTCTTTGTAAATACAGGCTCCGTTCCAATACCAGTGCGTATTTTATGTTTGATGAAATCGGTCCCAGTCAACTTCTCATCTTAAATGCTAAATATGTCACTAAATTCTTTTACTATGTCTAACAATTTTTCTTTCTCCTCAGCAATTAAATGATCCGTTCTGATATTACTAACAACTCTATTTGGCATTTGTTTATAAATAAATAAATAAATAGAGTGGCGCAACAGCTCGAGGTGAACCAGGGCCACCTCGAGCCATGTATGCAATCCGCGAGGGTCTGACAAACCCTCCGAGAGTAACATTTGTCTTGAAAAACTTCTCATTTGCCATTTTATTAGCAACATCAAAATCTCCTAAGTTTGTCCCTTGGATGCTTAATCCATTTATATTGAAAGGTTTCTCCGTAGTGTTAACTATAGAAACTAAACATGTGCCTCCTTTATTTTCAGTAACGCAATTAGGTACAATAATACCTTCTCCTAATTCCTGTCTAGGTACCACTATTTCTCCTTCAAGATTTTTGTCAACAATGACAATGATTCTCTCTCCGTGGAGATATCTCAAAGGAATTTTGCCAAGTTTTCCACTAATTACATTTTCCTGGTAATCAATCGTGAACCCACCCTCTCGTAGGAAATGGTTTCCGATTATCCATCGTAATTGCCTAATAAATTATTCTCAACTACTTGAAATTTTAATACCTCCGACCTAGTGCTATTACTCTTTATGGCAAATTCTACACTCGTTTCTACTTCCCCCAAGGTTTGGCACATTTTTCCACTTATTCCTTTAAACTGCATAACTTTTCCTTCATTTATCTCATCTTTATAAACACAGTCCGCTTGATATATCGATATCTCCGCACCCGTGTCTATAATGAGTTTCCTTAAATCTCCATTCACTCTAGCTAACACATGAGGACTTTCCGAACTATCTACTAGTCTAAGCTGCACGATTGCCTCTTTAACCGCGCAGTCTTCTAAAAATCCCTTACTTTAAAGCGAGCATTATTCGAGGTAGACGGTTGGTTTGGAAGCTGTTGTTGGTTGGCAAGTTGCTCTTGTCGGAATGGATTATTCTCTACTCTGTTTTTTCTGGGCTGCCTGCAATTTCTGGCTAAATGACCAGGTTTCCCACAGTTGTAGCAACATCTTGTGTCTGTATAATTAATTTTGGCTAAGTTCTTAGACGTGTAGTCATGATGCGTATTCGTTTTGAATAAATTTATTCGCTGTTCTTCTTCACAAGCGAACTTGCTGGCTTCAGCGAGCGTTGTAGGTCGTTGAGTGATTACATATGTAGACAATCTTTCTCTTAGGCCATTAATAAACACTGTCAACTTCTCATTTTGTATATAATCTATTTGACCTGCTCTATGTTCTGCTTTGACTTCTATAAGTTTACTTTGTAAAAGACGTCTTTGCAGAGTCTCCACGCGTTGCATGAAATGCACAACCGTTTCATCTCTATATTGTTGTATAGAGATCAGCTCTCTGTGCAACTGGAGCGCACTATGAGGCTCCCGAGAAACTAGTGTCAGTTCCTTCTTTAAACTCTGCCAGTCCTCGATTTCTCTGTTCATGAGAATTGTTGTGGCGTTGCCACGAATTTTGGTCTTTATAAATTTAAACAGGACATTCTTTTCGTCATCTGATGCCAGTTCGATGGCATCATTGCAAGAATCGATAAAGGTGAAAACCTCATCGCTCGTCCCAATAAATGTTGGGATGAATGCTGTCAAAACAGAAATTGGAACTGCGTCGGGCATGTTGTCACTAATATCACTACTTATGTCACTATACAAATCGTCACGGTCTAGACTGTTATCACTATTGCGCAAACTACCTAACTGATCTCTTGAAAACATTAACACTTTAATAGGAGATAGCCACTTCACAATAATAAAATAAAAAAAAATAATAAAACGGACTCACAATATGATTGCTGCTAAGTCCTCGGCGTTTGATTCTGTTTACTGCTCTGCTGACAGTTAGTTGCTCTGCTGATTGTTTAATCTGCTCTCCTGATGGTTATCTGCTCTGCTGATGGTTTAATCTGCTCTGCTGATGGTTATCTGCTCTGCTGATTGTCCGATTGAAGATCCTCTCTGCTGATCAATGATGAATCCCACCGCTGCCACCAGAAAAACGTGTTATGCCTTGGCTATACGCGTTTGTGTTTTAGTCGATCAGCGATCGTTCCGCCAGGCCAGAGATTTGTTTGGTAGTTAGGGATTTCTCCGGTATCACCCTTGGGAAACTAGTTGAAGATCTTTTTGAAACAGCAATCAACTTCAGCAATCTTTACTTCACAAGCATAAGCAATGAGAAAACGCAACACGACCAACTTCGGCAACCTTTACTTCTCCACCATAAGTAATGAGAAAACACAACACAATGAGTTTCAGTTTCAATTATATTCAATTATTTTTATTTTACTATCTTGGATTTGGGGCTTAATCGACCGTACTTGTTGACAACTCGAACACAATTCAATCTTATTCTAACGGGGGATTTTTTAAGAGGTTGAGAACTTTTTTTAAAAAAAAAAACACAAAAAATTCGAAAAAATTAATGAAATATTTATTTGAATCGATAGTTTGAACCTTGCAATTTAAAGTTTAAAGATAATTTTATGCAAATGTTGACCGCGGCTGCGTCTCAGGTAGCCCATCCGCTGAGTCCAATTTTGGCATACTCTTCCACACATATCGGCCGGTATCTCACGAATGAATGCATGGATGTTGGCTTCCAGTGCGTCAATCGAAGCGGGCTTGTCCCTATAGACATTAGCCTTGACATACCCCCACAAAAAATAATCTAATGGTGTCAAATCGCACGATCTAGGCGGCCAATTGACCGGCCCGAAACGTGAAATTAACTGTTCACCAAACTCGCCTCGCAATTGCGCCATTGTTTCGCGTGATGTGTGGCATGTGGCACCGTCTTGTTGAAACCACATGTCATGCAAGTCAAGAACTTCCATTTCGGGCAAAAAAAAGTTTGTTATCATCGCTCGGTAGCGTTCACCATTGACAGTAACGCTGCGATTCGCATCATCTTTGAAGAAATATGACCCAATAATGCCGCCGGCCCATAAAGCGCACCAAAATGTGTCTTTTTCGGGATGCATTGGTAGCTGTTGCAATGCTTCTGGCTGATCTTCACTCCAAATGCGGCAATTTTGCTTATTTACGTACCCATTCAACCAAAAATGAGCCTCATCGCTGAACACAATTTTTCGATAAAAAAGCGGATCCTCGGCCAGCTTTCCAAGAGCCCATTCACCGAAAATTCGGCGTTGTGGTAGGTCGGCTGGCTTAAGTTCTTACACCAGCTGTATCTTAAAAGGCTTTACGCCCAAATCCTTCCGCAAAATTTTCCACGTAGTGCTGTAACAAAGGCCTAACTGCTGGGAACGGCGCCGAATCGACATTTCGCGGTCTTCTGTCACACTAGCTGATACGGCCGCAATATTTTCTTCACTACGCACAGTACGTAAACGTGTTGGTGGTTTTATGTCCAACAAAGTAAATTTGGTGCGAAATTTGGTCACAATCTTCCGAATAGACTGCTCAGAAGGTCGAGAATGCCGACCATAAAATGGAAGCAGCGCGGGATGAACATTTCGAACCGAGCACGAATTTTGATAGTAAAATTCAATAATTTGCAAGCGTTGTTCATTTGTAAGACGATCCATGGTTAAATTGCAAACCAAACTGAAGCTGTTTGACAGTGACACAAGGTACTAAACACACGTCAGCTGTCAAGACCAGTGTTGCCAAAACCAAACCAGCTAAAAAATCACCCGTTATCAGTTACCCTACCTCGTTACAAAATAAAATCTGTTTTTGCTTAGCTTGCTGTTTCTCGGAAGTGCTGTCTTGGGAGCTCCTGTCGTGCTGTTTCCCGGAATATTGTTGGATAGTGGAACTGCTGACGATATGTCTGAGTTTTGCAGCTAGAGCCTACGCTTGCATAACAATATATATATATATAACAAGTGCATAAAACTGGAGAGGACAACAATAAGAAATACAATTTTCGACAGTAACAGAGATATGGCACAACTAACAGAACAATGCTTAGCCATGCAGACGGAGATAGTAGGTCGGCAAAATCAACAAGAAGCATTAAGGAGCAGACATATTCAGAAGTAGATGACAGAGAATATAACAATATACAGCAGTATATAATATAACTTTTTTCGAACGATCCAAAAATTAAATTTAAAAAAGCAACAAAAAGTGCTCAAGAAATAGAAACTGAAGAGGAATGCAACAAACAAATTTCTTTATATCATTCAAAAGAATCATTACATAGCGGAATAAATGAAACTTATCGAACACTAAAAGATAAAATATATTTTCCTAAATTGCAGGAACATACACAACTAATTATTAATAACTGTGGGAAATGTCAAGAAATTAAGTATGATAGAAAGCCAATAAAACCACTCTTTAATGTAACAGAAACTCCAACTGAGAAAAATTAGATTTTACACATAGATACTTTCCATTACAAAAAGAGAACCTTCGTTACGGTAATTGACAAGTTAACAAAATTTGCCGTTGCATACTTAATCAATTAGGCTGCTTCGAGAGGAAAATTCTTCGGACGATTTACGGTCCCGTCTGCATAGACGGAGAGTGGAGGAGGAGATATAACATCGAACTGTACGGGCTGTACAGCGATACCGACCTAGCCAAAAGAGTCAAAACACAACGTCTACGATGGCTGGGTCATCTAGAGCGGATGGACACCAACGCCCCGGCCCGGAAAATCTTCGAATCCACACCGCAGGGACGACGCGGTAGAGGAGCACCGAGACTCAGGTGGCGCACGCAAGTGGAAGGGGACCTCAGCCAACTTCGCGTGCGAAACTGGAGACGGCTAGCTAGAGACAGAGCTGGCTGGCAAGCTTGTTGGCTGAGGCCCAGGTCCACCCCGGACTGTAGCGCCACCTTAAGTAAGTAAGTATACTTAATCAATGATAGAAGAAACTGGGTTAAAAAGATGGCGATAATAGAAGCCTATTTAGCTTCGTTTGATACACAAAGAAAGATTATTATGGATAATGAGTTTAAATCAGAACAAGTTGTCAGATATTTACAAGAAAAACAAATAGAAGTACATTGGACAAAGCCTTATAGTCATACAGGGAATGCAGATGTCGAAAGACTACATTCGACTCTTATAGAAAAGATTCAGGCAATAGAAGAAGATATATCGTTGGAACAAAAGTTACAGAAAGCTACAGGAAATTATAATGAAAGGTACCACTCAACAATCGAAATGACCCCAAGTCAAACTAGAAATACTTCAAATATAACAGCCTTAGTAGAAAAGGTTAAAATGAAAAAAAATTAAGAACATAGGAATAGGGAAGATTATGTGGAAGGGAGAAAAGAAGGATATATTAAAAATTACAAAAGAGTCAGACATAAAGATGAACCATATTTTAGGAAATTTCCACTAAAGAACGTTCATATATCAAATATTAAACGACCTCCTGAAATTTTCAGGTCATAATAATGCTTCTAATGATGATGAGGATAGTTCCAGTCCAGGGACTTCTTAAGGTATATAAAATACGAGAAGAGAACGGGTATGTCAGGCTAAGAGTTAAGGAAGTCGAAATAGCGAATAAGACAGACACAATACTCCACATTATAAATCCACTGGAAATGATTCAAATTTAAGATCAGTTAGAAGTCAACATAGCACGTTTAAGATTAGAAGACTCAATACCACTTTACTCAGAAATCAATTTAGTACGTAGTAAACTAAGAACGATAAGTAAAGCAAATAGACAAAAGCGAGGCTTATTAAATTTCGTAGGTAGAGCTCAGAGTTGGCTATTCGGAACAATGGATGTCACTGATCGTCAAGAAATAACCTATCACTTACAGGTCATAGACTTTAATAATCATAGGGCTATCGACAATCTTAATAAGCAAATTAAAATAAACGACCATTATAACAGAACATTATATGACTTAAAGACACTGATAGAAAGCGATAGGATTAAGATTTTAGAATCGTACAACTCTACAAGCAGCATAGCTAAGGAATTAAACTACAAAGTTTTATTTTTAGATCAAGAGACCAAGCTTAGATATTTTGAAAATAAAGTAAACCAAATACTCGACAACTAAAAATAACCTCATACATCCAAGTATGTTAACGATGCAAGAGTTAGACGCTTACAAAGTAGATAATTTCATAAATTGAAACTCTTAAAAGCTGGAGTAATGGAGTATAAAGATGATTGCTTAATTTTTGCAATAAAAATACCAGTTAATTATATATTAGCAGAGCTACAATTAATTAAACCAATTCCTAATTCCTAAACCAATTCCTAAAATGGCTTGCAAATCGATAGTGCAGAGGAATTGATAGTTGAAATAAATAAAGGTATATATAAATACAATGAGAAAGCTATGTTAAAAGATCTAGAATGCAGTACAAATTGTGCTGTGAAGAAAACATGTTCACTAGTATATGAAAATGTAACAAGTATAGAAGAACTTGATAATGAATATGTGTTACTTATAAATATGAGTAATGAAACTGTAAAACATAATTGCGATAAAAGAATAATAAGCCTAACAGGAAACTATTTAATAAATTTTAACAATTGTACACTTGAAATTAAGCAGAAGAAATTCTATAAGAAAAAGATAACTATATCCAATAAATATTATTACCCATCAAATAATATAACAGAAATGTTTGTAAAGCCTATTAGTTTTAATGAAATCATTTTGAGGAATGTAAAAAATTTAAAATAAATCAAAGAACAACAATATCATAAGAATATAATGTACGGTTCCAATGTAGGATTACTAATAATCATAGTAATAATGGTCATAGTTATAATGTTTTTTGTATGTTAAAAAAAGTAAGAAAGATAGGATCAGCATTATAAATAATATGAAGCCGGAGACTTTTGACTCAAATCGGGGAGGAGTTACATACATAAGCCAGCAACATCAAAATCCGGCAACAACAGGAAGGGCTGACATCAATTTAGGTATTGACCTGCTGATTTAGCTGATTTAGCTGTATGACACCAGAGTCCATTCACAAGAATTGATTTCCGTTCGGTAATACGAACTATCTTCCGTTCATGTGATAGCTTACTAAGCAATATTATTAAGATAGGTCGTAAGTGGAATAAGTAGACTAAGAAAAGCAGTCTTGTTCCAGATGCAGGTTAATAAAGTTGTGTTGAGAAACAAAGTTTCGGTCTTTCTCTTATAAAATTGAGAACCTTCGTTACGGTAATTGACAAGTTAACAAAATTTGCCGTTGCACACTTAATCAATGATAGAAACTGGGTTAAAAAGATGGCGATAATAGAAGCCTATTTAGCTTCGTTTGATACACCAAGAAAGATTATTATGGATAATGAGTTTAAATCAGAACAAGTTGTCAGATATTTACAAGAAAAACAAATAGAAGAACATTGGACAAAGCCTAATAGTCATACAGGGAACGCAGATGTCGAAAGACTACATTCGACTCTTATAGAAAAGATTCAGGCAATAGAAGAAGATATATCGTTGGAACAAACGTTACAGAAAGCTACACGAAATTATAATGAGAGGTACCACTCAACAATCGAAATGACCCCAAGTCAAACTAGAAATACTTCAAATATAACAACCTTAGTAGAAAAGGTTAAAATGAAAAAAATTAAGAACATAGGAATAGGGAAGATTATGTGGAAGGGAGAAAAGAAGGATATGTTAAAAATTACAAAAGAGTCAGACATAAAGATGAACCATATTTTAGGAAATTTCCACTAAAGAACGTTCATATATCAAATATTAAACGACCTCCTGAAATTTTCAGGTCATAATAATGCTTCTAATGATGATGAGGATAGTTCCAGTCCAGGGACTTCTTCAGGTATATCCAATACGAGAAGAGAACGGGTATGTCAAGCTAAGAGTTAAGAAAGTCGAAATAGCGAATGAGACAGACACAATACTCCACATTATAAATCCACTGGAAATGATTCAAAATTTAGATTAGTTAGAAGTCAACATAGCACATTTAAGATTAGAAGACTCAATACCACTTTACTCAGAAATCAATTTAGTACGTAGTAAACTAAGAACGATAAGTAAAGCAAATAGACAAAAGCGAGGCTTGTTAAATTTCGTAGGCAGAGCTCAAAGTTGGCTATTCGGAACAATGGATGTCACTGATCGTCAAGAAATAACCGATCACTTAAAGGTCATAGACTTTAATAATCATAGGGCTATCGAAAATCTTAATAAGCAAATTAAAATAAAGGACCATTATAACAGAACATTATATGACTTAAAGACACTGATAGAAAGCGATAGGATTACGATTTTAGAATCGTACAACTCTACAAGCAGCATAGTTAAGGAATTAAACTACAAAGTTTTATTTTTAGATCAAGAGACCAAGCTTAGATATTTTGAAAATAAAGTGAAAATAAAAAACTAAAAATAACCTCAACATCCAAGTATGTTAACGATGCAAGAGTTAGACGCTTACAAAGTAGATAATTTCATAAATTGAAACTCTTAAAAGCTGGAGTAATGGAGTATAAAGATGATTGCTTAATTTTTGCAATAAAAATACCAGTTAATTATATATTAGCAGAGCTACAATTAATTAAACCAATTCCTAATTCCTAAACCAATTCCTAAAATGGCTTGCAAATCGATAGTGCAGAGGAATTGATAGTTGAAATAAATTAAGGTATATATAAATGTGGGATACGGCCAAACCGTCGCAATTTCACCCTATACCGGACAGACGACGAAAGGCAGGAAGAAACAACGGAGGATTATAGTAACGGCGACATCGTACGACACCAACACCATGGTTCCAATAACAACGATACCAACAGCATACAAACCCACAGCACACGAGCCGGCCAGCATCGATGAACGAGCGGTCCGCTAACGCCACACTGACGACCCCTAGACAACGCACACACACAGACAATCACATAAGAACGAAGACAAAACGAACGAACAAAAACCGAACAGTTGATACCCAACCCACCACCGCGAGTAGCTTAAAATAACACAGTCGTTATACTGCAGCCGATGTCGCCACACGTCACTTTCTCTCCTTTGTAAAGAGTGTGAATTTAATATTTAAACGAGTAAAAAGTAATAAAGTGAATTTAATAGTAAAACGAGTGTTGTAATTTGAACGGACCAAAATCCTACAAATTGGGGGCTCAACCGGGATAAATCCATGCGCGATAGCCAAATCCCATGGACCGGGAGTGTTGAAAAACTAATCAGTGTAGAGGAAAAAAAAAAAACATTTAACCGAGTGCATTGTGTGATCCGCCAAATCCACATAGTGTCGAGGATTTTGATCCAAAGTGAGCAGAAAACAGTAGTTCCACGTGCAGTAAATTTCTGTGAAAAAGACAAAGTGTGTGCGTCGCCATTTTCTGTTGTGCATCGGAAGAAAACGGCGTCGTTAAACCCGTTCCAACTACCAAGCGACAGCAAGAAAGCAAAACACGTGTGTGCTATACACTAAAGTGCGTGTGCCGCTGAGGGAGAAGTGAAAAAGGGCAACAACAAGAAAGGCGTGTATGTAAATCTCGTAAAAAACGAATTTAACTGCACCGCCGTTGTGTGCCCCAACACATCAAAGTCCGCTAGGAGAGCGGTGAAAAAAAGTCCGCTAGCTAGAGCGGTGAAGCAGACGAGGGCAGCCGTTGCAGGAGACGGAACCCCGCCAAGAGGAGAAAAGCTGAACACAGAATTTGTAAAGGGTAAGTGACGTTGTGGCTATTTTTTGTTGTTTTTTTTGCGTTTTCCTCCCCTTCTGGGAAAAAAAATATTTAATGGATGCAAACGAAGTTTTGGGGTTAACTGTCGACGGGTTGAAATCCAAACTGGCCGAACTTAATTTACTGACGACAGGACGCAAAGAACAATTGCAAGACCGACTTTTGGCGCATCTTGGGTTGTCACGGGAAAACGAAGTTGAAGATGGGCCGTTGGAGGATGTGAGTGGGAGCGACGACGAGGGCTCGGAGGTGTCGAATAGACCAGTGGCACGATCGTTGTTTACCCTACGAGACGTGCAAGACTCATTCTCGTTGTTCGATGGCACTGGGCACCCAGGCGTTAACCAGTGGGTCGACGAGTTCGAGGAGAGTGCTGACACCGTGAGCTGGGATAGTCTTCAGAGATTTGTCTACGGGAAACAGTTGCTCAGGGGCGCGGCGAAGCTGTTCGTTAGGGGTTTGACTGGTGTTAATAACTGGGCTAAATTGAAAAAGGCCTTGAAAGAAGAGTTCGGTAGTCATCTGTTAATAGCGGAGGTCCACAACCAGTTGAGAAATCGTCGGAAAAAAGCAAACGAGACTCTGCGCTAATACCTGTATTGCCTGATGGAGATCGGCAAGGCCATAGGGTTGGACGAGGAAAGCTTAGTGGGGTATTTTGTAGACGGGATCCCCGAGGCTGAAACCATAAATCAGCTCAAGGGACAGTTGAGAATATATGAGAGGCTGCGTGGTCCCGGACAAGAGCCGTCATGCTCCAGAGGGAACCACCGGACGTCAGTCAGCGGATACCAATCGGCAATATCCGGTCAGCGAGTCACAGCTGGTGCGCGTCCAGGCGTGAAGGAGGAAAGAAAGGAACCAACCTGTTTCAAGTGTGGTGACGCGACGCATCTAGCTAGGGAGTGTCGGTCGAAGGGGTTTCTTTGCTTCAGGTGTAGACAGCCAGGCCACAGGGCTAGAGATTGTCGAGGAGGCGTTGAGCCAGCAGGTAAACCAGGCGGGAGCAGCAGCGGTCACACTGCGCCAACGGGTGACCAAAGCAGTGCTTGGCCAGAGGCCAGGGTTGATCTGGCGATGGGATCGAATAGGGTCTTTAAAGATATTTCGGTCGGAGGGCTCTCTCTATGTGCTCTCCTGGATACTGGGAGCGACGTGTGTCTGCTTCGATACGACAGCCTGCTGATGATGGAGTACAAGCAGTTGAAGCCAGAAAAGAGGAATCTGTTGGGCATTGGACAACAGAGGGTGACGACGTTGGGCAGCTTAAGCGTTGAGCTAGTGGTGGATGAAATCATGTTGGAATTGATTTTCCACGTTGTACGGGAGGGAGAATTGCCTTATTCCGCAGTTCTAGGCAATGACGTCCTACAGCAAGTGAATCTAATTATTTCGGAGGATGGTGTAAAATTCGTAGACAAGCAGAGCTCTGTTGAAGCCGAGGATGGTGAAGGGTCAAATGAATTGATCGTTGAGTTGGGCGGAAGCCAAGAGTGCACTGCTGGTTGTGGCAAAGTTGGCCATGAACCAGAAGTACTCAAGTTGTCTGAGTTGGGCGAAAGCCAAAAGTACACTGCTGGTTGTGGCAAAGTTGGCCATGAACCAGAAGTGCTCAAGTTGTCTGAGTAGGGCGAAAGCCAAAAGTACACTGCTAGTTGTGGCAAAGTTGGCCACGAACCAGAAGTACTCAAGTTGTTGGAGTTGGACGAAAGTCAAGCGTACACGGTTCGTTGTGGCGACGAACCCGCAGTACGGGAGTTGTCGGAAGAATTTGGGGCGATCTGTTTGTCTGCGGAGGATCGAACGATTGAGGGTGAGCCGAATAAGGAGTTGGAGTTGGAGCATTTAAGCGGAGAGATCCGAGAGAAGCTTAGGAAAATCATTGAAGGCTATGACCCGACCGGGAAAGAGGCGTCGCCGGTCGAAATGAAGTTGGTCCTTAAGGACGATGTCCCGGTTTTCCAAAGGCCGAGGAGGATGGCACACGCTGATCAACTGGTAGTGCGAAAGCAAGTGGAGAAATGGCTCGCAGAAAAGATTGTGCAGCCAAGCACATCTGAGTACGCGTCGCCGATTGTGTTAGTCGGTAAGAAGGACGGAACAAAGAGATTGTGCTGCGATTATCGGAAGCTTAACGAGAAGGTGATCAGGGACAATTTCCCGATGACATTAATTGATGAGGTGCTCGAGAGGTTGCAAGGGAACAGCGTATTCACGACCCTGGATTTGAAGGACGGGTTCTTCCATGTGCCCATGCATCCAGCCTCTAGCAAGTATACGGCGTTTGTGACTCAGGACCAGCAGTACGAATTTTTATACGTGCCATTTGGGATTTCTAACTCCCCAGCAGTGTTCGCAAGGTTCATCAGTGCTATTTACCAGAAGCTAAACCAGTCTGGCACTGTCGAAGCCTACATGGACGACTTGATTATACCCTCAAAGGATGAAGAGGAGGGTCTGAAGAAGCTGGAAATAGTCCTTGAGGTTGCCGCCAAGTATGGATTGCGGTTGAATTGGAAAAAATGTCAATTCTTGAGAAGAAGGATCACGTTCTTAGGATACATAATCGAGAACAATACGATCCAGCCGTCAGATGAGAAGACTAGGGCCATAAGGGATTTTCCGGTCCCAACGGACAAGAAGGCGCTCCAGCGGTTTCTGGGGTTGTCTTCGTATTTTCGAAGATTCGTGGAGGAGTTCGCGTTGGTCGCCAAACCTATATCAGACCTGCTCCGGAAAGAAGAGAAGTTCAGGTGGGAGCCCGAACAGATGACAGCGTTTATGCAGTTGAAGGCAGCGCTAACCAAAGCTCCTGTTCTTAAGTTGTTCGATCACAAGGCAGTCACGGAGATACACGCAGATGCTAGCAAGTGTGGATATGGTGCCGTCCTGTTGCAGAAAGATGTCGAGGATCAGTTGTTCCACCCCATTGAATACATGAGTCGGAGAACCACGCCGACTGAGGAAAAGTACCACTCATACGAACTGGAAGTCCTTGCCATAATTGCGGCGCTTAAGAAGTGGAAGATGTATGTGTCCGGATTGAAGTTCAAGATCGTCACGGATTGCAACGCTTTCGCAATGACGATGCAGAAGAGGGATGTCCCGCTAAGAGTATCCCGATGGGCCATGTTCCTGCAGGATTTTCAATATGAGATCGAACACCGTTCTGGATCTTAGATGCGGCACGTAGACGCTCTGAGCAGAGTTTATTGTCTCTTGTTGGAGGACTCACTCAGTCACAGGGTAAAGGAGGCACAATTGAAGGACAGTTGGATCAAGGCGGTGAGGAAAGTGTTGGAGAGAGACGACTACGAGGACTTTTACTTAAAAGCGGGAGTGCTTAATAAGGACCCCATAAAAGAGCTTGTGGTAGTACCTACATTGATGGAGAATGAAATCATTGAGATCGCGCATCGCCAGGGACACTTCTCGTCCAAGAAGACCAAAGACTTGGTCGAGAAAACATTCTTCATTCCCGAGTTGGCGCGAAAGGTGACTAATGTTGTCAAAGGATGCGTGAGGTGTATCGTAGCGGAGTCTAAGGCGGGTAAGAAGGAGGGTTATCTCAGGCCTATTGACAAGGAGGACCGACCTTTGGGCACTTACCACGTAGACCACGTGGGACCCATGGAGCAGACCCACAAGAGGTACAATCACTTGCTTGTGGTGACAGACGCGTTTGCAAAGTTTGTGTGGCTGTATCCAACAAGGAGCACTGGGGCGGAAGAAGTCTTGGACAGGTTGAAGCTACAAGCCGGAGTTTTTGGGAACCCTCGACGCATTATATCCGACAGGGGTCCGGCATTTACATCCAACCTGTTTGTTGACTATTGCCGAGAGGAGAACATCCAGCACCTACTCATTGCACAAGTGTTCCCCGAGGTAACGGGCAGGTGGAGAGGATTCACAAGGCCATCATACCAATGTTGACAAAGTGTTGCCTGGAAAGCTCCAAGGACTGGTACAAGCATGTGGATAGAGTGCAGCAAGTCCTCAATAATTCGCCGCCGAGAAGCATTAAGTTTAGCCCGTTTCGCATACTTACAGGACTGGAGATGCGTATTCCAGACTATCCAGATTTACGGGAGTTACTCGATGAGGAAGCAGTCCAAGAGTTAGATGAAGAGCGCGATGAAATGCGCGAGGTAGTGCGCGAGAGCATCGCGGAGATTCAGCGAGAAAACAAAGGGGGGTTCGACAAGAATAGGAAGCCGGAACAGGAGTACTCATTAAATGAGTTAGTCGCCATCAAGCGCACTCAATATGGAACCGGCATGAAGCTACGGCCGAAGTTCCTAGGACCCTACAAGGTGACAGCGAAATTCAACCACGGAAGATACGCTGTAGAGAAGGTCGGCGATCATGAAGGACCTTTGAGGACCAATTCCGTGGCAGAAAACATGAAGCGGTGGAACCTTTTCATTCGGGTCGAATGAAGCGTCAGGATAGCCGAATGTGGGATACGGCCAAACCGTCGCAATTTCACCCTATACCGGACAGACGACGAAAGGCAGGAAGAAACAACGGAGGATTATAGTAACGGCGACATCGTACGACACCAACACCATGGTTCCAATAACAACGATACCAACAGCATACAAACCCACAGCACACGAGCCAGCCAGCATCGATGAACGAGCGGTCCGCTAACGCCACACTGACGACCCCGAGACAACGCACACACACAGACAATCACATAAGAACGAAGAGAAAACGAACGAACAAAAACCGAACAGTTGATACCCAACCCACCACCGCGAGTAGCTTAAAATAACACAGTCGTTATACTGCAGCCGATGTCGCCACACGTCACTTTCTCTCCTTTGTAAAGAGTGTGAATTTAATATTTAAACGAGTAAAAAGTAATAAAGTGAATTTAATAGTAAAACGAGTGTTGTAATTTGAACGGACCAAAATCCTACATAAATACAATGAGAAAGCTTTGTTAAAAGATCTAGAATGCAGTACAAATTGTGCTGTGAAGAAAACATGTTCACTAGTATATGAAAATGTAACAAGTATAGAAGAACTTGATAATGAATATGTGTTACTTATAAATATGAGTAATGAAACTGTAAAACATAATTGCGATAAAAGAATAATAAGCCTAACAGGAAACTATTTAATAAATTTTAACAATTGTACACTTGAAATTAAGCAGAAGAAATTCTATAAGAAAAAGATAACTATATCCAATAAATATTATTACCCATCAAATAATATAACAGAAATGTTTGTAAAGCCTGTTCGTTTTAATGAAATCATTTTGAGGAATGTAAAAAATTTAAAATAAATCAAAGAACAACAATATCATAAGAATATAATGTACGGTTCCAATGTAGGATTACTAATAATCATAGTAATAATGGTCATAGTTATAATGTTTTTTGTATGTTAAAAAAAGTAAGAAAGATAGGATCAGCATTATAAATAATATGAAGCCGGAGACTTTTGACTCAAATCGGGGAGGAGTTACATACATAAGCCAGCAACATCAAAATCCGGCAACAACAGGAAGTGCTGACATCAATTTAGGTATTGACCTGCTGATTTAGCTGATTTAGCTGTATGACACCAGAGTCCATTCACAAGAATTGATTTCCGTTCGGTAATACGAACTATCTTCCGTTCATGTGATAGCTTACTAAGCAATATTATTAAGATAGGTCGTAAGTGGAATAAGTAGACTAAGAAAAGCAGTCTTGTTCCAGATGCAGGTTAATAAAGTTGTGTTGAGAAACAAAGTTTCGGTCTTTCTCTTATAAAATTGAGAACCTTCGTTACGGTAATTGACAAGTTAACAAAATTTGCCGTTGCACACTTAATCAATGATAGAAACTGGGTTAAAAAGATGGCGATAATAGAAGCCTATTTAGCTTCGTTTGATACACCAAGAAAGATTATTATGGATAATGAGTTTAAATCAGAACAAGTTGTCAGATATTTACAAGAAAAACAAATAGAAGAACATTGGACAAAGCCTAATAGTCATACAGGGAACGCAGATGTCGAAAGACTACATTCGACTCTTATAGAAAAGATTCAGGCAATAGAAGAAGATATATCGTTGGAACAAAAGTTACAGAAAGCTACACGAAATTATAATGAGAGGTACCACTCAACAATCGAAATGACCCCAAGTCAAACTAGAAATACTTCAAATATAACAGCCTTAGTAGAAAAGGTTAAAATGAAAAAAATTAAGAACATAGGAATAGGGAAGATTATGTGGAAGGGAGAAAAGAAGGATATATTAAAAATTACAAAAGAGTCAGACATAAAGATGAACCATATTTTAGGAAATTTCCACTAAAGAACGTTCATATATCAAATATTAAACGACCTCCTGAAATTTTCAGGTCATAATAATGCTTCTAATGATGATGAGGATAGTTCCAGTCCAGGGACTTCTTAAGGTATATCCAATACGAGAAGAGAACGGGTATGTCAAGCTAAGAGTTAAGGAAGTCGAAATAGCGAATAAGACAGACACAATACTCCACATTATAAATCCACTGGAAATGATTCAAATTTAAGATCAGTTAGAAGTCAACATAGCACGTTTAAGATTAGAAGACTCAATACCACTTTACTCAGAAATCAATTTAGTACGTAGTAAACTAAGAACGATAAGTAAAGCAAATAGACAAAAGCGAGGCTTATTAAATTTCGTAGGCAGAGCTCAAAGTTGGCTATTCGGAACAATGGATGTCACTGATCGTCAAGAAATAACCGATCACTTAAAGGTCATAGACTTTAATAATCATAGGGCTATCGACAATCTTAATAAGCAAATTAAAATAAACGACCATTATAACAGAACATTAAATGAGTTAAAGACACTGATAGAAAGCGATAGGATTAAGATTTTAGAATCGTACAACTCTACAAGCAGCATAGCTAAGGAATTAAACTACAAAGTTTTATTTTTAGATCAAGAGACCAAGCTTAGATATTTTGAAAATAAAGTAAACCAAATACTCGACAACTAAAAATAACCTCATACATCCAAGTATGTTAACGATGCAAGAGTTAGACGCTTACAAAGTAGATTTTCATAAATTGAAACTCTTAAAAGCTGGAGTAATGGAGTATAAAGATGATTGCTTAATTTTTGCAATAAAAATACCAGTTAATTATATATTAGCAGAGCTACAATTAATTAAACCAATTCCTAATTCCTAAACCAATTCCTAATTCCTAAACCAATTCCTAAAATGGCTTGCAAATCGATAGTGCAGAGGAATTGATAGTTGAAATAAATAAAGGTATATATAAATACAAAGAGAAAGCTATGTTAAAAGATCTAGAATGCAGTACAAATTGTGCTGTGAAGAAAACATGTTCACTAGTATATGAAAATGTAACAAGTATAGAAGAACTTGATAATGAATATGTGTTACTTATAAATATGAGTAATGAAACTGTAAAACATAATTGCGATAAAAGAATAATAAGCCTAACAGGAAACTATTTAATAAATTTTAACAATTGTACACTTGAAATTAAGCAGAAGAAATTCTATAAGAAAAAGATAACTATATCCAATAAATATTATTACCCATCAAATAATATAACAGAAATGTTTGTAAAGCCTATTAGTTTTAATGAAATCATTTTGAGGAATGTAAAAAATTTAAAATAAATCAAAGAACAACAATATCATAAGAATATAATGTACGGTTCCAATGTAGGATTACTAATAATCATAGTAATAATGGTCATAGTTATAATGTTTTTTGTATGTTAAAAAAAGTAAGAAAGATAGGATCAGCATTATAAATAATATGAAGCCGGAGACTTTTGACTCAAATCGGGGAGGAGTTACATACATAAGCCAGCAACATCAAAATCCGGCAACAACAGGAAGTGCTGACATCAATTTAGGTATTGACCTGCTGATTTAGCTGATTTAGCTGTATGACACCAGAGTCCATTCACAAGAATTGATTTCCTTTCGGTAATACGAACTATCTTCCGTTCATGTGATAGCTTACTAAGCAATATTATTAAGATATGTCGTAAGTAGAATAAGTAGACTAAGAAAAGCAGTCTTGTTCCAGATGCAGGTTAATAAAGTTGTGTTGAGAAACAAAGTTTTGGTCTTTCTCTGATAAAATTGTTTTGATTATAAATCCCCAGTGCTTGTAAACTTACTTAAGGTGGCGCTACAGTCCGGGGTGTACCTGAGCCTCAGCCAACAAGCTTCGCCAGCTAGCTCTGTCTCGAGCTAGCCGTGTCCAGTTTCGCACGAAAAAATGGCTGAGGTCCCCTTCCACTTGCGTGCTCCACCTGAGTCTCGGTGCTCCTCTACCGCACCGTCCCTGCGGTGTGGATTCGAAGATTTTTCGGGCCGGGGCGTTGGTGTCCATCCGCTCTAGATGACCCAGCAATCGTAGACGCAGACTTATGCATGGACACTTTAGTTGCTCGAGAGAGGGCTCTGCTACTAAATTGCCTCCTTAGCCCAAAGAAACAGCGATTGGCAAGAGTTATCCTTCGTTTGATTTCAGCGCTGGTGTCATTGTCTGAATTTATAGCGGAACCCAGGTAGACAAAGTCCCTAACTACCTCAAAATTATAGCTGTCGATGGTAATGTTTGGTCCAAGACGTCGATGTTGGGTGTCTTTTCTTGATGACAGCATATACTTGGTTTTGCCCTCATTGACTGCTAAACCCATATTCGCCGCTTCCGTCCCAATACTCACGAAGGCTTCACTGACATCACGCTTTGTTCTACCGATTATGTCAATGTCGTCTGCGTATGCGAGTAGTTGAACGGACTTTTGAAAGATTGTACCTCTGGTGTTGGCGCGAGAGTTCTGCACAATTCTCTCAACTATGATGTTAAAGAAGTCGCATGACAGCGCGTCGCCTTGTCTAAATCCTTTTTTGACAACAAAGGGGTTGGTGAGGTGTTTGCCGACCTTGACGGAACAGCGTGAGTTTTCCATCGTCATCCTGCGCAGACTAACGAGTTTGGCAGGGATGCCAAAACTAGACATTGCGCTATATAGCTCGTCTCTATAGATGCAGTCATACGCGGCCTTTAAATCGATGAAGAGGTGGTGTGATGATAGTGCACACTGATATGTGCCTATCAGATTGTTGACGAACGGCTTCAGGCGTTCACACATTACAGCAGAAAAGATCTTGTATGCGATGTTAAGAAGACTTATGCCTCTATAGTTGGCACAACTCAGAGGGTCTCCTTTCTTCACGATCGGGCAAACAATGCTGAGGTTCCATTCGTTGGGCATGCTTTCTTCCGAACGGGCATGCTTTCTTCCGAGTGCTTGTAAAACGATTATATATAACTCGCGCGATAGGAATCGGCGTTGTCAACATTTACTTTCCACACGTTATTTCGGTGCGAAGTAAGCTTATAGTTTTGGGAGGTGGACGAATTTTCGCTTCTGGCTTAGCTTTGTCTGAGCCAGAGGGCTTATCTTCTTTTTGTATTACTTCGGGAGAGGAATTCGCCTTACGCTTCTTGCTAGACCTTTTCTTTAAAACTGAATCGGTCTCAATTGCAAGTTGAGTTACACACTCTTGTAAGTTAAACACTTGAATTGTAAGTCGAATGAGATATGCCATCTGTCGGTAGTTTTTAGGCCTGAAAATTTGAGCTAGGTACTTGAAACTTGATACCTGTTCTTTCTAGGTCCCGAAGCAGTACAAGTGTAAAATTTTTTGAAATTCGCCCACTAACACGCCCACTTTACTTATTAGTATGAAAAATCAAAGTTGTCGCAGGAACCTTAAATTTGGTATGCGATATTCCCGCTTAAGTGTATTGTGATTGGCATTTAAAAAAAAAACGAATACCGCCTCCTTGTTGGCGTGGTCTTATATGTATTCTAATAAACAGTTGTATGCATTCTAATAAACGCCTTGTAGGCGATACTTAATATGCATTCTAATAAATGGTTTTTATTTGATATATTTTTCTTTTAAATCCAAGAAGCTTGCACTTTAAAATATCAATTATGTGCGTAAGCTATCAACTCAAGTGAATAAATTTTCAGCACGCTCACTTTTGGGGGCATTTTTAAGTATAAACCAAATTTTTAATATGAAAATGCAATTAACACGTGCATGCCACTTCTGATAAAAAATATAATCAAAAAAACGATGTTATTAAAAAGGGGTGGATGCCACGCCCCTCTCTTCAGCCAAGATTTATGACACAATTCGGAGCTTGACAGTGAATTGGGATGGGGTATCTAACGATTCGCCTAAGCGGATTGAAACCCTCCCACTAGTTTTTTTTTAACTTGTCATTTTTATAAGAAATAGGTAAGTCACTTCTATTCTCATTTTTAAATACAGCCGCCCCTTTGGAGACAGACGCCGACCAGTGAGCTGCAGAATGTGTGGCAGACCCTTCTGGATTTTAATTTAACCTTCAGATTCATCTATAAGTTAAGACCTTACTGCCAAAAGTTGCCCCAAATGGAGCAGCATCGACAGCATCCGTTGAAACATTAAAGAATACTTCTTCCGGTGGATTTTAGTCGGCTCTTACGACAGGCATACCTTACCTTAAGGGTTTTCTAACCCCGACCTTGCAAGGGGTAGCTATGTGAATGTAAGGTAGCTCATGCGATCATAGAGCTGAGTAAGAACGTTGTCGTTAACCGTAATACGCGAACATTATCCGTGAAAGGGACTCTCTATTTGCCTCGGCAATCGTATTGGTTAAGAAATTGGATGGCAGTGATCGCTTCTGTGTCGACTACCGGGAATTATATTTGGTGATAGTGTCACAATCATTCTGCATGCCGGTTGTAGAATAGGAACTGGCAAATTTTTTAGGTTATTGCTACTTTACGACGCTCGATATGGAGTTCGGATACTTCCAAATACCAATAGCCAAAGACTGTAAGAAATATACGGCTTTCGTCACGAACAATGGCCAATACGAATTCAACGTTCTGCCGTTCGGTATAAAAACCGCGCCGAGTTTTTTCAAAAAGATTGCAAAGAAAGTGGTCAACCGCATGCCGAAAGGCGAAATCATCGCGTATATCGACGATTTTCCTATTCCGAGTAGAACGGCCGAAGAACGTTAAGACAGGCCAAGGCGCTTCTTGAAAACACTGCTCGACGCGGGCCTCACCTTAAATCTGAAAAAGTGTGCGTTCCTAGCGGACGAAATGGTTTTCCTTGATCACCGTGTAAGTCGAGAGGGGACAAGGCCAGGCGGAACAAAATTTGCAGCAGTTCCAGAGTTCCCCAGACCCACGAGCGTTCACGTGATATGAAGATTCCTCGGATTAACGGGATTCTTCCAAAAATTCATCAAGAATTATGCGTTGATATCGAAGCCAATGACCACCTTATTGAGATCAAGAAGAGGCATTTTGTGTGTTGCGAGGCCACTTGTATAGTGAACCGATTCTGGCGATCTATGATCCTAAGGGAGTTCACCAAGAACACACGGATGCAAGTGCAGTCCGGCTTGCTGGTGTACTGTTTCAGCAGAATTCCGAAGGTATGTACCAACCTGTATATTTCTATAGTAGACATTGCAGCGACGCTGAGACTAGGTACCATAGCCACGAATTAGAGGTTTTGGCTATCGTTGACACTCTAGAACGTATTCGAGTGTATCTGATAGGAAAAGCTTTTACGATTGTCACCGATTGTGCAGTCATAAACACCATGAAGCTGACAAAACCGTTGTCATTCCGTATTGCCAGGTCGTGGCTGAAGCTTCAAGAATTCGAATTCAGTGTGATTCACCGAGCGGGAAGGAATATTCCACATGATTTGAGCCGAGCAGCACACGATTCGTCGACCGAACCAGAAGTGGTCACCGAAAACATCTTCCGAGTAAACATCAACGTCGAAGACTGGGTTGTGCCACCATGCAGATGCAAGAACCGGTGCTAAAAACGATCTTCAAGGTGTTGGCTGAGAACTTTCCTCACGAGAAGGCGAATCAGTGGTAGAAGGAGTTCGTCATCAAGCGCAATCTTGATGACGATTTACCGAAAGGAAAACGACGTTTTGCTATATTATGTGCCAAAGGCCATTCGCGGGCGTATTTTACGAACATGCCACGATGCAGTGGGACAGTTTGGACTGCAGAATACAGAATATACAGCGTTAAAACAAATTTTTGGTTCCCTCGGCTACGATGTTATGCCAAATCGTACCAAGCCTTGTGCTTAGAGTGTTGCTATAACAAGACCGCAAAAGGAAAACGGGAAGGACATCGTTTAGGACGTTACATTTAGATCATCTGGGTCCATTCCCACGAAGCCGTACGGAAATCTGTACGTTCTAAGAATTATTGATTCGTTCACCAAGTATCTTATCGTGAGAGCCGTCAGAAGTACGAAAACCATGCCAGTGTTAACAGCGTTGGACGAGTTAACTGGATTTTTCGGTCTTCCCGACGTATGATTACCGATCGAGGTAGTCCGCTCGGGGAAGTACCGCCTACACGTCTAGAATCTTTGAGGAGTTCTGACAATCGTATCAGATAGCTCACGTTAAGGTTGCCGTTCGCACGCCAAGATCCAACGGACAGATGAAGCGATTCAACCAATCAATACTGAACTTCATCAGAACGATGACGGACAAGACCAATGACTAGGATGCCAATCTGATGATGCTGCAATGGGCGGTCAACTCTCAGAAAAACGATACCACGAGGTTTAGCCCGAAAGAACTGGTGTTCAACAGTCCAACTGCATGACCGAGTAAAGAACCATCTCCTCCAAACCCTTCGAGACGCCAAGGAGACACCTGAAAAGATTGACGTAGGCCATCGACGGATGCTGGCTGCTAAAAATATCGAGGTCGAACGGAATAATTGGAAACAGCGGTTTGACGCCAAACACAAACCCCCTCATATCTACCAGGAAGGAAATCTCGTTGTTATTGAAGGCGTTCCAGCAGCTACGGGCATGGCCAAGAAGCTTGTACCTAAGTACAGAGGTCTTTATTGCGTGAAGAAGGTTGTCGGCCATGACCGTTATCTCATCGAGGACGTGGATGTGTCCCGAAAAGGGTTCAGTTCAATCTTCGAGTGCGGCCGTATGAAACCTTGGTGTCAGCTTTTTCGGAGCTCGATGATGCGAACGACGAAGGAGAGTCCGATGAAGAGCCTCCCGACGAAGAAGAACCTGTCGCAGCCGAGACGTCTGCAAGTCAGATAAGGCCGAGCTGTCACCCGAAAGAATAAACCGAAAAGAGCAGATCACCGATCAGCAGCTGTCAACGCAACGCATGCGTTTTTGATTTTAACTACAAACACACATTCACCACATGCCGCCGACTTGTTGCCAACCCTTATTAGGGCATAGAGTACAACAGCCGAACAAAGACGAAGCGACAACCATCGCCAACGGACTGTCCCGTTGTTTTTCACAAACCCTCTACCTATTCAATTCTTTGGAAAAACCTTTAAGCGGGGACCACAAAGCAGCCTCTGGCTTCGGCTTCGCCCCGTTACGACACCTGGACTTTGAACCGGCTTTGCAATGACATTTCGCTCATGGAGAGAGAGCTTTTATTATGCATTCACTACGTTGTCCAAGCATGCCACGATAAATTAAAAAATACGCACACATAGCCAAAAGCCGTGGTAGTTGGTGCTGTGTACATAATTATGTGGAACATTCATGTCCAAATAATAAATAAATAATACGCAATTTGGCCCGAAATGTAGACACACTCATTAATTCGGCGTCATATACGTGCATGACCAACACACTTATACAAATATAGCCAAAGGCAGACTGATTGACTTCGTGTGTGCAAACGAGATCAACCCCCATTTGTTTCATACGAAGCAAAAGCTCAGCACATCTGAACTCGTGATGGGCTTTTGAGCCTCATTACCTAGCATTACGGTTTTCTCTTTGGCACTCTTTCTCTTTGCAAACAACATTTTGAAGTCGAGCTTCATTGTGTTAGGAAACACAGAAATCGTATGGCTAAACTTTTAAACGTCAAGCCGAGGCCAAGCCCAGGCTGCTTTGTGTTTCAGACATTAAAATTCCTACCACCTTTCCTTCATTCCTTCGTCTTTTTCTTATTATTCAATAAACAGTATTCTATTCATAAAGTGCGTTTGATTTCGTTCGGACGTTTATGTACATCTTCCAGCGAGTCGAATCCTTTGAGGTTTATTCTTTCGGGTGACACATGCTTTCCTGTATTAGGCTAAAGGCAGTCAGAATTACATTTTTCTGGAAAATATCAGGTTTTTCTTTAATTCAGTTCCAACTGGAGGCGTGGCCTAAAGCCGTGTACAAACAAAAGGAAGAACTTAATGTTTTCTACATAAAATATTACGCGATAATTTTTCAATTTGAAACAACAATATTGAGTAAAATGCATTTGAAAATTTACCCTTGAAATAGATGCCACGCCCACTGGAGGAGTTTTACCAATTAAATTTTTTTTTGTCTTACATTAATTAGGAGATGCTAAATCTCAAATTTCAGCCTTTTAGAACGTCTTACAGTTTTGAACGCCTTGGAGGTAGTTGCACATTTAGACCGATTGTGGGCGTGTCTTTGGGCGGACTACAAAAATTTTTACACTTGTACTGCCTCGTATGACATGGAGCTTACCTACGAAATTTCAGCATCCTAGCTCAAAATTTAAGGCCTAAAAACATGTGACATACAGACGGACGGACAGGCATGGCTTATTCCGTTCAGAATTCGGTCTTCATCATTTGCCCTTAAGGTCTTAGGGGTCTTCCATTATTATTTCACCGTGTTACAAACTATGTGACAAACTGAATATACCTCCTATCCTATTGGATGGGGTATATTCAGTTTGTCTTTCTGTATGTCATACGTTTTTACGGCTTAAATTTTAAGCTAGAGATCTGAAATTTCGTGCATGAGCTCGTTGTCATCCGAAGCAGTACAAGTGCTCCATTTTTTAAATCCGCCCACAGACACGCCCACAATCGGTTTATATATGTAGCTGCTTCCAGTGCTCTTAAGACTTTGAGACCTTGTAAAAGGCTAAAACTTGACGCTTGTCATCTCCTAATGTTTTAAGAAATAAAAAAGAAAAATTGAATCGATTCACGTTCTCTAGTGGGCGTGGCATCGATTTTTAGGGTTAATTTTCAATGCATTTTATTCAATATTTTTGTTCCAAATCGAAAAAATGTTGCAAAATATATTATGTAGAAAACATTTAGTTCTACATTTGTTTCACACAAGACTTTATGAAAGTCTATCCCATATTGGGAGGCAGAATTGAAGGAAAACCTCCAATTTTATAAGGAAAACTTAATTTCGACAGGCCTTAAGCCTAATTAAGGAAAGAATAATAAATAAAAACTAATGGAGAGGTTAAAATCCGCCTAGGCGAATCGTTGGATACCGCATCCCAATTGACCATTGTGTAAAGAATTTGTCAGTTAAGAATCTTCTTTCTTAAAAAAGGGGCGTGGCATCAATCCCTTTTCATTAACCAAATTTTTTTTATCATATTTTTTATCAGATGCAATATATACGTGTTGATCGCAATTTTATATTAAAAATTTGATTTTTTATTAAAAACGCCCCCAAAGGTGGGCGTGGCAAAAATTCATTCATTTGAGTTGATAGCTTACGCACATATCTGAACATTTTACAGTGCAAGTTTTTTGGATTTAAAGCAAATATATCAAATAAAAGCCGTTTATTAGAATGAATATTAAATATGAACACGCCTACAAGGGGGCGGTTTTCGCTTTTTTTAAATGCCAATCACAATGCACTTAAGCGAGGATATTGCATATCTTCCTACGACAACTTTGATTTTTCATGCTAATAAGTAAATTGGGCGTGTCAGTGGGCGGATTTCAAAAAGGTTTACATTTATACTGCTTCGGGACCCAAAAAGAACAGATATCAAGTCTCAAGTTCCTAGCTCAAAATTTAAGGCCTAAAAACTACTGACAGGCGGACGGGCGGACGGAAGGACATGGCTCATTCGACTTACAATTCAGTCTCGATCATATGCCCTTAAGGTCTTGGGGGTCTACGGTGATTATTTCTTTATGTTACAAACTATGAATCAAACTTAATATATCTCCTGTCCCATGGGATGGGGTATAACAAGTGGGAAAGTGCAACAGTGTAATGCAAAAGCTTCAATCCATCTACGATGGATTGCGAAATACCCGATCATACAAACAAAAAAAAATGTACGCCACGCCTCCAAAAAGTGGACGGGATGTAAAAATATAGCTGTTGAATGCTTCATACTAGGTGGCTGCATACATTTCGGCCTAAAACTCCGTCTTTTTAACTAAAAAAATCACTTTTTTAACGCCACGCCCACAAAAGTGGGCGAAGGCACATATACATGAAGGTTGGGAAATGCTAATACCTACAACTTTTCTCATATAATATGTAGCCAAATGTCATATATATTTATTGAAAAAGAGTCATTTTAAGCTAAAATCCCTTAAAAACTACTTCAAAGACAATTACAAGGCAACGTTTCATGCCAAAAATTACAATGTTACATGCACCATTGTAACATAGCTAAAATTTGGAAAAAGTATTTTTTTCAACTAGAGATGGTCGCACATACAGGCCTCCAGTGGGCGTGTCTGTGGGCGGATTCAGCTAATTTTCAAACCTGATCTGGTCCAATGGACTTCCAGCCAACCCACTAAATTTCAGCTCTCTACCTTAAAATTTAAGGACTAAAAGTTGTTTACATGCAGACGGACGGACGGGCATGGCTTAATCGATTCTCCTGTCAGTCCCATTCATATCTCTAAAAGGTCTTAGGGGTCTACGGTGATTATTTCACTGCGTTGCTTACTGCGTTGCAGTCTTGCGTTGCTTACTGCGTTGCGTTGCAGTCAAATATCTGGGAGTAATCCTTGATAGAAAACTTCTATGGTCTAAGCATGTTTAATCCAAAACCGAAAAAGCATTGTCCACCTTCTGGCAGTGCAGAGGCGCTTTTGGCAAGACATGGGGTTTATCTCCGAAAAGGGTCCTCTGGATCTATACTGCCATGGTTAGACCACTCCTCTCATACGCATCGGTTGTTTGGTGGAACAGGCTTTCGCGGAAACGTGTTACTGCCTCTTTTGCCAAACTCCAAAGAACGGCTTGTCTTGGCTACACAGGGGCCTTCCCTAGCACGCCGGGCTCTGCTCTAGATGCTTTGATGAACCTCCCCCCCTTGATATATTTATCATTGGGTGTACGCTGAAAACCATCTTTCGCTTAAAGAGAGGTGGTTTTTGGTACCACACGCATTGGAATTTTGAAGAACTTGTTCGAGAATTGTCCTTTGACCCCTGTCTTATGGACATGCCCTCTGACGCAATGACCCCAGAAATCCTTTTGCGACAAAATTACCAAGTCAACTTTCCTCAGGTAATGAAATGGCTTCGGCCAGACTCTGAGCCAGGGAAAGAATGCCATCGTATTTTCACGGATGGCTCCAAAACCGGACAGGGGTCTGGTGCTCGAGTCTTTGTGGAAAGCGAGAACATTAGACTCCACTACCCCTTAGGTAAATATGCGTCTGTCTTCCAACCGGAGATTTTCGCTATCCTAATGGCTATGCGCTATATTGTGACTAACAGGTGGAGGGCAAGAAGCATATGCGTTTGCAGTGACAGCCAAGCCGCTCTAAATGCGTTGCTCAACCCTCTTACCACCTGTCTTGCCTGTGGAGAGGACGACGATACAGCGGAACACTTTCTCTGTAGTTGTCCTGCCTTTGCTCGCATCAGGTGGCGGATCTTTGGGGCTGACGTGGTGAGTGCCGAAAACCTAAGCTCTTCATCACTGAAGCTCCTTCTCATCTTTCTTCGAAAGACGGGTAAACTAAATACATTAATGTAAGGTGTCTGCATGGTAGTACAATGGACCAGTAGTTGTGTCTGAGTGCTCCATCGGATAGTAGCAACCTCCAACAAAAACAAAAAAACAAAAATCGTTGCTTGCTAAAACTAAACTAAATTAAACTATGCATCAAACTTAATATACCCTGGGTCGGGTATAATTAGCAGGTAAGATATATAAGACTTCATTCAAGATTTCGTTTACACATCTATTTTAATATTGATACTTTGTAATAAAGGCTGGAAAACGCCCCTTTTTAAAGATTGCACTACTTATAATATGTTTATATATAAAAAAAACAATAACATCAGCATTTTACAATGTTGGATAGGATATAATATTTAAATAGAGTGGCGCAACAGCTCGAGGTGAACCAGGGCCAACTTCTCAACAATGTATGCTGGTGTGTTAATTTTTTTACATAAAAGGGGACCTACAATTTTTCGCCGAATCCGAACGGCACTTTGAGAAGTTTTTCAAGACAAATGATAATCTCGGAGGGCTTGTCAGACCCTCGCGGAGGTGGGGACCGTGAAAAAGAACAAGTCTTTTTTTTTCAGGTGACGATGGCAGGATTCGAACCCAGACCTCCGGCGTAGTAAGCACACACACTAACCACTACGCCACGGCACCCCACAATGTTGGATAGGATGGGGTATGGGATATTCAACGGTCGGTTATACTGTCTGTAACTTCTGCGTATACACACTGTAGCACTTACTCACTGGTTTGTTTTGGCTATGTCTAGTAGTGCGTTTGCGGCAAAAGTTTCCGGGCAAAAAAGTGAATCGTTATCGCGTTGTAGCTAGCTTTTTTAAACTATCTTAAGCCTTCGCACCAAAAATTACATAAAACAAGTGAGTAAGTGCAAGAGTTTGTCTGTGACAAACTGGTATATACCCGACGCTATATACCATGTAACACCAAATCTTAAAGTATCTTGGCCCGAATTCATATATTTTTTTGTATGAGTACTCGGAATGCAAAGAGATAAATGCCGGTGTCCCGCAAGGAAGCGTTCTCTGTCCAATATTATTTTGATTTATACAAGAGACATACCTCACGATGAGGGACCAATTTTAGCTACGTTTGCTGACGACACTGCTATTCTCGCTATTGATACGACAATTATTAACAGGGAAACTTCAGCGCGCTTAAGACAAAATATGCAACTGGACGAAGAGCTGGCGAGTCGTCCTTAAGGAGACTAAGTCAACGCATGTTAACTTTACTTATAATAAAATAAACAACCAACCTTTATTCATTAATTGTGTACAAATCCCGTACTCAAATGAAGCGAAATATCTAGGAATGACTCTAGACGCAAAACTTAAATGGAAGCCGCACGTTAAAAAGAAACGAGCTCGAAATCAGTTTAAGAGAAATGAATTGGCTTATTGGAAGATTTTCGAAACTAAGCATACAAAACAAACTGCTTTTGTATAAGCTTAAACCATCTTGGACGTACGGTATACAACTCTGGGGTTGTACTAAACCAAGCAATACATCTATTTCAGAAACTTTTCAAAATAAGACACTTAGAGCAATCGTTAATGCTCCATGGAACATAAGAAATAGCGATCTACACCGAGATCTTGGAATCGCAACCGTGACTGATAAGGTAACAAACTTTGCTCGCAAACTTAGTACTCGACTTCGTGGACATTGCAACAATAAATATATCCGAACTTTGGATCATACAAATCTTACTCGCCGATTACAACGAATGAGACCGTTGGATCTAGCAGCATAAGATGAAACCGCATAACTTGACGGTATAGTAGGTGCTTTCGTTGGAAGGCAGCCTGCAACACGCGATTACTACAGAAGCTTAAACTACTTGTTAAGGAAACTTAGTTGTAGTCTAACGGAAAATGGGAGGTTTTTTAGTGAGTAAGAATCTCACACTACTATGAGCACGCGCGGCCGGTCCTCGTAGTGCCTATGAAGGTTTTTCCTACCCGCGGTAAAAAAAATATATATATATATATTTTTTGTATAGGCCACGCCCCCAAAGGTGGGGACTTCCCGAGAAATCGGGTTTTTAAAAATCTAACATGTTAAAAGTGGGCATGGTCGATATTGTAGGCGGCCAAATTTTTGCCTTGTCAAACGTCTTGGGCCAGCCAAAATTTAAGTTCCTGTGCCTTGTCCCTTGTCTAACTTGACCAAAAGGTATTTTGAAAAAATAAAGTGAAATAGAGGTGGTCTTACATCGAAGCCAGTAGTGGGCATGGCCGTTAACGGATTGAGACAATTTTCACACTTTGTCTGTGCAACAGAGAACCAAGCCGTGTACCAAGTTTCACTCTCTAGCTTGATTCTGAAGACCTTAATCATTCACACATACGGACGACATGTCCGTCCGTTTTAGGTCTTAATCGATTCATATGTTGGTATCGATCATATCTCTAAAAGGTCTTAAGTATTTCGATGATTATTCCACTGTGTTACAAACTATGCATTAACATAAATATTCCCTCGGTCGGGTATAAAAATATGGAGATAAAAAGTATTTTTCAATATCTACTAAAAAACTTGGATCCAACATAATCACCGTAAGTTAAATTTAAGATTTTTTTGTTTCACTTATAAATTTGCAAATCTAACAATCAGTATAGTTAGTGTCACGAATACGGAGTATGTTAATATTCTTATATATTTTCTTACACCGCATCCTTGATTGTTAGATTTGCAAATTTATAAGTAACACAAAAAAATCTTACATTTTACTTACGGCCATACAACACGTTGGGTCCGATTTTTTTATCGGACTGATTTATCTTTATTTTTTTGTGTATTTTGGGGTGCGGTTTAAAAGATAGATACAATATCTTCCTTTTTCTCACTGATTGGAAAAATACTCCGACTAAAGTTTCGAAGAGAGAGAAATGGATCAAAGACCAAAAAACTGCAGCACTATTATAATTTCTCATAAAATCCTTTCGTCACTGTCTTCCTTGATTCTTAAGTTTCTAGTCGGTAGCTCGCAGTATTGGTAGCCACGATTGTGTGTTTTGATACTGTTTATTGCTTTTATTTGTTTTTCAAATACGTCACTGTCTTCCTTGATTCTTAAGTTTCTAGTCGGTAGCTCGCAGTATTGGTAGCCACGATTGTGTGTTTTGATACTGTTTATTGCTTTTATTTGTTTTTCAAATACTTGTTCTCTTATGGAAAACCGTAGGGATGGTTGTCACTTAATATCAGCATCATTATAACATAAAGGTTCCTGGCGATGTTCGCCTGGCAGCGTTTGAAATGATCATAGGACTAGCCATTACTATAATGTTTGTAGAATTATAAATTGTTGTAATTTTTCACTTTTCAATATTAAATTTAATTTTGTATGGATTTGCCATGGGGGCCGCTCCCCAATATATGCAACGATACGTTTGGTTAGCTTTTTAATTAAAGTACTTAAAATACTATCATGGGCTATTTGATCTACTTTAATATTCTTCTTCTGATCTACTTTAACATACTTAATGGTAGTCAAGGTTGGGACTGACTATATAATTATGTTAGACACGCCCTACGCTACAGAAAATGTATTATGGAAGAAAGCTTTTAAACCACAAATTATAAAGCAAAAAAACGTTTATTTTGTCAACCAGGTAGACGGCCTTAAGCCATACCACTTAGACCAAGCTAAGAATTTTTTAACCAAGAAAGAGAAAAAGTAAATAGTCAATAACTAACTAACTAAACTAATATCCTTCTTCTTCTCAATGATTGGAAAAATACTCCGACTTGAGTTTCGAAGAGAGAGAAATGGATCAAAGGCCGAAAAAACTGCAGCAGTATTATAATTTTTCATAAAATGCTTTCGTCATATTCTACCTTCTTTCTTAAGTTTGCAATCGCTAGCTCGCAGTATTGGTAGCAACACTTGTGTGTTTTGATACTGTTTATTGCTTTTATTAGTTATATTAGCAACACTTGTGTGTTTTGATACTGTTTATTGCTTTTATTACTATTATTGCTTTTATCATTAAAGCAACTTAAAGGTTTTTAAGCGTATCTCGAAAACCATATAAAACCGGTTTTATTTTTAACCAGCCAGTTATTGAATACTCAAATCTTGTCTTTTCTATTGATTTCGTGTTGGAAGCAGTTGGGCCCAGCGACGACGCAATTATTGTCGGCGACTTTAATCTTCCTCGTTTGCACTGGGCCCTGTGTGATGACGAGACCTACTATGTTCCAGTTAACGCAATTTCTCTGAAAGAAACTCTTTTCACAGACCGACTTCTGTCCGCTGGTCCTTTTCAAATTAGCTCAGTCAAAAATAATATGGAAAGACAATAAGACTTAATTTTTTCTACTGACGTCGACAATTGCGTTGTTTCTGAAAGTGTGCATCTTCTTTCTAAACTGTACAAACTTCATCCTCCCTTATCGTTGCCTATAATAGACATCAATCCAGAACCTTTAACGCAGCGTAAATTCAATTTTCGCAAAGCCAATTTTAGCAAACTTAACTATTTCTTATGTAGACTTAATTTTGATTTTATCTGTGACAAAAATATTGAAATTAAGACAAAAACTTCAATGTTTTACTCCAAAATATTTGAATGCTTTCTTCGATCAGTTCCCATTACGTCTCTTAAAAATTTTACTAATTCCCCGCCTTGGTATACAAAACAGCGGCGATCATTACGTAACAGACGTAATAGGCTATGGCAATCTTTTCTAAGCTCGCGGTCCTTATATGACTACTATCTTTACATTGCCGCATAAAATGAATTTTCCACTTCATGCGATGTGCCATACCCTGAATTTATTCGAAAAACGCAATCTAACTTGACTTTAAGCCCAAAACGATTCTTCAAATTTATTAACTCAAAGCGCAAATCTGATGGTTATCCTTCATCCTTAAAGTTCGCTGACCGATCCTCTGTTGACCCCAATACAATTAGCAACCTTTTCGCTGAATTCTTTGGTCAAGCATTTTCAGTCGACAACTCTGATCCTGATCCTTTCTTTTTTATTTACTTAGACAACTGCCGTCAATCAACCTTAACAAACATTAATATTAGCTTGCCATCGGTGATTGAAAAGATTCGACTTTTAAAAGACGATTACTCTCATGGCCTCGACGAATTACTAGCTCAAAGAAATGTGTCAATGCACTTGCTCAGCCCCTTACTGATCTTTTCCAGCAGTCTTTAAAGTGTGGCGTTTTCCCCAAGGATTGGAGAAGCTCCTACATCATTCATTTGCACAAAAAGGGGTGCAGAAGTGAAATCGCTAACTACAGACCAATTGTTAAGCTCTCGTGCATACCTAAACTCTTTGAGAGCATTATCTATGACACAGTGTTTTTTTTTACTGCAAGTCAATTTTCTTCACCAAGCAACACGGTTTTTTGAAAGGCAGATCGACTACCACCAATCTTGTGGAGTTTGTCTCTAGAACTTTGTGTGCCATGGAACGCGGTTACGAAGTTGATGTTGTTACAACTGATTTCAGCAAAGCCTTTGATAAAATTTCTTTCAAAATTATACTTTTCAAACTTAAGGCTTTAGCCTTTCCTCCCCTATCCATAGCATGGGTTAAATCATATCTTGAAGATAGATCCTACTGCGTCCTCTTTTGGACCGTGGTTTCTAGCCCATTCATTGCAACTTCAGGTGTTCGACAGGGTTGTCACTTAGGTCCCTTAATTTTTGTACTTAACATTAACGATGTTGAATTTCTCTTCACTGAATCTAATTTGGAGATTTACGCTGACGACATAAGGATTTCCAGACTTAACTCGCGCCCTAAGGACTCGCACATACTTCAGGTCAACATTAACAAATTTTTCTCCTGGTGCCAGCGTAACTTCCTCGAACTAAATGTAAAAAAATGTCAGGCAACAACTTACTCTCGTAAGCGTTACACTCTTCCCTTCAGATCATACTTCTTTAACAATGAACTCGTACCTAGTTTTACTTCGATTCGCGATTTAGGCATTTCCTGTGATACTAAACTTAATTTTTATAAGCATTTTGACGACATAATTAACAGAGCCAACTCTTCACTTGGTTTTATCAAACGTTGGTCTAAGGAGTTTTCCAATCCATATGTTACCAAAGCCCTCTACACAACCTCTTCTTGAATACGCCAGTCAAGTTTGGTCACCCTACTGTCAGATCCATATCCAAAGAATTGAAACCGTACAGCGCAGATTTATTCGTTTCGCTCTGCGCGGTCTTAATTGGGATGATCCTTTCAACCTTACCCCGTATGAATGCCGCCTAAAATTACTCAAACTCCAAACCTTAAGTTCACGTCGTGCTTAAGCAGCAATAAAGATTTATTGTAGTTCTTACCGCTGGAGGGGGAAACTAAATAAAATGACCGTATTGCTGGGTGTCCAATGTGAACATAAAAACTTTATTCTATTCTAATGCCTTATATATACTTAAATAATGCTTACTGTACAATTTCTTACTCTAAGGTTTATTTACACTCGCTACACATTTTGTTATCAAGAGGTTCAATTACAATAATTGTAATTGAACGCATAGAACGATAGAAATAACTTTGCGTTTTGAAATAATTCTCATGCATTGAATTATTGAACTGAACTGCGAATTGTTCGGCGTCATCAAATGTTGGACTCAACATGCTGGGGCCTTTTCACACGGACGATATGCAGAAGTCGGCCTCATCAAGCGTTGGTTGTAGTGGTGGCGTGATTGATTTTTTTGTTTCATACAAGTGTTGAACTCTCGGGGATTGACCTCCTCTTTTTCGCAAGATGATAATGGCGATGACGATAACGACCATCAGAATAATTGCACTTGAACCAACAAGTGAATACTGATGAATCCTATGTATGCGGATTTCTTCCAGAATGTGTTCCTGATTCCTTTGCAAATTAATTGCCTTTTCAATATTGGAAAGGGCTTGTTTGTTGCCACTTTCTTGAACGTTTGCTGGCAATTCATTTACTATTGACTTATTACGTGTCAGTAAATGGAGGGTCAAGTTGTGTGATGGTAGAAACGACGACACAATTCTGCTGGTTATTGTCTGTCGGCCGATTATGATCATGGTTTGATCTTGAATCATGCAGTGTGAAGGCAACTTTATTATCCCGCTTTTTTCCAAGACTACTAGTGTTGGGTGCAAATGACTGATGATGTTGATCGTTGTCTGCTGCGACCTGCTGAATATCCATGTATTTATGTGGTGCATCTCTATCCAGTATGCCTTTGCTGGGATATTTCTTAAAACGCATGATGTTGACAATTTTTGGTTGCATCGCAACATGTTCATTTCACAAGAACTGACCTCTGATCCATACATCCATACGTGCAACTTGCAACATCCAATAATGGATGTTGCAAGTTGCACCAATATCTATAAGTTGACCTTTGTTGGCATGACATGAATTCATCTTTGTTGATCGGGTAAAAGTGATCTCCTTGATGATTGACTAATAAATAATCCGAGGACGGAACAATGCATGTAAAATTTTTAGTGGTCCATGTGGGAACTGGAAGCAACTTGTAAATCTTGAAGTCTTCATTGTAGAGAATTGGAAGTGAAATCTCTATTATAATGTTGCTGCTTGTAACCCTTCCTCTCGGGCGAAGATTCTTGTAGAGTTAAAGAATTGACTCGTGATGCCGTTCTCCAGGTATCATCATTGATCGGGGAATGTTGTCGTGAATTCTCGTAAGCTCTTCCTTCAACTGTTTCACCGATAGGATGAGAGGATGGATTCTTCCATTGTTGATAGTTTATCATCATGAGAAGTGCGTTAAGAGCTGTTGAGCTAAGCATTTTGTACGTGTTGTACTTGTCGACTTTATTACTTAGTCTTATTACTTATAGTCTCTTCATAACCCTGGGCGAATCGTTGGTCCAGTACTCCAAATAACTCATTTGCGACAGTTCCAATAAAGTCACGGAGAGCGTTTTGATCGGTGTATTTTATCGTTGTTTGCATGTAGAAGCACATCGTTATTCAGTTCGATTTGTTAAAGCTAGCGTTTTTTTTTTTTTTTTTTTTTTTTTTTTTTTTTTTTTTTTTTCGTGGGTAGGTACAAACCTTCATAGGCACTATGAGAATCGAACGCGCGTGCTCATAGTAGTGTGAGATTCTTACTCACTAAAAAACCTCCCAATCTTTGTAAGACTACGACTAAGTGTCCTTAACAAGTAGTTCATGCTTCTGTATAGTAATCGCGTTTGGCAGGCTACCTTCCAACGAAAGCACCTGCAATACCGTCATTATGTGCGGTTTCCTCTTACGACGCTAGATCCAACGGTCTTGTTCGTTGTAGTCGGCGTGCAAGATTTGTCTGATCCAGAGTTCGGATTATTTCGTGGTTGCAATGGCCGTGAAGGCGAGTGTGAAGTTTGCGAGCAAAGTTTCTTACAAACTTCACAGCTAGCGTATGAACTAACTTAAAGTGCCTTCACAAAGCAAATCTTTAACGTCTGTCAAATTCGTAAGTAGACATAGGTTTTTCATTTCTGTTACGCTGTTTTTGTATGCGTAGAACTCTGACCAGTAGTTGCTCATGTTAAAAAACACTATCGTTTTCCACGAGCTCGCGATCAAATTTGCACTGCCCGAATATTCGAAGTAGATGCCAGGTTGACTTCTAAACTGGGCAATTTCGAATTCCTGCTTCATTGGCATCGCGATTGAGGAGTTCAGAAGTGCTGACAAACACCAAATCCATAGAAAGGGGTTTATAATTCTGTTTTTGTGAAGGTTTCGTTCCATTCTATGAAGACTTGCTGGCTTCTGGATATCTTCCGAAGTCACTGCAATGTTAACTTGCTGAGAAGATGCCCTGGTGCTATTGAGGAGCTAGCATCTTCTGAAGTTTCTGTTTTTTTCTACGTTTCGATCGGTAAGGGACACAACCTTGTAAAAGGTCTCTTAACATATTTTTTGTTGCAAAAAACAGTTGCAGCTCTAACTCCATGATCTTTGCCCGGGTGAACTTCAGAGACTCTGCCCATCATCCAAGCTGTTGGTGGAAGTCGATCCTCCTTTATCAACACGATGTCCCCGACTTCTATGTTGTCTTCCCTCTGTTTCCACTTTGTTCGTTGTTGGAGTTGGGAAAGATACTCCGAGGACCAAATTTTCCAAAAATCGTGGTACATTTTTTGTGTAAGTACCCAACGGGAGCGATAGCTTTTCGATTCTCTCACGATTGGTCCAGGAAGTGCATTGAGTGAATCTCCAATGAGGAAATGCCCAGGTGTGATTGCTGGTGATTCGCCGATGTCGTTACTGATTGCAACTAACGGCCGAGAGTTCAGACATGTTTCGATTTGGGCCAGCTATGTGGAAAGTTCTTCAAAGGTGAGAGAGGTGTCACCAATACCTCGTTTTAAATGGTATTTCATTGACTTCACTGCTGCCTCCCACATCCCTCCAAAGTGCGGTGCCGCTGGTGGTATGAAATGCCATTCGGTTCCATCCACGATGAGGTTTTTCGAGACATCTATTTCTGATTCTTTTATGGCATTGCGCAGAAGGATTTGAATTTCCTTGTTCGCTCCAACAAAGGTGGTCCCATTGTCGCTGTAGAAATGCGAACAAATTCCTCTTCTTGATGTAAAGCGCCGTACAGCTGCTAAAAACGCAGCAGAGCTCAGATCGCTCACTAGTTCAATGTGAATAGCCTTGGTTGCCAGGCATATGAAAATTGCAATGTAACCCTTTGTTGTACGCTGTCCTCTACCCTTTGATATAAGGACTTGAACAGGTCCGGCATAATCGACTCCAGTATGTGTGATGAGTTACTCTTGAGGCTGGTAGAATTCCCATAAGTGGGGTTTTTCCTTGTGCTCTAAACCGATGACAACGCACACAGTTGTGTATAACCTGCCGCACCACACGTTTTGCTTGAAGGATCCAGTATGATTTGCGCAACGTCGATAGTGTTAATCGAATGCCTCCATGAAGGGTGCGCTGATGTACGTTTTCAACCAATAATTTAGTAAATCTGTCATTGGGTGATAGATTAGTTTAGATAAGTTTGCATTTTCCAATCGACCTCCTACGACTAACAGATCTTCTTCATCTAAGTGTGGGTTAAGCGATAAAAGTTTACTTTTACAATTTAAGCTTTTTCCTTCTTGGAAGTGTTTGATTTCTTCTGGAAACGTCTTTTTTTGAACTGCTCGTATGAAGTTTTTGAATGCTGTGTTGAATTCATTTAGTGGTTACTCTAAGCTTCCCGGTCTTTTTGAGTTTGGAGATCTGCAGTGTCACTAAATCTTTTGCAATAAGCGACTGCTTTTATTAAAGTGTTATAACTGGAGAATCCTTCGGTGATATCGAACGAATCAGAAACAACGGTATTTAGGACTACTTTCGCTACTCTTGCCTCTGTGACTTCAACTTCAGGTACGACTTGATTCGGCCAGCTATCTTCATTGTGAAGTAGCCACTCAGGTCCATTCCACCATAACGGGTGATGTTGAATCTGTTCTGGTGTAATACCTCTAGAAGCACAGTCAGCTGGATTATCCTACGATAGGACGTGCCTCCATGAACTTGGGCTCGTTACTTCTTGGATCTCCGAAACTCTGTTGGCTACAAATGTCTTCCATGTTGATTGGCACTTCTGTATCCAAGCTAATGTTATTGTGGAGTCTGTCCACGCAAATACCTTGCCTACTTGCGAGTTGTATATCCGCATTGTTTCCAACAAGACTTTGGACAACAAATGAGCTCCACAAAGTTCTAGTCTAGGAAGCGGAATTCTCTTCTTAATAGGAGCCACTTTAGTCTTCGCAATCAGTAATGCTGTAACATAGCCACCTCCGCGCATAGGCACCCTCGAATATACAACAGCTGAATAAGCGGCTTCAGACGCGTCACAAAATCCATGTAATTCTATTTTTTTGGATTGATCAACTCCCAGCCATCTCGGAATTCTGATGTTTTCCAATACCACAAGGTTATTCTTCAGCTTATTCCATTGATCTTCTAGTTCAGTTGTGAGTGGTTGATCCCAATCCAGATCAGTTTTCCAGATCTGTTGCATTAAGATTTTTGCGCTAACAGTAACCGGGGCCAACCATCCGAGCGGGTCACACAGCTTTGCTATTTCTGATAATGTCGTTCTCTTCGTAAGAGTTTCAATTTCTTCTTTTGGTGGGCTTATATGGACTTTAAACTGAAAGGTATCACTTGAAGGACTCCATTGGATACCCAGTGTTTTAATGGTCTCTTCTTTGTCGATTTGTATGCTGCTGAGGTTCTGAGACTCCTGCGGAACGTTCTTAAGCAGCCGAATGTCATTGGTAGCCCACTTACGAAGGTTGAAACCTGCCCCTTAAAGCATTGTTGTCAATTGCATTTGAGTTTCTTGGCATTCTTTTAAGGTTGCTCCTCCAGACATCACATCATCAACATAGAAATCGTTTTTGACAATGTCTGCTGCAAGCGGATACCTCTCCTGCTCGTCAAGAGCCAGTTGTTGAAGTGTTTTAACTGCCAAATAAGGTGCAGTGGCCGTACCGTAGGTCACTGTTGTGAGCTTGTACTCCCTTATTGGATGATTAATCGAACTTCGCTATAAAATACGCTGGTAGTCCTGGTCGTCTTCGTTCAGCTTTATTTTGCGGTACATTTTTTCTATGTCCGCAGTGTAGACATACTTATGTTTTCGCCAGCGCATTAAAATTGTTGTTATGTCCTCTTGAAGTTTTGGACCAACTAGCATTAATTCGTTTAAACTGACTCCTGTCGAAGTCTTTGCTAATCCGTCAAATACTACTACTGGTTGTAGTACTCTCAGGTTTCAAAACAGCATGATGAGGTATGTAGTAACTGTTGTTCATTGATTTCGTGTTGGGAGGTGCTTCAATCATATGTCCCAGTTCCAGAAACTCTTCTATCACCTTCGTATAGTCTGCTTTGAGTTGTTTGTCCTTACTCAACCTTTCTTCTAGCTGACGGAATCTTGCTACAGCTCTGTGTTTGGATTGTCCCAGCTCCAGTGATTCCCTTTTTTCTGGTTAAAAGGGATTTTAACTACATATCTGCCCTCTATGTCTCTGCGGTGTGTTTTCTTGAAGATATCTTCACATTCCTTGTCACTTTGCGTTTTAAATGTTGGCTGTGGTAACTCTTTCAGCTCCCAAAACCTTTGAAGTTGCTGATCAGCTGCTGTTTGTACCATGAATCCGTTTATTGTGCCAACTCTGTCCAGTTTTGGAGGTGTGCGACCAGAAATAAGCCATCCTAAGTGTGACTCTTGTGCTATCAGCATATTACTGGTTTCTCTCCGTAAACCGTTGAGGATAATGTCACCATAAGCATCTGCCCCAATAATCATGTCGATTGATCCTGGAATGTTGAATGTAGGATCTGCCAATTCTATGTCGTCAAACTTATCCGTTGTAAGGTTGTGGGTTGAAGAGGATGGCAGCTGCCTTGTTAGTTTTGGTAATACAAGGGCTTCTAGATGAAGTTTGAATTTAGACGAGAAGCGTGGAGATATTGTCACGTCTACTCTGTGTCGTGCTGTTCCTGCGCCAATCGCACCAAGTCCGCATACTTCAACGAGTACTTTTTGCTTTTTAAGCCGCAACGATTGGGTGATTGCCTCAGTTATAAGGGACGCCTGAGATCCTGGATCGATCAGGGCTCGTATCCTCACACTTTTCATCCCATCACTGCTGCTTGCGTTAAGCATAGCCGTTGCCAGAAGGACGTTCTGATTTTGATGGCCATGGGCTATCTGTTTAGATTCGACCTTTTGTTGAACACCTGGTTGTTGAACTGCCGGTTGTTGACTCCCCTGAGTTTGTTGGACCTCCACTCCCTTATTTTGAGGTGCTTTTTCAGACCACTCCACATCTAGAAGAGAGTGATGATTTTTGTTGCAGTATCTGCAGGTTCTTTTGCTAAGGCACTGACTCTGCTTGTCATGTCGTAAGCAATTATGACACAAATTGGCTTGCTTTATTTGCTAAAACCTTTGTTTTGGTGGTACACTTAGAAACTTGGGACATGAGTATATCACGTGGTCCCCTTTGCATAAAGAACATTGATTTGATCTCGAGGCTACGTGAAAGTTTCTCACTGACGTGTGCGGTTCATTTTCAGTTTTGTGTTGTCTGTGCTTTGTTGGAGGTAGGACATCTAGCGCTTGATATCTTCTCGAGAGGAACTCGAAAAGAATTTTTATTGACAGCACCTTGTTTGGTTGCTCTAAACCTTGTTCAAACAGGTTTCTGCTTTCTGGATCTAAGCTTTTGGTTAAAAGATGTACGATTATAGGGTCCCACGAAGAGGTGTTGAAACCCATGTTGCTTATTGCTGACAACGCTTCCTTTGCTGCATCTAGAATCGCCTTGATTGATGTTGATGTTGGATGATTTCCTTGATGTCCAGGCTTTATCATCTTGTCAATGTACATCGAGACAATTTTTCTTTCATTGTCATAACGCGCCTTCAATGTTTCCCATGCACAGAGATAATTAACACTTGATATTGTTAAATGTTGAATCAAATGCATCGGCTCGCCTTCCAAATGAGTTTTCAAGTACTCCATCTTTTCTGTAGCACTAAGTGATGACCTCTCGTGTATTATTGTAGAGAAAATGTCACAGAATTAGCGCCATTCAAGATAATTTCCCTTAAATGTTGGAATTTCGAGCATTGGTAGTTTTGCATTTGAACTGGACTTTTTGACAACATTTGTGGAATGAGATTCCCTCAGCGTACATGCCATTCTATGCAGACATTATTTAATGTCTTTTTTTATATCGTTATACTTAGAGTCTTTTACGTATGGAGTTTGAATGTCAGACTCTGAAGCATTTGCCATGAAGTCCTCATGCACAGGCGTTAGGTTTCTCATCTGCTCCATGATTATTTTTTGCTGATACTCGTATATATCTTTCGAGTACTCAGCAAATGTGCGCTCAAACTCTTCCATGTTTTGCAGAATTGCCTCAATCTTCAAATGCAGTTTTCTTAATCGCTGCATTTGAGCTGTACTCTGATCGGGGCCTGAGGTTTGTGCAGGCGTCGTGACCTCTGTCTGTGGATTGAGTTTTTCCAGCAGAGTTTTTATCTCTACATACATTTCTTCCACCTTTCCATACGTATTTCTCTGCATATAATTGGTGTCTAGTTTTACCAGTGGTCTGATCTTTTCATGGTTTCGTTTAAACTCCGTCCAAATGGCCTCAACTTTTGTCAGTCGCTCTTCCTTATATTTCAGAGTTTTTCTGGATGGGCTGTCTTTCTTGAAATTGATAATATTTTTTTCCAAATCTTCAGCGAGTGCCTTTTGTTTGGCTACTATGACGTATATGTCGATTTCATCCGTCATCTTTCTTGGCTTTTTTTTTGTTGTTGTTCTTTAATATATCACTTTTTATTTCACTACCAGTGTCTTAGCCCTGGCAACGCTAATAAATAGTTTGTAGGTGTGTTTACGTTTTGTATTTCCGCTTAAAAAAAAAAAAAAAACAAAAAAAAAAAAAATAATTTAGACCGATTTCGCTTCTGCCGATTATATCTAAAGTCTTCGAGAAACTTGTGCTCAAACGACTGCAACCAATAATTGAAGAAAGACGATTGATTCCGGATCACCAATTCGGCTTTAGGATCAAACATTCAACAATTGACCAGGTCTATCGAATAACTAATGAAATTGAGAAAGCCTTAGAAGAAAATGATATATTCTACCGCTTTTCTTGACGTATCCCAAGCCTTTGATAAAGTTTGGCACGAAGGCCTAAAATATAAGCTACGGAAAGTTTTGCCGGAAAAAATTTATGAACTCTTAGAGTCTTATCTTGACAACAGACTATTTCGAGTGAGATACGGGAGCGAATACTCAGAATTCAATGAAATACAAGCCAGCGTTCCACAAGGTAGCGTCCTCGGTCCAACACTGTTTTTACTTTTTACAAGAGATGTACCTCAAGTAGAGACAACGACTGTAGCCACGTTCGCTGACGACACGGCTATCCTCGCTACGGATAAGACAGTCGAACTATCAACGGGAAAACTCCAACGCGCTTTGAATAAAATATGCGAATGGACAAAGGCCTGGCGAATCCTCCTAAATGAGACAAAATCAACGCATGTAAATTTTACTTACAAGAGGGTAATCAACTTACCTCTATTTATAAACTCGGTACAAATTCCGTACGCAAACGAGGCGAAATATTTAGGCATGACCCTAGACGCAAAACTTAAGTGGAAGCCACACGTTAAAAAGAAACGCGATGAACTTGAAATCAAGCTACGAGAACTGAATTGGCTTATCGGACGTTATTCGAAACTAAGCGTATATAACAAACTGCTATTGTATAACCAAGTGCTAAAACCATCTTGGACGTACGGTATACAACTTTGGGGTTGTACCAAACCAAGCAACATATCTATTTTAGAAACTTTTCAGAATAAAACACTAAGAGCAATCGTAAATGCTCCATGGTATATAAGAAATAGCGATTTACATCGAGATCTAGGCATCGCAACCGTGACCGACGAAGTAAGAAACTTTGCTCGCAAACTTCACACTCGCCTTCACGGCCATTGCAACCACGAAATTATCCGAACTCTGGATCAGACAAATCTTGCACGCCGACTACAACGAACAAGACCGTTGGATCTAGCGTCGTAAGAGGAAACCGCATATAATGACGGTATTGCAGGTGCTTTCTCATTTGCTCATGTTAAAAAACACTATCGTTTTCCACGAGCTCGCGATCAAATTTGCACTGCCCGAATATTCGAAGTAGATGCCAGGTTGACTTCTAAACTGGGCAATTTCGAATTCCTGCTTCATTGGCATCGCGATTGAGGAGTTCAGAAGTGCTGACAAACACCAAATCCATAGAAAGGGGTTTATAATTCTGTTTTTGTGAAGGTTTCGTTCCATTCTATGAAGACTTGCTGGCTTCTGGATATCTTCCGAAGTCACTGCAATGTTAACTTGCTGAGAAGCTGCCCTGGTGCTATTGAGGAGCTAGCATCTTCTGAAGTTTCTGTTTTTTTCTACGTTTCGATCGGTAAGGGACACAACCTTGTAAAAGGTCTCTTAACATATTTTTTGTTGCAAAAAACAGTTGCAGCTCTAACTCCATGATCTTTGCCCGGGTGAACTTCAGAGACTCTGCCCATCATCCAAGCTGTTGGTGGAAGTCGATCCTCCTTTATCAACACGATGTCCCCGACTTCTATGTTGTCTTCCCTCTGTTTCCACTTTGTTCGTTGTTGGAGTTGGGAAAGATACTCCGAGGACCAAATTTTCCAAAAATCGTGGTACATTTTTTGTGTAAGTACCCAACGGGAGCGATAGCTTTTCGATTCTCTCACGATTGGTCCAGGAAGTGCATTGAGTGAATCTCCAATGAGGAAATGCCCAGGTGTGATTGCTGGTGATTCGCCGATGTCGTTACTGATTGCAACTAACGGCCGAGAGTTCAGACATGTTTCGATTTGAGCCAGCTATGTGGAAAGTTCTTCAAAGGTGAGAGAGGTGTCACCAATACCTCGTTTTAAATGGTATTTCATTGACTTCACTGCTGCCTCCCACATCCCTCCAAAGTGCGGTGCCGCTGGTGGTATGAAATGCCATTCGGTTCCATCCACGATGAGGTTTTTCGAGACATCTATTTCTGATTCTTTTATGGCATTGCGCAGAAGGATTTGAATTTCCTTGTTCGCTCCAATAAAGGTGGTCCCATTGTCGCTGTAGAAATGCGAACAAATTCCTCTTCTTGATGTAAAGCGCCGTACAGCTGCTAAAAATGCAGCAGAGCTCAGATCGCTCACTAGTTCAATGTGAATAGCCTTGGTTGCCAGGCATATGAAAATTGACATGTAACCCTTTGTTGTACGCTGTCCTCTACCCTTTGATATAAGGAATTGAATAGGTCCGGCATAATCGACTCCAGTATGTGTGATGAGTTACTCTTGAGGCTGGTAGAATTCCCATAAGTGGGGTTTTTCCTTGTGCTCTAAACCGATGACAACGCACACAGTTGTGTATAACCTGCCGCACCACACGTTTTGCTTGAAGGATCCAGTATGATTTGCGCAACGTCGATAGTGTTAATCGAATGCCTCCATGAAGGGTGCGCTGATGTACGTTTTCAACCAATAATTTAGTAAATCTGTCATTGGGTGATAGATTAGTTTAGATAAGTTTGCATTTTCCAATCGACCTCCTACGACTAACAGATCTTCTTCATCTAAGTGTGGGTTAAGCGATAAAAGTTTACTTTTACAATTTAAGCTTTTTCCTTCTTGGAAGTGTTTGATTTCTTCTGGAAACGTCTTTTTTTGAACTGCTCGTATGAAGTTTTTGAATGCTGTGTTGAATTCATTTAGTGGTTACTCTAAGCTTCCCGGTCTTTTTGAGTTTGGAGATCTGCAGTGTCACTAAATCTTTTGCAATAAGCGACTGCTTTTATTAAAGTGTTATAACTGGAGAATCCTTCGGTGATATCGAACGAATCAGAAACAACGGTATTTAGGACTACTTTCGCTACTCTTGCCTCTGTGACTTCAACTTCAGGTACGACTTGATTCGGCCAGCTATCTTCATTGTGAAGTAGCCACTCAGGTCCATTCCACCATAACGGGTGATGTTGAATCTGTTCTGGTGTAAAACCTCTAGAAGCACAGTCAGCTGGATTATCCTACGATAGGACGTGCCTCCATGAACTTGGGCTCGTTACTTCTTGGATCTCCGAAACTCTGTTGGCTACAAATGTCTTCCATGTTGATTGGCACTTCTGTATCCAAGCTAATGTTATTGTGGAGTCTGTCCACGCAAATACCTTGCCTACTTGCGAGTTGTATATCCGCATTGTTTCCAACAAGACTTTGGACAACAAATGAGCTCCACAAAGTTCTAGTCTAGGAAGCGGAATTCTCTTCTTAATAGGAGCCACTTTAGTCTTCGCAATCAGTAATGCTGTAACATAGCCACCTCCGCGCATAGGCACCCTCGAATATACAACAGCTGAATAAGCGGCTTCAGACGCGTCACAAAATCCATGTAATTCTATTTTTTTGGATTGATCAACTCCCAGCCATCTCGGAATTCTGATGTTTTCCAATACCACAAGGTTATTCTTCAGCTTATTCCATTGATCTTCTAGTTCAGTTGTGAGTGGTTGATCCCAATCCAGATCAGTTTTCCAGATCTGTTGCATTAAGATTTTTGCGCTAACAGTAACCGGGGCCAACCATCCGAGCGGGTCACACAGCTTTACTATTTCTGATAATGTCGTTCTCTTCGTAAGAGTTTCAATTTCTTCTTTTGGTGTTATATGGACTTTAAACTGAAAGGTATCACTTGAAGGACTCCATTGGATACCCAGTGTTTTAATGGTCTCTTCTTTGTCGATTTGTATGCTGCTGAGGTTCTGAGACTCCTGTGGAACGTTCTTAAGCAGCCGAATGTCATTGGTAGCCCACTTACGAAGGTTGAAACCTGCCCCTTAAAGCATTGTTGTCAATTGCATTTGAGTTTCTTGGCATTCTTTTGAGGTTGCTCCTCCAGACATCACATCATCAACATAGAAATCGTTTTTGACAATGTCTGCTGCAAGCGGATACCTCTCCTGCTCGTCAAGAGCCAGTTGTTGAAGTGTTTTAACTGCCAAATAAGGTGCAGTGGCCGTACCGTAGGTCACTGTTGTGAGCTTGTACTCCCTTATTGGATGATTAATCGAACTTCGCTATAAAATACGCTGGTAGTCCTGGTCGTCTTCGTTCAGCTTTATTTGGCGGTACATTTTTTCTATGTCCGCAGTGTAGACATACTTATGTTTTCGCCAGCGCATTAAAATTGTTGTTATGTCCTCTTGAAGTTTTGGACCAACTAGCATTAATTCGTTTAAACTGACTCCTGTCGAAGTCTTTGCTAATCCGTCAAATACTACTACTGGTTGTAGTACTCTCAGGTTTCAAAACAGCATGATGAGGTATGTAGTAACTGTTGTTCATTGATTTCGTGTTGGGAGGTGCTTCAATCATATGTCCCAGTTCCAGAAACTCTTCTATCACCTTCGTATAGTCTGCTTTGAGTTGTTTGTCCTTACTCAACCTTTCTTCTAGCTGACGGAATCTTGCCACAGCTCTGTGTTTGGATTGTCCCAGCTCCAGTGATTCCCTTTTTTCTGGTTAAAAGGGATTTTAACTACATATCTGCCCTCTATGTCTCTGCGGTGTGTTTTCTTGAAGATATCTTCACATTCCTTGTCACTTTGCGTTTTAAATGTTGGCTGTGGTAACTCTTTCAGCTCCCAAAACCTTTGAAGTTGCTGATCAGCTGCTGTTTGTACCATGAATCCGTTTATTGTGCCAACTCTGTCCAGTTTTGGAGGTGTGCGACCAGAAATAAGCCATCCTAAGTGTGACTCTTGTGCTATCAGCATATTACTGGTTTCTCTCCGTAAACCGTTGAGGATAATGTCACCATAAGCATCTGCCCCAATAATCATGTCGATTGATCCTGGAATGTTGAATGTAGGATCTGCCAATTCTATGTCGTCAAACTTATCCGTTGTAAGGTTGTGGGTTGAAGAGGATGGCAGCTGCCTTGTTAGTTTTGGTAATACAAGGGCTTCTAGATGAAGTTTGAATTTAGACGAGAAGCGTGGAGATATTGTCACGTCTACTCTGTGTCGTGCTGTTCCTGCGCCAATCGCACCAAGTCCGCATACTTCAACGAGTACTTTTTGCTTTTTAAGCCGCAACGATTGGGTGATTGCCTCAGTTATAAGGGACGCCTGAGATCCTGGATCGATCAGGGCTCGTATCCTCACACTTTTCATCCCATCACTGCTGCTTGCGTTAAGCATAGCCGTTGCCAGAAGGACGTTCTGATTTTGATGGCCATGGGCTATCTGTTTAGATTCGACCTTTTGTTGAACACCTGGTTGTTGAACTGCCGGTTGTTGACTCCCCTGAGTTTGTTGGACCTCCACTCCCTTATTTTGAGGTGCTTTTTCAGACCACTCCACATCTAGAAGAGAGTGATGATTTTTGTTGCAGTATCTGCAGGTTCTTTTGCTAAGGCACTGACTCTGCTTGTCATGTCGTAAGCAATTATGACACAAATTGGCTTGCTTTATTTGCTAAAACCTTTGTTTTGGTGGTACACTTAGAAACTTGGGACATGAGTATATCACGTGGTCCCCTTTGCATAAAGAACATTGATTTGATCTCGAGGCTACGTGAAAGTTTCTCACTGACGTGTGCGGTTCATTTTCAGTTTTGTGTTGTCTGTGCTTTGTTGGAGGTAGGACATCTAGCGCTTGATATCTTCTCGAGAGGAACTCGAAAAGAATTTTTATTGACAGCACCTTGTTTGGTTGCTCTAAACCTTGTTCAAACAGGTTTCTGCTTTCTGGATCTAAGCTTTTGGTTAAAAGATGTACGATTATAGGGTCCCACGAAGAGGTGTTGAAACCCATGTTGCTTATTGCTGACAACGCTTCCTTTGCTGCATCTAGAATCGCCTTGATTGATGTTGATGTTGGATGATTTCCTTGATGTCCAGGCTTTATCATCTTGTCAATGTACATCGAGACAATTTTTCTTTCATTGTCATAACGCGCCTTCAATGTTTCCCATGCACAGAGATAATTAACACTTGATATTGTTAAATGTTGAATCAAATGCATCGGCTCGCCTTCCAAATGAGTTTTCAAGTACTCCATCTTTTCTGTAGCACTAAGTGATGACCTCTCGTGTATTATTGTAGAGAAAATGTCACAGAATTAGCGCCATTCAAGATAATTTCCCTTAAATGTTGGAATTTCGAGCATTGGTAGTTTTGCATTTGAACTGGACTTTTTGACAACATTTGTGGAATGAGATTCCCTCAGCGTACATGCCATTCTATGCAGACATTATTTAATGTCTTTTTTTATATCGTTATACTTAGAGTCTTTTACGTATGGAGTTTGAATGTCAGACTCTGAAGCATTTGCCATGAAGTCCTCATGCACAGGCGTTAGGTTTCTCATCTGCTCCATGATTATTTTTTGCTGATACTCGTATATATCTTTCGAGTACTCAGCAAATGTGCGCTCAAACTCTTCCATGTTTTGCAGAATTGCCTCAATCTTCAAATGCAGTTTTCTTAATCGCTGCATTTGAGCTGTACTCTGATCGGGGCCTGAGGTTTGTGCAGGCGTCGTGACCTCTGTCTGTGGATTGAGTTTTTCCAGCAGAGTTTTTATCTCTACATACATTTCTTCCACCTTTCCATACGTATTTCTCTGCATATAATTGGTGTCTAGTTTTACCAGTGGTCTGATCTTTTCATGGTTTCGTTTAAACTCCGTCCAAATGGCCTCAACTTTTGTCAGTCGCTCTTCCTTATATTTCAGAGTTTTTCTGGATGGGCTGTCTTTCTTGAAATTGATAATATTTTTTTCCAAATCTTCAGCGAGTGCCTTTTGTTTGGCTACTATGACGTATATGTCGATTTCATTCGTCATCTTTCTTGGCTTTTTTTTTGTTGTTGTTCTTTAATATATCACTTTTTATTTCACTACCAGTGTCTTAGCCCTGGCAACGCTAATAAATAGTTTGTAGGTGTGTTTACGTTTTGTATTTCCGCTTAAAAAAAAAAAAAAAAAACAAAAAAAAAAAAAATAATTTAGACCGATTTCGCTTCTGCCGATTATATCTAAAGTCTTCGAGAAACTTGTGCTCAAACGACTGCAACCAATAATTGAAGAAAGACGATTGATTCCGGATCACCAATTCGGCTTTAGGATCAAACATTCAACAATTGACCAGGTCTATCGAATAACTAATGAAATTGAGAAAGCCTTAGAAGAAAATGATATATTCTACCGCTTTTCTTGACGTTTCCCAAGCCTTTGATAAAGTTTGGCACGAAGGCCTAAAATATAAGCTACGGAAAGTTTTGCCGGAAAAAATTTATGAACTCTTAGAGTCTTATCTTGACAACAGACTATTTCGAGTGAGATACGGGAGCGAATACTCAGAATTCAAAGAAATACAGGCCAGCGTTCCACAAGGTAGCGTCCTCGGTCCAACACTGTTTTTACTTTTTACAAGAGATGTACCTCAAGTAGAGACAACGACTGTAGCCACGTTCGCTGACGACACGGCTATCCTCGCTACGGATAAGACAGTCGAACTATCAACGGGAAAACTCCAACGCGCTTTGAATAAAATATGCGAATGGACAAAGGCCTGGCGAATCCTCCTAAATGAGACAAAATCAACGCATGTAAATTTTACTTACAAGAGGGTAATCAACTTACCTCTATTTATAAACTCGGTACAAATTCCGTACGCAAACGAGGCGAAATATTTAGGCATGACCCTAGACGCAAAACTTAAGTGGAAGCCACACGTTAAAAAGAAACGCGATGAACTTGAAATCAAGCTACGAGAACTGAATTGGCTTATCGGACGTTATTCGAAACTAAGCGTATATAACAAACTGCTATTGTATAACCAAGTGCTAAAACCATCTTGGACGTACGGTATACAACTTTGGGGTTGTACCAAACCAAGCAACATATCTATTTTAGAAACTTTTCAGAATAAAACACTAAGAGCAATCGTAAATGCTCCATGGTATATAAGAAATAGCGATTTACATCGAGATCTAGGCATCGCAACCGTGACCGACGAAGTAAGAAACTTTGCTCGCAAACTTCACACTCGCCTTCACGACCATTGCAACCACGAAATTATCCGAACTCTGGATCAGACAAATCTTGCACGCCGACTACAACGAACAAGACCGTTGGATCTAGCGTCGTAAGAGGAAACCGCATATAATGACGGTATTGCAGGTGCTTTCGTTGGAAAGTAGCCTGCCAAACGCGATTACTATACAGAAGCATGAACTACTTGTTAAGGAAACTTAGTCGTAGTCTTACAAAGATTGGGAGGTTTTTTAGTGAGTAAGAATCTCACACTACTATGAGCACATGCGTTCAATTCTCATAGTGCCTTTGAAGGTTTTTACCTACCCACGGCAAAAAAAAAAAAAAAAATTACGCTTATTCACTACCAGTATTGTAGCTCTGGTAACGCTAGTAAGTAGTTTGTAGGTGTGTTAACGTTTTGTATTTACGCTTATTCACTACCAGTATTGTAGCTCTGGTAACGCTAGTTATTCATTAAAGGCTCGAAGGACCAGTGTTTAAGCAGCAATAAAGATTTATTGTAGTTCTTACCGCTGGAGGGGGAAACTAAATAAAATGACCGTATTGTTGGGTGTCCAACGTGAACATAAAAACTTTATTCTATTCTAATGCCTTATATATACTAATATAATGCTTACTGTACAATTTCTTATTCTAAGGTTTATTTACACTCGCTACACATTTTGTTATCATGAGGTTCAATTACAATAATTGTAATTGAACGCATGGGAATGATAGAAATAACTTTGCGTTTTGAAATAATTCTCATGCATTGCTGGGAACTGCGAATTTTTCGGCGTCATCCAATGTTGGACACAACACGTCGCGATGTTGCTAAAATACTTTTTGTACACCAGTTGCTCACTGGAAAGATCGATAGTCCATACCTCCTCCAACAGATTAATTTTAACACCAACCCCTGCCGTCTGAAACATGTCCCTCTCTTCCATCTTCCCTTTGATCGTACTGGCTACGGAAAAAATGAGCCCCTCAACAGGATGCTTCGCAAAGCGATTGCCTCTGGCGATTCCTTTGAACTAAGCAACAGTAAATACTCTGTTAAGCGTGCGCTTAAATCATAGTTAACGCCCACCTTACCCTTACCAGGCTCTTTAGTTTCTCTTAAGCTAAGTTTTAAGTTTAGATTGTTTAAGATTTAGTTTTAGTAACTGCTTGTATTAAGGCAATAAAGTGCCCCTAAGGGGGCGTTAAATTAATTTAAATTTAATTTAATATTTCAGACCTGGTATACTTTTTCCACAAGTCCTGGGAAATGTCTATGTTTGAGATTTTTTACGAGTGGTACATATTACAATAACTAACACGCGTTTTTTTAGTTTTTTTTTCTGCATTTTTTTCGACTATTCAAAATCTTTTGTCTCATTCTTAAGTGGTACTTAAAGCACTCGGAATGGCAATATCTTACCAATAGTATGGGCATATGATTTTAAGATAACAGTAATAAATGCGGATTTTTAATTTGCTTTATAAACCATTTCCGAAAAAAAATCCTTAAGAAAAATTCAAGCTTCTTTTGAACATTGAATAGTCTTATAAATTAAAAATTTCTTCACACGTTTTATACACTAACTTAATTTCATTACAATCGGTATAACCAGATTGAGACGGAAAGATACCAGAATATGTTGAAAAATAATTTTTGAATTGCTTTTATAGTTTTCATAAAAGCAATTAAAAAATCTACGTCTACATAGACGGAGAGTGGAGGAGGAGATATAGCATCGAACTGTACGGGCTGTACAGCGATACCGACCTAGCCAAAAGAGTCAAAACACAACGTCTACTATGGCTGGGTCATCTAGAGCGGATGGGCACCAACGCCCCGGCCGGGAAAATCTTCGAATCCACACCGCAGGGACGGTGCGGTAGAGGAGCACCGAGACTCAGGTAGCGCACGCAAGTGGAAGGGGACCTCAGCCAACTTCGCGTGCGAAACTGGAGACGGCTGGCTAGAGACAGAGCCGGCTGGCGAAGCTTGTTGGCTAAGGCCCACTTCCACCACGGACTGTAGCGCCACCTTAAGTAAGTAAGTAAGTAAGTTTTATAGTTTTCAAGCTTATTCATATAGCTTGAAAACTATATTATTTCATTCATATAGTTTTCTATAGCAGTTTTTTTTTGTGTTTCAAATCGTTTGCCCCTCAAATCGTATAGCATCGATTTGTCCCCACCACTATCTGGAGATAGTTTGCTTATCAAACACTTTTCACGATCTTTTTTTTCGAAGATACGTTTTTGCAGCAGAAGGCGTTTGAGCTAGTGAATATTTGATTCAGTTTGTTGTGTTCAACATTCAATGACGCCGAACAATTCGCAGTTCCCAGCAATACCTGAGAATTATTTCATAACGCAAATTTATTTCTATCATTCCCATCCGTTCAATTACAATTATTTTAATAGAACCTCATGATAACAAAATGTGTTGCGAGTGTAAAAAAAACCTTAGGATAAGAATTTGTACATTTAGCATTATTTTAGTATATACAGGGTCTTTCCTAATTCGATGACAATACTTTGGAATATTATTTATGAGTATACTTGAAGTGTTGTGTCCAACATTTGATGACGCCGAACAATTCGCAGTTCCCAGCAATGCATGAGAATTATTTCAAAACGCAAAGTTATTTCTATCATTCCCATGCGTTCAATTACAATAATTGTAATTGAACGTCATGATAACAAAATGTGTAGCGAGTGTAAATAAACCTTAGAATAAAATATTGTACAGCAAGCATTATTTTAGTATATATAAGGCATTAGAATAGAATAAAGTTTTTATGTTCACATTGGACACGCAGCAATACGGTCATTTTATTTAGTTTCCCCCTTCAGCGGTAAAAACTACAATAAATCCTTATTGCTGCTTAAACACTGGTCCTTCGAGCCTTTTTTTGAATAACTAGCGTTGCCAGAGCTACAATACTGGTAGTGAATAAACGTAAATACAAAACGTAAACACACCTACAAACTACTTACAAGCGTTACCAGAGCTACAATACTGGTAGTGAATAAACATAAATACAAAACGTGAACACACCTACAAACTACTTACTAGCGTTACCAGAGCTACAATACTGTTAGTGAATAAGCGTAAATACAAAACGTAAACACTCCTACAAACTACTTATTAGCGTTGCCAGGGCTAAGACACTGGTAGTGAAATAAAAAGTGATACATTAAACAACAACAACAAAAAAAAGCCAAGAAAGATGACGGATGAAATCGACATATACGTCATAGTAGCCAAACAAAAGGCACTCGCTGAAGATTTGGAAAAAACTATTATCATTTTCATGAAAGACAGCCCATCCAGAAAAACTCTGAAATATAAGGAAGAGCGACTGACAAAAGTTGAGGCCATTTGGACGGAGTTTAAACGGAACCATGAAAAGGTCAGACCATTGGTGAAACTAGACACCAATTATATGCAGAGAAATACGCATGGAAAGGTGGAAGAAATGTATGTAGAGATAAAAACTCTGCTGGAAAAACTCAATCCACAGACAGAGGTCACGACGCCTGCACAAACCTCAGGCCCCGATCAGAGTACAGTTCAAATGCAGCGATTAAGAAAACTGCATTTGAAGATGAGGCAATTCTGCAAAACATGGAAGAGTTTTAGGGCACATTTGCTGAGTACTCGAAAGAGATATACGAGTATCAGCAAAAAATAATCATGGAGCAGATGAGAAACCTAACGGATGTGCATGAGGACTTCATAGCAAATGCTTCAGAGTCTGACATTCAAACTCCATACGTAAAAGACTCTAAGTATAACGATATAAAAAAAGACATTAACCAATGTCTGCATAGAATGGCATGTACGCTGAGGGAATCTCATTCCACAAATGTTGTCAAAGAGTCCAGTTTAAATGCAAAACTACCAATGCTCAAAATTCCAACATTTAAGGGAAATTATCTTGAATGGCGCTAATTCTGTGACATTTTCTCTACAATAATACACGAGAGGTCATCACTTAGTGCTACAGAAAAGATGGAGTACTTGAAAACTCATTTGGAAGGCGAGCCGATGCATTTGATTCAACATTTAACAATATCAAGTGTTAATTATCTCTGTGCACGGGAAACATTGAAGGCGCGTTATGACAATGAAAGAAAAATTGTCTCGATGTACATTGACAAGATGTTAGATGCTAGATGTCCTACCTCCAACAAAGCACAGACAACACAAAACTGAAAATGAACCGCACACGTCAGTGAGAAACTTTCACGTAGCCTCGAGATCAAATCAATGTTCTTTATGCAAAGGGGACCACGTGATATACTCATGTCCCAAGTTTCTAAGTGCACCACCAAAACAAAGGTTTCAGCAAATAAAGCAAGCCAATTTGTGTCATAATTGCTTACGACATGACAAGCAGAGTCAGTGCCTTAGCATAAAAACCTGCAGATACTGCAACAAAAATCATCACTCTCTTCTAGATGTGGAGTGGTCTGAAAAAGCACCTCAAAATAAGGGAGTGGAGGTCCAACAAACTCAGGGGAGTCAACAACCGGCAGTTCAACAACCAGGTGTTCAACAAAAGGTCGAATCTAAACAGATAGCCCATGGCCATCAAAATCAGAACGTCCTTCTGGCAACGGCTTTGCTTCACGCAAGCAGCAGTGATGGGATGAAAAGTGTGAGGATACGAGCCCTGATCGATCCAGGATCTCAGGCGTCCCTTATAACTGAGGCAATCACCCAATCGTTGCGGCTTAAAAAGCAAAAAGTACTCGTTGAAGTATGCGGACTTGGTGCGATTGGCGCAGGAAGAGCACGATACAGAGTAGACGTGACAATATCTCCACGCTTCTCGTCTAAATTCAAACTTCATCTAGAAGCCCTTGTATTACCAAAACTAACAAGGCAGCTGCCATCCTCTTCAACCCACAACCTTACAACGGATAAGTTTGACGACATAGAATTGGCAGATCCTACATTCAACATTCCAGGATCAATCGACATGATTATTGGGGCAGATGCTTATGGTGACATTATCCTCAACGGTTTACGGAGAGAAACCAGTAATATGCTGATAGCACAAGAGTCACACTTAGGATGGCTTATTTCTGGTCGCACATCTCCAAAACTGGACAGAGTTGGCACAATAAACGGATTCGTGGTACAAACAGCAGCTGATCAGCAACTTCAAAGGTTTTGGGAGCTGAAAGAGTTACCACAGCCAACATTTAAAACGCAAAGTGACAAGGAATGTGAAGATATCTTCAAGAAAACACACCGCAGAGACATAGATGGCAGATATGTAGTTAAAATCCCTTTTAACCAGAAAAAAGGGAATCACTGGAGCTGGGACAATCCAAACACAGAACTGTGGCAAGATTCCGTCAGCTAGAAGAAAGGTTGAGTAAGGACAAACAACTCAAAGCAGACTATACGAAGGTGATAGAAGAGTTTCTGGAACTGGGACATATGACTCAAGCACCTCCCAACACGAAATCAATGAACAACAGTTACTACATACCTCATCATGCTGTTTTGAAACCTGAGAGTACTACAACCAGTAGTAGTATTTGACGGATCAGCAAAGACTTCGACAGGAGTCAGTTTAAACGAATTAATGCTAGTTGGTCCAAAACTTCAAGAGGACATAACAACAATTTTAATGCGCTGGCGAAAACATAAGTATGTCTACACTGCGGACATAGAAAAAATGTACCGCCAAATAAAGCGACCAGGACTACCAGCGTATTTTATGGCGAAGTTCGATTAATCATCCAATAAGGGAGTACAAGCTCACAACAGTGACCTACGGTACGGCCGCTGTACCTTATTTGGCAGTTAAAACACTTCAACAACTGGCTCTAGATGGGCAGGAGAGGTATCCGCTTGCAGCAGACATTGTCAAAAACGATTTCTATGTTGATGATGTGATGTCTGGACGAGATACCTTAAAAGAATGCGAAGAAACTCAAATGCAATTGACAACAATGCTTAAAGGGCAGGTTTCAACCTTCGTAAGTGGGCTACCAATGACATTCGGCTGCTTAAGAACGTTCCACAGGAGTCTCAGAACCTCAGCAGCATACAAATCGACAAAGAAGAGACCATTAAAACACTGGGTATCCAATGGAGTCCTTCAAGTGATACCTTTCAGTTTAAAGTCCATACAAGCCCACCAAAAGAAGAAATTGAAACTCTTACGAAGATAACGACATTATCAGAAATAGCAAAGCTGTGTGACCCGCTCAGATGGTTGGCCCCGGTTACTGTTAGCGCAAAAATCTTAATGCAACAGATCTGGAAAACTGATCTGGATTGGGATAAACCACTCACAACTGAACTAGAAGATCAATGGAATAAGCTGAAGAATAACCTTGTGGTATTGGAAAACATCAGAATTCCGAAATGGCTGGGAGTTGATCAATCCAAAAAAATAGAAGTACATGGATTTTGTGACGCGTCTGAAGCCGCTTATTCAGCTGTTGTATACTCGAGGGTGCCTATGCGCGGAGGTAGCTATAGTTGTGGAATGGACCTGAGTGGCTACTTCACAATGAAGATAGCTGGCCGAATCAAGTCGTACCTGAAGTTGAAGTCACAGAGGCAAGAGTAGCGAAAGTAGTCCTTAAGATCGTTGTTTCTGATTCGTTCGATATCACTGAAGGATTCTCCAGTTATATCACTTTAATAAAAGCATTCGCTTATTGCAAAAGATTTAGTGACAACTGCAAATCTCCAAACTCAAAACGATCGGGAAGCTTAGAGTAACAACTAAATGAATTCAACACAGCACGCAAAAACATCATACGAGAATTTCAAAAAAAGACGTTCCCAGAAGAAATCAAACACCTCCAAGAAGGAAAAAGTTTAAATTGTAAAAGTAAACTTTTATCGCTTAACCCATACTTGGATGAAGAAGATCTGTTAGTCGTAGGAGGTCGATTGGAAAACGCAAACTTATCGGAAATTGAGAAACATCCTTACATTCTACCACCCAATGACAGATTTACTAATTTATTGGCTGAAAACGTACATCAGCGCACCCTTCATGGAGGCATTCGATTAACACTATCGACGTTGCGCAAATAATACTGGATCCTTCAAGCAAACGTGTGGTGCGGCAGATTATACACAACTGTGTGCGTTGTCATCGGTTTAAAGCACAAGGAAAAACCCAACTTATGGGAATTCTGCCATCCTCAAGAGTAACTCCATCAAGGCCATTTACACATACTGGAGTCGATTATGCCGGACCTGTTCAAGTCCTTATATCAAAGGGTAGAGGATACCGTACCACAAAGGGTTACATTGCAATTTTCATATGCCTGGCAACCAAGGCTATTCACATTGAACTAGTGAGCGATCTGAGCTCTGCTGCGTTTTTAGCAGCTGTACGGCGCTTTACATCAAGAAAAGGAATTTGTTCGCATTTCTACAGCGACAATGGGACCACCTTTGTTGGAGCGAACAAGGAAATTCAAATCCTTCTGCGCAATGCCATAAAACAATCAGAAATAGATGTCTCGAAAAACCTCATCGTGGATGGAACCGAATGGCATTTCATACCACCAGCGGCACCGCACTTTGGAGGGATATGGGAGGCAGCAGTGAAGTCAATGAAATACCATTTAAAACGAGGTATTGGTGACACCTCTCTCACCTTTGAAGAACTTTCCACATAGCTGGCCCAAATCGAAACATGTCTGAACTCTCGGCCGTTAGTTGCAATCAGTAACGACATCGGCGAATCACCAGCAATCACACCTGGGCATTTCCTCATTGGAGATTCACTCAATGCACTTCCTGGACCAATCCTGAGAGAATCGAAAAGCTATCGCTCCCATTGGGTACTTACACAAAAAATGTACCACGATTTTTGGAAAATTTGGTCCTCGGAGTATCTTTCCCAACTCCAACAACGAACAAAGTGGAAACAGAGGGAAGACAACATAGAAGTCGGGGACATCGTGTTGATAAAGGAGGATCGACTTCCACCAACAGCTTGGATGATGGGCAGAGTCTCTGAAGTTCACCCGGGCAAAGATCATGGAGTTAGAGCTGCAACTGTTTTTTGCAACAAAAAATATGTTAAGAGACCTTTTACAAGGTTGTGTCCCTTACCGATCGAAACGTAGAAAAAAACAGAAACTTCAGAAGATGCTAGCTCCTCAATAGCACCAGGGCATCTTCTCAGCAAGTTAACATTGCAGTGACTTCGGAAGATATCCAGAAGCCAGCAAGTCTTCATAGAATGGAACGAAACCTTCACAAAAACAGAATTATAAACCCCTTTCTATGGATTTGGTGTTTGTCAGCACTTCTGAACTCCTCAATCGCGATGCCAATGAAGCAGGAATTCGAAATTGCCCAGTTTAGAAGTCAACCTGGCATCTACTTCGAATATTCGGGCAGTGCAAATTTGATCGCGAGCTCGTGGAAAACGATAGTGTTTTTTAACATGAGCAACTACTGGTCAGAGTTCTACGCATACAAAAACAGCGTAACAGAAATGAAAAACCTATGTCTACTTACGAATTTGACATACGTTAAAGATTTGCTTTGTGAAGGCACTTTAAGTCAGTTCATACGCCAGCTTCAACAAATCGAACTGAATAACGATGTGCTTCTACATGCAAACAACGATAAAATACACCGATCAAAACGCTCTCCGTTTGACTTTATTGGAACTGTCGCAAATGAGTTATTTGGAGTACTGGACCAACGATTCGCCCAGGGTTATGAAGAGACTATAGAACATGTGCGACGGAATGAAAATCATCTTATAGAACTCATGAGAAACCAAACAACTATAATCGAATCTACGGTTAACATTTTCAAACAAGATAAGTTAGAAACTGAAAAACAGCTCAAGTCGCTTAGTAACATCATAAGCCGTCTAAGTAATGAAGTCGACAAGTACAACACGTACAAAATGCTTAGCTCAACAGCTCTTAACGTACTTCTCATGATGATAAACTATCAGAATACTCAGAATGTGCTGTTAGATGTCATCCTGTCAACACACAATGGAAGAATCCATCCTCTCATCCTATCGGTGAAACAGTTGAAGGAAGAGCTTACGAGAATTCACGACAACATTCCCCGATCAATGATGACACCTGGAGAACGGCATCACGAGTCAATTCTTCAACTCTACAAGAATCTTTGCCCGAGAGGAAGGGTTACAAGCAGCAACATTATAATAGAGATTTCACTTCCACTTCTCTACAATGAAGACTTCAAGATTTACAAGTTGCTTCCAGTTTCCACATGGACCACTGAAAATTTTACATGCATTGTTCCGTCCTCGGATTATTTATTAGTCAATCATCAAGGAGATCACTTTTACCCGATCAACAAAGATGAATTCATGTCATGCCAACAAAGGTCAACTGATAGATATTGGTGCAACTTGCAACATCCATTATTGATGTATGGATCAGAGGTCAGTTCTTGTGAAATGAACATGTTGCGATGCAACCAAAAATTGTCAACATCGTGCGTTTTAAGAAATATCCCAGCAAAGGCATACTGGGTAGAGATGCACCACATAAATACATGGATATTCAGCATGTCGCAGCAGACAACGATCAACATCATCTGTGATTTGCACCCAACACCAGTAGTCTTGGAAAAAAGCGGGAAAATAAAGTTGCCTTTACACTGCATGATTCAAGATCAAACCATGATCATAATCGGCCGGCAGACAATAACCAGGAGAATTGTGTCTTCGTTTCTGCCATCACACAACTTGACCCTCCATTTACCGACACGTAATAAGTCAATAGTAAATGAACTGCCAGCAAACGTTCAAGGAAGTGGCAACAAACAAGCACTTTCCAATATTGAAAAGGAAATTAATTTGCAAAGGAATCAGGAACACATTCTGGAAGAAATACACATACATAGGATTCATCAGTATTCACTTGTTGGTTCAAGTGCAATTATTCTGATGGTCGTTATCGTCATCGCCATTATCATCTTGCGAAAAAGAGGACGCCAATCCCCAAGAGTTCAACACCTGTACGAAACCAAAAAATCAATCACGCCACCACTACAACCAACGCTTGATGACGCCGCCTTCTGCATATCGTCCGTGTGAAGAGGCCCCAGCATGTTGTGTCCAACATTTGATGACGCCGAACAATTCGCAGTTCCCAGCAATGCATGAGAATTATTTCAAAACGCAAAGTTATTTCTATCATTCCCATGCGTTCAATTACAATTATTGTAATTGAACCTCATGATAACAAAATGTGTAGCGAGTGTAAATAAACCTTAGAATAAGAAATTGTACAGTAAGCATTATTTTAGTATATATAAGGCATTAGAATAGAATAAAGTTTTTATGTTCACATTGGACACCCAGCAATACGGTCGTTTTATTTAGTTTCCCCCTCCAGCGGTAAGAACTACAATAAATCTTTATTGCTGCTTAAACATGAAGAAAAAAATCGTTCCACAGTATGGGCATATCTCTAATTTTGATATGATTTATAGGGAATTTGAGAAAACATCTACTTTGATTTACCTTGACCAATACTAATACAAATATCTTCGCTAGTACTTACAAGAGGAACTTAATTTAGGATTCTACTTTTAGAGGAAAGAGTACTTCTTTCAACTGTGTTAAAATAAAATTGATAACTTTTTTAACTTTTGAGATATTTGCTCTTAAGTCGGATCCTTTTTTCCTGCCCATGACATTTTTTTGACTCTCAAGTCACTTTTTTGCAAAAAACACGTTATAAACATATCGGTAATTTTTTTTTTCTGGGGAGCCTAACAATATTTAACAAAAATTGCTGCAACAAAGTACTTGAAAAACGCACAGATATTACGAAACTTGGGAAAAGCCATAGTAGGGAAAATAAAGAAAAAGTCGATTCATAGTTTTCAATTCCCATTATTCGGAATAAAAATGCTGTGTTTGGTTTATAATTTTTTTGCGTTTTCTTATTAAGGTGACCAAGCAATCAAATCAGGTGCAAAGTGTCCCCCTCCATTTTGTATGCATGATAGAGCCCGTTTTTGGATTGCGCTGTCAACGTTTAATGAAGCTAACTGCTGCCTCACTTGTGGCGAGGTTTGGAGAATATGCTCTTCTTAATCATTTAAAGTTTATATTTCGTAGAGTAAACAAGTGATTTCATTCCCCCATACCAAGAAATCCATAATAGTAAGGTCCGGAGATCTTGCAGGCTAGTGAACTGGTTTTCCTATCCAACGACCACCGTACTTTTCGTCTAGCCAATTCTTAACTATGCGACCATAGTGGGCTGGGGCTCCATCCTGTTGAAAATATGACGAAGATCGTTGAGTAAGTGGAACATCCTCCAATAGATCTGTTAAATCATTGCGCAAAAACTCCAGAAAGTTTGTAGAATTCAGTGTGGGTGGCAGTTTGAAGGTTCCGATTAAGTTGTTTCCAATTACTCCTGCCCACAAATGATGCTAAATTTGTGTTGAAATGATGACTCTCGCCTTATGTGTGGGTTTTCCTCAGCCGATGTGTGTAGATTGTGAAAATTTGTGATCCCATCCCTAGTGCATATAGATTCGTCCGTCCAAAGGATTCTGCTGCTTCTGGAGTCATTGAAGCTCCGCTCTAAAAACAGTTGCAAAACTCAAATCTCGGCTCCAAATCATTTGGAAGCAGTTCCTGCACAGGTGTATGGTGGTGGATATGGATACAAATTTTTCGTATGCAGGAGACGAAAAATTTTATGTATTGAAACGATGAATCGCAAAGATAAGCGCCTGATGCTGATTGATGGATCATTTGTAACAGCTTCCAGTATTCTTTCATCAACCGCAACTCTTCCTGGTGAAGCTCCTGCCTTCGTCTTTTTGAAACAGATCCCGATTCCCAAAGCCTTCGAAACGACTTTCTAAATACACCAGGATTAGGTATTCTTCGCTTAGGATAGAGCTCATGGTACCCTTGCTCTATCCTTGCCGGCTAAGATAATATCCACATATTCTTCGTTTGTAAAAGATGCCATTTCAAGTAGGGTTTCTAAACAACTTTTGTGTAACCTCGGCTTCAAAAATCAAACTGATGGATTTAATTTTCTTTTCTAACCTTTTATACAATTTTCGTTAGGGAAATTTTAATAGCCCATCACAAACTTAATCCTTTTTGAGATTTAACAGAAAAATGGTAAGGGAATTACGGTTCTATCAGGTAGTTTAATAAAAATGCATTCTCTAAAAATCTATGTAAATTATAAATACGTAGTCAAAAAATAGTTCTTATTGTCAACTGCGGTTATAAAAGTAGGTAACAAATCATATTTCCAACTTATACCTACCGAGGCTTCGTGAAAATAATTTTTCTTAATATTACCTGCCACGGCTTTTCCCAAGTATCGTGAGATCTGTGCGTTTTTCAGGTACCTTGCTGCACCAATTTTTGTTAAATATTGTTACGTTCACCAGAAAAAAAAATTCCGATATGTTTATAACACATTTCTTGCAAAAATGTGACTCCAAACTCAAAAAAATGACATGGGCAGGGAAAAAGGATCCGACTTAAGAGCATACCTCAAAAGTTAAAAAAGCCATCAATTTTATTTAAAAACAGTTAAAAGAAATCTATTTCTTCTAAAATTTAAATCCTAAATTAAGTTCCTGTTGTAAGTATTAGCGGAGAAATTTGTGTTAATATGGGTCAAGGTACCTCAAAGTAGGTGTTTTCTTAAATTCCCAATAAATGATATTAAAATTAGAGATGGGCCCATACTGTGGAACGATTTTTTTCTTCAATTAAACCCAGGAATCCTATCCCAAATTATTGGCATCGAATTAGAAAACACCCTGTATAAGGCATTAGAATAGAATAAAGTTCTTATGTTCACATTGGACACCCAGCAATACGGTCATTCTATTTAGTTTCCCCCTCAGCGGTTAGAACTACAATAAATCCTTATTGCTGCTTAATCACTGGTTCTTCGAGCATTTTTTGAATAACTAGCGTTACCAGAGCTACAATACTGGTAGTGAATAAACGTAAATACAAAACGTAAACACACCTATAAACTACTTATTAGCGTTGCCAGGGCTACAACACTGGTAGTGAAATAAAAGGTGATATATTAAACAACGAAAAAGAAAAAAAAAGCCAGAAGGATGACGGATGAAATTGACGTATACGTCATAGTGGCAAGAAAAACAAGAAACAAGAAAAACTCTGAAATATAAGGAAGAGCGACTGACAAAAGTTGAGGCCATTTGGACGGAGTTTAAACGGAACCATGAAAAGATCCGACCACTGGTGAAACTAGACACCAATTATATGCAGAGAAATACGCATGGAAAGGTGGAAGAAATGTTTGAAGACATAAAACTCTGCTGGAAAAACTCAATCCACAGACAGAGGTCAGGACGCCTGCGCAATCCTCAGGCCCCGATCAGAGTACAGCTCAAATGCAGCGATTAAGAAAACTGCATTTGAAGATTGAGGCAATTCTGCAAAACATGGAAGAGTTTAAGGGCACATTTGCTGAGTACTCGAAAGAGATATACGAGTATCAGCAAAAAATAATCATGGAACAGATGAGAAACATCACGGATTTGCATGAAGAGATCACGGCAAATGCTTCAGAGTCTGACATTCAAGCTCCATATGTAAAAGACTCTAAGTATAACGATATTAAAAAAGACATTAACCAATGTCTGCATAGAATGGCATGTACGCTGAGGGAATCTCATTCCACAAATTTTGTCAAAGAGTCCAGTTCAAATGCAAAACTACCAATGCTCAAAATTCCAACATTTAAGAGAAATTATCTTGAATGGCGCTCATTCTGTGACATTTTCTCACTTAGTGCTACTGTAGTGAATAAGTAAAGACATTACCGTTTTGACCGTTCGGTTTAAAAGTCAGTTCTTTATTAATTATTAAATCTTGTGCGACCATGTCGCTACCTTATCTATCTTTTGCGATTTTCGTAATCATTCCCACGCGCCTGAGAGTGGTTTCCAATTCCAGACGATCGGTGACCAGGAATTCGCTTAGTCAAAAGAATCTCAGGTGAGGGGGGGTTTCAAGTTACGAGCAGCTAGACTGCTCGTGTGCATTTATTAACTTATGCTTCACCTCCCTTTTTTGGAAGAATAAATTTATTTTATTAAAATTTATTCTTAAGACTAGTTTCACATTTTATTTTTTATAACATTATATTTTTTTTTGTTTTAGATTAATTTAACGTTTGTATTATTTATTGGTTTTAACGAAACGCATTGTGGGGTGCCGTGGCGTAGTGGTTCTAATCCTGCCATCGTCACCTGAAGAAAAAAGACTTGTTCTTTTTTACGATCCCCACCTCCGCGAGGGTCTGACAAGCCCTCCGAGAGTATCATTTGTCTTGAAAAACTTCTCCAAGTGCCGTTCGGATTCGGCGAAAAATTGTAAGTGCCCTTGTATGTAAAGAAATTAGCACACCAGCATACATTGCTGAGAAGTTGGCCCCGGTTCACCTCGAGCTGTTGGGCCACTCTATTTATTTATTTTAAAATGAAACGCATTCTTTAATTTATTTATACATATACCCTTTTCTATACATAGGTGTCTACGTATATAAACAGGTTTTTTTTTTTTTTTGATTTTTGAAATACATATACATATACAGGGTGTTTCCAAATTCGATGCAAATATTTTGACACAAGATTCTTGGGTATGTTTGAAGACAAAAATTGTTCTACAGTATGGGCCTATCTCAAATTTTGATACCACTTATTGGGAATTTAAGAAAACACCTACTTTGAGGTACCTTGACCCATACTAACACAAATATCTCCGCTAACACTTACAACAGGTACTTCATTTTGGACTTAAATTTTAGAAAAAATAGTACTCCTTTTTATCTGCATTAAAATAAAATTGATGACTTTTTTAACTTTCGAGATATTTGCTTTTAAGTCGGATCCTTTTACGCTGCCCATGACATTTTTTTGACTTTCAAGACACATTTCTGCGAAAAATGCGTAATAAACATATCGGTAATTTTTTTTTTCTAGTGCACCTAACAATACTTAATAAAAATTGCTAAGACAAGTTACCCGAAAAACCCACAGATTTTATGATACTTGGGAAATTCCATAGCAGGTAATATTATGAAAAACTCTTTTCACGAAGCCGCGACAGGTATAAGGTGGAAATATGATTTGTTATCTACTTTTATAAACGCGATTGACAACAAGAACGATTTTTTGACTATGAATTAATAATTTACATAGGTTTTAGAGCATGCATTTTTATTAGACTACCTGATAAAAAGGTAATTTCCTTTCCTATATCTTTCCTTTTTATCTGCATTAAAATAAAATTGATGACTTTTTTAACTTTCGAGATATTTGCTTTTAAGTCGGATCCTTTTTCCCTGCCCATGACATTTTTTTGACTTTCAAGACACATTTCTGCGAAAAATGCGTAATAAACATATCGGTAATTTTTTTTTTCTAGTGCACCTAACAATACTTAATAAAAATTGCTAAGACAAGTTACCCAAAAAACCCACAGATTTTATGATACTTGGGAAATTCCATAGCAGGTAATATTATGAAAAACTCTTTTCACGAAGCCGCGACAGGTATAAGGTGGAAATATGATTTGTTATCTACTTTTATAACCGCGATTGACAACAAGAACGATTTTTTGACTATGAATTAATAATTTACATAGGTTTTAGAGCATGCATTTTTATTAGACTACCTGATAAAAAGGTAATTTCCCTATCATTTTTCCGTTAAATCCCAAAAAGGATTAAGTTTGAGGTTGGTCGCCTAGTTGGAAAATTTACCTAATGTAAATTGTATTAAAGGTTAGAAAACAAAATTAAATCCATCAAAGTCATTTTTGAAGCCGAGGTGACACAACAGTTGTTAAGAAACCCTATTTGAAATGGCATCTTTTACAAACGAAGAATACGCCGATATTATCTACTTTTATGGCATGTGCAACGGAAGTTCTATTAGAGCACAACAAAGATACCGTCAGCTTTATCCTAACCGAAGATTACCTAATCCCCGCGTATTTACAAATTCGTTTCGAAGACTTCGGGAAACGGGATCTGTTTCAACAAGACGACCTAACGCAGGAGCTTCACCAGGAAGAATTGCAGTTGATGAAAGAATACTGGTAGCGGTTGCCAATGATCCATCAATCAGCATCAGGCGCTTATCCCTGCGATTTAATGTTTCAACACATAAAATTGTTCGTCTCCTACATACGGAAAACTTGTATCCATACCACCATACACCTGTGCAGGAACTGCTTCCGAGTGATTTGGAGCCGAGACTTGAGTTTTGCAACTGGTTGTTAGAGCGGAACTTGGATGACAACGGTTTTATAAGCAGAATCCTATGGACGGACGAATCTCAATTTACTAGAGATGGGATTACAAATTTTCACAATCTACACACAAACCCCACACACAAGGAGAGAGTCATCATTTCAACACAGATTTAGCGTCAATTTGTGGGCAGGTGTTATTGGAAACACCTTAATCGGTCCCTTCAAACTGCCTCCCACACTGAATTCTGCAAACTATCTGGAATTTTTGCGCAATGATTTAACAGATCTACGGAGGATGTCCCGGTAACTCAACGAGCTTCGTCATATTTTCAACAGGATGGAGCCCCAGCCCAAAAGTGCGCTGGTCGTTGGATAGGAAGAAATGGACCAGTTCACTGGCCTGCAAGATCTCCAGACCTTACAATTATGGATTTTTTTGTATGGGGGAGAATGAAAGAACTTGTTTATTCTACAGAAATATCAACTCTAAATGATTTAGAAGATCGCATTCTCCAAGCCTCGTCACAAGTAAGGCAGGAGTTATCCTCAATAAACGTTGACAGCGCAATCCAAAAACGGGCTCTAGCATGCATACAAAATGGAGGAGGACACTTTGAACACCTTATTTGATTGTAAAGTTAACTTAATGAAATAAAAAAAAAACATAAACCAAACACAAGCATTTTTGTTCAGAATAATAGGAATTGAACACTATGAATCGAGTTTTTCATAATTTTACCTGCTATGGAATTTCCCAAGTATCATAAAATCTGTGGGTTTTTCGGGTAACTTGTCTTAGCAATTTTTATTAAGTATTGTTAGGTGCACTAGAAAAAAAATTCCCGATATGTTTAATACGCATTTTTCGCAGAAATGTGTATTGAAAGTCAAAAAAATGTCATGGGCAGAGAAAAAGGATCCGACTTAAAAGCAAATATCTCGAAAGTTAAAAAAGTCATCAATTTTATTTTAATGCAGTTAAAATAAGTACTATTTCTTCTAAAATTTAAGTCCTAAATGAAGTACCTGTTGTTAGTGTTAGCGGAGATATTTGTGTTAGTATGGGTCAAGGTACCTCAAAGTAGGTGTTTTCTTGAATTCCCAGTAAGTGGTATCAAAATTTGAGATAGGACCATACTGTGGAACAATTTTTTTCTTCAAATATACTTTAGAATCTTGTGTCAAAATATTTGCATCGAATTTGGAAACACCCTGTATAGGTACATATTTTGTTTGAAATTTATTATTGGATATAATTATGTTAATAAAATTGTTTGGTAGGTACCTATATCTATTTTAAATTCTACCACATATTTAATTCTCTTTTTTTTATACATGTACAATATAGGTAGCATTATATATCTTATATTCTCCATTTTCTATTGTAAGTATTGAAGCGTATTATATTCTAGGTATTGTAGCGTCGTAGTCGGTCTTTGTGCACAGTTGTTATATTGTCATTGTTCTCTTTCAGAAGTACGTTGTTTCTATTTTCTATGTTCATGACCTTAAATGGTCCCTTATAGATATTATCTAATTTATGTCCTACTTGTTTTACTAAAACTAAATCTCCTATTGCTATGTCTATGTTATATCTATGCCTATCGTATAAAATTTTTTCCTTATGCCTTTTCTTTTTTATCATTTCTACGATTGTTCTATGAGCTGTTTGTAATCGAAATTTTACTTCTTTTTCGTAAGCATTTACATTATAAATGGGATCTATTTGAGCATTTCAGAGAAAGTCGTAGTTATTTGGGGATTTACCAAACACTAATTCATATGGGCAAAAGTCGTGTACTACTGATGGTGTAGTATTGTGCAATACGTAAAGTATTTAAGCCACCCATCCCAGTCAGTTTTTTCTACTGAAAAGTATGATCGAATGTACTCGTTAAATGTCCTGTGGTTTCTTTCCACCGTTCCTAAGGTTTGGTGATGATATGCGGTTGAGGTAACGTTTTCCACCTTAAGCAGTTTGCAGAGTTCGCTAAATATTTGGTTTTTATATTCGGTACCCATGTCTGTGATTATTTTTTTCATGGGTCCATAAATTAATATAGAATGGTCAAAGACCGTGTCTACGCAGTAGACTTGAATATGTATAATTATGTATGTATATGTATCTATAACAAACTTACTAAGCTCATATGTTAAAATTATTTTCACACAACTTTGCTGAGTGCGCTTCTCGCCTCATCTTATTTCACAGTGTATTTCTATCACAAATTCCGTTCACAAGCTTTTTTTGCTGAGTGCGCTTTTCGGCTCAGGTAGTTGTAAGCTAGTTTTAAGTATGATTAGAAAAATAAAACCACTTTGATGTAAACTTTGAAAGAAGACGGTCGTGTGCTTATTTATCAAATGTATATCGCGCGGTCATAGTGGTCCTTCGAAAAAAAAATTGAAACGGTGACTTTGAAAGTGGAAATACGGGGGACATAAAAAAATACGGAAATACGAAAAACCATACGGAAAAGTTTTTTTAACTTTTTACGCGGAACTGTGGTTTGTGAACTTATAACGGGAGATTCGATTTTGAGAAATTCAATTGAAAAAATTGTGGTTTTGTGAATTTTAACGGGAGATTCGATTGTAAGAAATTCAATTGAAAAAACTGTGGCTTGTGAACTTTTAACGGGAGATTTGATTTTAAAAATTCAATTGAAAAAACTGTGGCTTGTGAACTTTTAACGGGAGATTCGATTTTAGAAATTCAATTGAAAAATAAAAAATTGTGGTTTTGTGAACTTTTAACGGGAGATTCGATTTTAAGAAATTCAATTGGAAAAACTGTGACTTGTGAACTTTTAACGGGAGATTCGATTTTAAGAAATTCAATTGAAAAAACTGTGGCTTGTGAACTTTTAACGGGAGATTCGATCTTCAGAAATTCAATTGAAAAAATTCTGCTTTTTGACTGCGAACCTAGAAAAATAAACTTCAAATCCAAGACAAGAGAAGAATAGAATGGCTGACCAAATATTCAACGAGCAACAGGAGTTGGGTAAGTCAATCCAATCCTTATATACTAATTATAAAAAAAGGGGGTGTCAGGAAAACAACTAAATACCTAGCTGGGAAACTAGTTAAGTTAAATGAACTGTGGCAGAAGTTCTTGGAGAACCACACCACTCTTCAAGGTATAGAAAAAGAATATAGCACCAATGCATATTTTACCAACAACTTCAGACAACAAGTTCAAAATGTTGTCACTGAAATGACAAGCGATATACAAGAAAAACTTAAAAACAGTGAAGAGGTGGCAGAAGACGATAATGCTGCTGGAGCTGAAAGTACAAAAAGCCGTGGAGAATTTAGTAGCGAGGAGCAAAAGCTTCGAGCTAAGAAACAGTCGATAAAAATGGCGTTACTTAAAAAACACATCAAAAGGGAGGAAACAAGCCTGAAAACGGAAACAAAAACGAAAAGCTATTATCAGTTTAAACTTAATGAAGTAACGGAAATGTGGAAAAATGTCACTGAACTGCAAAAAGAAATTTTGGTGCATGCTACGGACGTAGACTTTGATAATGAATACTTTACGGAAGAAGTATACGAATACTTAGAAAACATGTATCGGGAGTTTGTTACGAAACTTCATAACTCATCAAGCAAGAAGACTGACACAATAAGAGAAAGCACCGAAACTGTAGAAGGTAATGAAATAAAATTACCACCAATTGCCGTTCCTATTTTTGATGGCAATTATAAAAACTGGATCACTTTCCAGGAAATATATGAAAAGATTATTCATAATAATAAAAGATTAGAAAAGGTAGAAAAGATGCATTATTTAATAACATCACTTAAAAGTGAGGCAAACAAACTGATCCAGCATCTTACTACCTCAGAGACAAACTACGACGCGGCATGGGAGTTATGGAATAATCGATTCAACAAACAACGCATAATATTTTCTGCACATTTAGATGCAATTCTAAATCAACCAATAACACAGAACGAGTCATCATATATGTTAAAGCAACTGCACGATACTACGCAGGAGCATTTACATGCAATAAAAAACCTTAAGGTTGACACTAAGTCATGGGGTTCAATAATAGCACATATAAAAATTAAGAAGGTTGATACAGAAACGCATAAGTTATACGAACAAAGCCTAAAGGATCCTCGTGAAATACCAAAACTTGATGATGTTTTGTCATTTTTGGAGACACGGTTTCAGTCCCTGGAAGCCCTAGGGGAAAATAAAAAGCGAGTAAAACAAAAAGAAAGAGTGGTGTATGATAATAAACCAAATGAAAATCAAAAATAGATGGTCAAAAATCATTTCACAACAGTAAAAAATTGCAAATACTGCAAAGGCAATCACACAATTTATACATGCTCAGGCTTCCGAGGAAAGAGTGTCACAGAAAGAGTTCAGTTTATAAAACAGAATAAAATTTGCAAGAACTGCCTCAACCATGGGGAAAGTGAAAAATGTTACAGTACGTCAAAATGTGTAACATGCAACAGGCAACATCATACTCTTTTGCATGATAAGTAATGAAGTCGACAAGTACAACACGTACAAAATGCTTAGCTCAACAGCTCTTAACGTACTTCTCATGATGATAAACTATCAGAATACTCAGAATGTGCTGTTAGATGTCATCCTGTCAACACACAATGGAAGAATCCATCCTCTCATCCTATCGGTGAAACAGTTGAAGGAAGAGCTTACGAGAATTCACGACAACATTCCCCGATCAATGATGACACCTGGAGAACGGCATCACGAGTCAATTCTTCAACTCTACAAGAATCTTTGCCCGAGAGGAAGGGTTACAAGCAGCAACATTATAATAGAGATTTCACTTCCACTTCTCTACAATGAAGACTTCAAGATTTACAAGTTGCTTCCAGTTTCCACATGGACCACTGAAAATTTTACATGCATTGTTCCGTCCTCGGATTATTTATTAGTCAATCATCAAGGAGATCACTTTTACCCGATCAACAAAGATGAATTCATGTCATGCCAACAAAGGTCAACTGATAGATATTGGTGCAACTTGCAACATCCATTATTGATGTATGGATCAGAGGTCAGTTCTTGTGAAATGAACATGTTGCGATGCAACCAAAAATTGTCAACATCGTGCGTTTTAAGAAATATCCCAGCAAAGGCATACTGGGTAGAGATGCACCACATAAATACATGGATATTCAGCATGTCGCAGCAGACAACGATCAACATCATCTGTGATTTGCACCCAACACCAGTAGTCTTGGAAAAAAGCGGGAAAATAAAGTTGCCTTTACACTGCATGATTCAAGATCAAACCATGATCATAATCGGCCGGCAGACAATAACCAGGAGAATTGTGTCTTCGTTTCTGCCATCACACAACTTGACCCTCCATTTACCGACACGTAATAAGTCAATAGTAAATGAACTGCCAGCAAACGTTCAAGGAAGTGGCAACAAACAAGCACTTTCCAATATTGAAAAGGAAATTAATTTGCAAAGGAATCAGGAACACATTCTGGAAGAAATACACATACATAGGATTCATCAGTATTCACTTGTTGGTTCAAGTGCAATTATTCTGATGGTCGTTATCGTCATCGCCATTATCATCTTGCGAAAAAGAGGACGCCAATCCCCAAGAGTTCAACACCTGTACGAAACCAAAAAATCAATCACGCCACCACTACAACCAACGCTTGATGACGCCGCCTTCTGCATATCGTCCGTGTGAAGAGGCCCCAGCATGTTGTGTCCAACATTTGATGACGCCGAACAATTCGCAGTTCCCAGCAATGCATGAGAATTATTTCAAAACGCAAAGTTATTTCTATCATTCCCATGCGTTCAATTACAATTATTGTAATTGAACCTCATGATAACAAAATGTGTAGCGAGTGTAAATAAACCTTAGAATAAGAAATTGTACAGTAAGCATTATTTTAGTATATATAAGGCATTAGAATAGAATAAAGTTTTTATGTTCACATTGGACACCCAGCAATACGGTCGTTTTATTTAGTTTCCCCCTCCAGCGGTAAGAACTACAATAAATCTTTATTGCTGCTTAAACATGAAGAAAAAAATCGTTCCACAGTATGGGCATATCTCTAATTTTGATATGATTTATAGGGAATTTGAGAAAACATCTACTTTGATTTACCTTGACCAATACTAATACAAATATCTTCGCTAGTACTTACAAGAGGAACTTAATTTAGGATTCTACTTTTAGAGGAAAGAGTACTTCTTTCAACTGTGTTAAAATAAAATTGATAACTTTTTTAACTTTTGAGATATTTGCTCTTAAGTCGGATCCTTTTTTCCTGCCCATGACATTTTTTTGACTCTCAAGTCACTTTTTTGCAAAAAACACGTTATAAACATATCGGTAATTTTTTTTTTCTGGGGAGCCTAACAATATTTAACAAAAATTGCTGCAACAAAGTACTTGAAAAACGCACAGATATTACGAAACTTGGGAAAAGCCATAGTAGGGAAAATAAAGAAAAAGTCGATTCATAGTTTTCAATTCCCATTATTCGGAATAAAAATGCTGTGTTTGGTTTATAATTTTTTTGCGTTTTCTTATTAAGGTGACCAAGCAATCAAATCAGGTGCAAAGTGTCCCCCTCCATTTTGTATGCATGATAGAGCCCGTTTTTGGATTGCGCTGTCAACGTTTAATGAAGCTAACTGCTGCCTCACTTGTGGCGAGGTTTGGAGAATATGCTCTTCTTAATCATTTAAAGTTTATATTTCGTAGAGTAAACAAGTGATTTCATTCCCCCATACCAAGAAATCCATAATAGTAAGGTCCGGAGATCTTGCAGGCTAGTGAACTGGTTTTCCTATCCAACGACCACCGTACTTTTCGTCTAGCCAATTCTTAACTATGCGACCATAGTGGGCTGGGGCTCCATCCTGTTGAAAATATGACGAAGATCGTTGAGTAAGTGGAACATCCTCCAATAGATCTGTTAAATCATTGCGCAAAAACTCCAGAAAGTTTGTAGAATTCAGTGTGGGTGGCAGTTTGAAGGTTCCGATTAAGTTGTTTCCAATTACTCCTGCCCACAAATGATGCTAAATTTGTGTTGAAATGATGACTCTCGCCTTATGTGTGGGTTTTCCTCAGCCGATGTGTGTAGATTGTGAAAATTTGTGATCCCATCCCTAGTGCATATAGATTCGTCCGTCCAAAGGATTCTGCTGCTTCTGGAGTCATTGAAGCTCCGCTCTAAAAACAGTTGCAAAACTCAAATCTCGGCTCCAAATCATTTGGAAGCAGTTCCTGCACAGGTGTATGGTGGTGGATATGGATACAAATTTTTCGTATGCAGGAGACGAAAAATTTTATGTATTGAAACGATGAATCGCAAAGATAAGCGCCTGATGCTGATTGATGGATCATTTGTAACAGCTTCCAGTATTCTTTCATCAACCGCAACTCTTCCTGGTGAAGCTCCTGCCTTCGTCTTTTTGAAACAGATCCCGATTCCCAAAGCCTTCGAAACGACTTTCTAAATACACCAGGATTAGGTATTCTTCGCTTAGGATAGAGCTCATGGTACCCTTGCTCTATCCTTGCCGGCTAAGATAATATCCACATATTCTTCGTTTGTAAAAGATGCCATTTCAAGTAGGGTTTCTAAACAACTTTTGTGTAACCTCGGCTTCAAAAATCAAACTGATGGATTTAATTTTCTTTTCTAACCTTTTATACAATTTTCGTTAGGGAAATTTTAATAGCCCATCACAAACTTAATCCTTTTTGAGATTTAACAGAAAAATGGTAAGGGAATTACGGTTCTATCAGGTAGTTTAATAAAAATGCATTCTCTAAAAATCTATGTAAATTATAAATACGTAGTCAAAAAATAGTTCTTATTGTCAACTGCGGTTATAAAAGTAGGTAACAAATCATATTTCCAACTTATACCTACCGAGGCTTCGTGAAAATAATTTTTCTTAATATTACCTGCCACGGCTTTTCCCAAGTATCGTGAGATCTGTGCGTTTTTCAGGTACCTTGCTGCACCAATTTTTGTTAAATATTGTTACGTTCACCAGAAAAAAAAATTCCGATATGTTTATAACACATTTCTTGCAAAAATGTGACTCCAAACTCAAAAAAATGACATGGGCAGGGAAAAAGGATCCGACTTAAGAGCATACCTCAAAAGTTAAAAAAGCCATCAATTTTATTTAAAAACAGTTAAAAGAAATCTATTTCTTCTAAAATTTAAATCCTAAATTAAGTTCCTGTTGTAAGTATTAGCGGAGAAATTTGTGTTAATATGGGTCAAGGTACCTCAAAGTAGGTGTTTTCTTAAATTCCCAATAAATGATATTAAAATTAGAGATGGGCCCATACTGTGGAACGATTTTTTTCTTCAATTAAACCCAGGAATCCTATCCCAAATTATTGGCATCGAATTAGAAAACACCCTGTATAAGGCATTAGAATAGAATAAAGTTCTTATGTTCACATTGGACACCCAGCAATACGGTCATTCTATTTAGTTTCCCCCTCAGCGGTTAGAACTACAATAAATCCTTATTGCTGCTTAATCACTGGTTCTTCGAGCATTTTTTGAATAACTAGCGTTACCAGAGCTACAATACTGGTAGTGAATAAACGTAAATACAAAACGTAAACACACCTATAAACTATTTATTAGCGTTGCCAGGGCTACAACACTGGTAGTGAAATAAAAGGTGATATATTAAACAACGAAAAAGAAAAAAAAAGCCAGAAGGATGACGGATGAAATTGACGTATACGTCATAGTGGCAAGAAAAACAAGAAACAAGAAAAACTCTGAAATATAAGGAAGAGCGACTGACAAAAGTTGAGGCCATTTGGACGGAGTTTAAACGGAACCATGAAAAGATCCGACCACTGGTGAAACTAGACACCAATTATATGCAGAGAAATACGCATGGAAAGGTGGAAGAAATGTTTGAAGACATAAAACTCTGCTGGAAAAACTCAATCCACAGACAGAGGTCAGGACGCCTGCGCAATCCTCAGGCCCCGATCAGAGTACAGCTCAAATGCAGCGATTAAGAAAACTGCATTTGAAGATTGAGGCAATTCTGCAAAACATGGAAGAGTTTAAGGGCACATTTGCTGAGTACTCGAAAGAGATATACGAGTATCAGCAAAAAATAATCATGGAACAGATGAGAAACATCACGGATTTGCATGAAGAGATCACGGCAAATGCTTCAGAGTCTGACATTCAAGCTCCATATGTAAAAGACTCTAAGTATAACGATATTAAAAAAGACATTAACCAATGTCTGCATAGAATGGCATGTACGCTGAGGGAATCTCATTCCACAAATTTTGTCAAAGAGTCCAGTTCAAATGCAAAACTACCAATGCTCAAAATTCCAACATTTAAGAGAAATTATCTTGAATGGCGCTCATTCTGTGACATTTTCTCACTTAGTGCTACTGTAGTGAATAAGTAAAGACATTACCGTTTTGACCGTTCGGTTTAAAAGTCAGTTCTTTATTAATTATTAAATCTTGTGCGACCATGTCGCTACCTTATCTATCTTTTGCGATTTTCGTAATCATTCCCACGCGCCTGAGAGTGGTTTCCAATTCCAGACGATCGGTGACCAGGAATTCGCTTAGTCAAAAGAATCTCAGGTGAGGGGGGGTTTCAAGTTACGAGCAGCTAGACTGCTCGTGTGCATTTATTAACTTATGCTTCACCTCCCTTTTTTGGAAGAATAAATTTATTTTATTAAAATTTATTCTTAAGACTAGTTTCACATTTTATTTTTTATAACATTATATTTTTTTTTGTTTTAGATTAATTTAACGTTTGTATTATTTATTGGTTTTAACGAAACGCATTGTGGGGTGCCGTGGCGTAGTGGTTCTAATCCTGCCATCGTCACCTGAAGAAAAAAGACTTGTTCTTTTTTACGATCCCCACCTCCGCGAGGGTCTGACAAGCCCTCCGAGAGTATCATTTGTCTTGAAAAACTTCTCCAAGTGCCGTTCGGATTCGGCGAAAAATTGTAAGTGCCCTTGTATGTAAAGAAATTAGCACACCAGCATACATTGCTGAGAAGTTGGCCCCGGTTCACCTCGAGCTGTTGGGCCACTCTATTTATTTATTTTAAAATGAAACGCATTCTTTAATTTATTTATACATATACCCTTTTCTATACATAGGTGTCTACGTATATAAACAGGTTTTTTTTTTTTTTTGATTTTTGAAATACATATACATATACAGGGTGTTTCCAAATTCGATGCAAATATTTTGACACAAGATTCTTGGGTATGTTTGAAGACAAAAATTGTTCTACAGTATGGGCCTATCTCAAATTTTGATACCACTTATTGGGAATTTAAGAAAACACCTACTTTGAGGTACCTTGACCCATACTAACACAAATATCTCCGCTAACACTTACAACAGGTACTTCATTTTGGACTTAAATTTTAGAAAAAATAGTACTCCTTTTTATCTGCATTAAAATAAAATTGATGACTTTTTTAACTTTCGAGATATTTGCTTTTAAGTCGGATCCTTTTACGCTGCCCATGACATTTTTTTGACTTTCAAGACACATTTCTGCGAAAAATGCGTAATAAACATATCGGTAATTTTTTTTTCTAGTGCACCTAACAATACTTAATAAAAATTGCTAAGACAAGTTACCCGAAAAACCCACAGATTTTATGATACTTGGGAAATTCCATAGCAGGTAATATTATGAAAAACTCTTTTCACGAAGCCGCGACAGGTATAAGGTGGAAATATGATTTGTTATCTACTTTTATAAACGCGATTGACAACAAGAACGATTTTTTGACTATGAATTAATAATTTACATAGGTTTTAGAGCATGCATTTTTATTAGACTACCTGATAAAAAGGTAATTTCCTTTCCTATATCTTTCCTTTTTATCTGCATTAAAATAAAATTGATGACTTTTTTAACTTTCGAGATATTTGCTTTTAAGTCGGATCCTTTTTCCCTGCCCATGACATTTTTTTGACTTTCAAGACACATTTCTGCGAAAAATGCGTAATAAACATATCGGTAATTTTTTTTTTCTAGTGCACCTAACAATACTTAATAAAAATTGCTAAGACAAGTTACCCAAAAAACCCACAGATTTTATGATACTTGGGAAATTCCATAGCAGGTAATATTATGAAAAACTCTTTTCACGAAGCCGCGACAGGTATAAGGTGGAAATATGATTTGTTATCTACTTTTATAACCGCGATTGACAACAAGAACGATTTTTTGACTATGAATTAATAATTTACATAGGTTTTAGAGCATGCATTTTTATTAGACTACCTGATAAAAAGGTAATTTCCCTATCATTTTTCCGTTAAATCCCAAAAAGGATTAAGTTTGAGGTTGGTCGCCTAGTTGGAAAATTTACCTAATGTAAATTGTATTAAAGGTTAGAAAACAAAATTAAATCCATCAAAGTCATTTTTGAAGCCGAGGTGACACAACAGTTGTTAAGAAACCCTATTTGAAATGGCATCTTTTACAAACGAAGAATACGCCGATATTATCTACTTTTATGGCATGTGCAACGGAAGTTCTATTAGAGCACAACAAAGATACCGTCAGCTTTATCCTAACCGAAGATTACCTAATCCCCGCGTATTTACAAATTCGTTTCGAAGACTTCGGGAAACGGGATCTGTTTCAACAAGACGACCTAACGCAGGAGCTTCACCAGGAAGAATTGCAGTTGATGAAAGAATACTGGTAGCGGTTGCCAATGATCCATCAATCAGCATCAGGCGCTTATCCCTGCGATTTAATGTTTCAACACATAAAATTGTTCGTCTCCTACATACGGAAAACTTGTATCCATACCACCATACACCTGTGCAGGAACTGCTTCCGAGTGATTTGGAGCCGAGACTTGAGTTTTGCAACTGGTTGTTAGAGCGGAACTTGGATGACAACGGTTTTATAAGCAGAATCCTATGGACGGACGAATCTCAATTTACTAGAGATGGGATTACAAATTTTCACAATCTACACACAAACCCCACACACAAGGAGAGAGTCATCATTTCAACACAGATTTAGCGTCAATTTGTGGGCAGGTGTTATTGGAAACACCTTAATCGGTCCCTTCAAACTGCCTCCCACACTGAATTCTGCAAACTATCTGGAATTTTTGCGCAATGATTTAACAGATCTACGGAGGATGTCCCGGTAACTCAACGAGCTTCGTCATATTTTCAACAGGATGGAGCCCCAGCCCAAAAGTGCGCTGGTCGTTGGATAGGAAGAAATGGACCAGTTCACTGGCCTGCAAGATCTCCAGACCTTACAATTATGGATTTTTTTGTATGGGGGAGAATGAAAGAACTTGTTTATTCTACAGAAATATCAACTCTAAATGATTTAGAAGATCGCATTCTCCAAGCCTCGTCACAAGTAAGGCAGGAGTTATCCTCAATAAACGTTGACAGCGCAATCCAAAAACGGGCTCTAGCATGCATACAAAATGGAGGAGGACACTTTGAACACCTTATTTGATTGTAAAGTTAACTTAATGAAATAAAAAAAAAACATAAACCAAACACAAGCATTTTTGTTCAGAATAATAGGAATTGAACACTATGAATCGAGTTTTTCATAATTTTACCTGCTATGGAATTTCCCAAGTATCATAAAATCTGTGGGTTTTTCGGGTAACTTGTCTTAGCAATTTTTATTAAGTATTGTTAGGTGCACTAGAAAAAAAATTCCCGATATGTTTAATACGCATTTTTCGCAGAAATGTGTATTGAAAGTCAAAAAAATGTCATGGGCAGAGAAAAAGGATCCGACTTAAAAGCAAATATCTCGAAAGTTAAAAAAGTCATCAATTTTATTTTAATGCAGTTAAAATAAGTACTATTTCTTCTAAAATTTAAGTCCTAAATGAAGTACCTGTTGTTAGTGTTAGCGGAGATATTTGTGTTAGTATGGGTCAAGGTACCTCAAAGTAGGTGTTTTCTTGAATTCCCAGTAAGTGGTATCAAAATTTGAGATAGGACCATACTGTGGAACAATTTTTTTCTTCAAATATACTTTAGAATCTTGTGTCAAAATATTTGCATCGAATTTGGAAACACCCTGTATAGGTACATATTTTGTTTGAAATTTATTATTGGATATAATTATGTTAATAAAATTGTTTGGTAGGTACCTATATCTATTTTAAATTCTACCACATATTTAATTCTCTTTTTTTTATACATGTACAATATAGGTAGCATTATATATCTTATATTCTCCATTTTCTATTGTAAGTATTGAAGCGTATTATATTCTAGGTATTGTAGCGTCGTAGTCGGTCTTTGTGCACAGTTGTTATATTGTCATTGTTCTCTTTCAGAAGTACGTTGTTTCTATTTTCTATGTTCATGACCTTAAATGGTCCCTTATAGATATTATCTAATTTATGTCCTACTTGTTTTACTAAAACTAAATCTCCTATTGCTATGTCTATGTTATATCTATGCCTATCGTATAAAATTTTTTCCTTATGCCTTTTCTTTTTTATCATTTCTACGATTGTTCTATGAGCTGTTTGTAATCGAAATTTTACTTCTTTTTCGTAAGCATTTACATTATAAATGGGATCTATTTGAGCATTTCAGAGAAAGTCGTAGTTATTTGGGGATTTACCAAACACTAATTCATATGGGCAAAAGTCGTGTACTACTGATGGTGTAGTATTGTGCAATACGTAAAGTATTTAAGCCACCCATCCCAGTCAGTTTTTTCTACTGAAAAGTATGATCGAATGTACTCGTTAAATGTCCTGTGGTTTCTTTTCACCGTTCCTAAGGTTTGGTGATGATATGCGGTTGAGGTAACGTTTTCCACCTTAAGCAGTTTGCAGAGTTCGCTAAATATTTGGTTTTTATATTCGGTACCCATGTCTGTGATTATTTTTTTCATGGGTCCATAAATTAATATAGAATGGTCAAAGACCGTGTCTACGCAGTAGACTTGAATATGTATAATTATGTATGTATATGTATCTATAACAAACTTACTAAGCTCATATGTTAAAATTATTTTCACACAACTTTGCTGAGTGCGCTTCTCGCCTCATCTTATTTCACAGTGTATTTCTATCACAAATTCCGTTCACAAGCTTTTTTTGCTGAGTGCGCTTTTCGGCTCAGGTAGTTGTAAGCTAGTTTTAAGTATGATTAGAAAAATAAAACCACTTTGATGTAAACTTTGAAAGAAGACGGTCGTGTGCTTATTTATCAAATGTATATCGCGCGGTCATAGTGGTCCTTCGAAAAAAAAATTGAAACGGTGACTTTGAAAGTGGAAATACGGGGGACATAAAAAAATACGGAAATACGAAAAACCATACGGAAAAGTTTTTTTAACTTTTTACGCGGAACTGTGGTTTGTGAACTTATAACGGGAGATTCGATTTTGAGAAATTCAATTGAAAAAATTGTGGTTTTGTGAATTTTAACGGGAGATTCGATTGTAAGAAATTCAATTGAAAAAACTGTGGCTTGTGAACTTTTAACGGGAGATTTGATTTTAAAAATTCAATTGAAAAAACTGTGGCTTGTGAACTTTTAACGGGAGATTCGATTTTAGAAATTCAATTGAAAAATAAAAAATTGTGGTTTTGTGAACTTTTAACGGGAGATTCGATTTTAAGAAATTCAATTGGAAAAACTGTGACTTGTGAACTTTTAACGGGAGATTCGATTTTAAGAAATTCAATTGAAAAAACTGTGGCTTGTGAACTTTTAACGGGAGATTCGATCTTCAGAAATTCAATTGAAAAAATTCTGCTTTTTGACTGCGAACCTAGAAAAATAAACTTCAAATCCAAGACAAGAGAAGAATAGAATGGCTGACCAAATATTCAACGAGCAACAGGAGTTGGGTAAGTCAATCCAATCCTTATATACTAATTATAAAAAAAGGGGGTGTCAGGAAAACAACTAAATACCTAGCTGGGAAACTAGTTAAGTTAAATGAACTGTGGCAGAAGTTCTTGGAGAACCACACCACTCTTCAAGGTATAGAAAAAGAATATAGCACCAATGCATATTTTACCAACAACTTCAGACAACAAGTTCAAAATGTTGTCACTGAAATGACAAGCGATATACAAGAAAAACTTAAAAACAGTGAAGAGGTGGCAGAAGACGATAATGCTGCTGGAGCTGAAAGTACAAAAAGCCGTGGAGAATTTAGTAGCGAGGAGCAAAAGCTTCGAGCTAAGAAACAGTCGATAAAAATGGCGTTACTTAAAAAACACATCAAAAGGGAGGAAACAAGCCTGAAAACGGAAACAAAAACGAAAAGCTATTATCAGTTTAAACTTAATGAAGTAACGGAAATGTGGAAAAATGTCACTGAACTGCAAAAAGAAATTTTGGTGCATGCTACGGACGTAGACTTTGATAATGAATACTTTACGGAAGAAGTATACGAATACTTAGAAAACATGTATCGGGAGTTTGTTACGAAACTTCATAACTCATCAAGCAAGAAGACTGACACAATAAGAGAAAGCACCGAAACTGTAGAAGGTAATGAAATAAAATTACCACCAATTGCCGTTCCTATTTTTGATGGCAATTATAAAAACTGGATCACTTTCCAGGAAATATATGAAAAGATTATTCATAATAATAAAAGATTAGAAAAGGTAGAAAAGATGCATTATTTAATAACATCACTTAAAAGTGAGGCAAACAAACTGATCCAGCATCTTACTACCTCAGAGACAAACTACGACGCGGCATGGGAGTTATGGAATAATCGATTCAACAAACAACGCATAATATTTTCTGCACATTTAGATGCAATTCTAAATCAACCAATAACACAGAACGAGTCATCATATATGTTAAAGCAACTGCACGATACTACGCAGGAGCATTTACATGCAATAAAAAACCTTAAGGTTGACACTAAGTCATGGGGTTCAATAATAGCACATATAAAAATTAAGAAGGTTGATACAGAAACGCATAAGTTATACGAACAAAGCCTAAAGGATCCTCGTGAAATACCAAAACTTGATGATGTTTTGTCATTTTTGGAGACACGGTTTCAGTCCCTGGAAGCCCTAGGGGAAAATAAAAAGCGAGTAAAACAAAAAGAAAGAGTGGTGTATGATAATAAACCAAATGAAAATCAAAAATAGATGGTCAAAAATCATTTCACAACAGTAAAAAATTGCAAATACTGCAAAGGCAATCACACAATTTATACATGCTCAGGCTTCCGAGGAAAGAGTGTCACAGAAAGAGTTCAGTTTATAAAACAGAATAAAATTTGCAAGAACTGCCTCAACCATGGGGAAAGTGAAAAATGTTACAGTACGTCAAAATGTGTAACATGCAACAGGCAACATCATACTCTTTTGCATTTGGAAACTACAGGAAATGCACAAAACAATTCTCAAAATGTCTCAACGCATGTATCGCAATCTAAACCAACAAGTAAAAAAGAAAAAAATGAATCCACATGTAACAAACAAGAAAATATGACCATACTCGCAACTGCACTAATAAAAGCAAAAACAGTGCAAAATACATATGAGTTTGTTCGTGCCCTAATAGATCCGGGCTCTCAAGCGTCATTCATTACGGAAGATGCAGTTCAGAGACTGGGCTGCCCTAAATACAAAGCAAGCATTCTGATTTCTGGAATGGCACAATGCAAAGCGGGTGTTTGTAAAAATAAAGTAGAACTGGAACTTACTTCGAGATATCCTTCAAATTTTTCACTACATTGCGAAGCGTTAGTACTCTCAACATTGACGAATACACAACCAGATGAATCCATTGTAATCAAAAATAGGAATAACTTCTGCAAAAATTATATTCTAGCAGATCCAACGTATGATACTCCCGGGCCAATTGATATTTTGATTGGAGCAGACGTTTTTACCGACATCATCTTAGAAGGAATACATAAGATTAACAACGAAATATTAACGCAAAATACAAAGTTCGGGTGGATTCTTTCTGGGAAAGCGGAAATAAAGAGTAAAGTTGAACGCAGCTTGATATCCTTGATCACAACAACGAATATAGATGAAGAACTAAAAATGTTCTGGACGATTGAAGAATCTACTATGAACGAAGAACTAACAACCGAACACACTAAATGTGAAGACTTTTATCAACAGACTATCAGAAGAAACAGTGATGGTACCTACACAGTAAAAATTCCTTTTAACGACATGGGACAAAGCTTAGGTGATTCTAAGGCAAGGGCAATGGCGCGTTGGTATCAGATGGAGAAAAAGTTCACAAAAAATCCAAATTTACATAATGATTACAACAAATTTATGCAGGAGTACCTGAACCTAGGTCATATGAGGACTATAACAAGTGATGAAGCCAGGTACACAAATGCAAACCAAGTGTACTATATGCCGCACCAGGCTGTAATAAGAAAAGAAAGCACAACAACCAAACCACGTGTGGTGTTCGACGCTTCAATGAAAAGAAGCAACGGGCTTAGTTTAAATCAACTAATGCTCAATGGTTCAATACATTACATTACATTCAATACATACAACAGGATCTTCAATACATTGTACTTCGGTGGAGAACGCACGAATACGTCTACACGGCAGACATTGAAAAAATGTATAGACAGATTAAAATAGATAACGACCATCAACGATATCAAAGAGTATTGTGGCGACCATCAATTAACGAAAATATAAAAGAATTCGCATTTACAACTATAACGTACGGAACGAAATCCGCTCCTTACTTAGCTATAAAAACGTTACATAAATTGGCTGAAGACGAGGCACAAGATTACCCAAGAATCGCAGAGATAATAAAGAGGGATTTTTACGTAGATGATCTTATGTCAGGATCAGCTTCTTTATCAGAAGCAAAACGCGTTCAGAAAGATTTAATCGAGGTGCTAAGAAAAGGTGGGTTCAAATTAAAAAATGGAATGGTAACCATCCAGAACTTTTAGTAAATCTAAACCCCGATCAAAAACAGGAAACGATAGAAATAAATAACGAAAATACTATCAAGACCCTTGAGTATATTGGAATCCTATGGGGGATATATTTAACTTTAAAGTCAAATCAAAGCAACTGTCGGAGAAGCCTACAAAAAGATTAATTCTTTCGGACCTTGCCAAACTTTACGATCCATTAGGCTGGTTGTCACCGGTAATAATTACGGCAAAAATTTTTCTGCCAGAACTGTGGGTAAGAAAATATACGTGGGACCAACCAGTTGATGGTGAACTGGCAATAAAATAGACAACTTTCCGAAGTCGGTTACCAATAGTGGAGAAGATAGACATTCCTCGTTGAATTCATTATAAGCCTTTAACAAAATCAATTGAAATACATGGTTTTTCAGATGCTTCCGAAAAGGCATACGGAGCAGTAGTATACAGTAAGATTGTAACAGAAAATAACACCTGCAACATAACGCTTCTGATGTCGAAAACTAGAGTGGCACCACTGAAATCATCAAGCATTAACAACATCACACTACCAAAGTTTGAGTTATGCGCTGCTGTACTTTTAGCTAACCTTTTAAAACAAGTAAAGCTCGCACTGCAGTGAGAAGAAGTTGAAGTGCATGCATGGACCGATTCGACTATCACTTTGGCATGGATAAATGGTGTGACAGATAGATGAAAAGGTTTTGTATCAAAACGGGTTACACAAATACGTAAAGTAACTGCTCCTACAGACTGGCATCATGTGAGATCGAAGGAAAATCCTGCAGATTTAGCATCGAGGGGTGTGGAACCACATTTATTGAACGATAAAACTTTATGGTGGAAGGGACCATCGTGGCTCAGCGAACCGGGGCGCATTTATACGACTGAAAAGGCAGATGTCGATTGAGCAAGATCATGATTGTTACTACTACCGGATGCAGATGGGATATCTTGGATAAATTCTCAGACTTGCAAACATTAACGCGAATGGTCGCTTATTCAAAACGATTTATTGCTGGTTGTAAAAAACTTAAAAATCCAAAAACGCTTTACTTAACTTATGATGAGCTAAGAAAGTCACTAATTATTATACTTATTATAATACAAAAACAACATTTCAGCACTGAAATACATTTACTTAAGGAAAATAAATCGCTTCCTTCATCCAGTGCTTTGATATCACTCAATCCGTTTTTAGATGAAAATGGTATTTTGAGAGTAGGGGGAAGGCTTAGTAACGCTAGCATTCCGTATCACCAGAAGCATCCAATTATACTTCCAAGTAAAGAGTTCGTTACTGAACTTGTAATAAACGATGCACATCTTACAATACTTCATGGTATTGTATTGCAACAAAGCAACGTTAGCATACACAAGACGAAAATTCTGGATACTACATGCAAGAAGTCGAGTAAGACAGGTCCTTAGGAAATGCGTCAAATGCTGCAGATTCAAAGCGCAGAACCTAAGTAACATAATGGGAGATCTACCTGGACCGCGTGTACGGCCATCTAAACCATTCACATATACCGGAATAGACTATGCAGGGCCAATACAAATACGAACAACAAAGGGCAGAGGCTTTAAATCGTATAAGGGTTACATAGCCACATTTGTCTGCTTTTGCACAAAAGCCATACATATTGAAGCAGTTTCAGACCTTACGAAGGAAGCTTTCTTAGCGGCGTTTAGAAGATTTACTTCAAGAAGAGGCCTTCCGACAGACATGTATAGCGATAATGGCACAACACTAGTAGGAGCAAATAGAGTTCTCGAAAAAGATCTGAGAAAAGCATTAAGCGAAATCACTTGCAGTGCTTTGAGCCCAAGCATAAAGGGTCCGCAATGGCATTTCATTCCCGCGGCAGCTCCTCACTTCGGAGGATTATGGGAAGCAGGAGTTAAATTGGTCAAATACAAACGACCCATTGTGAAACTTTGTCCACTTCCTCTGGAAAAGGAACAGGATAAAGATGGTTAACAAACAGCCAATACCACGAATACTAACTTAGTACACACTAAACGGATTGAAACTGCAAATCCAAAACAAAAGAAAATATCGAGACTTAGTTACATCCTCATGAATTTGTTACTGATATTCAGTTGTTTGACTCAGGGCCATGCCGATTATGTAATTAAACGCCCGCAACCCGGACTATACGTGGAGCAGGCTGGAAAGGTGAAGATCAGCCGTGGAACCCTGAAAGTAGAAGTTATTTCTAGTCTAAACATAACGGACGAATACAGGAAAGCCGAGGAAATTGTACGCAAAATGGAAAAATCTTGTAGCTTTTCAACCACGTTTAAAACCGAAATCCATTGCGACACTCTGCTGAATCATCTGAAGGAAAAGGAAATCTCCATACGGCGGGAGCTAGATGTGCTAAGAGCAACTTTTGATGAGCAGCACAGAAGTCGATCGAAGCGTGGATTATTCGGAAAACTTTTGGAGATGGTGCTTGGAGTTAACGATGAGGTATACGCTAGCATTGACGATCTAGATCATAACCAAGAACTTTTAAGAAAATCTATTCACCAACAACACACACTCATGATGTCAACCACAACGACAATAAATGAAATTCAGTCCAAAACCAAGGAAAGATTGGACGTAATAACCCACAAACTAAATAACGTAATTTCTGAAGTCAACAAAATGTTCACATGGTTCGAAGAAGTGGATGCTAACAAGGTTGGATTACAAATTCTTGCTGCTTACCATCTATCAATCGATATCTTAAACGAAATGGAACTCAAATACATTAAGTTAACAGCTGCTCATTCAGGAACTTTTTTGGAGTTTATAACACCAGGCCAATTGCATGTTGTTATTAAGAATGTTTCGTCAAAACTTCCAATTAACTTAAATATTATAGAGAAGCCCTCCAACCGAATAGAAGTTAGCCATAATGGAACGCACATTACAGTAAGCGGCTTCCTTCATATAACAGAGGCATCAGATTACGACTTAATCAAAATAACTCATGTGCCTTATAAAATCAAACGAATATGTTTGATATATATAACATATTCAAACGAATATGCTGTACCTGAGGTGTCGTCATTTTTCTTGGCTGTCGACTATAATAACCAGCAGTACTTTACCGTGTCCGATTATGAACTGAACGCGTGCAGTTTGCTCAAGAAGTTCACGTTTCTCTGTAATCCAGGAGTAGTGAGTCAAATGGGCATAAACGATAACTGTGTCATCGAGCATCTGTACAAAACTAAATCAACAAGCGTTTGCCCACTGAGGAAATTCCATATATCTGACATCACTTGACATTCACCTATATCGCAAAAACACTTGGTTGTTTGTAGCAAGTAAGACTTCTGGACAAAGGGAAGAAATGGACAAAGGGAAGAAATGTCGTTAGACGGAGTCGGCATCCTACACCTTAACCAACCTTGTATCATCAGAACCCGGGGAAGCGTGTTAATGTCAGAAAGAAATCCAAAAATTGACATCCAAATGGCTTTTATCAAGCCTCTGAACTTTACCTTGTCCGATATATCTAATGCATCTAATTACAGACTAAGCTCGAAAGAATCTATTCTCTCAACAGACGATACATGGGAGAAGTTAAGCACCATCGAGGAGACCAACTCTGAAGAGACCGTCACAGATTGGCGCACTGTGGCCCACCACTCAACAGTAGCAGGTGTATCGATTTTAACAGTGTTACTGGGCATTGCTGTCTGGAGGTGTATTCGACAATATTATTCCAATGAAAGAACAACTAAACCAACTGAAGCCAGAGCAGAGTTCATGCTCGAAGCAGATGACGACGGATTCTCACCTTCTGTGAGGATAACCATTCCACCGAACGACGCTGTCTTGGGAGGCGGCAGAATGTCTACGCAGTAGACTTGAATATGTATAATTATGTATATGTATCTATAACAAACTTACTAAGCTCATATGTTAAAATTATTTTCACACACCTTTGCTGAGTGCGCTTCTCGCCTCATCTTATTTCACAGTGTATTTCTATCACAAATTCCGTTCACACGCTTTTTTTGCTGAGTGCGCTTTTCGGCTCAGGTAGTTGTAAGCTAGTTTTAAGTATGATTAGAAAAATAAAACCAATATGATGTAAACTTTGAAAGAAGACGGTCGTGTGCTTATTTATCAAATGTATATCGCGCGGTCAGACCGCCTTCGCAATGGTTTTTGCACTTTTATCAGCGATTGGCACTGATATAAGATATTTAGTTAAATCACAAATGATTGTTACAGCATACGCATTACCATTTTCATTGCAAACAGATAACACAGTGGTCTGTGATCGCTTTTGACAAAGAATAAAGTGCCGTATACGTAAGGTTTAAAATAATTAACTGCCCAATGAATGGCAGTTCAATTGTGGATTTATTGCTTTCGCCTTTCGTGAATGATTTTATTGCGTATGCTACCGGCAGTTGGTATCCATTGTGCTATTGACTTAGCACAGCACCGCAGGCGTATTTGCTAGCATCAGTCGTTATACAGAATTGCTTCCGGAAATCGGGATATTGTAGTATGTTCGGGCTTAAAAGTGTTTTTTTTTTTTAAGTATTCGAATGCCTTGCCACATTCTATGGTCCATTCAAAAGGGGTATTTTTCTTACAGAGTCTCGTTAAGAGCCTTGAATGTTCAGCGAAGTTTGGAACAAATCGTCTGTAATAGTTGCAAAATGCAACGAATCGCTAGACCCCATCTGCATTTTTGAGAATTGGATAGTCTAATATAATCTAAAATTTGCTATCATCTGAAAGAATGCCTTGGTCTGTGCATTTATGGCCTAAGTATATCACTTCGTGATTGAAAAATGTGCACTTGTCTGGATGTAATTTTAAATTGTATTTTCGACACGTTTACATATCAGCTTCTGAACGGTCCAATACAACTAAATCATCCATATATAAGAATGCTTGTGTTGGTGCTAAACCAGAGAAAGCAATTGTCATCATTCTTTGGAATGAATTGGGGGCTATTTTCAGACCATAGGGCGGTCGCTTCAATCGAAATGAACTTTTGTCAGTTGAAAACGATGTAATGTCCCTGAAGTTTTTATCTAACCCGATTTGATGAAAACCGGACGTTAAATCCAGGCAAGAAAAGTATTTGGTTTTACCTAAGTCAAGGATATCATCTATTCTGGGCAGTGGGAACTTGTCTGCAACGAGTTTTTTGTTTATGTTTCTATAATCAACTACTAACCTCCATCGCTTTTGACTATAACCTGGTAATGATTTTGTAGGAACCAGGAGTATTGGGCTATTATATTCTGATGCGGAGGGTTCAACAATATCGTCTCGAATCAATTTGTCAACTTGTTTGGTTATTTCACTTTTATGGGTTTGCGGAATTCTGTAATTCTTAATATGTGTAGGTTCGTCGGTTTTCAAACGAAGTTTTTGTTTATAAAAATTATTGACGGTCTTTTTATCTGTTTCAAGTGCGAATATATCTATGCATTCAGTGCAAAGTTTTTGTAAATCAGACTTTATGAAAGCTGGGAAATTTTTGGAAAGTTTTTGTAATTATAATTCTTTGGAATTGGCTGTCTTGTATTAAAACTCCTTCATAGTCGTTTAGACTTTCTGTTTTTAGTAAAACATTCTGTATCAGTGCATTCTCATTTGTTGTGTTTGTAAAACGAACAAATGCTGTGCTGCCTTTTGTGATAGTATTTGCCACAAATCTTCCGTCTTGGAGTTGTTGTTTCTTTGAACGTTGACCTGTCTAACGACTTCAGATCTTGCCGGTATCGCTATTGTATAACCCTGAGGTGCGCATGACATCGGTATTCCAATGTCATCAAAATCATCTGGCCTTATTACCAACCAGAACCAGTCTTTGTCCCTGCTGTAGTTGAGTAAACAATGATATTTCTTGACGAAGTCAAGACCGATTATTCCATCGGATGGAATTGAAAAATTTTCACTTACTTCATGAAATTCGTGGGCTATTATCGTATTTTCAAATATTAAATCGAAACGGACCGTTCCCAATGTATATGTTATTCCTTGACCTATGCCGTTTAGGCTGATTATTTCGTTAGTGTTAACGTTATCAAAATTTTGAATTTGTCCTTTCTTTATTTTAGAAATATCTGCTCCCGTGTCGACTATGAATGTTGTCACATCATTATTAAGTGACGTGCTAAATGTTATGAATGATGTGAGATTCAAATTAATATTATAGATCTTACTGCTTGTTCTTACACTACCTTCTGAGTACTTGAGGTGTCTTCGTTTTCCGTTTCTTGTTGTGTCAATCTAATGTTTCTATTGCTATTATTTGTATGTCTATTGTCCCTTGTTTGATTAAGATAGTTTCTATGGTTATTATTGTAATTTCCGCGTCTATTTCCACGACCTTGGCCGCGTCCAAATCCACGTCCACGAACAAAATTATTTCGGTTATTAAAATTTTGAGCATAGCTTCTACCACGATTTCGAATTTGGCGACTGCTTCGTTCATGTTGTTGAATTGGCCAGACTCCATAATAAGTTTTACCTTATCATGGCTGGAGTTCTTGATAATGGCTTTAATGGCAGTTTTGGTGGAATAGGTCTCTGCCAATTGGGGTGCAAGCCCGTCTGAAATGTATGCACTTTGTAACTTTTTGGTAAGCTCCTCAACCTCTTGTGCATAAGTAGTTGCAGGCTTAGAGTTTTGACGGACGTTCATCAACTTTGCAGTGATGACGTCTACAGATTCGCCTTTAACAGTTGTTTTTAATTTTTGAATTACTTCCGTTATTGTTGTTTCTGAACCAGATATCAGATTTATTGCAGTCCCTTTTAACTTTGTTTTTATTAGATTGATAACAACAATACCGTTGCCATCATTTACGTTATTTAGCAATTCTAACGCGGCTAAGAAGCTTTGGAGGTCGCCTGCGTTACCAAAGAAATCCGGAAGGATTTTCGATGCAATATTAAGAAATTCCACAGGTGTTTGCGACATTTTGTTCGAACTTAAAATACTTGCTTTGCTACTAGTAGTTTGTTGGTTCTTATCACTTATACTCTTAGTTTTGGTGTCTATTTGGATTGATACTTGCTCATGGAGTGAAATTTGAGGTGTACTCCCTGTCTAGATGCCGCTCTTAAAACTTTATCTCTAGACTCACTGTACAGTTCATGGGCTCTATCCTTGTGTTTTTTCGTTGGCTTTGAAAAATTTATATTTAGTATGACCCTGATGCTTTCTAATTTATCTATTAATATTTTAAGGTGCCTGTCCAAAGTTTCCTGACCTACAGAGTACAGAACTATTATAGTTATGAAAGAGGCTTCGTAATTTATGCCTTTTTCATTAATTTCTACTTCGGTAATCACGCTGGCGTTTGGTTTCTATAATTTTGAATTAGTTTTGCCCATATTGTTGCCAAGAGAAAAATATACTAAATTAACTTATAACCTAATTACTAACTTGAATTGTTGCTGTTTGTTGCTCCTGGTGTGCGCTTCTGTCTGATAATTCTTCTTTCTCTTTGTCTTTTTGCGTTTACGTTAATTAAGGAGCTCGCGAGCAATTATTGTGTGTACACTTCACTAGCACTGGTGTGGTGAGTTCAATTCATAAATGTAGAGGTATTTTTTTTTTGTTTTATAGTTATCATGTAATGATATTGTAGCGTTCGGGATGCACTGAATTAAATTATAGATTTGATTTTATTTTTCACGGCCGACGGTGAAGCATTGGTTATGGTCAGATTTCTTCACATGCACTTTGGTCTATTTAAATTCATTAGCGATATGAACTGAATATTTTAACTAATCTTCATACACACAAGACCGATGGGTGTACAATCGCGGTAAATGCAGAGCGGTCATTACTTAGGACGCTAATGGTACTCTATTGGATGTAAATGGCAGGATCGTCATGTAGTGAATAAGTAAGGACATTACCGTTTTGACCGTTCGGTTTGAAAGTCAGTTCTTTATTAATTATTAAATCTTATGCGACCATGTCGCTACCTTATCTATCTTATGCGATTTTCGCTAACTTAATCATTCCCACGCGCCTGAAAATGGGTTTCCGATTCCAGACGATCGGTGATCAGGAATTCGCTTGGTCAACGGAATCTCAGGTGAGTGGGGTTTCAAGTGACGAGCAGCTAGATTGCTCGTGTGCATTTATTAACTTATGCTACACTACAGAAAAGATGGCGTACTTGAAAACTCATTTGGAAGGCAAGCCGATGCATTTGATTCAACATCTAACAATATCAAATGTTAATTATCTCTGTGCATGGGAAATATTGAAGGCGCGTTATGACAATGAAAGAAAAATTGTCTCGGTGTACATTGACAAGATGATAAAGCCTGGACATCAAGGAAATCAGCCAACATCAACATCAATCAAGGCAATTCTAGATGCAGAAAAGGAAGGGTTTGTCAGCAATAAACAACATGGGTTTCAACTTCGTGGGACCCTGTTATCGTGCATCTTTTAACTAAAAGCTTAGATCCAGAAAGCAGAAACCTGTTTGAACAAGGTTTAGAGCAACCGAACAAGGTGCCGTCTATAAAATTTTTTTTCGAATTTCTCTCGAGAGATATCAAGCTCTAGATGTCCTACCTCCAACAAAGCACAGACAACAAAAACTGAAAATGAACCGCACACGTCAGTGAGAAACTTTCACGTACCCTTGAGATCAAATCAATGTTCTTTATGCAAAGGGGACCACGTGATATACTCATGTCCCAAGTTTTTAAGTGCACCACCAAAACAAAGGTTTCAGCAAATAAAGCAAGCCAATTTGTGTCATAATTGCTTACGACATGACAAGCAGAGTCAGTGCCTTAGCAAAAGCACCTGCAGATAAATAAATAAATAAATAGAGTGGCGCAACAGCTCGGGGTGAACCAGGGCCAACTTCTCCACTATGTATGCTGGTTTGTTAGTTTCTTTTGCATACAAAGGGACCTACAATTTTTTTCCCAATCCGAACGGCTTTTTGAGAAGTTTTTCGAGACAAATGATACTCTCGGAGGGCTTGTCAGACCCTCGCGGAGGTGGGGACCCTGAAAAAGAACAAGTTTTTTTTTCAGGTGACGATGGCAGGATTCGAACCCAGACCTTCGGCGTAGTAAGCACTCACACTAACCACTTCGCCACGGCACCCCACGGAACCTGCAGATACTGCAACGAAAAATCATCACTCTCTTCTAGATGTGGAGTGGTCTGAAAAAGCTCCCTCAAAATAAGAGAGTGGTGGTTCGAAAAACTCAGGGGAGTCAACAACCGGCAGTTTAACAACCAGGAGTTCAACACAAGGTCGAAGCTAAACAGATAGCCCATGGCTATCAAAATCAGAACGTCCTTCTGGCAACGGCTATGCTTCACGCAAGCAGCATTGATGGGATGAAATGTGTGAGGGTACGAGCCCTGATCGATCCAGGATCTCAGGCATCCCTTATAACTGAGGCAATCAGCCAATCATTGCGGCTTAAAAAGCAAAAAGTACTCGTTGAAGTATGCGGACTTGGTGCAATTGGCGCAGGAACTGCACTACACAAAGTAGACGTGACAATATCTCCACGCTTCTCGTCTAAATTCAAACTTCATCTAGAAGCCCTTGTATTACCAAAACTAACAAGGCAGCTGCCATCCTCTACAACCCACAACCTTACAACGGACAAGTTTGACGACATAGAATTGGCTTATCCTACATTCAACTTTCCAGGATCAATCAACATGATTATTGGGGCAAATGCTTATGGTATCATTATCCTCAACGGTTTACGGAGAGAAACTAGTAATATGCTGATAGTACAAGAATCACATTTAGGATGGCTTATTTCTGGTCGCACATCTCCAAAACTGGACAGAGCTGGCACAATAAATGGATTTGTCGTACAAACAGCAGCTGATCAGCAACTTCAAGGTTTTGGGAGCTGGAAGAGTTACCACAGCCTACATTTAAAACGCAAAGTGACAAGAAATGTAAAGATATCTTCAAGAAAACGCACCGCAGAGACGTAGATGGCAGATATGTAGTTAAAATCTTGAGCTTGGACAATCCAAACACAGAGCTTTGGCAAGATTCCGTCAGCTAAAAGCAAGGTTGAGTAAGGGCAAACAACTCAAAGCAGACTATACGAAGGTGATAGAAGAGTTTCTGTAACTAGGACATACGATTGAAGCACCTTCCAACAAGAAATCAATGACCAACAGCTTCTATAAACCTCATCATGTTGTTTTGAAACCTGAAAGTACTATAACCAAACTGCGAGAATCAGCGAAGACTTCGACAGGCGTCAATTTAAACCAGTTAATGCTAGTTGGTCCAAAACTTCAAGAGGACATAACAACAATTTTGACTGAAAAACAAATTACTTTTTCCTGATTTTTTTAAGTTTTTAAGTGAATTCGATATCATTATTTTAATTAAAACCTTTTTAGAAGAAGGCAAAGAAGCAGATTTCTTAAAGTACTTCAAAAATTTTTCTATAAAGTGTACGCCGGCGATAAGAAATAGTGACTTCGGTAGAGCTAGTGGAGGTATTCTATGTGCAATTAAAGACTCTGTTTCAAAAGTTGCATCATTTAAATCGGTTGCGAGTAAATTGATTATTGGAGTCAAACATCGCCAAACTTTATTATATATTGTCCCAATCTATCTAAATTTTAATAATTGGAGGACTGATTTTTGCCACCTTCAAAATTTTTTAAATGATTTTGAACACAATAACGTTTTAATACTGGGTGATCTGAATGGTCGCATAGGCGATTATCAAAACCCTTCGTGTATCACCGAACTTTTCGCAACTGACGTCGAAGGTATGAGGCGCTCTTTAGATAGCACAGTAAATTGAAACGGAAGACACCTTATCGAGTTGTTTCACGACTTCAGTCTGTTTGTTTTCAATGGCCTCTCGCGAAGTGATTCAGAAGGAAATCTTACATTTATTTCAGGCCAGGGTTGTTCCCTTGAACTTTACAAAAGATTTTGAAGTCGCTACAGCTACTTACTCAACCCACCTCCAAACAATTACATCCATTGAACTTGATAACATCGACCTTGAACCTAGAAATGTACAAAATAACCTTAAGTGGATAGAAAGCGAGGCATTCAGCTATAGGCGTAGGTTGTCATCTTTAGTCAGCCATAATCCCATTCAGGAATCTTTGACATGCGACCAGATAGCTGGACTTACAGGACTTAGTCAGGCGCTCTTCATCGAGTAGCTCTAGCTGTGTTACTATTGGTAGGGCCGATTGGTTTGATTTCGATTGCAGGAAATTACGCGACAAATCGTTTGCTTGGTTGACGCTTTTTCGAAAAACAAAAAGTGATTTCAAAGTGATGTTCAAGCAAACAAGGAGTTCAAGCTTTTGTGCAAGGAAAAACAGACAAGTCACATTACTCGCATCGCAACGAGCTTGGCTTCGTGCAAGGACTCCAAATTATTATTATTAGTTATTATTATCAAGCAATATGAATGACATGGTAATACGTAATAATTAACGAGCTTACCTGCGAAGACTATTAGCTCTAAGGTAAGAATACTTATGTTTTAGTATTAGTAGTTAGCAAAAATTCATTCATTTTATTAATATTTGTGGCGTTGGGCGTTTTAAGTACATTATAGATGCTGTCGTTTTTAAATATTTTGAGGATGGCTAGTTTGGAAGCGCTGCAATCTTCAAGGATATGGTGCTAGTAAAGTCTGACGTTGCAGGTAGGGCAATTTGGCGTTAAGTTTGAAGTTAGAAGGTGTTGGTGCGTTGCAGTGGTGTGTCCAAGCCTTAGCCGAACGAAGCTTGTAATTTTGGCTTTGCTTACATCAACGGGATATTGCGCTAGTGATCTATTGGGGTTGATTTGGGTGTAATGGTGATTATATGAGTTCCATTCAAGAAGTTCATTGCAGTAGATGATTTTTTGAATCTTTTTTCTTAAATCGGCTCTGGTATATATGTTGAAACTGTGTACTGGAGTCGTTGCGGCTGAATTGGCTGCGTGATTGGCATGTTCATTTCCTACTATCCCAGTATGTCCAGGGATCCACATAAGTTTAAGCTTATTTGGGGACTTGACCAGTTGGTTGCGTATGTCCGTAACAAGCGCTGTGTTGTTGTTGGGGTTATTAACGGCTTCGAGGACGGATTTACTGTCGAACAGGTAGTATATTTACCCCGTCGTTTCATGGCTTCCCTTAAGGCTAATACGATGGCAAAAGCCTCGGATGTAAGAATGGAGGCGAATTCCGGTAGGAGTCCAATAGGAGCAATAGTGCCGTTTTCCATCGTAACTGCGAAAGAGGTGTGCTCAAGGGTTTTCGACCCGTCAGTGAATAGGAGGTTCCATACATCAGATCTGAGGTAAGACGCAATGCTGGAAAATAACGTCCGGTATGTTGAGTTGCTCTTGTTATTTTTGTTGTAGGCTACAAGTGACATTATTGTTGAACCCGGTTTTATTGCCCATGGAGGAAAGACTGTTGGAACAGTATAAGGATGCCTGGTTGGGATCTCTAGTTGTATGGCTCTATCCAGTATAATTCTGATGGCTGATGGAACTTTCTTTTTGGTCTTATGCCTTTTGGACTGTAAAATGTCCTTGTCAATCAGGGAGTTTCGAGAAAAAGCAACTTTGGCAATTAACTTTAATGTAACAGCGTTATTTCTGTTCTCTATTGTAGGAAGACCTGCTTCGGCCAAGATGTTTTTGATAGGACTTGTAGGAAAAGCGCTGATAGATCTCCTTGCTGCATGGTGATATGGTGGTTTGATGATGTTCAAAGTTGTTTTTGGGGCGTTTCCGTAGATGTGCATTCCATAGTCAATTTTGCTTAGGATTAACACTTTAGTGATTGTTGATAGAGTGTTATGTTGTATTATATGTACGCTACTTCTTTTACTACTTAAATAATTAATAATATTTGTCCTCGCAGCTAGGGATTTCTTAAGGTCTACACAATGTTGATTCCATTTATAACTACTATTAAAGGTAAGTCCAAGTACTTTTAGGTTTTCAACGCAAACAATATTTGTATTATTTATATTTAATATTAACTGGGGACAATTTTGTTTACGACATATATGCCATATCTTACATTTATTTGGTGAAAGTTTGGCACCAGAGACCATTGACCAATCTAATATGTCATTAACAGCATTGGTTAAAATATTTGGGCAAGTGCTTAGATTGCTTTCTTTGCAGAGGATGTAAATATCGTCTGCATAAAGACAGTAATCTATGCGAGTGTGATTTTTCAATATTTTACATATATCGTCAAAAGCAATGATAAAACGGACAACTGACAGAGGTGATCCTTGGGGAATTCCATTATTAAGTGGGTAATGTTAAGAGTAGATGTTGTTAACTTTAACGCAAAATTTTCTATTCGTCAGGAATGCTCTTACGTATCCATATATCTTTTTACCAATACCCCATTCAGTCAGCTTTTGCAATACAATGTGAATGCCTATTTTGTCAAATGCTCTCTGGAAGTCTAAAGAAAGGATTGAAACATGATTTCTTGCGGACAACGCTTTCGAGGTTTAGTAATCGATATGCAGATGAGCATCGACACACCCTCTATCCGCTTTGAACGCAATTTGATTGTGTGAGACGACCTTTTTTGTTTCAATGAACCAAAAGAGTCGTTGAGCTACAATTTTTTCCAGTATTTTTGACATACGGATAAGAGAAATTGGACGTTAATTCTCAACTAAACTATTGTCTTTGTTAGGTTTCGGAATAGGGACTAATGTAGCTGATTTCCAAGATTGTGGGATGTTGGATGAGATAAGGAAGCCGTTGTATAAGCTGATAAGCTGGAATTTGGTGATTTTTGATAAATGCTTTATCATTGGGTAGCTTATTCGATCCTACCCGGTGTTTTTCCTTTAGTTTTGTCTAAGCACATTAAAAATTTGGTATATGAGATTGGATCTTCAAGCCGTCGAGCGCTTGGATAAGTTGCTTGTTGTAGAATAGGACTGTTAAGAAAAAGAGATTTCTTATTAATGAAGTCGGGATGGAAGTTAGAATCATCTGAATCTGAAGACCAAGTCTCAGCAAAAAGATCTCAGATATCATTAGGGTTTGTAAGTGTTCGGTTGGAGGATCTGATGCTATTGATTTTTAATGTGGTGGGGTTTCCTATCAATTGCCGGATATTCCCCCAGATTTTAGCAGGGGAAGAGTTCGGGCTAATGGTGGCTGTGAAGTCAGAAAAGCTTTTTGCTTTACTTTCCTTGCACATTTTGCGGAATTTCGCATTGATTTTTTTTATAGTAGATAAGGTTACTTTGCGCTGGGCTCTTTTGAAATAATCTAAGAGCTAGCATCTTTACTTTGCGCAATGAAGAAAGTTCGGGGTTCCACCAGGGAACAACACCCTTCTCTTTATCTTTGGGGGATGAGTCTGAGGAATCGAGATGTTGGCAGCTGTTCGAATAGCTTTTTGAAACAAAACGGCTTCCTTATTTGAATTGCTGGTGGGTTTCTTGTTTTGAAGGTACTCTATGACTTTTTCGCTAAACAAAGACCAATGGGCTAGGTCGGTCTTAAATTTAGCGATAAAGCGGCTGTGTATGTCTGTGCGTCCAATATTTATAGACGTAAGGATCGGGAGATGATCGCTGTTGATATTCTTTAAGGTGTTTAAAATATCCGACGTAGCCTTTTGGACTTTTTGGGTTGGCCTGGAATGGGCAATGCGTTTCTTGGAGCAATATAAAGCTTGGGTCATGTTCTTTGATTAAAATATTAAGCTCATCAAAATTGTTATAATAACCTTTCATATTCCATTGTAGAACAGTGAGAGGGAGAGCTATATTTTGAGAAGACTGCCTACACGATCTATTGTTACCAGAGGCAACAAGAGAGTGTATGTTGCTAGCATGATTTGATTGAGGTGATTTTGTTGTATAAACATTTTGTTGAGTGGTTATTGGGTTTCGAGTTGTTAGGGTGTTAGGGGCTTGACTCTGTTGATCTGATGTTGAATCATATATGCTCCCGAGGGAGCGTACATGATTCAATTCCAAATCAGCAGAGTCAGTAATTGTGGTGTTTTTATTTTTTCTACTTGACGACATCATCATCAGAGTTTGAACTGATGTCGTTCAAGTCTTGAGTGAGCGTTTGGTGTTTAGGTGATGGTAGAGAGCGGTAGCTTGCGAGATTTGAGTTTTTGAGGGTGTTATTAATATTAGTGCTGTTTGAGGTAAGATTTGGAGGTGTTTTAGTAGAGTGCGTGAAGGCATTACTTACGTTAGAGTTTGATGAAGCGGTTGGAGGTTCTTGTTTGTTTGATGGTTCGCGATTGGTGTGTATGAGTTTATTTTTTAAGTTTACAGTGGGGGTGTCTGTGGCTGTCGTGGATGTTTGAGTTGATAAGATGGGAGAGGTTGGTGGGTATGGTAAGTTTTTGTTTGAGAGCATTTAAGGAGATGTGGTTACATTAATTTGTGCAGGGTTATCATGCTAAGCTTTATCGGCATATGATGTGGATTGTGGTTGACGGTGGGTTTTGCTCTTTGCAAATGCGTTTCGCTTCTCAGACAGAACATTTGTTTCTTGTTTTTACAACAAGAATGGAGTGAGGTTTTTTTATTTTGGACAAAAGTAAGGAGATTGGGGAGCTGTTCATAAAAATCTGCTTCGGCTGTTGGAAACGGCACCTTTGCAACATACTTTCAGCAACTTCTTAGTCCTCAAGCAATTGCTTCAGACTTTCAATACGCTAAGCCGTATATGGAGATTCCTGAGTTAGACCAGACCATCACTGTCCTTGAGCTTCAGGCCTCACTTAATAGCTTAAAAAACAAAAAGTCGCCGGGACTTGATGTTGTTCCTGTGTAGTTCTACAAAAACTCACCACCTGCTTTCTTGAATCAGCTTCTTATACTTTTGAATAAGCTTTTTGATGAAGAATGTATCCCTTCGTTTTTTCTTAAGTCCAAGATTTGGGCGATTTACAAAACGGGAAATGCAGGTCTCCCTGAAAACTATAGAGGAATCTCGATCCTCTGTGGTCTGAGAAAAGTTTTCACAAATATTATGAATCATAGGCTAGTAAGCTGGATTGGAAAAAAAAAATTGCTCAGCATTTTCCAGACCGGCTTTCGTTCGGGGCTCTCGACAATTGATCAAATCTATGTACTGACCTCTGTAGCAAAAAAGCATGTTGATGAGAAAAAAAATTGTATGCGTTTTTGTCGATTTTAAAGCAGCGTTTGATCCCATCAACAGAAACTTTCTGTTGTACAAACTTTCATTGCTTGGACTGTCTTCAAAGCTCCTTAGAATCTATAAAAGGCTCCTTTCAAATACATCCGCAGCTGTGTTGAATGGAAGTTGCATATCTGACTTTTTTAGCACTTCAACAGCCGTTCCCCAAGGCTGTAACCTCAGCCCAATCATGTTTGCTCTGTTTATTGATGATATCTGGAAAGAAATGCCGGGAGGAGTAAAGTTCGGGGACATGCTTTTAAAATTGCTGACGATCTCGTCATTCTAGCTGACAACCCTATTTCACTTCAGCTGCAGATAAATCAACTAAAACGCTTTTGTGAATTGTGGGGCCTTATAATCAATGTCTCCAAATCAAAAATACTGAGTTTCGAAAAGCGCAGTAGTAGAGGAAACACTCGCGAGCACTGGCTACTAGGTGATGAGCCTATTGAAGTTGTGAGTGCTTTCAAGTATCTTGGCTTTCTGATATCCTACAACCTTGACGTCCGACCACATATCAAGGAGAAATGCACCGTTGCTAAGACGGCAATCAATCTCCTGTGGAAAAAGTTTTTCAGTAACAGCTATGTGGACTCCTCTGCAAAATTCAGGGTGTTTGAGCCAACCATAAACACCTGCCTCTGTAATGCTAATCTGGTTTTCAGATATGAGCAGTTTGAGGATATTGAAATGGTCCAGCGCTTGTTTTTCAAACGGATTTTCAAACTCCCCACAACAATACGAAACTATGCAATCCATGCCAAAGCAGGAATCCCTCAAATCTACGTTAGGAATCTTAAAGCTAATACAGACTACATTTTAAAAGTGTTGAGTGGGCCTGTGTCCAACCTTCAAAGGAGAGTGATGTCGTACGCACTGCAACGTAGGCTATCACCCTTTAAAGAATGGCTCGACCTTGCTGCAGCACATGGTGTAACACTCGAATTCGCCATTTTTCCGACCGCTCACCTGCGGAACAACCTATATGATTGTATTGCGAAAGTGGATGAAAACTTCTTCATGCAGTGCCAACGTAGAGCTCTCACGTCGTCATCTAGCTTGCTATACAGAGAACTTTCGCACTGTCTGGGTCCGGCCAATTATCTCAACAATATCCTGTCAGCTAACCAAATAAGTTAAATTTTCAAGCTAAGAACTAAGATGTTAGGTTTAAACTACATACCACACAGACCAGATCTTCAAACAACTTGCTGCCTATGCAATATAAATGCAATCGAGAATGTCTTCCACTTCCTCGCTATGTGTCTTATATTGGTTGAAATTCGCCGCTTGTATTTTAGAAAGAACGACCTCTCACTCGAAGAGGCGAAGCTTATTTTGAATGGAACTCAGGGCTAGAAAACTCTTCTCCGGTACTGTAATCAAGCCTTGCGATTCCGTAACAGTTTTCTAGATTAATCTAGTTATTTTTTCGTTGTTGTTTTTCTCTTTTTTATTCACCGTGTCCTCCAAATCTGCTTTCTTCCCATACCTTATTGTTATTAAACTTTGGGTGCTTATACCTTTTTGCACTTTTTATCGTTATATTTAAGATTTAACGATTTATTTAAGATTTTGTTTAATTCTGATAATTACAAAAAAAATATTTTTGGAGTTGTAACAGTTCAAAACTAAGAAGTAATCTATTTTATAATAATTCAATGTATTGTCAACTCACGGCAGACGGCTTTAAATGCCATGATATATTTTTTTATTATATGCTCTATCTAGATGCCTGTTAAGATCTTTATTGAAATAAAATCTAATCTGATCTAATCTAACAACAATTTTGATGCTCTGGCGAAAACATAAGTATATGTTCGAATAGCTTTTTGAAACAAAACGGCTTCCTTATTTGAATTGCTGGTGGGTTTCTTGTTTTGAAGGTACTCTATGACTTTTTCGCTAAACAAAGACCAATGGGCTAGGTCGGTCTTAAATTTAGCGATAAAGCGGCTGTGTATGTCTGTGCGTCCAATATTTATAGACGTAAGGATCGGGAGATGATCGCTGTTGATATTCTTTAAGGTGTTTAAAATATCCGACGTAGCCTTTTGGACTTTTTGGGTTGGCCTGGAATGGGCAATGCGTTTCTTGGAGCAATATAAAGCTTGGGTCATGTTCTTTGATTAAAATATTAAGCTCATCAAAATTGTTATAATAACCTTTCATATTCCATTGTAGAACAGTGAGAGGGAGAGCTATATTTTGAGAAGACTGCCTACACGATCTATTGTTACCAGAGGCAACAAGAGAGTGTATGTTGCTAGCATGATTTGATTGAGGTGATTTTGTTGTATAAACATTTTGTTGAGTGGTTATTGGGTTTCGAGTTGTTAGGGTGTTAGGGGCTTGACTCTGTTGATCTGATGTTGAATCATATATGCTCCCGAGGGAGCGTACATGATTCAATTCCAAATCAGCAGAGTCAGTAATTGTGGTGTTTTTATTTTTTCTACTTGACGACATCATCATCAGAGTTTGAACTGATGTCGTTAAAGTCTTGAGTGAGCGTTTGGTGTTTAGGTGATGGTAGAGAGCGGTAGCTTGCGAGATTTGAGTTTTTGAGGGTGTTATTAATATTAGTGCTGTTTGAGGTAAGATTTGGAGGTGTTTTAGTAGAGTGCGTGAAGGCATTACTTACGTTAGAGTTTGATGAAGCGGTTGGAGGTTCTTGTTTGTTTGATGGTTCGCGATTGGTGTGTATGAGTTTATTTTTTAAGTTTACAGTGGGGGTGTCTGTGGCTGTCCTGGATGTTTGAGTTGATAAGATGGGAGAGGTTGGTGGGTATGGTAAGTTTTTGTTTGAGAGCATTTGAGGAGATGTGGTTACATTAATTTGTGCAGGGTTATCATGCTAAGCTTTATCGGCATATGATGTGGATTGTGGTTGACGGTGGGTTTTGCTCTTTGCAAATGCGTTTCGCTTCTCAGACAGAACATTTGTTTCTTGTTTTTACAACAAGAATGGAGTGAGGTTTTTTTATTTTGGACAAAAGTAAGGAGATTGGGGAGCTGTTCATAAAAATCTGCTTCGGCTGTTGGAAACGGCACCTTTGCAACATACTTTCAGCAACTTCTTAGTCCTCAAGCAATTGCTTCAGACTTTCAATACGCTAAGCCGTATATAGAGATTCCTGAGTTAGACCAGACCATCACTGTCCTTGAGCTTCAGGCCTCACTTAATAGCTTAAAAAACAAAAAGTCGCCGGGACTTGATGTTGTTCCTGTGTAGTTCTACAAAAACTCACCACCTGCTTTCTTGAATCAGCTTCTTATACTTTTGAATAAGCTTTTTGATGAAGAATGTATCCCTTCGTTTTTTCTTAAGTCCAAGATTTGGGCGATTTACAAAACGGGAAATGCAGGTCTCCCTGAAAACTATAGAGGAATCTCGATCCTCTGTGGTCTGAGAAAAGTTTTCACAAATATTATGAATCATAGGCTAGTAAGCTGGATTGGAAAAAAAAATTTGCTCAGCATTTTCCAGACCGGCTTTCGTTCGGGGCTCTCGACAATTGATCAAATCTATGTACTGACCTCTGTAGCAAAAAAGCATGTTGATGAGAAAAAAATTGTATGCGTTTTTGTCGATTTTAAAGCAGCGTTTGATCCCATCAAAAGAAACTTTCTGTTGTACAAACTTTCATTGCTTGGACTGTCTTCAAAGCTCCTTAGAATCTATAAAAGGCTCCTTTCAAATACATCCGCAGCTGTGTTGAATGGAAGTTGCATATCTGACTTTTTTAGCACTTCAACAGCCGTTCCCCAAGGCTGTAACCTCAGCCCAATCATGTTTGCTCTGTTTATTGATGATATCTGGAAAGAAATGCCGGGAGGAGTAAAGTTCGGGGACATGCTTTTAAAATTGCTGACGATCTCGTCATTCTAGCTGACAACCCTATTTCACTTCAGCTGCAGATAAATCAACTAAAACGCTTTTGTGAATTGTGGGGCCTTATAATCAATGTCTCCAAATCAAAAATACTGAGTTTCGAAAAGCGCAGTAGTAGAGGAAACACTCGCGAGCACTGGCTACTAGGTGATGAGCCTATTGAAGTTGTGAGTGATTTCAAGTATCTTGGCTTTCTGATATCCTACAACCTTGACGTCCGACCACATATCAAGGAGAAATGCACCGTTGCTAAGACGGCAATCAATCTCCTGTGGAAAAAGTTTTTCAGTAACAGCTATGTGGACTCCTCTGCAAAATTCAGGGTGTTTGAGCCAACCATAAACACCTGCCTCTGTAATGCTAATCTGGTTTTCAGATATGAGCAGTTTGAGGATATTGAAATGGTCCAGCGCTTGTTTTTCAAACGGATTTTCAAGCTCCCCACAACAATCCGAAACTATGCAATCCATGCCAAAGCAGGAATCCCTCAAATCTACGTTAGGAATCTTAAAGCTAATACAGACTACATTTTAAAAGTGTTCAGTGGGCCTGTGTCCAACCTTCAAAGGAGAGTGATGTCGTACGCACTGCAACGTAGGCTATCACCCTTTAAAGAATGGCTCGACCTTGCTGCAGCACATGGTGTAACACTCGAATTCGCCATTTTTCCGACCGCTCACCTGCGGAACAACCTATATGATTATATTGCGAAAGTGGATGAAAACTTCTTCATGCAGTGCCAACGTAGAGCTCTCACGTCGTCATCTAGCTTGCTATACAGAGAATTTTCGCACTGTCTGGGTCCGGCCAATTATCTCAACAATATCCTGTCAGCTAACCAAATAAGTTAAATTTTCAAGCTAAGAACTAAGATGTTAGGCTTAAACTACATACCACACAGACCAGATCTTCAAACAACTTGCTGCCTATGCAATATAAATGCAATCGAGAATGTCTTGCACTTCCTCGCTGTGTGTCTTATATTGGTTGAAATTCGCCGCTTGTATTTTAGAAAGAACGACCTCTCACTCGAAGAGGCGAAGCTTATTTTGAATGGAACTCAGGGCTAGAAAACTCTTCTCCGGTATTGTAATCAAGCCTTGCGATTCCGTAACAGTTTTCTAGATTAATCTAGTTATTTTTTCGTTGTTGTTTTTCTCCTTTTTTATTCACCGTGTCCACCAAATCTGCTTTCTTCCCGTACCTTATTGTTATTAAACTTTGGGTGCTTATACACTTTTGCACTTTTTATCGTTATAGATTTATTTAAGATTTTGTTTAATTCTGATAATTAAAAAAAAATATTTTTGGAGTTGTAACAGTTCAAAACTAAGAAGTAATCTATTTTATAATAATTCAATGTATTGTCAACTCACGGCAGACGGCTTTAAATGCCATGATATATTTTTTTATTATATGCTCTATCTAGATGCCTGTTAAGATCTTTATTGAAATAAAATCTAATCTGATCTAATCTAACAACAATTTTGATGCTCTGGCGAAAACATAAGTATATCTACACTGCGGACATAGAAAAATTGTACCGCCAAATAAAGCTGAACGAAGACGACCAGGACTACCAGCATATTTCATGGCGAAGTTCGATTAATCAACCAATAAAGGAGTACAAGCTCACAACCGTGACCTACGGTACAGCCGCTGCACCTTATTTGGCAGTTAAAACGCTTCAACAACTGGCTCTAGATGAGCAGGAGAGGTATCCGCTTAGAGCAGACACTGTCAAAAGCGATTTCTATGTTGATGATGTGATGTCTGGACGAGATACCTTAAAAGAACACGAAGAAACTCAAATGCAGTTGAAAACACTGTTTAAAAGAGCAGGTTTCAACCTTCGTAAATGGGAGGCCAATGACACTCGGCTGCTTCATAACGTTCCACTGGAGTCTCGGAGCCTCAGCAGCGTACAAATCGACAAAGAATAGACTATCAGGACACTGGGTATCCACTGGAGTCCTTCAAGTGATACCTTACAGTTTAAAGTCCATATAAGCCCACCAAAGGAAGAAATTGAAACTTTAACGAAGAGAACGACATTATCAGAAATAGCAAAGCGGTATGACCCGCTCGGATGTTTGGCCCCGGTTACTCTTAGCGCAAAAATCTTAATGCAACAGATCTGAAAAACTTATCTGGATTGGGATCAACCACTCACACCTGAACTAGAAGATCAATGGAATAAGGTGAAGAATAACCTTGTGGCATTGGAAAACATCAGAATTTCGAGATGGCTGGGAGTTGATCAATCCAAAAAAAAATAGGATTACCTGGATTTTGTGACGCGTTTGAAGCCACTTATTCAGCTGTTGTATATTCAAGGATGCCTATGCGCGGAGGTAGCTATGCTACAGCATTACCGACTGCGAAGACTAAAGTGGCCCCTTTTAAGAAGAGAATTCCGCTTCCTACACTAGAACGTTGTAGAGCTCATTTGCTGTCCACAGTCTTGTTGGAAACAATGCGGATATACAACTCGCAAGTAGGCGAAGTATTTGCGTGGACAGACTCCACAATAATATTAGTTGGGATACAGAAGTGCCCATCAATATGGAAGACATTCGTAGCCAACAGAGTTTCGGAGATTCAAGAAGTAACGAGCCCAAGTTCATGGAGGTGGAGGCACGTCCGATCGTTGGATAATCCAGCTGACTGTGCTTCTAAAAGTATTACACAAGAACAGATTCAACATCATCCGTTATGCACTGAAAATAATTTTGTAGGTAATATTGACAAAAACTTTTTGTTAAAATTCAACAAAAGCAAAATTGTTGATTTTGCAATGAAATTGTCATTTTAAGCAAATTTCAATCCATTTATATGAGCTTTTTGTCAAATTGGCAAAATATTTGGTAATACATGGCAAAATATTTGGTAAAATAGCTTTTTTATTGCATCAGCAAATATTTTTTTTCATTATGACAGAACGTTTGAGTTAAATAAAACAATTTTCTGTCGATTTTCTAAAAGAAGAAAGAAAATCTGGTTTTGTACAAAACAACAAAAACTTCGTTCCAACAACAAAAGCTTTTTTTGAGGTTTTTATCAGAACAACAAAATTTAGACTTTCAATTTAACAAAATCGTTATCAATATGAAAAATTTACTTTGTCAGTTTTTTCCCTTCTTCCTTTAAGTATTTTCTTGGCACACAACATTTTGTAGCAACAACGGCCGCGCGCGTCAATGAGCTCGTCTTCTCTGTAGCAGAGTATGAAGAAAACTCTAGGTTCGATTCCTGACGGGGGCAAAGATAATTAAAAAATAAAATTCGCAGTAAACACTTTTCAGGCTAAATACGTAAAGTAAGTAAGTTAGTATTAGTGTTGGCAGCTATTTTTTTTTTAATTCCAAAGAAAATTTTTGTTGTTACAACAAATGGATTTTTCTTAATACGAAAAAATAATTTTTTGTCATTATTACAAAATTTTGTCAATTTGATAAAATGGTTTTGTTGGACGTATTATGATAGAAGATTTGTTGTTCACACCTGCATTTTTGTCAATTATACCAGAATTTTATTTTCAGTGTGGTGGAATGTACCTGAATGGCTACTTCACAATTAAGATAGCTGGCCGAATTAAGTCGTACCTGAAGTTGAAATCACAGAGGCAAGAGTAGCGAAAGTAGTCCTAAGTACCGTTGTTTCTGATTCGTTCGATATCACCGAAGGATTCTCCAGTTATAACACTTTAATTAAAGCAGTCGCTTATTGCAAAAGATTTAGTGACAACTGCAAATCTCCAAACTCAAAACGACCGGGAAGCTAAGAGTTACAACTAAATGAGTTCAACACAGCACGCAAAAACATCATACGAGAAGTTCAAAAAAAGACGTTCCCAGAAGAAATCAGGAAAAAGTTTAAATTATAAAAGCAAACTTTTATCGATTAACCCATACTTGGCTGATAAAGATCTGTAAGTTGTAGGAGGTCGATTGGAAAACGCAAACTTATCAGAAAACGAGAAACATCCTTACATTCTACCACCCAATGACAGATTTACTAAATTATTGGTTGAAAACGTACATCAGCGCACCCTTCATGGAGGCATTCCATTAACATTATCGACGTTGCGCAAATCATATTGGATCCTTGAAGCAAAATGTGTGGTGCGGCAGATTATACACAACTGTGTGCGTTGTCATCGGTTTAGAGCTAAAGGAAAAACCCAACTTATGGGAATTCTACCAACCTCGAGAGCAATCCCATCAAGGCCATTTACACATACTGGAGTCGATTGTGCGGACCTGTTCAAGTCCTAATATCAAAGGGTAGAGGATACCGTACCACAAAGGGTTACATTGCAATTTTCATATGCCTGGCAACCAAGGCTATTCACATTGAACTAGTGAGCGATCTGAGCTCTGCTGCGTTTTTAGCAGCTGTACGGCGCTTTACATCAAGAAGAGGAATTTGTTCGCATTTCTACAGCGACAATGGGACCACCTTTATTGGAGCGAACAAGGAAATTCAAATCCTTCTGAGCAATGCCATAAAACAATCAGAAATAGATGTCTTGAAAAACCTCATCGTGGATGGAACCGAATGGCATTTTATACCACCAGCGGCACCGCACTTTGGAGGGATATGGGAGGCAGCAGTGAAGTCAATGAAATACCATTTAAAACGAGTAATCGGTGACACCTCTCTTACCTTTGAAGAACTTTCCACATTGCTGGCCCAAATTGAAGCATATCTGAGAGTTTAGATGGTTGCAATCAGTAACGACATCGGCGAATCACCAGCAATCACACCTGGGCACTTCCTCATTGGAGATTCAACGCACTTCCTGGACCACTCGTGAGAGAATCGAAAAGCTATCGCTTCCGCTGGGTACTCATACAAAAAATGTACCACGATTTCTTGAAAATTTGGTCATCGGAGTATCTTTCCCAACTCCAACAACGAACAAAGTGAAAACAGAGGGAAGACAACATAGAAGTCGGGGACATCGTGTTAATAAAGGAGGATCGACTTCCACCAACAGTTTGGATGATGGGAAGAGTCTCTGAAGTTAGAGCTGCAACTGTCTTTTGCAACAAAAAATATGTTAAACACCTATTACAAGGTTGTGTCCCTTACCGATCGAAACGGAGAAAGAAACAGAAACTTCAGAAGATGCTAGCTCCCCAACAGCACCCAGGGCATTTTCTCAGCAAGTTAACATTGCAGTGACTTTGGAAGATATCCAGAAGCCAGCAAGTCTTCATAGAATGGAACAAAAGCTTCACAAGGACAGAAATATAAACCCCCTTCTATGGATTTGGTGTTTGGCAGCACTTCTGAACTCCTCAATCGCGATGCCAATGAAACAGGAATTCGAAATTACCCAGTTTAGAAGTCAGCCTGGTATTGACTTCGAAGATTCGGGCAATGCAAATTTGATCGCGAGCTCGTGGAAAACGATAGTGTTTTTTAACATGAGCAACTACTGGTCAGAGTTCTACGCATACATAAATAGCGTAACAGAAATGAAAAACCTATGTCTACTTACGGATTTGACAGATGTTAAAGATTTGCTTTGTGAAGGCACTTTAAGTCTGTTCATACGCCAGCTTCAATAAATCGAACTGAATAACGATGTGCTTCCACATGCAAACAACGGTAAAATACACCGATCGAAACGCTCTCCGTTTGACTTTATTGGAACTGTCGTAAAAGAGTTATTTGGAGTACTGGACCAGGCGCGGATCCAGGGGGCTGGCAATGGGTGCAATTGCCCCCTCCTGCTGCGAATTATGAAATAAAAATATTACATGTTGCTATTCAAACAAGCACAAACAAAAAATATCGTTTATAATGCACGTTAAAACTTTAAAATAAACACGCAAACAACAGTATTGCATACCAACAGTTTTTGAGTGGCACGCTTTGCGGGTTTAATGGATTGAATCTCGGTTTTTTGCTGGCCTAAGCCGCTCACGCGACTTAATCGCTCTCCCAAGAGCAGGTGTTCTTTACTAAAGAATCTTAACAAATTTATGAATGTATCTCATTGCCTGCATTTACGATAGTTATATTTTGTCGGCGTATACTTTAGGTTTTCTTTGGAAAAATTTGAAAAAATTCCTCTCGTATTCCTCTCGAAAAAGCTTAAAGAATCAAATTTTAACTATGTACCTAGCTGGTAATGAACCATTCGTTCTCTTCTAAAAGTGCGAGTTCCTTTATATTAAGCTTATATTAAATTTCTTACGACAGACAAACAAAGCATTTCTGAAACAGATTCACATTTCGCCCTATCCTTTTTCGCAAAGCCCTGCTTCAAAGAATCTTTTATGACCCACATCGCCAAATGATAAGGCAGGCAATGTATTAAAGGTAAATGTATTTAAGCGTCCATTCTTAATCCCCTATCCCCTATATAATAAAGCGCTATGTGCGAAAGTATGGCACGTCGCCAAATGACAAGTCTAAGGCGTGTGACTCGGTAGCTTACTGGGATAGTGTTCGACTCGCGTTTCGTTGGTTCGGAGTTCAAATCGCGTCGAGGGGCATAGGATCTTTTTTTGTAAATGAATTCTGTAATGTTTTTATTTTCTTGGGTTCATTGGAGCTTTTTACATGTTAGTACCGAAAAACGGAATGCTTAATCTTTAAAGGATTACTCCAACTCTTGCCCACTTCCTCCAGAATTAAAGATTCCTCTAGCTTCTGCCCACTTCTTCCAGAATATCTTGGGCTCATTGGAGTATTCCTTGGGTTCATTGGAGTTCCTGGCCGGGTAGAACCGAAAAATGATATGCTTCCCCTTTATAAAGGATCCCTTCAGCTCGTGCCCACCTCCCCCAGAATTCCATGGGCTCATTGGAGTATACCTTGGGTTCATTGCAGTATTCCTTGGGTTCATTGGTGTTCCTTACCTGTTAGTACCGAAAAATGATATGCTTCCCCTTTTTAAAGGATCCTTCCAGCTCTTGCCCACTTCCTGCAAAATTCTTTGGGCGCATTACAGTTTTACTTGGGTTCACTCGAGTTCATGGCCTGGTAGTACCGAAAAATGATATGCTTCTTCTTTATAAAAGATCCCTGCAGATCCTGCCCACTTCCTCCAGAATTCCTTGGTTTCATTATAGTTCCTGGACTGGTAGTACCGAAAATAATATGCTTCCCCTTTATAAAGGATCCTTGACGATCCCACTTCCTCCAGAACTCCTTGGGTTCTTGGAGTTCCTGGCCTGGTAGTACTGACAAATGATATGCTTCCCCTTTATTAAGTATCTCTCCAACTCCTGCCCACTTCCTCCAGAAATCTTTGGGCTCATTACAGTATTACTTAGGTTCATTGGACTTCCTGGCCTGGTAGTACCGAAAAATTATATGCTTCGCCTTTTAAAGGATACCTGCAGATCCTGCCCACTTCCTCCAGAATTCTTTGGGTACACCAGGTTAGGAACTCTGGTATGTAGTACGGAAAAATTATATTCTTCTACTTTATGATACCGATAATGGAGCTTCTTTCGTAAAGGTGAAGCGAATCATTTTAAGTTAAAACTAATATGTAAAAATGTAAAAATAAGGAGTAAAAAATTAAAAGTAAAAAATATAAAGTTCCCCTACAATAAAGTGCTTTGTGCCCAGGGCAATTTTTATTTTTTATTTTAATCGATGTGTGCTGCGTTTTTCCTGCGGTACGATAGGCTTCTACTTACTAGTTCTTAATATCTTTCGAAAAATTGTAGGACTCAATTAGCTTAGATATTATGGGAAACAAGTGAGCAAGTGTAAGAGTTCGTCCGTAACAAACTTCTAAATACCCGGAACTATTCAACCCATAAACACCAAATCTTGGAAGTTAAATATGTGTATGGGTCACGCCCTTAAAAGTGGGCGTAGCTAAGAAGAAAAACTTTTAGACTTGCTTCGGTAGAACCATGAGGTTAAAAAAAATAATATATGTGTGTAAAACAAATATTTATCAAAAAAAAAAAAAAACACTTCTAAAAACGCTCCTTAAAGTGAGCAGTGCTTAAAACATTGTATAAAGCAATCCTAGAGAATTGCAACATCTTCAATATTTGCTCAATAATATTTTTTAGAATTTAAAGTGAATTTTCAGAAAGATTTTGTTTTTGAAGATGTAACACAGTAAAAGTGAGCATGGTCGATCGGGTGGGCGGTTCAATTTTCGTCGTTTTGTTTGCGAAATGGAATTTGGCGAAATATGGTGTAACCAAATGGAGTTGGACATGAAACTAAAATATTGGAGATTTTTTTGCAACATTTTACCAAGATTGCCCCACCCCCTGGAAGAATTCCTGGATCCGAGATTGGAAGCTGGAAGAGACTGTAGAACATGTGCGACTGAATGAAAATCATCTTATAGAACTCATGAGAAACCAAACAACTAAAATCGAATCTACGGTTAACATTTTCAAACAAGATAAGTTAGAAACTGAAAAATAGCTCAAGTCGCTTAGTAACATCATAAGCCGTCTAAGTAATGAAGTCGACCAGTACAACACGTACAAAATGCTTAGCTCAACAGCTCTTAACGCACTTCTCACGATGATAAACTATCAGAATACTCAGAATGTGCTGTTAGATGTCATCCTGTCAACACACAATGGAAGAATCCATCCTCTTTCCAACTGAAGGAAGAGCTTACGAGAATTCACGACAACATTCCCCGATCAATGATGATACCTGGAGAACGGCATCACGAGTCAATTTTTTAACTCTACAAGAATCTTCGCCCGAGAGGAAGGGTTACAAGCAGCAACATAATAATAGAGATTTTACTTCCACTGAATGAAGTCTTCAAGATTTACAAGTTGCTTCCAGTTCCCACATGGACCAATGGAAATTTTACATTCATTATTCCGTCCTCGGACTATTTATTAGTCAATCATCAAGGAGATCAATTTTACCCGATCAACAAAGATGAATTCACGTCATGCCAACAAAGGTCAACTGATAGATATTGGTGCAACTTGAAACATCCATTATTGATGTATGGATCATGCTGATATGAAATGAGCATGCTGCGATACAACCAAAAATTGTCAACATTGTGCGTTTTAAGAAATATCCCAGCAAAGGCGTACTGAAAAGAGATGCACCACATAAATACATGGATATTCAGAATAAAAAATTCTGTGATTTGCACCCAACATCAGTAGTCTTGGAAAAAAGCGGGATTTATAAGTTGCCTTCACACTGCATGATTCAAAATCAAACCATGATCATAATCGGCTGGCAGACAATAACAAGCAGAATTGTGTCTTCGTTTCTCCCATTACACAACTTGACCCTCCATTTACCGACACGTAATAAGTCAACAGTTAATGAACTGCCAACAAACGTTCAAGGAAGTGGTAACAAATAAGCCCTTTCCAGCATTGAAAAGGCAATTAATTTGCATCAGGAACACATTCTGGAAGAAAAACGCATACATAGGATTCATCAGTATTCACTTGTTGGTTCAAGTGCAATTATTCTGATGGTTGTTATCGTCATCGCCATTATTATGTTGCGAAAAAGAGGAGGTCAATCCCCGAGAGTTCAACACCTGGCTGAAACCAAAAAATTAACGCCACCACCACAACCAACGCTTGATGACGCCGATTTCTGCATATCGTCGGTGTGAAGAGGCTCGAGCATCCCAGCATCACCACAGGCGGCTGCAAACCTATGCAGTGCTCGTTGAAGTTCCTCTTTGGATGATGCAAGGATGGCCAAATCATCTGCGAAAAGCAGATGGCTCATCCTGATGCCAGCCAATTCGAAACATTGCTCGCCAAGACTGCGCTTCACCATCCAGTCCATATATGCTATGAAAAGGAGCGGCGACAGAACACAGCCCCGGCGAATTCCAACGCGCACATCAAAAGGACGGATGTTGACCCCATTTATCCGTACACAGCTTCTGCAGTTTCCATACAAAGACTGGATGGCTCTCAGCAGAGGCCCACTTAGCGCATAGTCCTGCAAAACTCTCCACAGAGTATCCCGAGAGACTCGGTCATATGCCTTTTCCAGATCTACGAAACACGCATAGACCGGTTTGGCATATTCCCGGGCCTTCTCAAGAATAACCTTCAGAGTAAAAAGCTGGTCGGTTGTGCCGCTGCCAGGCCGAAAGCCGCACTGTTCTTCCCGTAACAAAGGCTCGATTACAGTTCTGGAATGCGTTTCCAACACCTTCGCGAATACTTTTCCCCGAAGACTCAAGAGAGATATGCCCCTACAGTTGGCGCAATCTCTCCTGTTCCCTTTTTTGAAAATGGGCACTTTAACTCCCGTTGGCCGATCGCTTGGTGCCTTCCCGCTATCCCAGGCCACCTTAATGACACGTGTTAGCCATTTAACACCCTCTTCACCAATTGCCTTGAGCATTTCTGGCCGGATTTCATCAACTCCAGCAGACTTGCCAACTTTTAGCGATTTAATCGCTTTAGTGACTTCGTCTACTGCGGGACTATTCTCCGCCCTTATCTCGTCAGCAGTGGGAATGCCATCTTCAGTGCCCTGTTGGGGCTTGAGCAACTCCGAAAAGTGATCTCTCCATCTGCGCAAGACATCGCTCTCACTTGAAAGAAGTGTACCGTCCTTGGATTTAACCACTTGAACCACCACTTAACTTCCTTCCTCTGAGCCGGCGAATGGTCTGCCAAAATATCTTGTTTGCAGATCTGTAATCGTGCGCCGAACTTTTTCCATGACTGTTCCTTGGCTGTTCTGACTGCCAGAATGGAAGTCATTCGCGCCTCATTGTACCGGGCTCGCGAAGTTGAGTTTCTACATTGGATCCACGCAATGTAGGCTCTTTTCTTCTCTCTGATGGCTTCTTGAACTCCAGGCGTTTTAAACCAAGCAGTTCTTTTCTCACCACCAGCCGCTACCCCAAGCCGCTTCACTCCACAAACATTTCCTGCAGAGGCAATGACTGCCGATAAAAACAGCTGCCATTCCTCCTCTACATTCAAAAGGTCAGTTGGAATTTGTTCAAACTTCTCCGAAACATGCTGTGCAAAACGCTCTCTGAAATCAGAGTCAGCATCCTGCAACCTTTCCCACCGTATGCGAATTATTTCATAACGCAAATTTATTTTCATCATTTCCATGCGTTCAATTACAATTATTGTAATAGACCCTCATTATAACAAAATGGGTTGCGAGTGTAAAAAAAACCTTAGAATAAGAAATTGTACAGTTAGCATTATTTTAGTATATATAAGGCGCATTAGAATAGAATAAAGTTTTTATGTTCACATTGGACATCCAGCAATACGGTCATTTTATTTAGTTTCCCCCTTCAGCGGTAAGAACTACAATAAATCCTTATTGCTGCTTAATCACACTTAAATAAAACTAATAGTAAAACACGAGAAGATTTTCTTTCAACGCTATATAAATGTAATTCTTTGATCGCTGTTCAAATAAGAATGCGCCAAAAACGCATCTACAAGTTCTTTTGTAACCTCGTTTTCTTGCTGTGGTTATATATTTTATTACATGATAAATCAGCTGTAGCATATGGTCGTTGGCATTGACTGTGAAATATCTTTTAATTAGTATTAGTTGAGTGACTATTGACTATGTAGGATGCAACAACTTGATTTTAACTAGGTAGTAAGTAAGTAAGTAAGACCTTTATTTTCCATAAAATGTTTTACAAACATAAATTATGTATAAATGTATAGGTAAGTCTATTTTGGTTTGACTAAAAGCTGTCTACCAGACTGACTTTAAGATAAATAAGTAATACCTGCAGTAGATATATATAATGATTTAAAAGTTTACGTTATTGTTATTGGATGTTAATATTATATTGACTGTTTCTGTATTCTATTGTTTTAGAAATTTTCATTATTTATAAAGCTTCTGTAACGTAGTGCGGTTGTAGTGTAATTATAAACTGGTTTCCAGCCTCTGTATACGTTGAGAATGTTAATTGCTTGCTCCAGCTCCAATACATGTACACCAAAAACATTAAAACGGATTTCCTGAAGTACAGGACACACTGCCAAAAAGTGGAAAACAAATTCCCGTTCTTTTCGATTACATAAACTGCACAGTATGGGAAGGTCGAGCCTGTGCGGAATAAAGTTTAGTGGCAGCAGTTCACCTCTTATTTTAAAAATTGTTGTCATCAGGTTGGAAGCTTTATCGGCTACAAGATATGTCTTGTCATATAAATAATTTATGATGATTTTAACTAATAAATAAGTATTTATACCAATTGATTTATAGATCAATGCACCCGAGAGAGACAGCATCATATGCATTTCCATTTAGAGTAAGGCTAGATGTGTCACCCTTTGGTCTCGGATGAGGCTGGCGTTTGTGAGAAGAGGCCGACAATGCTTCCGAGACGCATATTTGATAGCCTTGGTTTGGTTGCTTGTTGCTTCCAGTTTCTTGTTCTTGTCGGTTGGTGCGTTTCGGTCTGCTTCGGTGTAAAAGTTTATTTTTGTGTTATTTTAATTTGTGGTGCTCCTTTGTGTTCTGTGCACTTTGTCTAGTGATTGAGAATATGGTGACTTTAATTGAAGTCGAAATTTCCTATTCCAATCACTAGACTAATGTTCAAACACCCACATCACTAGACTAATGTTCATCAATTCCCACGTGTCGGGCTACAGGGTGAAGGCTGTAGATGCACGAATTCCCTTCGCAAATTCGTTTATTTTTTGTGGTTTCGTTCTTCTTTCGCGTTCGGGGTGAGATGTGATTGTTGGGAACCAACATGCTCCAACACATCTATACACCATACATACACCAACATGCCGGCCTCCAGGAGAAGGCCTTGGTTATTGGAGTCGTGTCTTCCTAGTGCTCCAGTGTTCTGCTGCTGCGTTGTTATTGTTGTGCCTTGGCCATATCAGCCACATTGCCTCATGGATGTTTTCAGGTTAAGTGTACCACAATGCGCATGTATGTTGTACTCATGCGTATATGTATTATGTATGTATGTACCATGAAAAAGAAGAAAACCAAGCATTAGTGAATAGAAAAATGCAAAGCGTTTGTTAAAAAAAGGGTGCAGAGCTCAGGAGTGACCCTATTTAAGAGTCTTTTGAAGGTGAGTTTCTTTCTTCTGTTTATATATTTTTTTGATGCATTTGAAATTAGAGATAATTAAATGTTATAGGGGATGTGTGTGAAGTTTGTTTAGGGATGAGTTTTTTTTTTAATATACTCTTTTTATTTTCATAAGTTCAATAATTAAAGTAGGGGCATTTGCATTCACTATTATATCGGCAGGGGTGATATTTTCGCGACGGGTCGCTTTAGTATCGAATTTTTGGTTTTGATTGTGACCACCCGTGTTAAGCCGTCTGGTCCAGGGTGTTGCTCGATTACACGCGCGAGTAGCCATTCGGCTGGGGGAAGACTGTCATCTTTGACGAGGACTATATCTTCAACTTTAGTGTTGGGTTGCTGTTGTAACCATTTCGGACGTTCTGGAGCAGATGAAGATACGATGTGCTCCACTGCTTCCAAAACTCCTGTGTGAAGCGCTGCAAGTACCTTCATCTGTCCATGTTGTTGACGCTCTTTTCTGCCAAGTTTCTTTCTGGTATTAAACGAAGTGCTGATCCGATGTTGAAACGGCTAAATCGTCGGGATCGGCCGTGATTAGTTGTAATGGTCGAGAATTGAGACATTCATCAATCTGAGCCAGTAATTTCGCATATTCTTCGAAAGTCAGCCTTGCAATTCCTATAGTTCTTTTTAGATTATGTTTAATTGATTTAAAGTGAGGTGATGAAGGCGGGTTGAAGTGAAACATTGTTCGGTCCGAAGCAAGGCTTGTGGCTACATGAGCTGACCATTCTCACGTTATAGCTATACTGTCCCTTCTCAACTCAGTTCTTGCCCCCTTGAAGTTAGTGCCGCAGTCGATATACACGTTCACACAATGTTTTCGTCATGCTACGAGCCGTCTGAATGCTGCGATAAAAGCTGTGGCTGTTAAGTCACTGACTAATTCAATGTGGATTTCCTTTGTTGCCAGACACACAAACACTGCGATATAACCTTTAGTCATTTTATTGCATCTGCCCTTTTACATTTTTTTTCTCATGGGTCCAGCATAATCAGTCGACACCGGTGTTAAAAAATGGTTTCCTGACACTCACGCGTGCTGATGGGAGATTTCCCATTAACTACTCCTGCACTTTCGCGTTGTATCGATGGCATCGAATACATTTATATATATCTGATTTAACCAACCTTTTTAGGTAAGTGATCCAGTATGTATTCAGCCATCATCATCTGTTCGCCACCATGAAACGCTCGTTGATGAGTGTCAGCTAAGATCAATTTTGTAAAATGGTGTGACTCCTCAAGGATTACAGGATGTTGTTGATGAAACGAAAGTGGTGCATTTGACAACCTACCTCCTACACGAAAAATAAGTTCTTCATCAAGAAAAGGATTTAAACCTCGGATAGTGCTTTTCTTTGGTATGGGCCGTTTACTTTTGAGTGCGATAATTTCTTTATTAAATGGTTCCATTTGTACCAGCTTGATGAGTTTATAGTCAGCTGAGCTCAATTCCTCTGCAGTGATTCGGTGAGTTTGTAACGGCCTTCTTACTTCTTTGTTTTTGATATACTCAAAACATCGTCTCCAAATCACCGTGTTACGTAAGAAACGGTGAAGTGTTGAATATGTTTCAAGAAACTTATTTTTGATAGTGAGGCAAAGGCATTGCATTGCTTGCTTATTCAGCTCTTGATCTGTTTTAGAGTTTGCTGTTTTTTGCAGATCACAGGCCGAGAAATCCTCGACCTGCTGACCTATTCATCATCATGACGAAATGCTGACCTATTCATCAGATGAGAGTTGCTATCTACGTGATGCCAGATATCCTTGTTCGTCAGTGATTGAATCTCGGTAACTCAGTTAGCTACAATAGTTGTGTGAGTGGATGTACTTCCCTTTATCCATGCCAACGTTATCATGGAATCAGGCCATGCAAAAGTCTCCAGTTGCTTAAACTGCATAGCTTTTGACATTCGATGCAAAAGTTTTGCTAGCAATAATGCAGCACATAGCTCCAGTCGCGGCAAGGATATTAGTTTTACCTGGGGCAACTCTTGTTTTTGCAGTCAACAAGTGAATCTTCTGCCCGCTGGATATCACTCGTATATATAGAGTACGCTTTCTCGGAAGCGTCACAGAAGCCGTGAAATTGTACTTAACATGATTGCAAGCTTCCTACCCAACGCGGTATCTCTAGCCCTTCAAGTCTTATGAGCCCAGCTCGAAGATCTGTCCAAGGACTTTCTATTTTTAACTGGAGTCCCATGATAGTGATTTGATCAATGACACTCCTCTTGACGTAACGCATGAAGCATCAAAAACTATTCGCAGCTTCGTCCTCAAGCTCGATTCCTTGAATACAGTGTGGTGCGGAAGAAAATAATGCATTCCATTCTCCAGATCTAGGTTTGTTTTAATTTCTTTCTTATGCCCAAGTGTGGCGTTTTCGGTTATGCAAGCTTTATATGCTTCCTTAAGTTTTTTGTTTGAGTTTAAGCGTTTTTCAATTTGAAAAAATCTTGCCAATGCTTCCTTCTTAGCGTTGCCCAGATTGGGTCGTGCATCCCCTTTAAATGATATTCGGACTTCATATCTGCCATCGTCCTTCCGTCTCGTGGTCGCTTCATGGTGTTTTTGGCATTTCTCTTCTTCAACCGTCAAATTACGTTCATCCATACCCTCTTCGATTTCCCAGAATTTCCTCAGCTGTGCATCACGTGTTGCGTGGTGACTTCTTACTGTCACAGAGGGCTTCGTTGAATTGCTGTTCGTTCCTCCAGTTAAGATCCATCCCAGCTCTGTTTTTCGCGCAACCGGTGATCCATTTTGTGAAAGAATGAGTCCTTCTTCAATGATCGCGGCATAAACAACAGCACCTAACAACATGTCAATTTTTCCCGGCTGGAAGTAAGATGGATCTGCCAATGGCAGGTTCGCTAGATGGCCCCCCAAAGATTTAGACAGCTTCTGCGCTGGCAACGTGGAGGTAAGATGGGAGAATACAAACGCCCTTATATCTAGACAAAAAGATGGCTCGAGGACAGAAAATATTGTCATGGTGACCATGGACTTGGACGTTCCTGTTGACATTTGTCTTAAGCCCTTGACATCGGCAAATGCCTTTTGCTTCCTTAAGTTAAGAAGCTGTGCCACATTTTCGGTAACGAACGTGGCTTCTGATCCAGGGTCTATTAAAGCCCTTATGATATGTTGAACTCCATTTGCAGCAAAGACCTTAACTGCTGCTGTCGCTAACAAAACCTTGGTTCGCATCTGGTTAAGATATAGGTTGACGTTATTGAGCGATTGTGGTGAGCTATATCCTTCATGGTTTTTTGAATTTTCGATCACACCTTGACTTAAGTTTCGATTCGGGTTTGGTTGAGATTGGTTAGAATTTTAAATAACACCTTGATTTAAGTTTTGATACGGGTTGGGGTGAGGTTGGTTAGAACCCGAGGGCAATGGGGCATCGTTTTGTCCATTACTCCACTAACTTGGTAACATTTGGTGAATTGGATGATGAATCTGATCATAGTAACTATAATCTGCAGGTTGAATACTAATTTGTTCATCACAACATACATCTGGGTGAGAATGTTGATTCGAGTTTTGAACTTGGTGAGTGTTATACTCAGTATGATTGTGCCCTCCTGAAGATGTCTGCGGGTAATACACGTTATTGCTGCGATTTGTGTTTGGTGTTTCAAAGTGTAAGAGGGTGTGATGCTTTTAACCACATTTTTGACAGCGATTATCGCTCCTACAATTAAACGCATTGTGGTCGTACCCTAAGCAATTTGAGTAAACCGAATTTCTTTTAACTATTTCACTTCGAGCCCTTGCATCCATTCTTTGAAATTGCTTGCATTGCCGTATTCCATGCGATGCCTTGCACATACGACAGAAACTTTTTTGTATCATACAACGATCTTGTATGATCACTTGCCGGCGCGCCATTTTGTACGTGTTTGTCGCACTTACAAGTCTTATAGCCTCATAGAACTCCATCATGTTTTGGAGGGAGTAGAATCTGGACTCAATAAATTTTGCAAATACCTTCCACTCAGGAAGGCATTTGGAGCTACCGAGCTTTTCTTCCCAATCCTTTTGTGTTTGAAAGCTTGTGATAAATCACATATATTAAAATTGTATCCCATATTTCGACAGCAATCCCGAGATTGGACAGCATAGTTATGTATGGGTAATTTCTTCTTGCCATTAAAACCCTTAACTGTTTGTTTACCAATTTTCGTTTGTTCTGATAACGCTCGTTAAGTATTTCCCAAGCCGCAGCATATTTATTGCCGTCAGCTTCAACCACCAAATGTTGAATCAAAAGCGCGGCATTATCTTTGACATGCGTTTTTAGAAATTGCAGTTTCTGTACATGAGATAAATCTACGTTTGATCAACCATGTTCTCAAACATTGTTAAATTCGTGCCATTCTTCAGCGAACCTGAGAATTTCTTATGGATTGGTGGCAACCGAATGTCACACACCGAAGTTTTTGTAGTATTTAAGCACTAAATTTGGATTGTTTAGTTGTGCAAATTTATCAAAATGCTCGGTTAGCATTCCCTTGAATGAAAAGAAAACACGTTTAATTTTCGCAAATGTTTCTGCTCCAAAATAAGCACCTTGTAGAGGGTCGCTTGAGGCATTCAGAAAAGCCTCGTGATCCTTTTTAGCGCGTTTGAAACATTCTTCACTATCCGTTATGCAAGCGTTTACATAACCTCTTGATTTTCGCGCCTCGCTTTCCTTCTCAAAGCCATTGAAATCAGTTTCAAGGTCTTTCAACGTAAGCTCTTGACGTTCGATAAGTTTTAAAAGTTTCGCGTTTGCCATTTTCATTCCACTGGATATGGGCATTACCAGAGACAAATGTATCGATATTATTAAATTTCACTGATCTTATTATTATTATTAATTTAAATTAATTAAATTAAATTATTATAATTAATTAATTAAAAAGTAATAAAATTAGAATTTAATCTTAAAAAACTAAGCACTAGCTACCAGGGCTTACGGCTAGTTTGAATAATATTAAATTTGGTTTATTATATTGAGTGCCCGAGGAGCTCGAAAGCTTTTTTAATATTTTTGTCAGAAGGGTGGGAAAGAATTTCGGGTAAACTATTATTGGAAAATTATTTTGTCTTGAGTTTTATGATGGTGCATTCGAATATTAGATGTTTAATCGTCAGAGGGACGCCAACGTCGCAGATACTACAGTTCAGCGGCGGCTGTTTGGTGATGAGATGGGCATGTGTGAGGCTAGTGTGTCCAAGACGAAGATGTGTGTAACATTTAATCATATGGGTAGACATTTTTGTTGAAAAAGACGTCGATCTTCCACCTGGGTTAAAGAAGCAGTAATGGTGTATCTGAGCCACTCCGATTTTCTTTTTTTCGGCCAATATGTTTTTATACCCGACCCAGGGTATATTAAGTTTGATGTATAGTTTGTAACGCAGTGAAATAATCACCGTAGACCCCTAAGACCTTTTAGAGATATGAATGGGACCGACGGGGGAATCGATTAAGCCATGTCCGTCCGTCCGTATGTAAACAACTTTTAGGCCTTACATTTTAAGGCAGACAGGTGAAATTGTGGGTTGGTTGGAAGTCCAGTCCTTCAGATCAAGCTTGAAAATAAGCTGAATTCGCCCACAGACACGCCCACTACAGGCCTGTATGTGCGACCATCTCTAATTCAAAAAAATACTTTTTGCAAATTTTAGCTATGTTACAATGGCGCTAGCGCATCCATTTTTGGTACGTAACATTGCCTTATAATTGTCTTTAAGGTAGCCAAAAAATTTTAGTTTTTTTTATTGACCACGCCCACTTTTTAAGGGATTTTAGCTTAAAATGACCGTTTTTCAATAAATATATATGAAATTTGAAAAAAAAATTCTATGACAAAAGCTGTAGATATTAGCATTTTCTTACTTTTATGTATATATTGTATGTGCCTCCATCCACTTTTGTGGGCGTGGCGTTAAAAAAAGTGATTTTTTTAGTTAAAAAGGCAGAGTTTTAGGCCGAAATGCATGCAACCACATAGTATATAGCATTCAACATTTATATTTTTATATCCCGCCCACTTTTTGGAGGCGTGGCAGTTTTCTTTTTGGTATGGTCGGGTATTTTGCAATCCGTCGTAGATGGATTGAAGCTTTTGCATACCCACTGTTGCACTTTCCCACTTGTTTATTTTACGCTCGATGCCTTCTTTGTTTATTATGGAGCAGGTGATAAGAGGCTCTTTTGCTGCGCGTTTTGCTTCGTTGTCGGCAATTTCGTTCCCACGAATTCCGATATGGCCTGGTACCCATGCCAGTTTTACCTTACCATTCTTCCGTATGAGTATATCTAGTATTTTTGAAATTATTGGGCTGTTGCTGTTAGGATTTGTAATGGCTTTCAATGTTGAGAGACTGTCTGTCGCGACCATAACTTTCCTTAATTTGACAACTTCGAGGGCACGTAGGATGGGCACGAGGGCACGCTAGTGATTCAGCGTATAGAATCGAGCAATATTCGGGCAGAAGACCTTTGTGTAAAACTGTTCCTTCTTCGTCTACCACGGCAAAGGACGTCCCAAATATGCTTATGGAGCCGTCCGTAAAGATAAAAGACCAGTTGTCGTGTTCTTTTTGTGTCGGAATTTCCGCTAAAGTTGTGTTGATCGGATTGGGTTTTCCGGGACTGCGCGAGTTTGCCGAATAAGAGGGATGTCATGGACTCAAACTTGTGCTCTATGGATGGAAGACCGCATTCGGTGAGAATATTTACTATTGGGGTTGTTTTAAACGCTCTTAAGGAGATGCGGGCTGATAAGTGGTATGAGGCTTTTATAATCCTTAGTGTGGTTTTTGAACATTTTCCGTATATTGCTAATCCGAAGTCAATCTTAGAAAGTATTATAGATTTTGTTACATAAATTAGAGTATTGTGAGCGGCAAATAGTGTGCGGCACTATTTTTAGAGGCTAAGAATTTAACAATGTTTAATGTGGTAAATAGGCTTTTCTTAAGGTTTAAACAATGTTCCTTAAAACTGTATTTACTGTCTAAAGTAACCCCAAGAAGTTTGAGGCTATCGACATTACAAATACTGCTAGAATCTAAGGCTAATATTTTTAGGGCAACTAGTTTTTCTGCAAATGTGCAGAATGCTACCTTTAGCGGCAGAAATCTTAGAGCCTGATTGTTCGCACCAAGTTTTAAGGTCTGTCAAAAGCTGCTTAAATGTGGTAGACACCGTTAGCATGTCCTTACATTTAGTGAAAATGGCTAGGTCGTCGGCATATGGGCAATATTTAATTATTTTATAGTTCGACAGAATAAGAGATATCTCGTTGAAAGCAATTATAAATAGCGTGACAGAAAGAGGTGATCCTTGGGGGATTCCGTTATGGAGGTCTTTAACGGTAGAGAGTACTCCATTTAAGCTAACGCGGAATTTTTTGTTGGTCAGAAAGTACCTCGACCTTTTTTAAAACGCTACTTGCTCGTGGCTTATTTTGTTTTCTTTTTCCAACAACCACAAAATTCGTGGTTCGTTCGAAATTATTTTTTCCAAGATTTTTCCTACTGATGGTAGGAGAGAAATTGGCGGGTAGCTATTGACTTGATTGGGCTTCTTGTTAGGTTTTGGAATGGGGATGACTGTGGCGGTTTTACATACGTGAGGGAGTCTACCCTCGCAAAGAATTAAATTAAAAAGAGACAGTAGCCGTTGCTTAAGGACAACTGGGCAATTTTTTAGCATACGGTAGTCAATCTTGTCGAAGCCTGGAGTCTTACCTTTAGCTGAGCCAATACAAGCGTTGAGTTCCAGTTCGCTGATTGATAGGGAGTTCAATTAGCAAGCTTGATTGACAAGTGCTTGGGGATATTTGATAGTGATCCAGAATCGACAGCTTTGCTTCTCTGAATTTTGAGCTAAAGTTGGAATCCGCTGAGTATAAGGACCCCGAATTCCCCAAATTTCTCGGCGATTTGGAAAGGGCAAGTTAGGATTTGCAGATCAGCACTAATTGTTTTCATGGAAAGAGCGCTATAATGGCCAGTAAGTGTTTTATATCATTCCAAATTTTCTTTGGAGAGGAATTGGGATTGATGGAGTAGGTAAATGTCTCGAAACTAAATCTTTTTTTTACCTTTGCGTTTTTTTTGAAGAGCGTTTAGTTTAGTGTTTAGTTTCCGGTATCTAATTAAATTTTGATCTGTTGGACTTTTTTTGAAAGTCTTCCACGCCGATTGCTTTTAATTGCGTTGGGTGCTAAGTTCTGCGTTCCACCAAGGGACGATCTTTTTCCGATGTTTGTAGCAAGATTGGGGTATAGAAGCAGTAGCTCCGAATCGTATGGCTTTAGCTAAGATAGCAGTTTCCTGGTTTATGTTTAAAGAAGGGGGTCTGGAGGCTAAGAAGTCGGTGACGAGTTTTTTAAATAATGACCAATCTGCTTTCTCTGTAAGAAATTTGGGGGAAACTTTCTTTTTGATTGAGCTCCCTTCTAAAGGAATATTAAGGACCAATCTGCTCTCTCTCTTTTTGGTTGACTTCCCTTCTAAAGAAATATTTATTACGATCGGAAAGTGGTCGCTTCCATGTAAATCAGTCTCCCAGTGGGTGTTTTGGAATAGTTGAGGAGAAAGCAATGAAATGTCAACGTGGGTGAACGATTTATGGGTCGAAAAAAGTGTTGGAGAGCCATCACTTAGCACAGCTAGGTTGGAGAAATTGAGGAATCCCTCCACTATCCTTCCTCTTTGGTAGAGGTATGGGATCTCCAGAGAGGGTTCCATGCGTTTAAGTCCCCGACCAGCGCTATGTGAGGTGTAAGATTTCTAACTATTGTATCTAATTCGGCCGTGCTAAGATTCTGGGATGGGGGAATGTAGACTGATACGATCGTCAACTTAGTTTTTAGATTTATTGCAATCCCAATAGCAGATATATGCGAGCCTAAGTGAATTGCGTTTGGGGGAGAGTGAGGAATGGATTTGCGGATTAAAATTCCACAACCGTTTTTTGTATATGAATCAGGGGACGCATTGTGGAAGTATGGGGTGTACTCCTTTGCCGTTTGTGGTATTTTGGTCGTAATATGTGTTTCTTGTAGTGCAATTATTGAAGGTTGCAGCTCTCGTATAAGCAGTTGCAGCTCGTGGAGATTATTATAATATCCATTCATATTCCACTGAAGAATTTTTAATGCAGAATAAGTGTGTTTTATTTGGGGTTGGCTTGTTTGTTGTGTTTGTGTTGAATTAGATCGGTTGGTAGTATGTCGGTGAAAGTTTCTTGGACTCCGCCGTGAGGAAGCTGAGTCATTCGAGCACCCAAGTGTCCTCGAATGCCTCAGCTCCTGAACGCCGGAGTCATGGTTGGGGGCAAACGCACTATTCGCATTAAACGCACTAAACGCACTATGTGTTGTCATCCTCTGAGTCTGCGGAGCTGAGGAAGAAAATATTCTCGTTTGATCTTAATTGAGCAGATAAAAATGAGGAGGTTTCATTTGGCATTAGGTAATTGAAGAGAGCGTTCGAATATGAATTTGAATCGTGTGTGAGTTCAGTGTAATTGTTAGATGAGTAAGATGGGATGTTTGCTGGAGAAGAGTTCGCCGAGTTTACATATACGTTTTTTTCGAGATTGGTATTTTCTTTTGAAGGTGAAGATTTATTTGGAAAGCTTATTGGTTTTGGTATAATTTTACTTGTTTTTTTGTAAACATTTTTAGACTGGATTTGCGAATCGGCAATAAGTTCGTTGGGGGAGCTATTTTTTGATTGTGGAGAAGTGGTTATATCAGAGTCTGAGCTGATAAGACCATGAGAGGTATGTGTTTTCTTTTCTGATTTAGAGAGAGTATTTCTATCAGTGTTAGTTTCCTTCACTTTGTCAGCAGAGAGAGTGTTAGAGGAGAGGGGCTGAAGAGGCTTCGTAAACGCACCTAGCTTCAGCTAGTGAGCATTTTTTTTTTGTTTTTATTGCTAGAATTTCTTTGCTTTGTATGTACCTGGGGCAAGCAGTAGATGAAGCAGAGTGGGAACCTTGACAGTTCGCGCACAAAGTGCGAGAGCAAGTTTCATCGCCATGAGGAGGAAGGTTGCAGTTAACGCATGTCGCTGAGCGTTTGCACCATTTAATTGTATGACCTAACAGTTGACATTGTTTGCATCTCATGGGATTAGGTATATACTCTGACACTTTGGCTTTGAACCAGCAAATCTCGATGCTATTGGGAAGTTCGAACAAGTCAAAAGTGAATGGCATGAGTCAAGTGGGGTTTTTTGTCCCATTTTCATTCCTCGTCAATTTGTAGACATCAACTACATGCTGGGATTTCATCTCCGACACAATTTCTGCCTCTGGGATATAGATAAGGCACGGAGCGTATACAATGCCTTTTATAAAGTTGAGGTTGGGATAAAGTTTGATGTTGACTGAACATACATTGCTTAAACTTTTGGTGCAGATGAATTTATCTGCAATCGTTTGGTTTTTCACGAGAATGAGGATTGAATCGTCTCTTAATTGGGACATTTTTTCACACTCTTTGCTATTTGAGTCCATTGCCTTTTTTAATAAGAAAATGCTGTAAGAGGTAGGGGGCTTTTCCATGTGGTTCGATGTTATATGCACAAATCGGGGGTTCTTGTAAATCGATTTCGTAGGAAGTTCGGGGAACTCGGGCAAAATAGCGGGGAAAGTCTTAGGTCTCTTATTTGGCTTCACTTCACTTGGATAACACAAGGATTTGCACAATTAAATTAAGTTTCCACAAAATCAATGGAAATTATTGAATTATTGCAGAGAATTGTATTGAAATACGGGAAATGGCGACTGCGGAAAAGAATCACCTGTTTACGATGTGTATGGTTTGGAGGTTAGCCGACGACTGTGTTCACTGATCTTAATTCTCTTATGATTTCTTAAATTGTACGAAAGAATATATTGATCTACTGTTAAGTTTAATGGCATATTTATGGCTTTTGATTTCGGGTTTGTGCTTTGTTTGTTTGCAATATGTTTTACTGTGTAAATGTTTTTATGTTGTGCAAAAACGTGTACGAAATGGAAAATATTCCTACCTTAGTTTGCTTTTGCAACTGCAACTTTAGTATCCTATTACTAGTTACAGTTGCAGAAAGCTTTGCGTTGCACAGTTCCTTGCTATGATTACTGAGTGTTGCTTAGTTACTGTTGTGTTGAACAGTTTGAAGTTGTATTGTTGACCGTTTTGCCTTTGTTCCGTATGCAGGTTTCGGTGCTTTATTCCGTTAGGAAGATGGGATTCCGTTTACAGCATTTGTTACCGCTTGCTGGGTGTTGGTTTACTGCTAAGACCGCTATTCCACAGATAGTCCATAGGAGACCTTGTGCACTCGTATTTTAATGTGCAGAATGCACTCGTAGGTGCATATATGCGTATGTTTAAAAAAAAACTATCAGCAAAATTAAAAAAGATGACATTTTTCTTCTGTTTTTGCAACTGCAACCTTCGTATCCATAACTCTCAGTTACTGTTGCAGAAGGCTTCTTGCTGCACAGTTATTTGCTTTTCTGCTGCTCGTTGGACTGCTGGCAAATCGCTGCACAGCTGTTTCGTTGGGTACTTTGGCCGATTGACTGTCCGTCGATGATCGGGCTGCAATTTTTGATCTTTTGATCTGTGCACAAATCCACAGCACACTTAAAATTGTCTTTTAAATTTCAATAACTTTAACACTTTATCACTATCAAAACAAGGGTGCCTCGATCTCCACCAGCTGGATCGAAGGTCTTCGGGAAAGGAAGTCCGCCGGTTAATTAGGACTCAGCGAAAATTAAATGCTTTGAAGCGGAAAACAACGAACTCCGCGGTAAGCTTAATGAAATGGAACGTCTCTACCATGAGCTTAAAAGCGAAGTAGATTCGTTACGTAAAGAAAATGAAGCCTTAAGGAAACCCCGTGGTACTGTAGAATGCGAGGAAACGCCGAAACGTCAATGTGAATACCAGACGGACGAGAAAGAGCTTGCACGCGAAACGAACCCGGTATTTAGGAAAAGGCTTACCAAGAAACAAAAGGCCGGTTCTACACCCGAAGTAGAAACCGTGCATTAAAAAGATGAAACACCAGTCTTATCAAACAAAGCGACAGGAATACCCAAAAAAAAATCCGCCGACCACCTGCAATAAATGTCGTTGGGGTCGCGGACTACGGAAAGTTGCGAAACATTCTTAAAAATACTTTTGGGACGAAATACAACTTAACATCACTTCGGAACGACGTATGGAAAGTTAACGACGATGACTCTGATGCCTATCGGTCACTGTCGCAAAAGTTGAACACATAGAAAATCCAATGGTTTACTTATGAAAATCACCTCGAAAAGCCGCTGCGGGTTATCGCGAGGGGACTACACCTATCCTGTACAAAGAACGAAATAATACAAGACGTTCAAGCCCAAGACTTTAGAATTCTTGACGCCGTGAACATAATAAAGAAAGAGAAGCAACGTACGGATGAAGGTAAAGATTCCGCTGTAAAATGCGCCGGCGAACATCTCTCGACGGATTGCAGCAGTCAGGCCCCCGCGGTTTGCGCCAAGTGCTGGAAAAGTCACCCAGCGAGCTACTGAGGTTGCGAAATTGCCATTGAGTTACAAAAACGACATAAAGCTCCGAAAAAAAATAGTGAAAATAAGGGCCCGAGTCTAAAACCTCCTAACGTAGATAAGCACAAAAACCCCTAAGTCGACAAGGGGTAAGGGTTTGATTAAAGGCAAAATTCAAAATGCGCAAGAAAACGTCGCTGGTCCTAGTTCCCACCGGAGTCAAATGGGCGAATCCACCCTTTTTGCGGGAACTAGAAAATTCGGGAGGTGGATCATCTCTCTACATTAAAGACTGCATTAAGAACTCCAAAAACGAAGAAATAGAACTTGACTCTATGCAAATAACCTCAGTCTCAGTAAAATTAAGTCACATAAGTTACAAGATCGCGAAGAGTTATTTTTCTCCGCAGTATCACCTAGCTGATGAAGATCTTGCTTTCCTCTTTGAATCACTTTCGACAAACTTTATCATCGGCGGAGACTTTAACGCGAAAAATACTTCTTGGGGCTCACGGTGCAATTCAACAAGAGGCAGAGTCCTCTTTAAAGCAAGTACAAAACGCGGCGTGGTCTTCTTATCGACGGAAAAGCCAACATATTGGCCAACCGACAGAAATAAAATACCTCAGAAATACCGACAGAAATAATCTCTTCGACTTCTTTATCGCCAAGGGGGTACCTCGTTACCTTACGAACGTAGAAGAACGCTTTGATCTTTGTTCAGATCACTTGGCAGTTCTTTTGAAAGTCGGTGGAAGCCTAGCAAAAAAGAAAAGAGCGCCTAGATTAACTAACAACAACACCGAATGGGACGGCTTTAGAAAACACTGCAAAGAAAACAAAGCTTTAAATGTACCGCTTAAAACGCCACGTGAAACAGAAGACGAACTAGATAAACTCGTGAGAGTTATTCAGAGCGCTGCGTGGAATAAAACTTCTTTTCGGAGGTCCGAATTATAGCACAGCGGAACAATATATCTGCGAGAAATAGAAGAGCTAAAATGCGAAAAGAGGAGAGCGCGCAAGAGATGGCAACGTTCGCGAGCACTCCCGGATAAGGCCATCTTGAGCCACCTTTCTAACAAACTGAAGCACGAACTTCAAGATTTTAAAAGTCGAGAGACTACTACCTCGAAAGTTTGACTGCCGATAAAGGTTCGAACTACTCTCTTTGGAAAGCAGTCAAGTCCGTTAAGAAGCCTATAGCACACTCTGCGCCATTTAGAAAAGCCAACGGCGAATGGGCAAGAGAAGACAAAGAAAAAGCGGATTTATTTGCAGATTACCTAGAAGAAACATTCAAACCGTTTGACGGGGAAACGTGGGTCGAGGAGCTCAATCCTTATGCGGTACAAGGATTAATAATCTTAAAAGCAACGAAGCCCCTGGCTACGACTTAATTACCAGCGAAATTCTAAAGGAGCTAGCGAAAAAAGCTTTGGTCAAGCTACTCTATATCATAAACGCCTCTATGAGAATTTTATACGTTCCAAGGGAATGGAAAGTGGCCGAGGTCATAATGGCTCCGAAACCAGGAAAATGTTCGAACGACAAAAAGTCATACAGACCTATTTCGCTACTGCCGATTATATCTAAGGTATTAGAAAAACTGTTGCTTAAAAGGCTGCAACCAATCACTGAAGAAAGACGATTGATTCCGGATCACCAATTCGGATTTAGAAAAAAGCATTCAACAATCGACCAGGTCTGTCGAAGAACAAACGAAATCGAAAAAGCTCTGGAAGCGAAAAAGATATGTCCTAGCGCTTTCCTCGACCTACCGCAAGCCTTCGACAAGGTGTGGCACGAAGGCCTGAAGTACAAGTTAAGGCTTAGCTTACCGGAAAAACTCTATAGAATCTTACAGTCTTACCTTGAAGACAAAATCTTTCGCGTAAGGTACGAAAATGAGTACTTGGAATTCAAAGAGATAAATGCCGGTGTCCCGCAAGGAAGCGTTCTCGGCCCGATATTATTTTTGCTTTATGCAAGAGACATTCCCCACGATGAGGGAACAATTTTAGCTACGTTCGCTGACGACACTGCTATTCTCGCTATTGATACGACAGTTGAATTATCAACAGGGAAACTTCACGCTTTAGACAAAATATGCGACGGGACGAAGAGCTGGCGAGTCGCCCTTAACGAGACTAAGTCAACGCATGTTAACTTTACTTATAAAAAGATAAACAACAAACCTTTATTCATTAACTCGGTACAAATCCCGTACTCAAATGAAGCGAAATATCTATAAATGACTCTAGACGCAAAACTTAAATGGAAGCCGCACGTTAAAAAGAAACGCGACGAGCTCGAAATCAAGTTAAGAGAAATGATTTGGCTTATTGGAAGATTTTCGAAACTAAGCATATATAAGAAACTGCTTTTGTATAAGCAAGTGCTAAAACCATCTTGAACGTACGGTATACAACTATGGGATTGTACTAAACCAAGCAATATATCTGTTTTAGAAACTTTTCAAAATAAGACACTCAGAGCAATCGTTAATGCTCCATGGTACATAAGAAATAGCGATCTACACCGAGGTCTAGGAATCGCAACCGTGACTGACGAGGTAACAAACTTTGCTCGCAAACTTACAACTCGTCTTCGCGGACATTGCACAATGAAAATATCCAAACTTTGAATCAGACAAATCTTACGCGCCGACTACAATGAATGACACCGTTAGATCTAGCAGCATACGATGAAACCGCATAAATTGACGGTATACGGTATTGTAGGTGCCTTCGTTGGAAGGCAGCCTGCCACATGCGATTGCTACAGATGCTTGAACTACTTGTTAAGGAAACTGAGTCGTAGTCTGACGGAAAATTGGAGGTTTTTTAGTGAGTAAGAATCTCACACTACTATGAGCACGCTCGGCCGGTCCTCGTAGTGCCTATCAAGGTTTTTCCTACCCCCGGAAAAAAAAAACTTTATCACTGTTAATTTTAATTAAAACTTAAAGGCTGCGAAGGACCATGTTCTTTACGCAGGCGACGTAAGAAAATTTTGCTGCAGAAGGCGTCTGAGCATTAGTGAATATTTGATTCACTTAAAGAAAGCTAGATTTTCGTTAAACGTTATAAAAATGTAGTTCTTTATTCGCTGTTCAAATACGAATGCGCTAAAAATGAATCTACAAGTTCTTTTGTAACCTCGGTATTCTTGCTGTGGTTATATATTTTATTACCTGTTAATGTTAAGTTAGCTGTAGCGCTAATGGTCGTTGACATTGACCGTAAAATATCTTTTAATTAGTATTAGTTGAGTGACTATGTCAGATGTTCCAACTTAATTTTAACTAATACATAAGTATTTATACCAATTGATTTATAGATCCATTCATCATATGCATTTCGATTAAGCGTTAGGCTAGATGTATTACCCTTTGGTCTCGGATGAGGACCAAAGGGTGACACATCTAGCCTTACGTTTGTGAGAAGAGGCCAACAATGCTTCCGAGATGCATATTTGACAGCCTTGTGTGCTGTGCATTTTGTCTTGTGATTGAGAATATGGTGAGTTTAATTGAAGTCGAAATTTCCTATTCCAATCACTAGACTAATGTTTAAACACCCTTTCATCAATTCCCACGTGTCGGGCTACAGGTTGTAGGCTGTAGATCGCGTTTGGGGTTCCTATACCAAAGCGCTACAAAATTATATTTAATATTTAAAAGTGAAAAATTACAACAATGAAACATTCTTCAAATATTACAACAATGGCTGGAGCTATGATCATTTGAAACGCCGCCAGAAGAACATCACTAGGCACCTTTATATTATAATGAAGCTAACATTAATTGATAACTCTTCCAGGGGGGTCCGGCACTCGAGCAAACTGGATATTTAGGTCCCTATTTGTCTTGCATTTTGATCAACAACTCCTGAAAAATGCATTTCACATCAATTATTTACCTATAATTTTATTTTCCTGAAAGGTAGGAAAGGTATTTATTAGCGTTTTGTTTTCATAAAGGTATCTACCTACTATGCAACTTTGGAAAATACGCAACCATACATGTCAGCTCCGCATAAAAATTACAAAAACAACAAGAAATAAGAAAAGCTACGCACAGCATTCGCAACCATTGGAATAAATATAAAATAACTAATTCCAAGCAAAATAATTATATTCTTTCCTCCCCTATGTTCCTCTTCATTTTATTCCTCTTTCTAATCAGAATTTTAAAAACACGCACAACCACAGCCACCCAAAAAGTGTTTGACTTCGAATCTAATTCAAAATAAACGAACGATTAGACATTTTCTGTCTACCTTTCCCATATACGAATCCAAAAAACGAGTGATGTCGCACTTCGATTTTCCTGCTGGTGTGTCTTCGGAGATAGTCGTTTTCCGATCGCGATCGCAATAACGACAAAGCAACAGCACACATACACTTTCTGCCTTGCGCTTGTGGCTTGTCGCTTTCGTGAGTGGTGAAAATGTATAAAGTCAAATGTAAATGATCGTTTCAATTAACGATCTGCAAGGCGTCACCTAGCAGGTTTTGTGAGTACCCTCATTCTGCCGTAACATTTGACAGCCACTTAGGCACGTACAAAAATTATAACAACTTGTTTTTAAAATACATTTGTGAATTATTTTAATAGCAAAACACCACGGAATATGGCATTCTAAGAAGAAAATCGTTTGTACAGTATGTTAAAATCGTTTTCAACTGATGTTTCATTGAAATAATCTCATTTATCCCATTTTTATTTCTGAAGTTCTATATCATGGTACAAGGAATAACATGTATTCCAAGTAATTCATGTATTCCTTGTATCATAGTTCACTAGTTGAACGATTTTCCATGGCTTGGCCAATTATGGCCCTACTAGTTGAACGATTTTCCATCGTTAAAATAAGTGAGCCAGAAGTTTTGCTGTAACGTAAGTGCGTTCTTAAGAACTTAAGAAATTTGCATCTTTCCAGCTGTGAGAATGCATCTTATGGCTCCAAAACAACTCCATGAAAATGCTGAAAGAATTGCATTAAAAACAAGTGGGAAAGTGCAACAGTGGGTATGCAAAAGCTTCAATCCATCTACGACGGATTGCAAAATACCCGACCATACCAAAAAGAAAACTGCCACGCCTCCAAAAAGTGGGCGCGATATAAAAATATAACTGTTGAATGCTTTATACTAGGTGGTTGCATACATTTCGGCCTTAAGCTCCGCCTTTTTAACTAAAAAAATCACTTTTTTTAACGCCACGCCCACAAAAGTGGGCGGAGGCACCTACAATATATACATAAAAGTTAGAAAATGCTAGTATCTACAGCTTTTTGTCAAATTCCATATATATTTAATGAAAAACAGTCATTTTAAACTAAAATCCCTTAAAAAGTGGGCGCGGCCAATGAAAAAGCTAAAATTTTTTGGCTACCTTAAAGACAATTATAAGGCAATGTTACGTACTAAAAATGAATGCGCCAACGCCATTGTAACATAGCTAAAATTTACAAAATTTATTTTTTTAAATTGGAGATGGTCGCACATACAGGCCTGTAGTGGGCGTGTCTGTAGGCGGAACCAGCTTATTTTCAAACCTGATCTGAAGGACTGGACTTCCAACCAATCCACAAAATTTCAGCTCTCTGCCTTGAAATTTAAGGCCTAAAAGTTGGTTACAAGGAAGCTTACGAAACAAAATTGTTTATTAATCGTTAAAGTGCCTTGCACCTTGCAGGAGCACATGCTACAGTTTTCGGAATAAAGTTCCATTTGTTCATCACTCACGCTTGTCATGGAAGTCCCCTCTGAGTACACCGTTCAGAGGGGACCGAATATTTTTTATATTTTTCTTTGGAATTGTGTTTCTACAACAAGAAGTTACGTTAAAATAATAGATTTGCACTTTTATACACAAAAATAATGAGAACTGTATGCAAAGCAAAGCATTGTTTACATATTTGGAATTAAAATTCTAACACTTATTGCCACAGCAATCAGTTAAAACACATTTGTTTTGCATACTTACATATTCTTTGGGGACATCGCAACTATTTCGCAAACAGTCGGTCATCTTATTTGCAGCAAACAAAAAATTATAAACTTCTTCGCAAATTTGCAATTGCTTGTGTTTCTTGAATTAGTGAATCAGCTGTCACAATTGTTACCACAGAAAGGCGTGAAAAGCAGTTTGCAGGTCGCCAATTGGCGTAAATGTGTGTTTGAGTAGGTATGCTTGCCGTGTATATTTATTTCGTATAGCAAATTATCGGTGCATTTGGTTCAATTCAATTTCAGTTAATGGAATGGATTATTGGAATGAAAGTGCAAATAGTAGGCATATGTAAGCATTTTGAGCTTTGTCTGTTATTTAGTTAACATTTTATTTTGAGGTAGGTAATAAGAAATTAGTTCTTTGTCTGTTATTTAGTTAACATTTTATTTTGAGGTAGGTAAAAAGAAATTAGTTCTTTGTCTGTTATTTAGTTAACATTTTATTTTGAGGTAGGTAATAAGAATTTAGTTCATTCGTGTTTTGGCTTGGGTAGACACTGTCTTAAATGTCTATATGACGCATCGTCACTGAACTCTTCCTACGGTTTCCCATAAGAGAACACATAATATGCAAAAAAAAACAAAATAAATCAGAACAACAGTATCAACCGTCTTGCCTTCCAATACTGCGAGTCGCCGACTAGGAATTGAAGATGCAAGAAAGGCAATGGCGAAGCATTTTATAAAAAATTATAATACTGCTGCAGTTTTTCGGTCCTTGATCCATATCTATCTCTCTTCAAAACTCAAGCCAGATTATTTTTTCAATCAGTAAGAAGAAGGAGAATACTGAAGTAGATCAGATTGGCCAATATAATCATATTTCAAGTATACATATATTAAGAAACTAGCCGAACGTATCCTTGGTAAAATTGCGTATCGGCCCCCATGGCAGAAACTTTTCAATATTTACGCCTTTTCAACTGTAATTACACCGCTATGTGTGAAAAAAATTATCCTGTATACGTTCTCATTAAAAAAATTTCGCTAGTTCTAAAACCAAACCATTAAGCAACCACACCACATTTAATTTATATCATCCGACACAAAATATTTGTAGATATGAAGCTGCACAGTAATAAATTTATTCCATTATTTCAAAATTTCAATGTGCTATACGCTTGCAACTTAAAAACTATGCAAGTTTTAGAAAATATCTTTAGCCAAAATTACCGTTAATTTTATTTTGGCCAAAGATATTTTCTAAAACTTGCATAGTTTTTAAGTTGCAAGTGTATAGCACATTGAAATTTTGAAATAATGGAATAAATTTAATTTTAAGTTGCAAGCGAAAGAGTAGCAGAAAAACAAAGTTTTTGGAAATTTGCAAAATGTTGGTCATTAAGAGCGCTCTTACAGCCGCCAAACTAATAAGCCGAACAACGAATTGTAGGTATGTAGGTACGCTTTTACAGGAATATTAAGCTTCTTTTTTTATTGTAGCATAAGATAAAAATGAACACGAGCAGTCTAGCTGCTCGTCACTTAAAACCCCACTCACCTGAGCTTGGCTAGCCCTCCTCGGAAACCACTCTAAGGTGCGTGGGAATGATTAGGTTAGCGAAAATCGCATAAGGTAGATAGGGTAGCGACATGGTCGCATAAGATTTAATAATAAATAAAGAACTGACTTTTAAGCTGAACGGTTGAAACGGTAATGTGTTGACTTATATATACACTACATGGCGATCCTGCCATCTACACCCAAAAGAGTACAAATAGAGTCCATAAAAAAAAGATTTGTATCATCATCATCATTTTCGGATGCCGCTTATCCCTTAAAAGGGTCGCGTAGCGAGGGTGGCTAAATGGTCCTTCCATCTTTCTCGATCCTCCGCCACCAACTCAAGAGACTCCGGCGCAATCCCCAGGCGGGACTCAGTGAGGTTCTTTACCTGATCCCACCACCTGTTTCTTGGCCTACCAGGGTGGCGACGCGCTCGCATCTCGGCTAGCATGACCTGTCTAGGAAGTCTGTCAGGGGGCATGCGAACAACGTGTACAAACCATCGAAGAATCGATCGCTCAACTCGGAGCAGTAGCTGCTCAACATTAAGATTCCCACGAATACTGACGTATCTCACTCTATCCCTAAGAGTAATACCAGCAACGCACCTCAGGAATCTCATTTCAGCAGCTTGTACCCGCGATCTTATTCTTTCGGTCATTGCCCAAATTTCATGACCATAGATGAGGGTCGGAACGAACACTGAAATAAAAACTGAGATCTTTGCTTTCACTCCAAGCTCAGTTTACTATTGCTCCAGCTTGGCTTATTCTACAGGACAACTCAGTATCACTCCTTCCATCTTTCGTGAAAAAGACCCTGAGATACTTAAACTTCTCCACCTGCTTTAATGGAACTCAATTTATGTGCAGGGTACACTGCACTGGAGTTCGGGAAACAACCATCACTTCCGATTTGTTTACGTTTACTTTCATCCCAGCATCACCACAGACGGCTGCAAACCTATGCAGTGCTCGTTGAAGTTCCTCTTTGGATGATGCAAGGATGGCCAAATCATCTGCGAAAAGCAGATGGCTCATCCTGATGCCAGCCAATTCGAAACATTGCTCGCCAAGACTACGCTTCACCATCCAGTCCATATATGCTATGAAAAGGAGCGGCGACAGAACACAGCCCTGGCGAATTCCAACGCTCACATCAAAAGGACGGATGTTGACCCCATTTATCCGTACACAGCTTCTGCAGTTTCCATACAAAGACTGGATGGCTCTCAGCAGAGGCCCACTTAGCGCATAGTCCTGCAAAACTCTCCACAGAGTATCCCGAGAGACTCGGTCATATGCCTTTTCCAGATCTACGAAACACGCACAGACCGGTTTGGCATATTCCCGGGCCTTCTCAAGAATAACCTTCAGAGTAAAAAGCTGGTCGGTTGTGCCTCTGCCAGGCCGAAAGCCGCACTGTTCTTCCCGTAACAAAGGCCCGATTACAGCTCTGGAATACGTTTCCAACACCTTCGCGAATACTTTTCCCGGAAGACTCAAGAGAGATATGCCCCTATAGTTGGCGCAATCTCTCCTGTTCCCTTTTTTGAAAATGGGCACTTTAACTCCCGTTTGCCGATCGCTTGGTGCCTTCCCGCTAGCCCAGGCCACCTTAATGGCACGTGTTAGCCATTTAACACCCTCTTCACCCATTGCCTTGAGCATTTCTGGCCGGATTTCATCAACTCCAGCAGACTTGCCAACTTTTAGCGATTTAATCGCTTTAGTGACTTCGTCTACTGTGGGACTATTCTCCGCCCTTATCTCGTCAGCAGTGGGAATGCCATCTTCAATGCACTGTTGGGGCTTGAGCAACTCCGAAAAGTGCTCTCTCCATCTGCGCAAGACATCGCTCTCACTTGAAAGAAGTGTACCGTCCTTGGATTTAACCCCTTGGATGATATTTAACTTCCTTCCTCTGAGCCGGCGAATGGTCTGCCAAAATATCTTGTTTGCAGATCTGTAATCGTGCTCCAACTTCTCGCCGAACTTTTTCCATGACTGTTCCTTGGCTGTTCTGACTGCCAGATTGGAAGTCCTTCGCGCCTCATTGTACCGGGCTCGAGAAGTTGAGTTTCTACATTGGATCCACACAATGTAGGCTCTCTTCTTCTCTCTGATGGCTTCTTGAACTCCAGGCGTTTTAAACCAAGCAGTCCTTTTCTCACCACCAGCCGCTACCTCAAGCCGCTTCACTCCACAAACATTTCCTGCAGAGGCAATGACTGCCGATAAAAACAGCTGCCATTCCTCCTCTACATTCAAAAGGTCAGTTGGAATTTGTTCAAACTTCTCCGAATCATGCTGAGCAAAGCGCTCTCTGAAATCAGAGTTCGCATCCTGCAACCGTTCCCACCGTATGCGGGTCACCAGTCTTGGTTTTTGCCTGGGTGGCAAAGGAATACTGTCATTGAAAAACAATTTACACAGCACTAAGTGGTGATCAGTTGACAACTCAGCTTCCCTGAAAACTCGAACATCACAAATCATTCTTTAAACACACGATGGTACAACAAAGAAATCAATCAGTGACCTCTGATTTAAACTGTGCTTGTACCATATGTATTTGTGAATGTCTTTGTGTGGGAAAAAGGTGTTCATGAAGGACAAGCCATATGCACAGCAAAAGACCAACAACTTCCCTCCGTTCCTGATCACCGTGCCTCCCGATCACACTCCTCCAAGTACTGTCGTCCGTACCCACATGTGCATTGAAGTCACCCATCAGGAGAAAGAAGTCCATTTCTGCCACTCTGTCCAGGGCAGCATAAACTTCGTTCAAAAAGGACTCATACTCTGACTCTCGATATGGTGCATAAACCTGAACCAGAGCCAGAGTGGATCGTTCAAGCTTAAGCTTTAAGATCAGAATCCTTCCCCCTAACGGAATGACATCGAATACATTTTCTGACAACTGGGGGCTTGTGAGTATCCCCACACCCGCCTTTGCCGGCATGTGATTTGGGACGCCAGACCAGAAGAGCTTCCACCCATCATCGAAGTCTTTGGTTCCAGAACCCTTCCACTTAGTTGAGGAGATGCCAGTTGCATCGAGCTGATACTTTTTGGCCTCCTCAACCAGTTCAAGTTCCTTCTTCGCTAGCGACGAGACATTCCACGTACCAATTTTGAGTTGGTACCGTTGTCGGTTAGTAGAGTTTCCACTTAAGCCCTGATTTTGACTTGGCGCTGTCCCCCTCCGCCCCCCATAATGGATAGCGGCACCATTGACGGGCTGCTCGTAACTTCTTCGGGTTAAACCCGGTCGGATGCCGAGCGGGACCTTCCGACCACCAAGCGCTCGCATGCTGACACCCCTCAAGCCTAGCTCCAAAGGGTGCCCTGGATTACCAGGATCAGCAAATATCCGAGGCTGTTTTCATTTTCTTTTGATGGTTGGGGGGGTGCATTTTATACCTAGCTGCCAGGCTTCAATTCGGCCGATCCTAACCCGGACAACAGACGCCGACCAGGAAGCCGCTCGTCCCGAGGCAGACGCTTTTGGATTTCTGTTATTTGAAATTCAGCCGTCGCTCTGGGATCAGACACTACCAACGAGCCGCACAATATGTATCAGACGCTGCTGGATTTTATTTAAGCTTTCGGGTTCATCTTTTTCAGTTATAACTTTACTGCCAAGGGTGGCCCCACAAGGAGTTTATACTCCTGGACAGCATTACTTATGCCTGAAGATTACTTCCTCCAGTGGATTTTATTTGGCTCTTACGACAGGCATACCTTACCTCAAGGCTTTTCTTAAACACGACCTTGCAGGGTGTAAAAGAATTTATATGTTTATATGTTCATATAAAAGATTTATATGTTTTATATATTAACATATTCAATTCATATCACTAATGAATTTAAATAGACCAAAGTGCATGTTAAGAAATCTAATCATAACCAGTGCTTCACCGTCGGCCGTAAGAAATAAAATAAAATCTACAATTTAATTCAGTGCATCCCAAACGCTACAATATCATTCCGTGATAACTATGAAAGCAAGAAAAAAAAATGCCTATACATATGTATATTAATGCAACTCACCACACCAGTGCTAGTGAAGAGTACACACAATAAGCGTTCGCCAGCTCTTAAACTTACGTAAACGTAGCAGAAACGCACACCAGGAGCAAACAGCAACCATTCAAGTTAGTAATTAAGTTTTAAGTTAATTAAGTATATTTTTCTCTTGGCAATAATATAGGCAAAACTACTTCAAAATTAGAGAAACCAAACGCCAACGGTTAATAAGGTGGAAATTAATGAAAAAGGCATAAATTGCGAAGCCTATTTCATAATTATAATAGTTCTTTTGGCCCTTAACTTATTAATTAAAATATACTCTTGGCATAAGAAATCACTAAAAAAAACTTGCATGGCGACAGTTGCGTCTCTCGCACAAGTTTTTGGAAATTTGCAAAATGTTGGTCATTAAGAGCGCTCTTACAGCCGCCAAACTAATAAGCCGAACAACGAATTGTAGGTATGTAGGTACGCTTTTACAGGAATATTAAGCTTCTTTTTTTATTGTAGCATAAGATAAAAATGAACACGAGCAGTCTAGCTGCTCGTCACTTGAAACCCCACTCACCTGAGCTTGGCTAGCCCTCCGTTGATTTATTTCTTGGTTACCGATCGTCTGGAATCGGAAACCACTCTAAGGTGCGTGGGAATGATTAGGTTAGAGAAAGTCGCATAAGGTAGATAGGGTAGCGACATGGTCGCATAAGATTTAATAATAAATAAAGAACTGACTTTTAAGCCGAACGGTTGAAACGGTAGTGTGTTGACTTATATACACACTACATGGCGATCCTGCCATCTACACCCAAAAGAGTACCAATAGAGTCCATAAAAAAAGATTTATATCATCATCATCATTTTCGGATGCCGCTTATCCTTTAAAAGGGTCGCGTAGCGAGGGTGGCTAAATGGTCCTTCCATCTTTCTCGATCCTCCGCCACCAACTCAAGAGACTCCGGCGCAATCCCCAGGCGGGACTCATAGAGGTCTCAGAGAGGTCTTTACCTGATCCCACCACCTGTTTCTTGGCCTACCAGGGGGGCGACGCGCTCGCATCTCGGCTAGCATGACCTGTCTAAGAAGTCTGTCAGGGGGCATGCGAACAACGTGTACAAACCATCGAAGAATCGATCGCTCAACTCGGAGCAGTAGCTGCTCAACATTAAGATTCCCACGAATACTGACGTATCTCACTCTATCCCTAAGAGTAATACCAGCAACGCACCTCAGGAATCTCATTTCGGCAGCTTGTACCCGCGATCTAATTCTTTCGGTCATTACCCAAATTTCATGACCATAGATGAGGGTCGGAACGAACACTGAATTAAAAACTGAGATCTTTGCTTTCACTCCAAGCTCAGTTTACTATTGCTCCCGCTTTGCTTATTCTACAGGACAACTCAGTATCACTCCTTCCATCTTTCGTGAAAAAGACCCTGAGATACTTAAACTTCTCCACCTGCTTTAATGGAACTCCATTTATGTGCAGGGTACACTGCACTGGAGTTCGGGAAACAACCATCACTTCCGATTTGTTCACGTTTACTTTCATCCCAGCATCACCACAGACGGCTGCAAACCTATGCAGTGCTCGTTGAAGTTCCTCTTTGGATGATGCAAGGATGGCCAAATCATCTGCGAAAAGCAGATGGCTCATCCTGATGCCAGCCACTTCGAAACATTGCTCGCCAAGACTGCGCTTCACCATCCAGTCCATATATGCTATGAAAAGGAGCGGCGACAGAACACAGCCCTGGCGAATTCCAACGCGCAAATCAAAAGGACGGATGTTGACCCCATTTATCCGTACACAGCTTCTGCAGTTTCCATACAAAGACTGGATGGCTCTCAGCAGAGGCCCACTTAGCGCATAGTCCTGCAAAACTCTCCACAGAGTATCCCGAGAGACTCCGAGAGACTCGGTCATATGCCTTTTCCAGATCTACGAAACACGCACAGACCGGTTTGGCATATTCCCGGGCCTTCTCAAGAATAACCTTCAGAGTAAAAAGCTGGTCGGTTGTGCCTCTGCCAGGCCGAAAGCCACACTGTTCTTCCCGTAACAAAGGCTCAATTACAGCTCTGGAATGCGTTTCCAACACCTTCGCGAATACTTTTCCCGGAAGACTCAAGAGAGATATGCCCCTATAGTTGGCGCAATCTCTCCTGTTCCCTTTTTTGAAAATGGGCACTTTAACTCCCGTTTGCCGATCGCTTGGTGCCTTCCCGCTATCCCAGGCCACCTTAATGACACGTGTTAGCCATTTAACACCCTCTTCACCCATTGCCTTGAGCATTTCTGGCCGGATTTCATCAACTCCAACAGACTTGCCAACTTTTAGCGATTTAATCGCTTTAATGACTTCGTGTACTGTGGGACTATTCTCCGCCCTTATCTCGTCAGCAGTGGGAATGCCATCTTCAGTGCCCTGTTGGGGCTTGAGCAACTCCGAAAAGTGCTCTCTCCATCTGCGCAAGACATCGCTCTCATTTGAAAGAAGTGTACCGTCCTTGGATTTAACCTTTTGAATGATATTTAGCTTCCTTCCTCTGAGCCGGCGAATGGTCTGCCAAAACATCGTGTTTGCAGATCTGTAATCGTGCTCCAACTTCTTGCCGAACTTTTTCCATGACTGTTCCTTGGCTGTTCTGACTGCCAGATTGGAAGTCCTTCGCGCCTCATTGTACCGGGCTCGAGAAGTTGAGTTTCTACATTGGATCCACACAATGTAGGCTCTCTTCTTCTCTCTGATGGCTTCTTGAACTCCAGGCATTTTAAACCAAGCAGTCCTTTTCTCACCACCAGCCGCTACCTCAAGCCGCTTCAATCCACAAACATTTCCTGCAGAGGCAATGACTGCCGATAAAAACAGCTGCCATTCCTCCTCTACATTCAAAAGGTCAGTTGGAATTTGTTCGAACTTCTCCGAAACATGCTGAGCAAAGCGCTCTCTGAAATCAGAGTCAGCATCCTGCAACCGTTCCCACCGTATGCGGGTCACCAGTCTTGGTTTTCGCCTGGGTGGCAAAGGAATACTGTCATTGAAAAACAATTTACACAGCACTAAGTGGTGATCAGTTGACAACTCAGCTTCCCTGAAAACTCGAACATCACAAATCATTCTTTAAACACACGATGGTACAACAAAGAAATCAATCCGTGACCTCTGATTTAAACTGTGCTTGTACCATGCGTATTTGTGAATGTCTTTGTGTGGGAAAAAGGTGTTCATGAAGGACAAGCCATATGCACAGCAAAAGTCCAACAACTTCCCTCCGTTCCTGATCACCGTGCCTCCCGATCACACTCCTCCAAGTACTGTCGTCCGTACCCACATGTGCATTGAAGTCACCCATCAGGAGAAAGAAGTCCATTTCTGCCACTCTGTCCAGGGCAGCATCAACTTCGTTCAAAAAGGACTCATACTCTGACTCTCGATTTGGTGCATAAACCTGAACCAGAGCCAGAGTGGATCGTTCAAGCTTAAGCTTTAAGATCAGAATCCTTCCCCTTAACGGAATGACATCGAATACATTTTCTGACAACTGGGGGCTTGTGAGTATCCCCACACCCGCCTTTGCCGGCATGTGATTTGGGACGCCAGACCAGAAGAGCTTCCACCCATCAACGAAGTCTTTGGTTCCAGAACCCTTCCACTTAGTTGAGGAGATGCCAGTTGCATCGAGCTGATACTTTTTGGCCTCCTCAACCAGTTCAAGTTCCTTCTTCGTTAGCGACGAGACATTCCACGTACCAATTTTGAGTTGGTGCCGTTGTCGGTTAGTAGAGTTTCCACTTAAGCCCTCATTTTGACTTGGCGCTGTCCCCCTCCGCCCCCCATAATGGATAGCGGCACCATTGACGGGCTGCTCGTAACTTCTTCGGGTTAAACCCGGGCGGATGCCGAGCGGGACCTTCCGACCACCAAGCGCTCGCATGCTGACACCCCTCAGGCCTAGCTCCAAAGGATCCCCTGGATTACCAGGATCAGCAAATATCCGAGGCTGTTTTCATTTTCTTTTCATGGTTGGGGGGGGGGGGGTGCATTTTATACCTAGCTGCCAGGGTTAAGTTTGGCCGATCCTAACCCGGAACACAGACGCCGACCAGGAAGCCGCTCGTCCGGAGACAGACGCTTTTGGATTTCTGTTATTTGAAATTCAGCCGTCGCTCTGGGATCAGACACTACCAACGAGCCGCACAATATGTATCAGACGCTGCTGGATTTTATTTAAGCTTTCGGGTTCATCTTTTTCAGTTATAACTTTACTGCCAAGGGTGGCCCCACAAGGAGTTTATACTTCTGGACAGCATTACTTATGCCTGAAGATTACTTCCTCCAGTGGATTTTAGTCGGCTCTTACGACAGGCATACCTTACCTCAAGGCTATTCTTAAACACGACCTTGCAGGGTGTATATTAGTACACCCTGCAAGGGTGTATAAGTATATAAGTATGTTTTTCTCTTGGACATAATATGGGCAAAACTACTTCAAAATTAGAGAAACCAAACGCCAACGTGGTTAATAAGGTGGAAATTAATGAAAAAGGCATAAATTGCGAAGCCTATTTCATAATTATTAGTTAGTTCTTTTGGCCCTTAACTTATTAATTAAAATATACTCTTGGCATAAGAAATCACTAAAAAAAGCTTACATGGCGACAGCTGCGTCTCTCGCACAAATTTAATCTTGGTTTTCATGACTAGCGCAAATAAGTGGGTACCTACATTAATATATGTGTATATTATTTTTTTTTATAAATGGAATGGCTAAAAATCCAATAAAAAGTTCAAGAAAATAGGGAAGTTCTCGATAAATCAAGTAAATGTATAAACGTCAATAGGTCTGTAGGTCAGGAAACTCTGGACAGGCATCTTCAAATATTGATAGGTAAATAAGGAAGCCTGCAAGGTCAGGTTTAAGAATAGCCTTGAGGTAAGGTATGCCTGTCGTAAGAGCCGACTGAAATCCACTGGAGGAAATAATCATCAGGCATAAGTGATACTGTCCAGGAGTATAAACTCCTTGTGGGGCCACCCTTGGCAGTAAAATTGTAGCTGAAAAAGATGAACCCGAAGGTTTTAATAAAATCCAGCAGCGTCTGTTACATATTGTGCGGCTTGTTGGTCAGCGTCTGATCCCAGAGGGACGGCTGAACTTCAAATAACAGAAATCCAGGAGCGTCCGTTTCGGAACGAGCGGCTTCCTGGTCGGCGTCTGTTGTCCGGGCTAGGATCGGCCGAATTTAAACCTGGCAGCTAGGTATAAGCTCTTCTGGTCTGGCGTCCCAAATCACATGACTGCACAGGCGAGTGTGGGGATACTCATAAGCCCCCGGTTGTCAGAAAATGTATTCGATGTCATTCCGTTAGGGGGAAGGATTCTGATCTTAAAGCCTAGTCAGCAGGATGCTGACTCTGATTTCAGGGAGCGTTTTGCACAGCATGTTTCGGAGAAGTTTGAACAAATTCCAACTGACCTTTTGAATGTAGGCGAGGAATGGCAGGAAATGTTTGTGGAGTGAAGCGGCTTGGGGTAGCGGCTGATGGTGAGAAAAGAACTGCTTGGTTTAAAACGCCTGGAGTTCAAGAAGCCATCAGAGAGAAGAAGAGAGCCTACATTGCGTAGATACTTACTTACTTACTTAAGGTGGCACTACAGTCCGGGGTGGACCTGGGCCTCAGCCAACAAGCTTTGCCAGCCAGCTCTGTCTCTAGCTAGCCGGCTCCAGTTTCGCACGCGAAGTTGGCTGAGGTCCCCTTCCACTTGCGTGCGCCACCTGAGTTTCGGTGCTCCTCTACCGCGTCGTCCCTGCGGTGTGGATTCGAAGATTTTCCGGGCCGGGGCGTTGGTGTCCACCCGCTCTAGATAACCCAGCCATCGTAGACGTTGTGTTTTGACTCTTTTGGCTAGGTCGGTATCGCTGTACAGCCCGTACAGTTCGATGTTATATCTCCTCCTCCACTCTCCGTCTATGCAGACGGGACCGTAAATCGTCCGAAGAATTTTCCTCTCGAAGCTGCCTAAAGTGTTTTCATCCGCCTTTGACAGGGTCCATGCTTCTGCACCGTAAAGCAGGACTGGGATGATGAGGGTCTTATACATGGACACTTTAGTTGCTCGAGAGAGGGCTTTGCTACTCAATTGCCTTCTTAGCCCAAAGAAACAGCGATTGGCAAGAGTTATCCTTCGTTTGATTTCAGCGCTGGTGTCATTGTCTGAATTGATAGCGGAACCCAGGTAGACAAAGTCCCTAACTACCTCAAAGTTATAGCTGTCGATGGTGATGTTTTGTCCAAGACGTCGGTGTTGGGTGTCTTTTTTTGATGACAGCATATACTTGGTTTTGCCCTCATTGACTGCTAAACCCATATTCGCCGCTTCCGTCCCAATACTCACGAAGGCTTCACTGACATCACGCTTTGTTCTTCCGATTATGTCAATGTCGTCTGCGTATGCAAGTAGTTGAACGGACTTTTGAAAGATTGTACCTCTGGTGTTGGCGCGAGAGTTCTGCACAATTCTCTCAAGTATGATGTTAAAGAAGTCGCATGACAGCGCGTCGCCTTGTCTAAATCCTTTTTTGACATCAAAGGGGTCGGTGAGGTCTTTGCCGACCTTGACGGAACAGCGTGAGTTTTCCATCGTCATCCTGCACAGACTGACGAGTTTGGCAGGGATGCCAAAACTAGACATTGCGCTATATAGCTCGTCTCTATAGATGCTGTCATACGCGGCCTTGAAATCGATGAAGAGGTGGTGTGTATCGATTTGGAATTCCAGGGTTTTCTCCAAGATCTGCCGCAGTGTGAATATTTGATCGATGGTGGACTTTCCTGGCCTAAAGCCACACTGATATGTGCCTATCAGATTGTTGACAAACGGCTTCAGGCGTTCACACAGTACAGCAGAAAAGATCTTGTATGCGATGTTAAGAAGACTTATGCCTCTGTAGTTGGCACAACTCAGAGGGTCTCCTTTCTTCATACTTTTTGCCTAAGTCTGCCTCCAACAACGAAACCACATCTAAATAGATGTCGATAGATGTCGCAGTTTTTCATCCTTCTTTTGCCCGTCCCACCGCATTTCTTGGATGGCAGTAATGTTTGCCTTGCGAAAGGGCCTCCGCTAGTTGCTCGGCTGCACGTGGTCTGTTAAGGGACCTAACATTCCACGTGCAGATCCGGAGCTCGTTGTCCTTTTCTCGTTTGCATTGGTCGTCAACAGTAAATCTGTCCGAATCCGAGGCTTGTTTCTGCTTCGTGACTGGTGTTTCTTTACGTGGCCGGGAAGTCACCCCGACGGCACGACCCCCAACCTGGAGGACCAGATCCTTTGCTTAGCTCTAAGGACGGAGAGCCGGATAGCCCGTTCCTTATAGGCCTGAGCTCCGAATACGTCGTAGTAGCCCATATCAGGTGTTCACTAAGTAGTTCGGCCTGACTGGAACTATGGACGCCACCGTTGATTCCATCTGGGGAATTCCTCCGCTGCCGTCCGGATGCAAGGAGAAGTGCCTTAGTGGGAACACTCCTCCCCCCCTCTCTCGTCTGCTATCCCCAACAACCTTTCAATCTCCAGTTGAGGTACTAGGCACCCGGTGTTCACCACGGGGAGGTGAGAGTAGGAGTAGATAGACAGAGGTGGGTTTAGAAAACCTGTGGATGCTTGTATCCTCTTGAGTGCACATGTCTATCCTTTGACCACCACATTGCTTAGATCCAATGTAGAAACTCAACTTCTCGAGCCCGGTATAATGAGGCGCGAAGAACTTCCAATCTGGCAGTCAGAACAGCCAAGGAACAGTCATGGAAAAAGTTCGGCGAGAAGTTGGAGCACGATTACAGATCTGCAACCAAGATATTTTGGCAGACCATTTGCCGGCTAAGAAAAAGGACGCTAAATATCACTCAAGGATACACTTCTTTCAAATGAGAGCGATGTCTTGCGCAGATGGAGAGAGCACTTTTCGGAGTTGCTCAACCCCCAACAGGGCACTGAAGATGGCATTCCCACTGCTGACGAGATAAGGGCGGAGAATAGTCCCACAGTAGACGAAGTCACTGAATCACTGAAGCGATTAAATCGCTAAAAGTTGGCAAGTCTGCTGGAGTTAATGAAATTCGGTCAGAAATGCTCAAGGCAATGGGTAAAGAGGGTATTAAATGGCTAACACGTGTCATAGCGGGAGCGCACCTAGCGATTGGCAAACGGGAGTTATAGTGCCCGTTTTCAAAAAAGGAACAGGAGAGATTGCGCCAATTATAGGGGCGAAGGTGTTGGAAACGCGTTTCAGAGCTGTAATCGTGCCTTTGTTACGGTAAGAACAGTGCGGCTTTCGGCCTGGCAGAGGCACAACCGACCAGCTTTTTACTCTGAAGGTGACCGCGCGATATGCATTTGATAAATAAGCACACGACCGTCTTCTTTCAAAGCTTAGAAGACCTGAGCCGAAAAGCGCACTCAGCAAAAAAAGCGTGTGAACAGAATTTGGAATGTATGAAATGAAATAAGATGAGGCGAGAAGCGCACTCAGCAAAGGTGTGTGAAAATAATTTTAACATATGAGCTTATAGATATACATAGTAAGTTTATATAGATACATATACATAATTATACATATTCAAGTCTACTGCGTAGACATTCTGCCGCCTCCCAAGACAGCGTCGTTCGGTGGAATGGTTATCCTCACAGAAGGTGAGGATCCGTCGTCATCTGCTTCGAGCATGAACTCTGCTCTGGCTTCAGTAAGTTTGGTTGTTCTTTCATTGGAATAATATTGTCGAATACACCTCCAGACAGCAATGCCCAGTAACACTGTTAAAATCGATACACCTGCTACTGTTGAGTGGTGGGCCACAGTGCGCCAATCTGTGACGGTCTCTTCAGAGTTGGTCTCCTCGATGGTGCTTAACTTCTCCCATGTATCGTCTGTTGAGAGAAAAGATTCTTTCGACCTTAATCTGTAATTAGATGCATTAGATATATCGGACAAGGTAAAGTTCAGAGGCTTGATAAAAGTCATTTGGATGTCAATTTTTGGATTTCTTTCTGACATTAACACGCTTCCCCGGGTTCTGATGATACAAGATTGGTTAAGGTGTAGGATGCCGACTCCGTCTAACGACATTTCTTCCCTTTGTCCATCGCAAATTATCGCAGCTTCAGAGGTCTTACTTGCTACAAACAACCAATTGTGGAATATGGAGTATGGAAGGAGTAAGGAATATGGAATTTCCTCAGTGGGCAAACGCTTGTTGATTTAGTTTTGTACAGATGCTCGATGACACAGTTATCGTTTATGCCCATTTGACTCACTACTCCTGGATTACAGAGAAACGTGAACTTCTTGAGCAAACTGCACGCGTTCAGTTCATAATCGGACACGGTAAAGTACTGCTGGTTATTATAGTCGACAGCCAAGAAAAATGACGACACCTCAGGTACAGCATATTCGTTTGCCTTGATTTTATAAGGCACAGGAGTTATTTTGATTAAGTCGTAATCTGATGCCTCTGTTATATAAAGGAAGCCGCTTACTGTAATGTGCGTTCCGTTATGGCTAACTTCTATTCGGTTGGAGGGCTTTTCTATAATATTTAACTTAATTGGAAGTTTTGACGAAACATTCTTAATAACAACATGCAATTGGCCTGGTGTTATAAACTCCAAAAAAGTTCCTGAATGTGCAGCTTTTAACTTAATGTATTTGAGTTCCATTTCGTTTAAGATATCGATTGATAGTTGGTAAGCAGCAATAATTTGTAATCCAACCTTGTTAGCATCCACTTCTTCACTGACTTCAGAAATTACGTTATTTAGTTTGTGGGTTATTACGTCCAATCTTTCCTTGGTTTTGGACTGAATTTCATTTATTGTCTTTGTGGTTGACATCATGAGTGTGTGTTGTTGGTGAATAGATTTTCTTAAAAGTTCTTGGTTATAATCTAGATCGTCAATGCTAGCGTATACCTCATCGTTAACTCCAAACACCATCTCCAAAAGTTTTCCGTATAATCCACGCTTCGATCGAATTCTGTACTGCTCATTAAAAGTTGCTCTTAGCACACATAGCTCCCGCCGTATGGAGATTTCCTTTTCCTTCAGATGATTCAGCAGAGTGTCGCAATGGATTTCGGTTGAAAAGCTACAAGATTTTTCCATTTTGCGTACAATTTCCTCGGCTTTCCTGTATTCGTCCGTTAATTTTTAGACTAGAAACAACTTCTACTTTCAGGGTTCCACGGCTGATCTTCACCTTTCCAGCCTGCTCCACGTATAGTCCGGGTTGCGGGCGTTTAATTACATAATCGGCATGGCCCTGAGTCAAACAACCGAATATCAGTAACAAATTCATGAGGATGTAACTAAGTCTCGATATATTCTTTTGTTTTGGATATACAGTTTCAATCCGTTTAGTGTGTACTTAGTTAGTATTCGTGGTATTGGCTGTTTGTTTACCATCTTTAGTCTGTTCCTTTTCCAGAGGAAGTGGACAAAGTTTCACAATGGGTCGTTTGCATATGGCTTTTCCCTTTGTTCTTAGAGTAACGACTCTTACCACCCCATCTTCCCCTGGGTGCACCTGTGTTACACGAGCTAGAGGCCATCTTGTTGCTGGAAACTTTTCATCTTTGATAAGCACAATTTCTCCTACCTTGACGTTATCGTTGCCCTAACGCCACTTTGATCGTTGCTGAAGTCTTGTCAAGTATTCATTTTGCCACTTTTTCCAAAACTGTTGATACATTTTCTGTACCAATTTCCATCTTGTCAAACTATTAGTGCCTATATCCAATTTACTTGGCTCCAATGGGGTCACCAAAGCTTGCCCGATTAAAAAGTGTGCGGGTGTTAGCACTTCAATGTCTTCTGGATCATCAGCTACTGGACACAGTGGACGAGAATTCAAACATGCTTCAATTTGCGTGAATAGTGTACTTATTTCCTCAAACGTCAGCGTTGTGTCACCTATTATGCGCCGTAGATGGTATTTGACCGATTTAACTCCTGCTTCCCATAATCCTCCGAGGTAAAAAGCTGCCGCGGGAACGAAATGCCATTGCGGACCCTTTATGCTTGGGCTCAAAGCACTGCAAGTGATTTAGCTTAATGCTTTTCTCAGATCTTTTTCGAGAACTCTATTTGCTCCTACTAGTGTTGTGCCATTATCGCTATACATGTCCGTCGGAAGGCCTCTTCTTGAAGTTAATCTTCTAAACGCCGCTAAGAAAGCTTAATTCGTAAGGTCTGAAACTGCTTCAAAATGTATGGCTTTTGTGCAAAAGCAGACAAATATGGCTATGTTACCCTTATACGATTTAAAGCCTCTGCCCTTTGTTGTTCGTATTTGTATTGGCCCTGCATAGTCTATTCCGGTATATGTGAATGGTTTAGATGGCCGTACACGCGGTCCAGGTAGATCTCCCATTATGTTACTTAGGTTCTGCGCTTTGAATCTGCAGCATTTGACGCATTTCCTAAGGACCTGTCTTACTCGACTTCTTGCATGTAGTATCCAGAATTTTCGTCTTGTGTATGCTAACGTTGCTTCGTTGCCACCATGAAGTGTTGTAAGATGTGCATCGTTTATTACAAGTTCAGTAACGAACTCTTTACTTGGAAGTATAATTGGATGCTTCTGGTGATACGGAATGCTAGCGTTACTAAGCCCCCCCCCTACTCTCAAAATACCATTTTCATCTGAAAACGGGTTGAGTGATATCAAAGCACTGGATAAAGGAAGCGATTTATTTTCCTTAAGTAAATGTATTTCAGTGCTGAAATGTTGTTTTTGTATTATAATAAGTATAATAATTAGTGACTTACTTAGCTCATCATAAGTTAAGTAAAGCGTTTTTGGATTTTTAAGTTTTTTACAACCAGCAATAAATCGTTTTGAATAAGCTACCATTCGTGTTAATGTTTGCAAGTCTGAGTATTTATCCAAGATATCCCATCTGCATTCGGTAGTAGTAACAATCATGACCTTGCTCACGCGCTCTTGAAGTTCTTCTACTGTATCGACATCTGCTTTTTCAGTCGTATAAATGCGCCCCGGTTCGCTGAGCCACGATGGTCCCTTCCACCATAAAGTGTTATCGTTCAATAAATGCGGTTCCACACCCCTCGATGCTAAATCTGCAGGATTTTCCTTCGATCTTACATGATGCCAGTCTGTAAGAGCAGTCACTTCACGTATTTTTTTAACCCGCTTTGATACAAAACCTTTCCATCTATCTGTCACACCATTTATCCATGCCAAAGTGATAGTCGAATCGGTCCATGCATGCACTTCAACTTCTTCCCACTGCAGTGCGAGCTTTACTTGTTTTAAAAGGTTAGCTAAAAGTACAGCAGCGCATAACTCAAGCTTTGGTAGTGTGATGTTGTTAATGCTTGATGATTTCAGTGGTGCCACTCTAGTTTTCGAAATCAGAAGCGTTATGTTGCAGGTGTTATTTTCTGTTACAATCTTACTGTATACTACTGCTCCATATGCCTTTTCGGAAGCATCTGAAAAACCATGTATTTCAATTGATTTTGTTAAAGGCTTATAATGAATCCAACGAGGAATGTCTATCTTCTCCACTGTTGGTAACCGACTTCGGAAAGTTGTCCATTTTATTGCCAGTTCACCATCACTTGGTTGGTCCCACGTATATTTTCTTACCCACAGTTCTTGCAGAAAAATTTTTTCCGTAATTATTACCGGTGACAACCAGCCTAATGGATCGTAAAGTTTGGCAAGGTCCGAAAGAATTAATCTTTTTGTAGGCTTCTCCGACAGTTGCTTTGATTTGACTTTAAAGTTAAATATATCCCCCTTAGGATTCCAATATACCCAAGGGTATTGATAGTATTTTCGTTATTTATTTCTATCGTTTCCTGTTTTTGATCGGGGTTTAGATTTACTAAAAGTTCTGGATGGATTACCATTCCATTTTCTTAAGTTGAACCCACCTTTTCTTAGCAACTCGATTAAATCTTTCTGAACGCGTTTTGCTTCTGATAAAGAAGCTGATCCTGACATAAGATCATCTACGTAAAAATCCCTCTTTATTATCTCTGCGATTCTTGGGTAATCTTGTGCCTCGTCTTCAGCCAATTTATGTAACGTTTTTATAGCTAAGTAAGGAGCGGATTTCGTTCCATATGTTATAGTTGTAAGTGCGAATTCTTTTATATTTCCGTTAATTCGATGGTCGCCACAATACTCTTTGATATCGTTGATGGTCGTTATCTATTTTAATCTGTCTATACATTTTTTCAATGTCTGCCGTGTAGACGTATTCGTGCGTTCTCCACCGAAGTACAATGTATTGAAGATCCTGTTGTATGTATTGAATGTAATGTAATGTATTGAACCATTGAGCATTAGTTGATTTAAACTAAGCCCGTTGCTTCTTTTCATTGAAGCGTCGAACACCACACGTGGTTTGGTTGTTGTGCTTTCTTTTCTTATTACAGCCTGGTGCGGCATATAGTACACTTGGTTTGCATTTGTGTACCTGGCTTCATCACTTGTTATTGTCCTCATATGACCTAGGTCCAGGTACTCCTGCATAAATTTGTTGTAATCATTATGTAAATTTGGATTTTTTGTGAACTTTTTCTCCATCTGATACCAACGCGCCATTGCCCTATCCTTAGAATCACCTAAGCTTTGTCCCATGTCGTTAAAAGGAATTTTTACTGTGTAGGTACCATCACTGTTTCTTCTGGTAGTCTGTTGATAAAAGTCTTCACATGTACTGTGTTCGGTTGTTAGTTCTTCGTTCATAGCAGATTCTTCAATCGTCCAGAACATTTTTAGCTCTTCATCTATATTCGTTGTTGTGATCAAGGATATCAAGCTGCGTTCAACTTGACTCTTTATCTCCGCTTTCCCAGAAAGAATCCACCCGAACTTTGTATTTTGCGTTAATATTTCGTTGTTAATCTTATGTATTCCTTATAAGATGATGTCGGTAAAAACGTCTGCTCCAATCAAAATATCAATTGGCCCGGGAGTATCATACATTGGATCTGCTAGAATATAATTTTTGCAGAAGTTATTCCTATTTTTTATTACAATGGATTCATCTGGTTGTGTATTCGTCAATGTTGAGAGTACTAACGCTTCGCAATGTAGTAAAAAAATTGAAGGATATCTCGAAGTAAGTTCCAGTTCTACTTTATTTTTACAAACACCCGCTTTGCATTGTGCCATTCCAGAAATCAGAATGCTTGCTTTGTGTTTAGGGCAGCCCAGTCTCTGAACTGCATCTTCCGTAATGAATGACGCTTGAGAGCCCGGATCTATTAGGGCACGGACAAACTCATATGTGTATTTTGCACTGTTTTTGCTTTTATTAGTGCAGTTGCGAATATGGTCATATTTTCTTGTTTGTTACATGTGGATTCATTTTTTTCTTTTTTACTTGTTGGGTCAGATTGCGATACATGCGTTGAGACATTTTGAGAATTGTTTTTTGCATTTCCTGTAGTTCCCAAATGCAAAAGAGTATGATGTTGTCTGTTGCATGTTACATATTTTGACGTACTGTAACATTTTTCACTTTCCCCATGGTTGAGGCAGTTCTTGCAAATTTTATTCTGTTTTATAAACTGAACTCTTTCTGTGACACTCTTTTCTCGGAAGCCTGAGCATGTATAAATTGTGTGATTGCCTTTGCAGTATTTGCAATTTTTTACTGTTGTGAAATGATTTTTAACCATCCATTTTTGATTTTCATTTGGTCTATTATTATACATAGAATATATAGCTCTTTCTTTTTGTTGTACTCGCTTTTTATTTTCCCCTAGGGCTTCCAGGGACTGAAACCGTGTCTCCAAAAATGACAAAACATCATCAAGTTTTGGTATTTCACGAGGATCCTTTAGGCTTTGTTCGTATAACTTATGCGTTTCTGTATCAACCTTCTTAATTATTATGTGTGCTATTATTCAACCCCATGACTTAGTGTCAACCTTAAGGTTTTTTATTGCATGTAAATGCTCCTGCGTAGTATCGTGTAGTTGTTTTAACATATATGATGACTCGTTCTGTATTATTGGTTGATTCAGAATTGCATCTAAATGTGCAGAGAATATTATGCGTTGGTTGTTGAATCGATTATTCAATAACTCCCATGCCGCGTCGTAGTTTGTCTCTGAGGTAGTAAGATGCTGGATCAGTTTGTTTGCCTCACCTTTAAGTGATGTTTTTAAATAATGCATCTTTTCTACCTTTTCTAATCTTTTATTATTATTGTAATATTTTCGGCCTGGGGTTCGTTGAATAAAACTCAATTTCACTTTTATAATCACACAATGAAACACTTTATTTATCAAACAAACTTATTTAAACTCAGATCACACTGTTATTCAACTTTACTATTTAGAATTCAACACTTTATTTCAACTCAATCACTTTTTACTTTATTACCGATTTTCACAAGTCCACGTTTAAAATATAACTGTCTCGTACGAGCCTGCCACCCATGTATTTATACAAAATTAAGCACCTTCTAGTACGTTCCATACCCCCTTTGGTAATTTTCCATTGGTACTCCTCCGCTGAATTCCAAGGAGGGGAAATCGAAATTCGAACTTCGAATATGACAGCTGCTGTCAGATGACTGGAATGACAGTTGGGTATGTTCGTTTAGTGAATCGAGCGGGTGCGTTTGTAGATTGAATCGATGGGTGCATTCAGGGACTCCTGCGAGTTGTTTTATTTCTTGTCGCCACATAACATTGCCCCCCTCTTAGTTTTGTTCGTCCCGAACAAGTACGTCATCATTGCTTCCGTGGTAGCGATGTAGGCGATCAACATGGACAACTTTCATCTTCGCTCTTGGTCCTCTTTGGATTCGGAATACGACATCATTAATTCGCGTTACAACTTGGTAGGGACCTTCCCAGTCCTTCTGAAGCTTTGGCGATCTTCCCTTTTTACGATGTGGGTTGTAGAGCCATACCAGATCTCCCTCGTTGAACTCGGGTGCCGTTGCTCGCGCATCGTATCTCGTCTTCATGCGGTCGCTTGCAACTTTTATATTGCTTCTGGTTCTCTGGTGGATGTCATTAATCCTTTCTCTAAGGTCAACCACGTAGTCCTCCTCGCATGTTGGGTCTTCAGTGGGAAATCCGAATTTAAGCTCACTGGGTAGCCTGGCAGTTCGTCCAAATAAAACTTCAGATGGAGTGTACCCAGTTGTACTGTGAATAGCGTTTCGATAGGCCATGAGGAATAAAGGTATTCGCCGATCCCAATCCCGTTGATTCTCGTTCACTACTTTGGACAGATGTTCTTTTAGTGTCTTGTTGAAGCGTTCCACCATTCCATCTGATTGCGGGTGAAGAGGTGTGGTCCGTGTCTTCTGTAGTCCGATTGCTGCGCATACTTCCTGGAATATCTTCGACTCGAAGTTTCTTCCCTGGTCGGAATGTAATTCCATTGGCACTCCAAACCTGCACACCCAGTGGTCCACTATCTGATCGACAACGGTTTTCGCTTCTTGATTTGGGATCGCAAATGCCTCGGACCACTTGCTGAAGTAATCGGCAATAACCAGGATGTAACGATTACCGCTTTCAGTTTCCGGAAACGGTCCTGCGATGTCGACGGCGATCCTTTCAAATGGAGCACCCACATTGTACTGGTGCATTTTACCCCTGGTTTTGACTTTGGGTCCCTTACTAGCAGCACAAGTAGAACACTTCCGACACCAACTCTCAACGTCGCTTCTTGCACTCAGCCAATAAAAACGTTCCCGTACTTTTTCCAGGGTTTTGTTGATGCCCAAGTGCCCACCAGACACTCCATCGTGCATTTCCCGTAGAATCTCCTGGACTTTCGACCGTGGAACCACAAGCTGCATCTTAAAGGATTTTCCATCCGGCATTTCCCATTTTCTTCGCAGAACGCCATCTTGTACATGGAGAGAGTCCCACTGCGCCCAATATGCCTTTAATGTGGGACTTCTGTCGGATATATCCCTTGCGCTCGGTTTCTCCATAGATTCCTTCCATGCAAGGATTGGCTCAATGTCAGGGTCTTCTTGTTGTGCGTTGCGAAGTTCCTCAGTACTCCAGCCTTCTGCAGGTTCGGCTCTTATGCTCTGGATAGAAACTACTTCGTCCTTTTCCTCTTGTCGCACACAATGCTTACAATGCTTACAATGCTCACATGGTCTCCGGGATAATGCGTCCGCGTTGCAGTGCAGTCTTCCTTTGCGATGTTGTATCTCGAAGTCATAAGCCTGCAATCGCTCGATCCATCTTGCGACTTGGCCCTCAGGATTTTTAAACTGCAGTAACCATTTGAGCGCGGCGTGGTCGGTACGCAAGATGAACTTCTGGCCGCTCAGGTACTTCTGGAAATGTTTCGTCGCCAGTATTAAAGCAAGGAGTTCTCGCCTGGTAACACAATAATTTCTCTCTGGTCGGGTAAGCACTTTGCTGAAGTATGCTACGACTTTCTCCTGCCCATCGTGTAACTGCGACAATACTGCGCCAACACCCACATTGCTAGCGTCTGCGTCCACAATAAATGTCTTGCCGGGGATGGGGTAAGCTAGTACCGGTGCTTCGCAAAGTCGCTGCTTCAGATGCTGAAAGCTTCTTTCGCACTCACCTGACCATTTAAATTGTCTTCCTTTCTCAGTGAGCTGGTGCAGACACTTTGCAATCCCGGCGAAATCTTTGACGAACCTCCTGTAGTACGTAGCAAGACCGAGAAAGCTCCTTAGCTGGTGTTTGTCCTTGGGAACTGGCCAACTTCTCACAGCTTCGATTTTCTCTGGATCCGTCTTCACGCCATCCGTCGATATCACATGCCCCAGATACTTTACTTCTGCTCTGAAGAGCGCACACTTCTTTGGATTGAGCTTTAAGTGTGCTGCTCGAAGTCGTGAGAAGACCTCCCTCAAGTTGTCGCGATGTTCTGCAAACGTCTTTCCCAAAACGATGACGTCATCCAAATATACCAGACAGGTTTTCCACGTCAGACCATGTAAGACACGTTCCATAAGACGCTCAAAGGTGGCCGGAGCGTTACACAGACCAAATGGCATTACTGTAAACTGCCAAAGCCCATTGCCAGTTGTGAAAGCGGTCTTCTCTTTGTCTTCTGGATGGATCTGTACCTGCCAGTAGCCACTTTTCAGGTCGAGAGTGGAAAACCATTTTGCTCCAGAGAGTGTGTCCAATGTGTCATCTATTCGAGGTAAAGGGTAGCTGTCCTTCTTTGTGACATCATTAAGCCTCCGGTAATCCACGCAGAATCGAGTACTGCCGTCCTTCTTTTTCACCAGTACAACAGGCGACGCCCACGGACTTTTCGAGCTTTCGATCAAACCTTCTCTTTCCATGGTCGATATCATCTCGGCGGCCTCGTCCTGTTTAGCCAACGGAAGTCGTCTGGCAGGTTGGCGGATTGGTCTAGCATCTCCGGTGTCTATGCGGTGTTGTACTAAGTGTGTTCGACCATAGTCTCCATCCTGTGAGGCAAATATATCAGCAAACTCGCCAATTAGATTTTCCGCTATGGTTTGCTGCTCCTGATTTAGCTCACAGTCTCCGAGTATAGTCTTACATACCTCGGCCAATTTAGATGGAGAGACAGGACTTGCAGGCTCACTCTCAGCTATTGTCGAAATGGCTGCAACGGGCACACATCTTCCGATCACCTCTCCTTTTCTGAGCTTAACGGTGCGCTTATTTGGGTTCATCAGTCTTACCGGCACCATGTTATCCCTGGGCTCTGCAAGAATTTTTCCCACGACGTAACTTTTAAATTCACTTTTGTTGTCTGGCTCGATGAGATAGAATCGGTGGTTCCCAGGATCACCCTCCAAACGTGTCCAAAGAACTGTCTCTGAAGAGGGCCGCAGAACTTCATCGCCTCCCAGTATTGCTCGAAGATTCACAGCGTTGTCGTTTCCGTATACCATAGGGATCTCGATGGTTCGATACCTTAGCACCTGCATTCGAAGGTCAAGAATTACCTCGTGTGCCTTCATGAAGTCCACTCCAATGATGCATTCGTCGCATATGTCGGCTACCAAGAATGCATGTGAGAAGGTCAATCCCTCTAGTTGTATCTGTAGCTGCACCTCCCCGTATACTTTCGCCGCTTCTCCTGTAGCTGTCTTCAGACTGTAGCAGCTGGTGTTATGTAGCCATGACGTCTGAACAAGGTCTCTTCGGATGATGGAGGCCGTGGCACCTGTGTCAATAGTGGCCACGCATCTTCTGTTGGCGATGATTGCCTCTACTGTCAGACTCTTGTTGCAGCGTTTTGTTTGCGAGACTTGGATGATGGTCCTGGGAGCGTCGATTCCATCAACCAACTTCTGCCCCGACATCCTGCCAGATGCTTCTTCATTCTGTCTCCTTCTAGCGCAATGTGGGCAACCCGCTTGTCTAACTGAGGCTCGGCACTGTCGCTGCAGGTGTCCCAGTTTGTTACAGTTCCAGCATCTCATTTGTCCCCGAGTGGTGTTCGTGTTTTGCCTTTCGATGTCGATGCGTTGACATGAGCACTCTAGACCAGCCATTTCCCTTATGCGATGGCAACCTTGCGAAGCTTGGTCTGCAGCTTCCATTGTCAGGGCGAATGCTAGTGCTTCAGCGAGAGTCTTCTTACCTGCCATTCTTACAGCCATTTGTAGCTTTCCATCCGCAATGGCATTGGCAAACGCATCGGTTGCCAACTCGTTTATTATCTCCCTGCTGGTGTTGGGATAAGACAAATTCGCTAATCGCTCGATGTCGGCTTGCAACTGTTGAAGCGTCTCACCCCCTGTCTGAACTCTTCGGCGCAACTGGACCCGGTAAACTTGTTGCATGTGGTCGTCGCCAAACCTCATCTCGATGGCCTTCACCATGGCATCATAATCTTTTTGTTTTTCTTCAGGGATGGTCTGCAGCAGTTCGGCAGCTGTTCCTCGGAGCGCAAGCGTGAGAGCAATTGATTTATCTTCGTTGTCCCAGTTGTTTGTCAACGCTGCAGCTTCGAATTGTCTCCTATAAATCGGCCACGATGTTTGGCCATCGAAGACAGGCGGCTGCATTTCTTTGCGTCGTGGACCGTCGGGCAAATATTCTCGCACTTTCTGTTTCTTAACTAGCTCCAGCTCCTTAGCCAGTTGTTCAACTTCCGATTTGACTTCAGTGAATTTTTCCTCCACGCTGTCAATTCTTTGATCTACTGCCTGGAACTTTTCCTCAAAAAACGCATTCTGGGAATCGAGTTTGCTTTCTAGAGCTTTCTTCTGCTCATCGAACTTAGTATCTAGCTTTTCATTGAGAGCGTTCTTTTGTTCTTTTTGGCCGCTCTCCAGCTTCTCGAATTTGTCTTCGAGAGCGCCCTTTTGTTCTTTGAGAGCATTCTTTTGGCTACTCTCCATCTTTTCGAATTTCTCCAGAAGCAACTTCATGAAAGCGGGCATTTCATCGGCAGTACTTACTGCGCTTTGTTGCTGTTCTTCTTGAACTTCGAACAGCGTCGTGTCTGGGTATCCACCTTCCTCGGTAATAGCGTCCTGGAGTCGGAGCAACAATTCCCTTTTTAGCCCCGAAGTCTGGAGGTTTCTTTTACCCAATTCCGCTTTTAACTCAGCTGTCGTCAATTGTTCAATTTTTCGACCCATTTTGAATTGTCTTCACACAATTTTCACAACACAATCTGTTTATGTCTTATATCTGTTCCAGAAAATTCACTCGCGAATAAACAAATCACTGAAACCGTTTTTATAACTAAGTTAATTATAGCTTTATCGCACAATCAGCTTCAATGTATCCGGAATATTCCACAATCAAATTTGTATGAGTCACCGACACTGTTTACACACACGATATCTCTGGAAAATTCCACTGCACAAATAAATCGTTTTAGTCACCGACGCTATTTACGCGCACTTTTTCTAGAAATCTCCACTTAAAACTGTTCCGGAAGATTCCACTGTAGAATTTACCCGCACAATTGTGAGTTTTATCCCCAATTTCTGACACCAATGTAATATTTTCGGCCTGGGGTTCGTTGAATAAAACTCAATTTCACTTTTATAATCACACAATGAAACACTTTATTTATCAAACAAACTTATTTAAACTCAGATCACACTGTTATTCAACTTTACTATTTAGAATTCAACACTTTATTTCAACTCAATCACTTTTTACTTTATTACCGATTTTCACAAGTCCACGTTTAAAATATAACTGTCTCGTACGAGCCTGCCACCCATGTATTTATACAAAATTAAGCACCTTCTAGTACGTTCCATACCCCCTTTGGTAATTTTCCATTGGTACTCCTCCGCTGAATTCCAAGGAGGGGAAATCGAAATTCGAACTTCGAATATGACAGCTGCTGTCAGATGACTGGAATGACAGTTGGGTATGTTCGTTTAGTGAATCGAGCGGGTGCGTTTGTAGATTGAATCGATGGGTGCATTCAGGGACTCCTGCGAGTTGTTTTATTTCTTGTCGCCACATAACATTATGAATAATCTTTTCATATATTTCCTGGAAAGTGATCCAGTTTTTATAATTGCCATCAAAAGCAGGAACGGCAATTGGTAGTAATTTAATTGCCACCAATGGTTTTCTAAGTATTCGTATACTTCTTCCGTAAAGTATTCATTATCAAAGTCTACGTCCGTAGCATGCACCAAAATTTCTTCATGCAGTTCAGTGACATTTTTCCACAATTCCGTTACTTCATTAAGTTTAAACTGATAATAACTTTTCATTTTTGTTTCCGTATTCAGGTTTGTTTCCTCTCTTTTGATGTGTTTTTTAAGTAACGCCATTTTTATCGACTGTTTCTTAGCTCGAAGCTTTTGCTCCTCGCTACTAAATTCTCCACGGCTTTTTGTACTTTCAGCTCCAGCAGCATTATCGTCTTCTGCCACCTCTTCACTGTTTTTAAGTTTTTCTTGTATATCGCTTGTCATTTCAGTGACAACATTTTGAACTTGTTGTCTGAAGTTGTTGGTAAAATATGCATTGGTGCTATATTCTTTTTCTATACCTTGAAGAGTGGTGTGGTTCTCCAAGAACTTCTGCCACAGTTCATTTAACTTAACTAGTTTCCCAGCTAGGTATTTAGTTGTTTTCCTGACACCCCCTTTTTTTTATAATTAGTATATAAGGATTGGATTGACTTACCCAACTCCTGTTGCTCGTTGAATATTTGGTCAGCCATTCTATTCTTCTCTTGTCTTGGATTTGAAGTTTATTTTTCTAGGTTCGCAGTCAAAAAGCAGAATTTTTTCAATTGAATTTCTGAAGATCGAATCTCCCGTTAAAAGTTCACAAGCCACAGTTTTTTCAATTGAATTTCTTAAAATCGAATCTCCCGTTAAAAGTTCACAAGTCACAGTTTTTTCAATTGAATTTCTTACAATCGAATCTCCCGTTAAAAGTTCACAAAACCACAATTTTTTCAATTAAATTTCTCAAAATCGAATCTCCCGTTATGAGTTCACAAACCACAGTTCCGCGTAAAAAGTTAAAAATGGTTTTCTGTATGGTTTTTCGTATTTCCGTATTTTTTTATGTTCCCCGTATTTCCACTTTCAAAGCCGTTTCAAAATTTTTTTCGAAGGACCACTATGACCGCGCGATATACATTTGATAAATAAGCACACGACCGTCTTCTTTCAAAGTTTACAACCGAGTCTTCATTTTTCTAATCATACTTAAAACTAGCTTACAACTACCTGAGCCGAAAAGCGCACTCAGCAAAAAAAGCGTGTGAACAGAATTTGGAATGTATGAAATGAAATAAGATGAGGCGAGAAGCGCACTCAGCAAAGGTGTGTGAAAATAATTTTAACATATGAGCTTATAGATACATATACATAATTATACATATGCAAGTCTACTGCGTAGACAGAAGGTTATTCTTGAAAAGGCCTGGGAATATGCCAAACCGGTCTATGCGTGTTTTGTAGATCTGGAAAAGGCGTATGACCGAGTCCCTCGGGATAGACTGTGGAGAGTTTTACAGGACTATGCGCTGAGTGGGCCTCTTCTGAGAGCCATTCAGTCTTTGTATGGAAACTTTGTAAAAAAAACCGCACTGTTCTTCCCGTAACAAAGGGTCGATTACAGCTCTGGAACGCCTTTCCAACACCTTCGCGAATACTTTTCCCGGAAGACTCAAGAGAGATTTGCCCCTATAGTTGATGCAATCTCTCCTGTTCCCCTTTTTTTCGTTCGAATTTCGAATTTGCCCGAAGTTCGAACAAAATGTCGCAAACACCTGTTGAATTTTTTAATATTGCATCGAAAATCCTCCCGGATTGGTAACGCAGCCGACCTCCAAAGCTTCTTAGCCGCGTTAGAATTGCTAATAAGCGTAAATGATGGCAGCGATATTGTTGCTATCAATCGAATAAAAACAAAGTTTAAAGGAACTGATATAAATCTGATATCTTGTTCAGAAACAAAAATAACAGAAGAAATTTAAAAATTAAAAACAACTGTTAAAGGCGAATCTGTAGACGTCAAAAGTCTAAGCCTGCAACTACTTATGCACAAGAGGTTGAAGAGCTTACCAAAAAGTTACAAAGTGCATACATTTCAGACGGGCTTGCACCCCAATTGGCAGAGACCTATTCCACCAAAAATGCCATTAAAGCCATTATCAAAAACTCCAGCAATGATATGGTAAAACTTGGAGTCCGGCCAATTCAACAACATGAACGAGGCAGTGGCCAAATTCGTTATTTGCTGTGCTGAAAATTATCGCCAGACAAATCCAATTTTACATTTCAGAAATAATCGTGGAAATTACAATAATAATTCAAACCATAGAAATTATCTTAATCAAACAAGGAACAATAGATATACAAAAAATAGCAATGGAAACATTAGATTCACACAACAAGACACGGAAAACGAAGACACCTCAAGTACTCAGTAAATAGCCTAAGAACAAGCAGTAAGATCTATAATATTAATTTGAATCTCACATCATTCATAACATTTAGCACGTCACTAAATAATGATGTGACAACATTCATAGTCGACACGGGAGCAGATATTTCTATAATAAAGAAAGGATAAATTCAAAATTTTGATAACGTTAACACTAACGAAATAATCAACCTAAACGGCATAGGTAATGGAATAACATATACATTGGGAACGGTCCATTTCGATTTAATATTTGAAAATACGCTAATAGCCCATGAATTTCATGTAGTAAGTGATAATTTTTGAATTCCATCCTATGGAATAATCGGTCTTGACTTCGTCAAGAAATATCATTGTTTACTCAACTACAGCAGGGTCAAGGACTGGTTGGTATTAAGGCCGGATGATTTTGACGACATTGCAATACCGATGTCAAGCGTACACTAAAAAAAATATTATATAAAAAAAAAATATTATTGATATTATAAATGGCGTTTATAATATCAATAAACGCCATTTATTGACTGTTTTTTAATTGTCTCAACAACTTTTTCGTTGACACTACGAAATAAAATTGCCTCCAGCCAACCCTACTCAACAAAGGATTTATTGGGACAAGGAAAGTCCATTATTGAAAATAAAATTTACAAAATCAATAACTGCGACGATTGCTTGTTAAAGTGAATTTTTTCGTTGGCATAATAAACTCACTCATTGTGTCAACGAAACATATCCTAAAATGATGCAATCTTGATTCAAATAATCGTTTATTGACACAATAAACCGGTTATAAAATGTCAATAAATATTTTAATTGAAGTGGATTCATTAGTTATTGCCTACAAGAATGTGCCTTATTGTCATAATAAAGTCATCCATTGTGCCCAAAATCTTTAAAAAATAACAATACGCCCTCTATAGCAGGTACATTATACCGAAGTAGCCGATATTGATTATGCCCGATTTCCACGTGCTAAAAAACCACCCATTTATGAGAGACACTATGAAACTGCCAGAACGCACTTCATAGTAGTAAATTTTCGCTCTCTCATAATACTTCTTGACTACAACTAAGTTAACTTAACAAGTAGTTTACGCTTCCATAGTGTTAATCGCATTGGATAGGTTGCTTTCCAGTGAATGCACCTACTAAGCCGTTCATTCATGCGGCTTTATCCTACGTCGCTAGATCGAAGAGTCTTGTTCTTTGTAGTCGTCGCTCGTGGTTAACATCGTTAAGAGTCTCGTTTAGAGTACGGATCATTTCATTGCTGCAATGAACATGAAAGCGAGCATTTTTCGAGCGAAGTTTGTTACTTCTTCGCCCACGGTAGCTATTCCTAAATCTCTGTGAATATCGCCATTCCTAATATACCAGGGAGCATTCACAATTGCTCTAAGTGTCTTGTTTTGGAAAGTCTGCAACATGGACATGTTGCTCGGCTTGGTACAACCCCAAAGTTGTATACCGTATGTCCAGGACGGCTTTAACACCTGCCTGTACAAGAGTAGTTTGTTATATGTGCTTAATTTCGAAAATCTTCCAATAAGCCAATACATTTCCCTGAGCCTAATCTCGAGCTCGTCACGCTTCTTCTTTACGTGTGATTTCCACCTTAGTTTAGCGTCCAGTGTCATCCCTAGATACTTCGCTTCATTTGCATAAGGTATTTGTGCAGAATTTATGAACAGAGGCAAATTGTTAACCCTTCTGTAAGTGAAATTCACATGCGTAGACTTGTTCTCGTTAAGAGCGATTCGCCAAGTCTTCGTCCAGACACAAATTCTGTCCAATGCTCGTTGGAGGTTTCTCGTTGATGACTCGACTGATTCACCTGTTGCTAGGACGGCCGTATCGTCCGCAAACGTGGCCACGACTGTCTCGTCATCTAGAGGTATGTCTCTTGTGTAGAGCAGGAACAGGGTCGGACCGAGGACGCTTCCCTGGGGTACGCCAGCCCGAATTTGCGTGAAACTCGAGTATTCACAACTACACCTAACACGAAAGAGTCTGCTTTCAAGATAATTTTCCAATATTTTAAACATGTCTTCCGGCAAGTTTTGCCGTAGCTTATATTTCAAGCCCTCGTGCCATACCTTGTCGAAGGCTTGCGATACGTCGAGGAAAGCACTTGAACATATTTTTTTCCCTTCTAAGCCTTTTTCAATTTCATGCGTTATTCTGTAGACTTGATCTATTGTGGAATGGTTAGGTCTGAAACCGAATTGATGATCCGGGATCAAGCGTCTTTCTGCAATTATTGGTTGTAATCGCTTCAGCAGAAGTTTCTCGAACACTTTCGATAATTATCGGCAGAAGCGATATGGGCCTATAAGATTTTTTATCATTTGCGCATTTCCCCGGTTTTGGAACCATAATGATTTCAGCAACTTTCAGCAACTTTCTACATTGTCTTGGAACGTATAGAAGTCTAAGAGAAGCGTTTATCATATAAAGTAGCTTGACTAATGCCTTTTTTGGTAGCTCTTTTAATATTTCGCCAGTGATCAGGTCGTAACCCGGGGCCTTATTATTTTTAAGTTTGCTAATTGTCTGTCGGAGTTCAACTAACGAAATTTTTTTCATTCTAAAGCTATCAGGTTCCCCGTTGTTGTTTAGAACGTCAGCCAACGGCGGACCGTCGAAAGGCTTGAATGTTTCTTCTAAATGTTCAGCAAACAAATTCGCTTTCTCTTTGTCTTCTCTTGCCCATTCGCCGTTAGCTTTTTTTATTGGTGCCGAGTGGATTATAGGTTTCTTGATAGACTTAACTGCTTTCCACAGCGAGTAGTTTGAGCTCCACGTCTCTGTTAAATTTCAAAGAAGTATTTGTTGGAACAGTAAAACGTTTATTGAAAAGATCATTGCACAAACTTGGAATACAATTTACCTTACCTAACCTTACAATTTTTTGTTGTAATAAATCATTTATTATCGAGATAAGCTACATATACTTTCTCAATGAACTGTGCATTGCTCCAATTGACTATTTACTACTGTAAACGGCATCTCTTTTTTTTTTCAAGCTGATTTTTTACTTCCACTATCTCCAGAAAATGGTTACGCATTAGTAAATTTATTTGCACAATAAAAAGTTTAGTGTAAAAATAACGCCACAAGCTTTAATGTCGCAAGAAACCATTTCGTTTCCGAATAAAAAACATTTACTGTTTCAATAAACTGTTTATCGTCTGAATTAACTACTTATTATTTAAATGACGAATGTTTCTATTTAAGTATTATGTTTCCACGATTTCCGAAGAACCGATGTCTTCTTATAAACTATTTGTAAAATATCAATAAAATATTTATTGTGTGTATCAACCATTAATTTTCAGAATAAACACCATTGTTGTGACAGTAATCTATTAATTGTATCAATAGCTTCAGATATTTAATTTATTGTGTCAACAAAACATTCATTGTCAAGATAAACCACACTTACTCCCTCAATTAACTATTTATTGTTTTAAATAGCGTCTATTTTTTCCGAGTAAGTTTTTTGCTGCCACGATTTCCTAGAAACCGTTGCGTTACAAAAAAGTATTTGTTGTCATAATAAAAAGATTGCTGGAATTCAGTAAATTCAGTAAATGGTTAGTCGTGTCAATAAATAATATATTATCACAATAGATTCCTTTTGTTGCCACAAGCCACAGGTAGATTTCCTTATAATTTTGTATTTTCAATTCAGAACCGAAGCATTTGTTTTTAAACGAATCATTTGTTGGCTCAATAGAACATTTATTGTGTACACTAATCATTTATTGGCAGGATAAACACCAATTATAATGACAGTAAACTATTTATTGTGCAAATAAATACAGATATTTCATTTATTATATAACAAAACATTTATCGCTGCAATGAAATATTCAATGTCGCAATAATTGAAGTTTAGAATAAAACGCAGTTGTACGCAACATATTGGTAGCAATCTATTTGATTCCTCATTCAGTCTTTGCAGTGTATTCGAGAGCTCCAATCGTGTTTGCAAACTTTGAAGGAAAATAAAAGTTTTTTTTAATACATAAATGTTCTTAAATAAGTGTTGCTAAGTAATAGTTTTTAAATGTACATTATGAAGAGTTAGTGCAACCTAACTTATAAAACTGTGAGTATTAGATTTTTTATTAAAAATTAATTTATAGTTTTTTTTTTTTAACATGCCTCAATACGATTTTTCAATGAATTCATATTTTTTCGTTTCTTTCAAATTAAACTGTTTTAATTCTTCATGTATTCTGCAACTCTAAAACATGCAGTGAAAATAGTGAATGACGTCAAGGAAGTCATCGACATAATGAAGACAATAGGACTAGCAGAGAGTAAGTGGATTGATTTGAAAAGAATTATTTTATTTTTAACTAAACTGAATTCTTACAAAAATTGTAGCTGTTTCATTTTTATAGGTATTTATTTACGATGTTAATGTATAATTTGCAATTTACTTTCATTCTTTTTTTAGATTGTTGATTTATAGTACTTCCCAATAAACAAGTTGGTTCAACCCAATAAAATTTACTTTTAATTAAAAAAAGCTTTTTTATTTTCTGATAATAATCGGAAAAACAACATGGAAGTATAAGAAAAAGTAAGTATGGTTCCAGGAAGTTAAAAATAAAGTAAATCTTTACTTGAATTAACGTGCATGGATATCGAGAATTGGTTCTATGAAATCAACAAATGATTTCTTTGTGCTATCAAACTAATTTTTTCAAATCAATAAAAAATTTGATTTGCACAATAAAAAAACAGTATTGTTTTAGCGAAATATTTCATTGGCCTAACAAATTGGATTTATTTCGCCAGCAAAAAATTTATTGGCACAACAAATAAATGTTACCAATTTAATAAATATTTTCGTTGTCTCAACAAAACAATTTCTTTAAATTAACAAAACCTTTTATTCGCACAGTGAAAAAATGTAATCGCTTTAATAAATGATTTTTCCGCCCCAGTAAATGCATTTCTTTCCGCCAGTGAAATAAATAATTGGAACAACAAATAAAAGTTACCAATTAATAAATATTTTCATTGCCCCAACAAACTCGATCCCTTTAAACAATAAATATTACACTGGCATAACAAAATTGGTACACTAGGACAAAGAATGAGTTCAAAACAGATTCAACTTACTTTTGCTTACGACAATAATCATTTATTCTAACGATACAGTGTATTTTATTGCCACAGTAATCGATTTTGTTGGACGAAAATTAAGTAAAAATAGTCCTAATAATCCTTTTTATTGTATCTACACACCTTTTTGGTTCAGTGCACCTCAGGGTTATGCAATAGCGATACCGGCAAGATCTGAAGTCGTTAGACAGGTCAACGTTCAAAGAAACAACAACTCCAAGACGGAATATTTGTGGCAAATACTTTCACAAAAGGCAGCACAGCATTTGTTCGTATTATAAACACAACAAATGAGAATGCACTGATACAGAATGTTTTACTAAAAACAGAAAGTCTAAACGACTATGAAGGAGTATCAATAGACCTAAATCCAAAGACCTAATCCAAAACCAATCCAAAGACCTAAAATTACAAAAACTTTCCAAAAATTTCCCAGCTTTCATAAAGTCTGATTTACAAAAACCTTGCTCTGAATACATAGATATATTCGCACTTGAAAGAGATAAAATAACCGTCAATAATTTTTATACTGCCCAGAATAGATGATATCCTTGACCTAGGTAAAACCAAATACTTTTCTTGCCTGGACTTAACGTACGGTTTTCATCAAATCGAGTTAGATGAAAACTCCTGGGACATTACATCGTTTTCAACTGACAAAGGTTCATTTCGATTCAAGCGACTGCCCTATGGCCTGAAAATAGCCCCAAATTCATTCCAAAGAATGATGACAATTGCTTTCTCTGGTTTAGCACCAACACAAGCATTCTTATATATGGATGATTTAGTTGTATTGGACCGTTCAGAAGCTGATATGTAAGCGCGTCGAAAATACAATTTAAAATTACATCCAGACAAGTGCACATTTTTCAATCACGAAGTGACATACTTAGGTCGTAAATGCACAGACTAAGGCATTCTTTCAGATGATAGCAAATTTTAGATTATATTAGACTATCCATTTCCCAAAAATGCAGATGGGAGACTCTGTAAGAAAAATACCCCTTTTGAATGGACCATAGAATGTGGCAAGGCATTCGAATACTTAAAAAAAAAATCACTTTTAAGCCCGAACATACTACAATATCCCGATTTCCAGAAGCAATTCTGTATAACGACTGATGCTAGCAAATACGCCTGCGGTGCTGTGCTAAGTCAAGAGCACAATGGATACCAACTGCCGATAGCATACGCAATAAAATCATTCACGAAAGGTGAAAGCAATAAATCCACAATTGAACAAGAACTTACTACCATTCATTGGGCAGTTAATTATTTTAAGCCTTACGTATACGGCACTAAATTTTTTGTCAAAAGCGATCACAGACCACTGTCTTATCTGTTTGCAATGAAGAATCCGTCGTCTAAATTAAATCGTATGAGACTAGATCTAGAAGAATACGATTTTACTGTAGAGTACTTGAGGTGAAAGGAACATTATGTAGCTGACACATTGTCGCGCATAGATTTTAAAGATATCCAGAATATAAGAGAGTCATCCATCAAAATATTAAAAGTAACAACAAGATTGCAATCAAATAAAAAGAAAGAAAAACTGTCAACCAAGAGTACAGAAAAGTTATTAGAAAAAAATAATTAAATTAAATTAAATTAAGCGCTCAGTAGCAGGAATAAGAAAAACAGTGCCACGCTAGCTATTAATGACGTTTGTTTAAAAGTAATAATGAATAAAAAAGTGATCACTGAAGAAATTGATTACCTAATTACTAATGGTATAATAAAAGTACCATGATGATCCAATCTGGGGTGACCACTCAGGGATTACACGTAGGCTTAAAATTATACGGCAGAAATATTATTGGAAGTACATGACGAAAGATGCCATAAAACACGTTAAAAGTTGCGACAAGTATCAAAGAAACAAATCGCTGAGAAACGTAAAAGAACCACTAGTTATAACTGATACTCCATCAACTGCATTTGATACAGTGCTTATAGATACCATTGGACCATTACCAAGATCAGAATGGTAATGCGTATGCTGTAACAATCATTTGTGATTTAACTTAATATCAAATATCAGTGGCAAACACTGATAAAAGTGCAAAAACCATTGCGAAGGCGATCTTTGACCATTCTATATTAATTTATGGACCCATGAAGAAAATAAGCAAAGACATGGGTACCGAGTACAAAAACCAAATATTTGGCGGAATCTGCAAACTGCTTAAGGTGGAAAACGTATCCTCAACCTTAACGAGTACGTTCGATTATACCTTTCAGTAGAAAAAACTGACTGGGAAGAGTGGCTTAAATACTGTACGTATTGCTACAATACTACACCATCAGTAGTACACGACAATTGCCCATTCGAATTAATGTTTGGTAAGTCCCAAAATAACTACGACTTTCTCTCAAATGCCCAAATAGATCCCATTTATAATGTAGATGCTTACGAAAAAGAAGTAAAATTTCGATTACAAACAGCTCATAGAAGAGTCGTAGAAATGATAAAAAAGAAAAAACGTAAGGAAAAAATTTTATAAGATAGGCATAGCCATAGCATAGACATAGCAATAGGGGAATAAGTTTTAGTAAAACAAGTGGGACATAAATTAGATAATATCTACAGGGTGTTTCCAAATTCGATGCAAATATTTTGACACAAGATTCTTGGGTATATTTGAAGAATAAAATTGTTCTACAGTATGGGCCTATCTCAAATTTTGATACCACTTATTGGGAATTTAAGAAAACACCGACTTTGAGGTACCTTGACCCATACTAACACAAATATCTCCGCTAACACTTACAACAGGTACTTCATTTAGGACTTAAATTTTAGAAGAATTAGTACTTCTTTTAACTGCATTAAAATAAAATTGATAGCTTTTTCAACTTTCGAGATATTTGCTTTTAAGTCGGATCCTTTTTCGCTGCCCATGACATTTTTTTGACTTTCAAGACACATTTCTGCGAAAAATGCGTAATAAACATATCGGTAATTTTTTTTTCTAGTGCACCTAACAATACTTAATAAAAATTCTTAATACAAGTTACCCGAAAAACCCACAGATTTTATGATACTTGGAAAATTCCATAGCAGGTAAAATTATGAAAAACTCGATTCATAGTGTTCAATTCCTATTATTCTGAATAAAAATGCTTGTGTTTGGTTTATGTTTTTTTTTATTTCATTAAGTTAACTTTACAATCAAATAAGGTGTTCAAAGTGTCCTCCTCCATTTTGTATGCATGCTAGAGCCCGTTTTTGGATTGCGCTGTCAACGTTTATTGAGGATAACTCCTGCCTCACTTGTGACGAGGCTTGGAGAATACGATCTTCTAAATCATTTAGAGTTGATATTTCTGTAGAATTAACAAGTTCTTTCATTCTCCCCCATACAAAAAAAAAATCCATAATTGATAGGTCTGGAGATCTTGCAGGCCAGTGAACTGGTCCATTTCTTCCTATTCAACGACCAGCGTACTTTTCATCCAGCCAATTCTTAACCTCGCGACCAAAGTGGGCTGGGGCTCCATCCTGTTGAAAATATGACGAAGCTCGTTGAGTTACCGGAACATCCTCCAGTAGATCTGTTAAATCATTGCGCAAAAATTCCAGATAGTTTGCAGAATTCAGTGTGGGAGGCAGTTTGAAGGGACCGATTAAGTTGTTTCCAATAACACCTGCCCACAAATTGACGCTAAATCTGTGTTGAAATGATGACTCTCTCCTTGTGTGTGGGTTTTCCGCAGCCCATGTGTGTAGATTGTGAAAATTTGTAATCCCATCCCTAGTAAATTGAGATTCGTCCGTCCATAGGATTCTGCTTATAAAACCGTTGTCATCCAAGTTCCGCTCTAACAACCAGTTGCAAAACTCAAGTCTCGGCTCCAAATCACTCGGAAGCAGTTCCTGCACAGGTGTATGGTGGTATGGATACAAGTTTTCCGTATGCAGGAGACGAACAATTTTATGTGTTGAAACATTAAATCGCAAGGATAAGCGCCTGATGCTGATTGATGGATCATTTGCAACCGCTTCCAGTATTCTTTCATCAACTGCAATTCTTCCTGGTGAAGCTCCTGCGTTAGGTCGTCTTGTTGAAACAGATCCCGTTTCCCGAAGTCTTCGAAACGAATTTGTAAATACGCGGGGATTAGGTACTCTTCGGTTAGGATAAAGCTGATGGTATCTTTGTTGTGCTCTAATAGAACTTCCGTTGCACATCCCATAATCGTAGATAATATCGGCGTATTCTTCGTTTGTAAAAGATGCCATTTCAAGTAGGGTTTCTTAACAACTGTTGTGTCACCTCGGCTTCAAAAATGACTTTGATGGATTAAATTTTGTTTTCTAACCTTTTATACAATTTACATTAGGTAAATTTTCCAACTAGGCGACCAACCTCAAACTTAGTCCTTTTTGGGATTCAACAGAAAAATGATAGGGAAATTACCTTTTTATCAGGTAGTCTAATAAAAATGCATGCTCTAAAACCTACGCAAATTATTAATACATAGTCAAAAAATCGTTCTTGTTGTCAATTGCGGTTAAAAAAGTAGGTAACAAATCATATTTCCACCTTATACCTGTCGCGGCTTCGTGAAAAGAGTTTTTCATAATTTTACCTGCTATGGAATTTCCCAAGTATCATAAAATCTGTGGGTTTTTCGGGTAACTTGTCTTAAGAATTTTTATTAAATATTGTTAGGTGCACTAGAAAAAAAAATTACCGATATGTTTATTACGCATTTTTCGCAGAAATGTGTCTTGAAAGTCAAAAAAATGTCATGGGCAGGGAAAAAGGATCCGACTTAAAAGCAAATATCTCGAAAGTTAAAAAGGTCATCAATTTTATTTTAATGCACTTAAAAGGAGTACTATTTCTTCTAAAATTTAAGTCCTAAATGAAGTACCTGTTGTAAGTGTTAGCGGAGATATTTGTGTTAGTATGGGTCAAGGTACCTCAAAGTAGGTGTTTTCTTAAATTCCCAATAAGTGGTATCAAAATTTGAGATAGGCCCATACTGTAGAACAATTTTTTTCTTCAAATATACCCAAAAATCTTGTGTCAAAATATTTGCATCGAATTTGGAAACAGGCTATAAACATAGAAAATAGAAACAACGTACTTCTGAAAGACGTACAACAACTGTGCACAAGGACCGACTAAGACGCTATAATACCTAGAATACAATACGGTACAATACTTACAATACAAAATAGAAAACATATGATATATATAATGCTACACATATTGCTTCTATATTGTATAGGTGTAAAAAAAAAAAGATGTAGGTACTTACCAAACAATTTTTATTATTAATTTATTAAAAAGTAATAAAATTACAATTTAATCTTAAAAAAAAAACTAAGCACTAGCTACCAGGGCTTACGGCTAGTTTGAGTAATATTAAATTTGGTTTATTATACTATTAAGTGCGCTAAGAAGCTCGAAAACTTTTCTGATATTTTTGTCAGAAGGATAGGAAAGGAGTTCGGGTAAACTTGGAAAGTGATTTTGCCCTGGTTTTTAGGATGGTGCATTCGAATATTAGATGTTTAATCGTCAGAGTGATCCCAATGTCGCAGATACTACAGTTCGGCGGTGGCTGTTTGGTGATGAGATGGGCGTGTGTAAGGCTAGTGTGTCCTAGACGAAGAAGTGTGTAACATTTAATCATTTGGGTAGACATTTTTGTTGGGAAAGACGTCGGTCTTCTATCTGAGTTAAAGAAGCAGTAATGGTGTTCATATCTGAGCCACTCCGATTTTCTTTTTTCGGCCAATATGTTTTTTATTTTACGCTCGATGTCTTCTTTGTTTATTATGGAGCAGGTGATAAGAGGCTCTTTTGTTGCGCGTTTTGCTTCGGTGTCGATAATTTCGTTCCCACGAATTCCGATGTGGCCTGGTACCCAAACCAGTTTTACATTACCATTCTTCCGTATGAGTATATCTCGTATTTTTGAAATTATTGGGCTGTTGTTGTTGGGACTTGTAATGGCTTTCAATGTTGAGAGACTGTCAGTCGCGACCATAACTTTTCCTAATTTGTCACCTTCGAGGGCACGAAGGATCGCTAGTGATTCAGCGGATAGAATCGAGCAATATTCGGGCAGAAGGCCTTTGAGTATTGGCTCAAAGGCCTTCTTCAAATAATTGTTCCTTCTTCATCTACCACGGCAAAGGACGTCCCAAATATGCTTTTGGAGCCGTCCGTAAAGATGAAAGACCAGTTGTTGTGTTCTTTTTGTATCTCTTCAAACGAACGTTTAACAGCAACATTGAAGCGGCTATTGGAGACCTTAGGAATTTCCGCTAAAGTTGTGTTGATCGACTCTTCTGGTAAGAGCCAAGGTGGGAAAGTTGAGGAATGTTTCGGACCTGTAATTTTGATGTCGATCTCTTTAGAAAATTTTATCGCGTTGGAGAGAGCTGATGGATATTTGCTGATTTTGTTACGACTGATGAGCATGTTGGTGTCCTTTAATAGGGGTGTTTTCCGGGATTGCGCGAATTTGCCGAGTAAGAGGGAGGTCATGAACTCAAACCTGTGCTCTATGGATGGAAGATTTTGTGAGAATATTTACTATTGGGGTTGTTCTAAGCGCTCTTAAGGAGATGCGGGCTGATGAGTGGTATGAGGCTATTATAATCCTTAGTGTGGTTTTTGAACATTTTCCGAATATTGCTAGTCCGAAGTCAATCTTAGAAAGTATTATAGATTTTGTTACATAAATTAGAGTATTGTGAGCGGCAAATAGTGTGCGGCACTATTTTAAGAGGCTAAGAATTTAACAATGTTTAATGTAGTAAGTAGGCTTTTCTTAAGGTTTAAACAATGTTCTTTAAAACTATATTTACTGTCTAAAGTAACCCCAAGAAGTTTGAGGCTATCGACATTACAAATAGATGTCGATAAACATAAGCCTTAGCTAGAATCTTGGCTAAAAACATAAGCCTTAGCTAGAATCTTGGCTAAGGCTTATGTTTTTAGGACAACTAGTTTTTCTGCAAATGTGCAGAATGCTACTTTTTGCGGCAGAAATCTTAGAGCCTGATTGTTCGCACCAGGTTTTAAGGTCTGCCAAAAGCTGCTCAAATGTGGTAGACACCGTTAGCTTGTCCTTACATTTAGTGAAAATGGCTAGGTCGTCGGCATATGGGCAATATTTAATTATTTTATAGTTCGACAGAATTAGAGATATCTCGTTGAAAGCAATTATAGCGTGACAGAAAGAGGTGATCCTTGCGGGATTCCGTTATGGAGGTCTTTAACGGTGGAGAGTACTCCATTTAAGCTAACGCGGAATTTCGTATTGGTCAGAAAGTATTTAACGTAATTAAATATTTTCGGACCAACTTTCCATGTGATCAACCTGCTCAAAATAACGTGAATACCGATGCGATTAAAAGCTTTCTCAAAATCAATTGAGAGTGTTTACTGCCCTGTCCAATACGTGGTTTTTATTGGACAGGGCAGTACAGACACATTGGTCAACATGGAGGAGTGCATCAGTCGTACCTCGACCTTTTTTAAACGCTACTTGCTCGTGGCTTATTTTGTTTTCTTTTTCCAGCAACCATAAAATTCGTTTCGAAATTATTTTTTCCAAGATTTCCTACACATGGTAGGAGAGAAATTGGCCGGTAGCTATTGACTTAAGTTGGGCTTCTTGTTAGGTTTTGGAATGGGGATGACTGTGGCGGTTTTCCATACGTTAGGGACTCTACCCTCGCAAAGAATTAAATTAAAAAGAGACAGTACCCGTTGCTTAAGGACAATTGGGCAATTTTTTAGCATACGGTAGTCAATCTTGTCGAAGCCTGGAGTCTTACCTTTAGCTGAGCCAATACAAGCGTTGAGTTCCAGTTCGCTGATTGATAGGGAGTTCAATTAGCAAGCTTGATTGAAAAGGGCTTGGGGATATTTGATAGTGATCCAGAATCGACAGCTTTGCTTCTCTGAACTTTGAGCTAAAGTTAAAATCCGCTGAGTATAAGGACCCCAAATTTCTCGGCGATTTGGAAAGGGCAAGTTAGGATTTGCAGATCAGCACTAATTGTTTTCATGGAAAGAGCGCTATAATGGCCAGTAAGTGTTTTTATATCATTCCAAATTTTCTTTGGAGAGGAATTGGGATTGATGGAGGAAATAAATGTCTCGAAACTCGATTTATGGGTCGAAAAGTGTGTTGGAGAGCCATCATTAAGCACTGCTAGGTTGGAGAAATTGAGGAATCCCTCCACTATCCTTCCTCTTTGGTAGAGGTATGGGATCTCTTCGGTCGTGCTAAAATTCTGGGATAGGGGAATGTAGACTGATACGATCGTCAACTTAGTTTTTAGATTTATTTCAATCCCAATAGCAGATATTAGCTATTTGCTATATTTGCTATTAATAGCAAATATAGCACCCAAGTGTGCTCGAATGCCTCAGCTCCTGAACGGCGGAGTCATGGTTGGGGGCAAACGCACTATTCTTATGTGTTGTCATCCTCCGAGTCTGCGGAGCTGAGGAAGAAAATATTCTCGTTTGATCTTAATTGAGCAGTTAAAGTGAGGAGGTTTCATTTGGCATTAGGTCATTGAAGAGAGCGTTCGAATATGAATTTGAATCGTGTGTGAGTTCAGTGGAATTGTTAGATGAGTGAGATGGGATGTTTGCTGGAGAAGAGTTTGCCGAGTTTACATATACGTTTTTTTCGAGTTTGGTATTTCCTTTTGAAGGTGAAGATTTATTTGGAAAGCTAATTGGTTTTGGTATAATTTCACATGTTTTTTTGTTAACATTTTTAGACTGGATTTGCGAATCGGCAATAAGTTCGTTGAGGGAACTATTTTTTGATTGTGGAGAAGTGGTTATATCAGAGTCTGAGCTGATAAGACCATGAGAGGTAAGTGTTTTTTTCTTTTCTGATTCAGAGAGAGTATTTCTATCAGTGTTAGTTTTCTTCACTTTGTCAGCAGAGAGACTGTTAGAGGAGAGGGGCTGAAGAGGCTTCGTAAATGCACCTAGCTTCAGCTAGTGAGTTTTTTTTTTGTTTTTATTGCTAGAATTTCTTTGCTTTGTATGTACCTGGGGCAAGCAGTAGATGAAGCAGAGTGGGAACCTTGACAGTTCGCGCACAAAGTGCGAGAGCAAGTTTCATCGCCATGAGGAGGAAGGTTGCAGTCAACGCATGTCGCTGAGCGTTTGCGCTATTTGATTGTATGACCTAACAGTTGACATTGTTTGCATCTCATGGGATTAGGTATACTCTGACACTTTGGCTTTGAACCAGCAAATCTCGATGCTATTGGGAAGTTCGAACAAGTCAAAAGTGAATGGCATGACTCCAGTGGGGTTTTTTGTCCCATTTTCATTCCTCGTAAATTTGTAGACATCAACTACATGCTGGGATTTCATCTCCGACAATTGAGAGTGTTTACTGCCCTGTCCAATACGTGGTTTTTATTGGACAGGGCAGTACAGACACATTGGTCAACATGGAGGAGTGCATCAGTCGTACCTCGACCTTTTTTAAACGCTACTTGCTCGTGGCTTATTTTGTTTTCTTTTTCCAGCAACCATAAAATTCGTTTCGAAATTATTTTTTCCAAGATTTCCTACACATGGTAGGAGAGAAATTGGCCGGTAGCTATTGACTTAAGTTGGGCTTCTTGTTAGGTTTTGCAATGGGGATGACTGTGGCGGTTTTCCATACGTTAGGGACTCTACCCTCGCAAAGAATTAAATTAAAAAGAGACAGTACCCGTTGCTTAAGGACAATTGGGCAATTTTTTAGCATACGGTAGTCAATCTTGTCGAAGCCTGGAGTCTTACCTTTAGCTGAGCCAATACAAGCGTTGAGTTCCAGTTCGCTGATTGATAGGGAGTTCAATTAGCAAGCTTGATTGAAAAGAGCTTGGGGATATTTGATAGTGATCCAGAATCGACAGCTTTGCTTCTCTGAACTTTGAGCTAAAGTTAAAATCCGCTGAGTATAAGGACCCCAAATTTCTCGGCGATTTGGAAAGGGCAAGTTAGGATTTGCAGATCAGCACTAATTGTTTTCATGGAAAGAGCGCTATAATGGCCAGTAAGTGTTTTTATATCATTCCAAATTTTCTTTGGAGAGGAATTGGGATTGATGGAGGAAATAAATGTCTCGAAACTCGATTTATGGGTCGAAAAGTGTGTTGGAGAGCCATCATTAAGCACTGCTAGGTTGGAGAAATTGAGGAATCCCTCCACTATCCTTCCTCTTTGGTAGAGGTATGGGATCTCTTCGGTCGTGCTAAAATTCTGGGATAGGGGAATGTAGACTGATACGATCGTCAACTTAGTTTTTAGATTTATTTCAATCCCAATAGCAGATATTAGCTATTTGCTATATTTGCTATTAATAGCAAATATAGCACCCAAGTGTGCTCGAATGCCTCAGCTCCTGAACGGCGGAGTCATGGTTGGGGGCAAACGCACTATTCTTATGTGTTGTCATCCTCCGAGTCTGCGGAGCTGAGGAAGAAAATATTCTCGTTTGATCTTAATTGAGCAGTTAAAGTGAGGAGGTTTCATTTGGCATTAGGTCATTGAAGAGAGCGTTCGAATATGAATTTGAATCGTGTGTGACTTCAGTGGAATTGTTAGATGAGTGAGATGGGATGTTTGCTGGAGAAGAGTTCGCCAAGTTTACATATACGTTTTTTCGAGTTTGGTATTTCCTTTTGAAGGTGAAGATTTATTTGGAAAGCTAATTGGTTTTGGTATAATTTCACATGTTTTTTTGTTAACATTTTAAGACTGGATTTGCGAATCGGCAATAAGTTCGTTGAGGGAACTATTTTTTGATTGTGGAGAAGTGGTTATATCAGAGTCTGAGCTGATAAGACCATGAGAGGTAAGTGTTTTTTTCTTTTCTGATTCAGAGAGAGTATTTCTAAAAGTGTTAGTTTTCTTCACTTTGTCAGCAGAGAGACTGTTAGAGGAGAGGGGCTGAAGAGGCTTCGTAAATGCACCTAGCTTCAGCTAGTGAGTTTTTTTTTTGTTTTTATTGCTAGAATTTCTTTGCTTTGTATGTACCTGGGGCAAGCAGTAGATGAAGCAGAGTGGGAACCTTGACAGTTCGCGCACAAAGTGCGAGAGCAAGTTTCATAGCCATGAGGAGGAAGGTTGCAGTCAACGCATGTCGCTGAGCGTTTGCGCTATTTGATTGTATGACCTAACAGTTGACATTGTTTGCATCTCATGGGATTAGGTATATACTCTGACACTTTGGCTTTGAACCAGCAAATCTCGATGCTATTGGGAAGTTCGAACAAGTCAAAAGTGAATGGCATGACTCCAGTGGGGTTTTTTGTCCCATTTTCATTCCTCGTAAATTTGTAGACATCAACTACATGCTGGGATTTCATCTCCGACACAGTTTCTGCCTCTGGGTGTAGATAAGGCACGGAACGTATACAATGCCTTTTATAAAATTGAGGTTGGGATGAAGTTTGATGTCGACTGAACATACATTGCTTAAACTTTTGGTGCAGATGAATTTATCTGCAATCGTTTGGTTTTTCACGAGAATGAGGATTGAATCGTCTCTTAATTGGGAAATTTTTTCATACTCTTTGCTAATTGAGTCTATTGCCTTTTTTAATAAGAAAATGCTGTAAGAGGTAAGGGGCTTTTCCATGTGGTTCGATGTTATGTGCACAAATCGGGGGTTCTTGTAAATCGATTTCGTAGGAAGTTCGGGGAACTCGGGCAAAATAGCGGGGAAAGTCTTAGGTCTCTTATTTGGCCGATCTGGATAGCCAATAATAAATTTTAAACAAAATATGTATGTTTTTTTTTTATTTTTTTTATTTTTTTATATGAGAGACACTATGAAACGCCAGAACGCACTTCATAGTAGTAAATTTTCGCTCTCTCATAATGCTTCTTGACTACAACTAAGTTAACTTAACAAGAAGTTTACGCTTCCGTAGTGTTAATCGCATTGGATAGGTTGCTTTCCAGTGAATGCACCTACTAAGCCGTTCATTCGTGCGGCTTCACCCTACGTCGCTAGATCGAAGGGTCTTGTTCTTTGTAGTCGTCGCTCGTTGTTTACATCGTTAAGAGTCTCGTTTAGAGTACGGATCATTTCATTGTTGCAATGAACATGAAGGCGAGCATTTAGCTTTCGAGCAAAGTTTGTTACTTCTTCGCTCAGGGTAGCTATTCCTAAATCTCTGTGAATATCACTATTCCTTATATACCATGGAGCATCCGGTATATAAGCGGCTTGGTACACCCCCAAAGTGATATACCGTATGTCCAGGGCGGCTTTAACACCTGCCTGTACAAGAGCAGTTTGTTATATATGCTTGATTTCGAAAATCTTCCGACAAGCCAATACATTTCCCTGAGCCTAATCTTGAGCTCGTCACGCTTCTTCTTTACGTGTGGTTTCCACCTTAGTTTAGCGTCCAGTGTCATCCCTAGATACTTCGCTTCATATGCATAAGGCATTTGTGCAGAATTTATGAACAGAGGTAAATTGTTAACCCTTCTGTAAGTGAAATTCACATGCGTAGACTGTATGTATGTATTAAAAAATATGTATGTATTAAAAAAAAACATGCACACAAACTTAGGCACCTATATAAAACAAAGGTATATGTATTAATAAATTTAAGAATACAATTCATTAAAACCAATAAATAATACAAATGTTAAATTAATGTTAAACAAAAAAAAATAATGTTATGAAAAATAAAATGGAAAAATAGTCTTAAAAAAAAATTTAATAAATTTCAATAAAATAAATTTTAATAAAAAAATTTATTCTTCCGAAAAAGGGAGGTGTAGCATAAGATAAAAAATGCACGCGAGAAGTCTAGCTGCTCGTCACCTGAGCTTGGCTAACCTTCCGTTGACCAAGCAAATTCCTGGTTACCGATCGTCTCTAATCGGAAGCCACTCTTAGGTGAGTGGGAATGATTAGGTTAGCATAAGATTTAATTAGGTCGCATAAGATTTAATAATTAATAAAGTATTGACTTTTAAGACGAACGTTTGAAACGGTAATGTGTTTACTTATATATGCACTTCATCATACATAATGGTCTCCCTCGAAAAGTGGACAATCCCCTTTTTGTACAAAAACTAAAAAAAGGTAGACATTCTTATGTAAGATTGGCGATTTTTAGGGTGAACCTATGTCTATAGGAAGTAGCAAATAGAAATTCGGACTCAGCATCCCGAAAACCATGTATAAAATTAGTAAAACTAAAACTTCTCTTTTTTTCCTTGCAACTGGCACGTAAAAATTGATTTGACTACAAAAGATATTACATTTCAAAGTGGAATAATTTTTACAAGACTTAACAAAAATAATTGGCATAGAAGTGCGAATTGTAAAAAAATGGAGCGGATTTAATAAAATGAAGTTTTTTTTCCGATTTCGGCATTACTTTTGCGTTGCAAGCAACTGGAAAAATGCGTTTTTAAAATTTGGGTCATTTTCAGCGCGCTCTAGAGGCCAAACTTATGAACCGAAAAACCCACCTAAAGTAGGTATTTGCTTTTATAAAAAATTTATAAGTGTTTATTTGATTCCTTGTGGTCTACCTCGATAACTGGACATTTCTTAAACTTTTTGGCAAGGGACTAAAAAAAAGTCGAGGTGAAGCTATGTCCGTGGGACGTAGCGAAGTTGAAAATCGGATTCGGGATGCTGAAAACCAACCAGCGAAAAAAAACTTCTGCAGGTATTTTTTTCCTGGCCGAAAAACACTTCTGAAGGTATTTTTTCCCTGGCCGAAAAACCATTTGACTGGAGTAAAAGGCTTTATAGTACTTTGTCACAAATTGTCACAAAACATTTTGTAGAACCAGTAATTTCCCAGATAGATACTTTATCAGAGGCATTATTCAAAGTATAGCAGCTGAAACAGTCTATATTCCCTGCGTCCACGCAACGGACCTTTTCTAACATGCAGACATTGGTATTTAGATAGGTATGTAGGTATAAACTTAGTGTTTGCACCAACGAAATCAGAAGTAAACATTTTCAAAATCAAAAGCAGACATCTGAATTCAAAATTGCCATAACCATGCATTTTTGCCTGCATGCATACTGGAAAACTATTCAAATATCCAACTTCATGGAATTTAGCTGCCGATGATCGAGAAAAAGAAAAGAAATATACACAGAAACAAGATTATTTGGCGTTTGACGAAGTTCAGCCAATGACACGGTTTTTATTCTATAATTATCTTGTACCGCATAGGTTTTGAGCTCCTCGACCAACGGTTCCCCGTCAAACAGTTTGAATGTTTCTTCTAGGTAATCTGCAAACAAATCCGCTTTTTCTTTGTCTTCTCTTGCCCATTCGCCGTTGGCTTTTCTTAGTGGCGCAGAATGTACTATAGGCTTCTTAATGGACTTCACTGCTTCCCAAAGAGAGTAGTTCGAACCTTTATCGGCAATCAAGCTTTCGAGGTAAGCAGTAGTCTCGCGACTTTTAAAGTCTTGAAGTTCGTGCTTCAGTTTGTTAGAAAGGTGGTTCAAGCGCCCCCGGATAAGAGGTCTTATCCGGGGATGCTCGCGAACGTTGCCATCTCTTGCGCGCTCTCCTCTTTTCGCATACTAGCTCTTCTATTTCTTGTGGATATATTGTTCCGCTTTTCGATAGTTTGGATCTCCGAAAAGAAGTGTTATTCCACGCAGCGCTCTGAATAACTCTCACGAGCTTTTCTATTCCGTCTTCTATTTCAAGTGGCGTTTTGAGTGGTACATTCAAAGCTATGTTTTCTTTACAGCTATGTTTTCTTACAGTGTTGGCTTTCCCGTCGATAAGAAGACCACGCCACATTTCGTACTTGCTTTAAAGAGGATTCTGCCTCTTGTTGAATTGCACCGTGAGCCCCAAGAAGTATTTTTCACGTTAAAGTCTCCGCCGATGATAAAGTTTGTCCCAAGTGATTCAAAGAGGGAAGCAAGATCGTCATCAGCTAGCCAATACTGAGGAGGAAAATAGCTAGATGCGATGTTATAATCTAAGTGCCTCAATTTTACTGAGATTGAGCTTATTTGCATGGAATCCAGTTCTATTTCTGCGTTTTTGGAGTGCTTAATGCAGTCTTTGATGTAGAGAGAGGATCCGCCTCTCGAATTTTCTGAAGGATGATGGGCGTGATAGTCGATATAACCTTTTATTTTGGGTGTAGAACCCTTTTTAAAGTGGGTTTCCGAAATTAGGCATATGTCTATATTATTCTTCCGTAGGAATACTTCTAGTTCGTCACTCGATCTTGGACCACCAAGTGTCTATTTTCCGGTTGAACTTGGACCAGCGACGTTTTCTTGTGCTGTTTGAAACTTTTCTTTAATCAATCCCGTACCCTTGGTCGACTTAGGGGTTTTTGGTTTATGGGCTTTAGTAGATTTAGGCTTGGACCCTTTTGTTCAATACTTTTCTTTGGAGCTTCATGCCGTTTTTGTAACTCTATGGCGATTTCGCATCCTGGGTAGCTCGCTGGGTGACTTCCGCTACAATTGGCGCAGACCGCTGGAGCCTGACTGCTGACATTGCAATCTGCCGAAAGATGTTTACCGGCGCATTGAACGCATCGCGGTTCTTTTTGGCAGTATTCTTGCGTGTGTCGGAAACCTTGGCATCGTTTGCATTGAGGTACTAGTCTGTTGCCCTTCCGCTTGGGCTCAATTTCGACCTTTATGTTAAGGATTGCTTTTATTTTGTAAACCTCGCTAATGTTCTCAGTTCTATCAAAAGATAGCATAAAAATTGGCAGACCGCGCCTGACAACAGCAGAATCTTTCCCATCGTCCGTACGTTGCTTCTCTTTCTTTATTATGTTCACGGCGTCAAGAATTTTAAAGCCTTGGGCTTGAACATCTTCTATTACTTGTTCCTTAGTGCAGGATGGGTGTAGTCCCCTCGCGATAACCCGCAGCGGCTTCTCGAGGTGATTTTCATACGTAAACCATTGAATTTTCTCTGTATTCAACTTTTGTGACAGCGACCGATAGGCGTCAGAGCCATCGACGTTAACTTTCCATACATTGTTCCGAAGCGATGTTAAGTTATATTTCGTCCCAAGAGTATTTTTAAGCATGTATAGTAACTTTCCGTAGTCCGCGACCCCAACGACATTTATTGCAGGTGGTCGAAGGCTTTTTTCTTGGGTTTTTGCTGTCGCTTTTTTTGGCACGACTGGTGTTTCTTCTTTCTGCTCAACGGTTTCTACTTCAGAGGAAGAAGAACCAGCTTTTCGCTTCATGGTAAGCCTTTTCTTAAAGACCGGATTCGTTTCGCGTGGAAGCTCTTCCTTGTCCGTCTGGTATTTGAATTGGCGTTTCGGTGTTTCCTCACATTCTATACTACGGGGATTCCTCAAAGCTTCGTTTTCTTTACGTAACGAATCTACTTCGCTTTTAAGTTCATGGTAGAGACGTTCCATTTCATTAAGCTAACCGGCGGACTTCCTTTCCCGGAGACCTTTGATCCAGCTGGTGGAGATCGAGGTACCCTTGATCTTTTCAAAAAGAGATTTATAAGCAATAAATGGCTCTCACCAGAATTCGTAGAGCCTACCTCCGAAGAGGGTGGATTTGCCAGTGAAACTGGATTGCCACCTGGGGCATGCATATTTTGTATGCGCTACGCGCTCGGGATACTGAGGGTGGATTTTAGTCGCCTCTTACGACAGGCATGCCTTACCTCGGGTATATTCTGACCCCTACCCGAAGGGGGCCAATTAATAATCTGAAGAACAACAAAGCACCCGGCTACGACTTAATTACTAGCGAAATTCTAAAGGAGCTACCGAAAAAAGCTTTGGTCAAGCTACTCTATATCATTAACGCCTCCATGAGACTTTTATACGTTCCAAGACAATGAAAAGTGGCCGAGGTCATAATGGTCCCGAAACCAGGAAAATGTCCAAACGACAAAAAGTCATACAGACCTATTTCGCTACTGCCGATAATATCTAAGGTATTAGAAAAACTGTTGCTTAAAAGGTTGCAACCAATCATCGAAGAAAGACGATTGATTCCGGATCACCAATTCGGATTTAGAAAAAAGCATTCAACAATCGACCAGGTCTATCGAATAACAAACGAAATCGAAAAAGCTCTGGAAGCGAAAAAGATATGTACTAGCGCTTTTCTCGACGTATCGCAAGCCTTCGACAAGGTATGGCACGAAGGTCTGAAGTACAAGTTAAGGCTAAACTTACCAGAAAAACTCTATAGAATCTTAGAGTCTTACCTTGAAGACAGAATCTTCCGCGTAAGGTACGAAAATGATCACTCGGAATTCAAAGAGATAAATGCCGGTGTCCCTCAAGGAAGCGTTCTCGGCCCAATATTATTTTCGATATATACAAGAGACATACCCTTACGATGAGGGAACAATTTTAGCTACGTTTGCTGACGACACTGCTATTCTCGCTATTGATACGACAATTGAATTATCAACAGGGAAACTTCAGCGCGCTTTAGACAAAATATGCGACTTGACGAAGAGCTGGCGATTCGTTCTAAACGAGACTAAGTCAACGCATGTTAACTTTACTTATAAAAAGATAAACAACAAACCTTTATTCATTGGCCCGGTACAAATCCTGTACTCAAAAGAAGCGAAATATCTAGGAATGACTCTAGACGCAAAACTAAAATGGAAGCCGCACGTTGAAAAGAAACGCGACGATCTCGAAATCAGGTTAAGAGAAATGAATTGGATTATCGGAATATTTTCGAAACTAAGCGTATATAAGAAACTGCTTTTGTATAAGCAAGTGCTAAAACCATCTTGGACGTACGGTATACAACTCTGGGGTTGTACTAAACCAAGCAATATATCTATTTTAGAAACTTTTCAAAGTAAGACACTCAGAGCAATCGTTAATGTTCCGTGATACATAAGAAATAGCGATCTACACCGAGATTTTGGAATCGCAACCGTGACTGATGAGTCAACAAACTTTGCTCGCAAACTTAGTACTTGACTTCGCGGACATTGCAACAATGAAATTATCCGAACTTTGGATCAGACAAATCTTACGCGGCGACTACAACGAATGAGAGCGTTGGATCTAGCAGCATAAAATGAAACCGCATAACTTGACGGTATAGTAGTTGCTTTCGTTGGAAGGCAGCCTGCCACACGCGATTACTACAGAAGCTTGAACTACTTGTTAAGGAAACTTAGTCGTAGTCTAACGGAAAATGGGAGGTTTTTTAGTGAGTAAGAATCTCACACTACTATGAGCACGCGCGGCCGGTCCTCGTAGTGCCTATGAAGGTTTTTCCTACCCATGGGAAAAAAAAACACAGAAACAATGTAAACAAGATCCCTAGCAAGAACACAAGCAACAACCGGTTTTTGTTCAATAGAGACGTATGGCAATGATTTCTTTGCGTATGGCAAATGGTAAGTGTATATTCACTTTATACCAGAGATGGGAAATTCGCCTCTTTTCAGTGATTCGAATCACACCGACTATTTCACTTCACTGAGTCAACACGAAAGATTGCTTCAAAAGAGTCGATCATACTCCAAAAAACGAAAGAGTCAACCAAAATTGAATGTATACCCAACTCATGCACAAATGGTTTCAGTCATTCAAGCTATCCCTTTTTTGCATACCAGTCGATCAAGTATACGAGTGCAAAAATGAGGGCAAAACAAAAATAAAAACCGAAACACAAAACAAAACTAGTGGGAGGGTTACAATCCGCCTAGGCGAATCGTTGGCTACCCCATCCCAACCACTGTGAAGCTCCTCCAAAATGCGTCAAAAATTTTGGTTGTTAATTTTTAATAAATTAACAAAAATTAACGGCAAATATAAAAGCCGTTTGTTAGAATGCATATTCAATATGACCACGCCTACAAGCGGGGGTTTTCGCTGCTTTTTAAATACCAAATTTCAGCTTCCTACGACAACTTTGTATTTTTCATGCTAATAAGTAAAGTGGGCGTGTCAGTGGGCGGATTTCAAAAAATTTTACACTTGCACTGCTTCGGGACCTAAAAAGATCAGATATCAAGTCTCAAGGACATAGCTCATTCGACTTACAATTCGGTCTCGATCTTGCCTTTAAGGGGTCTACGGTGATTATTTCTCTATGTTACAAACTATGAATCAAACTTAATAAACCTCCTATCCTATGTGATGGGGTATAAATACCCACCACCACTCCAAATACAACCAATCCATCTTCATCGATCCTATCCAACCTACAGGTAGTGGACTGGAGGCCAAAACAAAGCCGAAACACACATCACAAAAATAGCCACCACCATTACAATTCCATCCAACCCATCCATCCATCCGAGTAGGTAGAGAGAGAAGCAAGCAAAAATGTGTATCTGTTGATCGCCTCCCGATCTCGACTCATCCCGTGACATGACTGTGTGTTGCGATTGCGATGCATACAATGGTGTCGAAATGGCGTGAATCGACTCTTGTGTGAATTGACCCCTGTGTGTATGGACTTTTATGTGCATCAAAATCCTTTCGTATCGAATCACCTCACTGAGTTGATACGACTCATTAAGGTGATTTGAATCTTTTGAACTAAGGCGCATCCGTCGACTTAGCAGATGGACTGGCACATTTGAGGCACATAGTGAAGAGAGCGCATTGATTGTTTTGCAGTTGGCGTCAGTCAGAGTCAGAATCAGAATAGATTCAAATTCGAAGAGAAGCTAATTTGGTGAGTTTGGTGCATTTACTTGAGCTCTGACTGACGAGGTGTCCCTCGGTTCTGAGGTACACCTACCCTTAAGCTAGAGAGCTGAAAGTTAGGGAGTGAGCTGGAATCTGCAACCATCTCTAGTTTTTTAAAAACTTTTTTTTCAAATTTTATGTTACTTAGGCCATGTTATGTTACTATGTGCCATTGCCTTGTAATTGGCTTTGAGGTAGCAGAAAAATGTTGGCCTTTACACTGACCACACTCACTTTTTAGGGATTTTAGCTTAAAATTACTGTTTTTTAATAAATTTATATGCATTTGCTAAGTTTTTGTATATAATAAATATGCTTCCGCCCACTTTTGTGAGCGTGGTTTAAAAAAACTAGTGGGAGGGTTACAATCCGCTAAGGCGAATCGTTGGATACCTCATCCCAATTGACCACTGTCAAGCTCCGAATTGTGTCATATATCTTGGTTCCTAAATTTCAGTTTCTATTAACTTCAATTGTACTTAGAATTTCTAAACTTAGAGTTTCTAAGAATCTTCTCCCTAAATAAGAGGCGTGGCATCCACCCCTTTTCAACAACATCGTTTTAATACCCGAGCTAGGGCATATTAACTTTGATGTATATAAAAGTCCGGCTGTCCGTATGTAAACAACTTTTAGACCTTAAATTTTAAGACAGAGAGCTGAAATCTAGTGGGTTGGCTGGAAGTCAAGTCCTTCGGATCAAGTGTGAAAATTAGCTGAATGCGCCCACAGACATGCCCACTACAGGATTGTAGACCATCTCTAATTTAAAAAATACTTTTTCCAAATTTTAGCTATGTTACAATGGCGCTAGCGCATTCATTTTTGGTATGTGGCATTGCCTTGTAATTGTCTTTGTAATAGCCAAAACGTTAGCCTTTGCATTGACCACGCCCACTTTTCATGGGATTTTAGCTTAAAATAACTATTTTTCAATAAATATATATGAAATTTGACAAAAAATTCTATAAGCATTTTCTAACTTTTATGTATATATTGCATTTGCCTCCGCCCACTTTTGTGGGCTTGACGTTTAAAAAACTGATTTTTTTAGTTAAAAAGGCGGAGTTTTAGGCCGAAATGTCTGGGACCACCTAGTATATAGTATTCAACAGTTATATTTTTATATCCCGCCCACTTCTTGGAGGCGTGGCAGTTTTTTTTTGTTATGGTCGGGTATTTCGCAATCCGTCGTAGATGGACTGAAGCTTTTGGATATGCACTGTTGAAGTGGTATACATGTGTTGACTTCACTTTCATATTAAAAATTTGGTTTATACTTGAAAACGCCAAAAAAGTGGGCGTCGCATAAATTAATTCATTTCAGTTGATAGCTTTCACACATATCTAAACATTTTATAGCGCAAGTTTTTTGGATTCAGAGAAAATATATCGAATAAAAACCGTTTATTAAAATGCAAATGAAATATGATTAGGGCCACGCCCTACGACAACTTTGACTTTTCATGCTAATAAGTAAAGTGGGCGTGTCAGTGGGCGGATTTAAAAATGTTTACACTTGTACTGCTTCGGGACCTAGAAAGAACACATATTAGGTTTCAAGTTCCTAGCTCAAAACTTAAGGCCTAAGCTAAGACTTAAAGCCTACTGACACATGGACGGACGGACGGACATGGCTCATTCGACTAGCCATTTTGTCTCGATCATATGCCCTTACGGTCTTGGGGGTCTACAGTGATTATTTCTCTATGTTACAAACTATGAATCAAACTTAATATACCTCCTATCCTATGGGATGGGGTATAAAGAGATTTTTTTAGTTAAAAATTTTTATTTTTATATCATGCCCACTTTTTTGGGGCGTGCCAGTTTCTTTTTTTTGTAGGGTTAGGTGTTTTGCAATCCGTCGCACACGGACTAAGGAGTTTTTTATTTAATTTATACTTAAAGTGTGCAGTTTATGTGTGTAATATGTATTCGGGTAGTGAATTCCAAAGTGTGCTTGTTCTATAAGAGGAAAAGATTTTAAAACACTTCCTATAGTGGGAGTTGAACATAGAACTGGTGAATGGGCATTTGCAATTATAATATTTATAATAAAGACATAAATCTTACTCAGGATTATCGATTAAGTGAATGGCTCTTTTTTGAATTGAATCAAGAAGGCGGAGAGAAAGCAGAGCTCCAAATCTGCAAGCAGTATTCCAATGCCGGTCTTATCTGATCTTTGTAAAGTAACTGAGGAGGGGAAAAGAATCGTTTTAATCAAAAGAAATAGCTAAATTTGGAGCAGATTTTGCAGTATTAGATTAGTGTAGGTGCCAAGTAATATCAGAGTTAACATTGACTTCAAGGTGGTGGATAGGTATAATCTTTTGCATAAATGATTTTGCTTTCCATTTGAAGAGTGGTACAGTAGATGCATTCTTCCTTGAAAAGGCAGAATATTATGCTTTGCTAGCATTTAAAAACAGAATTTGTCTTGCCCCAATCTATAAGTTTTTGAGATTAGAAGTAAGTAATTCAATTTGACTGCATCTTTGGCTATGAGAAGTTATAGCATTTACAGGAATCTCCGGTGTTATTGGTTCGACTTTCCTGAGAGAAGATATTAAAAAACAACAAGTGAGTAAGTTCAAGAGTGACAAACTTTTATATACCCGAGCCTATTTACCATGTAACACCAAATCTTAAAGTTTCTTGGCCCGAATTCATATGTTTTTTGTATAGGCCAAGCCCCCAAAGGTGGGCATGGGCTTAAAATTAAAATTAATCGTAATTTTGTTAGAATCATGAGAAAATACAGTAAAAGCGAAAATTATTTCAGAAAAATACAGTTTTTTCCTAAAAACGCCTCTTAAAAGTGGGCGGAGCTCAAAGCTTTGTATAGAGCAAATAGTAATATCTTGCCATAGAATTTGTCCCCCAAAGGTGGGCATGGGCTTAAAATTAAAATCAATAAATCATAAGTTTGTTAGAATCATGAGAAAATACAGTAAAAGCGAAAATTATTTCAGAAAAACTATGCATTTAAAATGCATTAAAATTAAAATTCCCTCGGTCGGGTATAAAAATATACTTATATTTAAATCCGGTCACAAAAGTGGATATGGTTATTTTTTGTGGCCTGAGATGATACCTACGTAAATAGGTGAACATTTTATAATACAACTTTTATTTTCAATAATCATTGAAAATTGTTGAAATTTTTAATTTCAAGCAAATATATTGAATAAATGCCGGTTATAAGAATGCAAAATATATGTGAGCAAGCCCACGTAGAGGCGCTTTTCACTTTTTTTTTTTAAATACCAATCAGAAAAAACATAAGAAGGGTTACAGCATACAGAATTTCAGCGTTCTACAGAAACTGATATTTCACGCTTATGGGGCAGATTTCAAAATACGCTTGTACTGCTTCGGGACCTAGCCATACTTGCAGTTAATGCAAATGAAATTTATATGTCTGTTAAATCGCTAGGTAATAAATTCCGTTAATAAATGATTTCCCTTCAAATAAATAAATAAATAAAATAATGTTTATATGTGGCGGCTACGCTGCTGATCCAAATCCCGTTTTTTCCCGTGACAACGAACACAAGAACTTATCTTAAATAACCTAGATGCATTAACTCCGATCCGAAGTTCTATCTTCTCCGGCCTTGAGAGATTTTTGACAATTCTTTAAATTTCATTGCTCATTCCGCAAATGTATTGTTTGAATAATACTAACGATTGTTATGTTATATGGAAAAATTGCTAAACGTTCAGCACATGTCCAGTTACAGATAATGGCTTGTATTTTAAATTTAGATGAAGATTTTTAACTAAGGACGGTGTTATTGATTAAACACACTTACCTAAACTTTGAATTCGACGAAGAGATCCAAATTATAATGAAGTTGTAAGACCCTTTTACTTAGTTCTTGTCCATGCATCTTATGCAGAAGATTTTTACTGTGTTCATGTTACATGGAAAACATTTTAGAATTATATTACTACTTTTGCTTCCTGAGTATCAATAAACATCTGAGAGAGCACATATTTTAGTTAGATATTCCTTTGAGGCTAAGAATATATTTTGCGGCGAAAATCGGAAGAAAGCTTCAATTAGTAGCATGCACCATATTTAATTCGATTTACATGTGCGGTTTTTCTTATATTTGCGCACTGACAAGTTGGTATACAATACATTCACTCAAAAAAAAATTGAGATATTAAAATAGCCGCTTGAAACCTTCACAATTTTTTGTTTGGTCCAGGACCAAACGTTGGAGCTACCGCGCAGTACTAAGGAACGATATATATCAGCAGTATACCAAACGCAAAAGCTCTCGTAATTGACGTTGGTAGTAATTCTTTTTTTTTTGTAAACAAAAGAAGCTTATAGGTACCTCCCCTTAGAAAGCTGGTAAAAGATGGGGATAAGCTCAATTATACCAAAAGGGGAACCATTCTTAAGTACCTACTGTATTAAAATAAAACAAGAATCTGCACATTATAATAAGAGTAAAAAATGCAATTTTAAGAGAATTGTGAAAGCTATTGTTAAAGCTTCTCAATTTTTTCCTTATAGCTCAAGTGATTTGGACTGGGTCCTGTTTTTTAGTTTCACTTTTGATATCATGTCACAACATTGATATAATTATCTAAACATCTAAAAATCTGATTCATAGTGTTGGGATTAAGATTTTGTATTGATAATGCATGAACGAAAACCTCTGAGGAAAAACTTCATACTACCTGAGTAGATACGGTTCCTGTTTTCAATACCGCACACCGACCTGATGCGATATTGAGTTCGTCTTTTAATTTGTATCCGGTGTTGCCAGATTTTTTCTGCGCCAAATAACTGTTTCTAATATTTTCAGCATTAATTTTGATACCTTGTTAAATTTCTTACAATAAAAGCAATATTTTCAAAAATAAAAGCATTTATTTAGTTCCAGTCATTATACCTACATAAGTGTTGGATAGTTTATAAATTATTTTATTTTTTTAACTACCAATCGGAAGCTAAATTTAATGTTATATATTGGTAATATATTATCTAGTAATTTCTCGATCATATATTCCAATTAAATTATTGATTTGCATTATGTTTATACCCGACCCAGGGTATATTAAGTTTGATGTATAGTTTGTAAAGCAGTGAAATAATCACCGTAGACCCCTAAAACCTTTAAGAGATATGAATGGGACCGACAGGAGAATCGATTAAGCCATGTCCGTCCGTCCGTCCGTCCGTCCGTCCGTCCGTCCGTATGTAAACAACTTTTAGGCCTCAAATTTTAAGGCATAGAGCTGAAATTTTGTGGGTTGGTTGGAAGTCCAGTCCTTCAGATCAAGTTTGAAAATAAGCTGAGTCCGCCCACAGACACGCCCACTACAGGCCTGTATGTGCGACCATCTCTAATTTAAAAAAATACATTTTGCTAGCGTATTCCCTTTTTGGTACGTAACATTGCCTTATAATTGTCTTTAAGGTAGCCAAAAAATTTTAGCTTTTTCATTGACCACGCCCACTTTTCAAGGGATTTTAGCCTAAAATGACTGTTTTTCAATAAATATATATGAAATTTGACAAAAAATTATATGACAAAAGCTGTAGATATTAGCATTTTCTAACTTTTATGTACATATTGAATGTGCCTCCGCCCACTTTTGTGGGCGTGGCGTTAAAAAAAAGTGATTTCTTTGGTTAAAAAGGCGGAGTTTTAAGACGAAATGTATTTATTTATTTATTTTTTTTCGACTATCGCTGTACAAATGAGTTTATCAGAAACATCTTGGCTTGCACAGGTTAAAATTATAGGATCTCAATATTGAAAATTTACTTGATTAAAAATGAAAAACCTTAAATTTGTTAATTAAAAAAAAATAATAATAGCCTTAATAAAATAAGCCAAAAAAATTAAAAAAGGAAAAACAAGTTTATACACAATTTAAAAATTTATAATTTGAGGATGCATAAGAGAAATAAGAAAAATAAAAGAAAAAGAATAGAATTGAAGAATAAAGAAGAAATATGAAGCAGTCAGGAAAAGAAAAAACAAAAGAGGAATACGCTAATCATTTGAACCAATTCACTATTAAGCCGCCGCGGAAAAATGCTCAAAGAGTAGTTTTTTAAACGAGTTTGTGGTATTAGCTTGGTTTATTTCATGTGGAGCAAAGTTCCAAAGGTGGGTCTCGAAGACAAAAAACTGTCTATAGCTAGTTAAAGAGCTTGAAGAAGACATAGTTATTTGCAAGAATCTTTGTGAACGCCCAAATGATATTTTGCGGAATAAATAGCTTGGTGCTCTGGTGTTAACAATTTTGTGCATCGGAAGTATTGTTCGATATTTTGCAAATTCGATATTTCGATATTTCTTTGCAAATTCGGATATATGATCACGACGTTTTTTGTTAAAAATGTATCTAGCACAGCAATTATAAGCTACATTAAGCTTTCTTGACGATTCAGAATCCATGTCAGAGAATAATTCACATCAATAAAGAATTAAAGGTAGAACAAAAGATCTTATAAGTTTCATTTTAACAAACACCGGCAAAAAGTTTTTAGTTGGACTAAGACCCCGTAGAACGCAATGAATTTTTGAAACAACACTGTTAACATGGTTTCTCCAATTGAATATAATAATCCAATAAAAATTCTCCAATAAAAATAATGCCCAAATTTTTTATTTTGCTAACAAATTCAACAGGCGTTGGCTGTGTCACGAAGGATAATGTTTAGGTTGTTTTTGCCTTTTGAATGTTAAGTTCAACTGGTTCCCCAGGGATCGCGATGGGCCCGTATTTTGGTGCCTAGTGTTTGTGTGGTCCTTTTCACCACACCCCTGTTTAACCTAACCTAACCTACGGGAAGAACAATGCGGCTTTATTCCTGGCAGAAGCACAACCGACCAGCTTTTTACTCTGAAGGTTGTTCTTGAGAAGGCTTGTTCTTGGGAATATGCCAAACCGGTCTATGCGTGTTTTGTAGATCTGGAAAAGGCGTATGACCGAGTCCCTCGGGATACACTGTGGAGAGTTTTGCAGGACTATGCGCTGAGTGGACCTCTGCTGAGAGCCATCCAGTCTTTGTATGGAAACTGCAGAAGCTGTGTACGGATAAATGGCGTCAAATCCCGTCCTTTTGATGTGCGCGTTGGACTTCGCCAGGTCTGTGTTCTGTCACCGCTCCTTTTCATAGCATATATGGACTGGATGGTGAAGCGCAGTCTTGGCGAGCAATGTTTCGAATTATCTATTATTATAATTCGAAACATTGCTCGAATTATCGCAGCCGTCTGTGGTGATGCTGGAATAAAAATAAACGTGAACAAATCGGAGGTGATGGTTGTTTCCCGAACTCCTGTGCAGTGTACCCTGCACATAAATGGAGTTCCATTAAAACAGGTGGAGAAGTTTAAGTATCTCGGGGTTTTTTCCACGAAAGATGGGAGGAGTGATACTGAGTTGCTCTGTAGAATTAGCCAAGCTGGAGCAATAGTAAAGAAACTGCGCAAAGTGAAAGCAAAGCAAAGATCTCAGTTTTTAATTCAGTGTTCGTTCCGACCCTCATCTATGGCCATGAAATTTGGGAAATGACCGAAAGAATTAGATCACGGATATAAGCTGCCGAAACGAGATTCCTGAGGTGCGTTGCTGGTGTTACTCTAAGGGATAGAGTGAGAAACGTCAGTATTGGTGGGAATCTTAATGTTGAGCAGCTACTTCTCCGAGTGGAGCGATCGATTCTTCGATGGTTTGGATACGTTTTTCGTATGCCCCATGAGAGACTTCCTAGACAGGTCATGCTAGCCGAGATGCGAGTGCCTCGCCCCCCTGGTAGGCCAAGAAACAGGTGGTGGGATCAGGTAAAGAACCTCTCTGAGTCCCGCCTGGGGATTGCGCCGGAGACTCTTGAGTTGGTGGCGGAGGATCGAGAAAGATTGAAGGACTATTTAGCCACCCTTTTAAAGGATAAGCGGCATCCGAATATAGTGATGATGATAATATAAAAAACAAATACATATTTTTTTATAACGAGGGTAGGTATACAAAATAAAATATAAAGTTAACATTTCGAAGAGTTTTAGCTGACCAAAACTAAAGAAACTCAATTTGAATGCCTTTTTGTATTTTCCGTTATGGGTCCAATATTTTGCTACAAGATAGAACCTAGCATTTAATTAAAGCTGCTCAGCTTTTAATCCTGCTAATCTTTTAATCATACACTCAAAAGTTTTTAAAATGATTGAACTTGGTACATTTTTCCAAGCCTCCTTGACACACTGTTAGGGTGTCCTTTTCAGTGGCAGTTGCCTCAAGATCGTTGAACGAAACCTCATGATCATCATCATTTTCGGTGACCGCTTATCCTTAGAAGGGTCGCGGAGCGAGGGCGGCTTAGTGGTCCTTCTATCGTTCCCGATCCTCCGCCACCAACTCAAGACACACAGGCGTGATCCCCAGACGGGTCTCGTAGATATTCCGTACCTGATCCTATCACCCGTTTCTGGTCCTACCAGGTAGGCGACGCGCTCGCATCTCGGCTAACATAACCTGTCTTGGAAATCTGTCGGGGGGCATGCGAACAACGTGTCCAAACCATGGAAGAATTAGGTCTCCTACGAATACCGATGTTTCTCACTCTATCCTTAAGAGTAACTGGATAACTCAGTATCACTCCTTCCATCTTTCGTAAAAAAGACCCCGAGATACGTAAAATTCTCTACCTGCTTCAATGGGACTCCATTTATGTGCAGAGTTTAGTGCCAGGATATCTAAATCATCTGCGAACAGCAGATGGTTTATCCTGTTGCCATTAACTTCGAAAAATTCCTCACCAAAATTGCGGTTAAGTCCATATAAGCTATGAAAAGGAAAGGCGATTGGGCACAGCCCTGGCGAAGTTCAACGCACACTTCAAAAGGTTGGGATTTGATGCCATTTATCCGAACACAGCTTCTGTAGTTCCCCTACAAAGACTGAATGGCTCTCAGAACAAGCCCACTCAGTGCATTATCCTGCACAATTCTCCAGAGTTTATCCCGAGGAACCCTGTCATAGGCCTTTTCCAAATCAACAAAACAGGCCTCCTCAAAAATAAATTTCAAAGTAAAAAGCTGGTTGGTTGCGCCTCTGCCAGGCCGAAGGCCGCATTGTTCTTCCCAAAACAAAGGCTCGATTACAGCTCTGGAGCGCAGCTCTGGAATACCTTCGCGAATACTTTTCCCGGAAGACTTTAAAGAGATATACCCCTAAAGTAAAAGCAATCTCTTAGTGTGTGTGCTTAATGCCCAGGAGGTCTGGGTTTGAATCTTGCCATCGTCACCTGAAATAAAAAAGACTTGTTCTTTTTGAAGGTCCCCACCTCCGCGAGGCTCTGACAAGCCCTCCGAGAGAATCATTTGTCTTGAAAAACTACTCAAAGTACAGTTCGGATCCGGCAAAAAATTGTAGGTCCCCTTGTACGAAAAGAAATTAACACACCAGCACACATTGTTGAGAAGTTGGCCCTAGTTCACCGTGAGCTGTTGTGCCACCTATTACCGCTTTCTCAGGCTACCTTAATGACACTTACTAGCAATTTAATACCTTCTTTACTCATTGCCTTGAGCATTTTGGGCCGGGTTATATCAACTCCACCAGACTTACCTACTTTAAGCGATCGAGCGATCGAACAGAAAAAGTGCTCGCTCCATCGCGTAAGACGTTGTTCTCATTTGATTGAAGTGTACCGTCTTTGAATTTAACCCTTTGAACGATATTCAACTTCCTTCCTCTGAGCCGGCAAATAGTCTTTGCAGATCTGTAATCGCGCTCCAACCTCTAGCCAAACTTTTTCCATGCCTAGTCCTTGGTTGTTCTGACCGCTAAATTGGAAGCTCTTCGCACCTCATTGTACCAGGCTTGAGAAGTAGAGTTTCTAAATTGATTTCATACAATATAGGCTCTATTTTTTCTCTGGTTGGTTCCTGAACTCCAGGATACTTAAAACCACGCAGTTCTTTTCTCACCACCAGCCGCCACACCAAGCCGCTTCACCACACAAACATTTCTTGCAGATTTCTTGGAATTTGTTTAAGCTTCTCCGAAACGTGCTGTTCAAATCGCTCCCTGTTATCAGATTCAGCATATTGCAACCCTTCCCACCGTATGCGGCTCACCCGTTTTAGATTTTGCCTGGGTGGCAAAGGAATACTGTCGCTAAAGCCGGATTTGCACAAGACTATGATGGTGATCAGTTGACAGCTCAGCTCCTCTCAAAGCACGAACATCACAAATCATTTTTTGAGCACACGATGGTACCACAAAAGAAATCAATCAAAGATCTCTGACTTAAACTGTGCGGGTAACAAGTGTATTTGTGAATATCTTTGTGTGGGAAGAGGGTGTTCATGATGGGAAAGCCAACAAGTTCCCTCCGTTCCTGTTTTGATCCGGCTTACCGTGCCTGCCAATCGCACTTCCCCAAGTACTGTCGTCCGTACCCACATGAGCATTGAAGTTACCCATCAGGAAGAAGAAGTTCATTTCTGCCAGTCTATCCAACGCAGCATCAACTTCGCTGGCCGCTAAGGCCGGATACTCTGACTCTAGGTTGGGTACGTATACCTACACTAGAGCCAAAGTCGATCGCTCAAGCTTAAGCTTTAAATCAAAACCCTCCCTCGCAATGAAATAAACTCAAATAGGTTTTTTCGACAGCCGGGGGCTTGTGAGCATTCCCACACCCCCCTGTGCAATCGTGTTATGTGGGACGCCAGACAAGAAAAATCTCCACCCATCAGCGAAGTCTCTGGTTCCGAAACCTTTTCACTTAGTTGAGGAGATGCCAGTAGCATCCAGCTGATACTTTTAAGCCACCTCAACCAGTTCAAGTTCCTTCTACGTTAGCGATGAGATATTCCATGTGCCAATTTCGATTTGTAGACATTTGTAGATATTGTTATTGATATTCGAAAAGATCTGTGTCTGGGTGAACTTTCTTTCCAATACCAATGCCAAGGTCGTTGAACGAAATAAACATCGATAAAATAACTGGGGTTAAGACCCATGAATTTCAATATGAAATTCAGTTTCACCGCATTGTTCGAACATGCGACATAACTAGCAATAGTTAGTAGGCATGAAAACCTTTTTATTGTCTTAAGACAAGTGCTGAACACGACATATTCCACTTCGAATCTTCGAGCATCTGTGTTCTGGTAGTTATAATTCGCGTTGTATTTTTTTAACAAACGTTAAAATTGGTGTACGGCAATAGTCGAAAAGATGTTTGTCTCGGTGGACTTTCTTGGCAACACTCTGAAGAGAACGCACATCGATCAAAAACTGGGGCTAATACCATTGATCTTAATGTCAAAAAAACATAGTCTTTCCGTAGATGTACTTTTATAAATAAATAAATAAATAGAGTGGCGCAACAGCTCGAGGTGAACCAGAGCCAACTTCTCAACAATGTATGCTGGTGTGTTAACTTCTTAACATACAAGGGGACCTTCAATTTTTTGCCAAATCCGAACGGCACTTTGAGAAGTTTTTCAAGACAATTAATACTCTCGGAGGGCTTGTCAAACCCTCGCGGAGGTGGGGACCGTGAAAAAGAACGTGATGATGACAGGATTCGAACCCAGACCTCCGGCGTAGTAAGCTCACACACTAACCACTACGCCACGGCACCCCACACGTACTTTTAGTTCGTTCTAAAATTCCATGTTTGTATTTTAAACAACTGTTTCACATTGATGATCTCTTGTAAGTTTCTCGAGTTTTAAACTCGGGCTTAATCAGTTTCTCAAATATAGTCTGACAGTTAAAGTCTGATCCTCAAGTTTTTCCAAGATTACAGCGGGGATCTGAAACACCGTATCTGTTGTGGGCGATCTTGCCTTGTTTTCGACTGACACAACCTGTGCGTATGAGTTCGATCCAACGAATGATGGTTTCTCCGCTGCACTTGGAATGGCGACACTCTTTTATTGAGAGGGGCTTACGCCTTTTTTCGGTGCCTCGTTTGCCATTCTCGCACTTTTGAGCTTCGGCTCTTTCGAGTCTTTAGATTAGAAGTTTCAGAGTCTTTCGGACGTCCAAGGCTTGGACTCTGACCTCGAATATTTTCTATAAAAGGCTCTCGTCTCTTTTGCAACTCTATGGCTACTTTGCATCCTCTATTATTTGTAAGGTGGCTTCCGTTGCAATTAAGGCAAACTGCTGAAACCAGCGTATCCACTTTGCACTCTCTTGAAAGGTTCAGTTCTCTCTAAAGTGTTGTGGGTTCACAATCGTTTGAACTTTTCTCCCGTTCGTAAATCTTATTCGCTAAAATGCATTGTCTACAGTGCTCACGGAGAATTGAAAAAAGTGCAAACAAGAAATCTTGCATCGACTGCTCAGGAATTTGTCATTTCTTTTTATTATTAGGGAAATTAGAGGGTATTATTAGAGAAAAAAAAAGGCCAAACTTCGGAAAAATTCCGGGAAAGCTGAATTTTGTAATGAAGCTTGAGAATGTCGTTCTTAATAAAATGTCAAAAGTCCCCATCGATCCGAGTGCCACTTAAAATTTTGGCAGGGGTCAAAGGTCACTGAAAACAGTTTTTTGTGAATATCTCCATAACTCTAAAGTTTACAGAAAAAATTTCTACTGCAACATTGTAGCTCCGAATTTTCTATCAAAAAGCTTTAATAACTTTTCTTTGTTAGGCTTACCGTTTTTGTGATATTTCAATTGTAGCGACCAAAGACCGGTGTTAATATTAAGTAGTTTAACACGCTACCACTAGTAAACTCCTTAGCTTACAGCAACTACCGGCCTTACACGCATTTAGCAACTGGAATATATGTATAGAGACTTAAATATAAAGTTATATTTATACTTTATATTTAAGTTTTTATATATTTCTATTATATTTATATTATATTTATATATATATTATATTATATATATTATATTATATTTTGCAGAATTCAGTGTGGGAGGCAGTTTGAAGGGACCGATTAAGTTGTTTCCAATAACACCTGCCCACAAATTGACGCTAAATCTGTGTTGAAATGATGACTCTCTCCTTGTGTGTGGGTTTTCCGCAGCCCATGTGTGTAGATTGTGAAAATTTGTAATCCCATCCCTAGTAAATTGAGATTCGTCCGTCCATAGGATTCTGCTTATAAAACCGTTGTCATCCAAGTTCCGCTCTAACAACCAGTTGCAAAACTCAAGTCTCGGCTCCAAATCACTCGGAAGCAGTTCCTGCACAGGTGTATGGTGGTATGGATACAAGTTTTCCGTATGCAGGAGACGAACAATTTTATGTGTTGAAACATTAAATCGCAAGGATAAGCGCCTGATGCTGATTGATGGATCATTTGCAACCGCTTCCAGTATTCTTTCATCAACTGCAATTCTTCCTGGTGAAGCTCCTGCGTTAGGTCGTCTTGTTGAAACAGATCCCGTTTCCCGAAGTCTTCGAAACGAATTTGTAAATACGCGGGGATTAGGTACTCTTCGGTTAGGATAAAGCTGATGGTATCTTTGTTGTGCTCTAATAGAACTTCCGTTGCACATCCCATAATCGTAGATAATATCGGCGTATTCTTCGTTTGTAAAAGATGCCATTTCAAGTAGGGTTTCTTAACAACTGTTGTGTCACCTTGGCTTCAAAAATGACTTTGATGGATTAAATTTTGTTTTCTAACCTTTTATACAATTTACATTAGGTAAATTTTCCAACTAGGCGACCAACCTCAAACTTAGTCCTTTTTGGGATTTAACAGAAAAATGATAGGGAAATTACCTTTTTATCAGGTAGTCTAATAAAAATGCATGCTCTAAAACCTACGCAAATTATTAATACATAGTCAAAAAATCGTTCTTGTTGTCAATTGCGGTTAAAAAAGTAGGTAACAAATCATATTTCCACCTTATACCTGTCGCGGCTTCGTGAAAAGAGTTTTTAATAATTTTACCTGCTATGGAATTTCCCAAGTATCATAAAATCTGTGGGTTTTTCGGGTAACTTGTCGTAGCAATTTTTATTAAGTATTGTTAGGTGCACTAGAAAAAAAAAATTACCGATATGTTTATTACGCATTTTTCGCAGAAATGTGTCTTGAAAGTCAAAAAAATGTCATGGGCAGGGAAAAAGGATCCGACTTAAAAGCAAATATCTCGAAAGTTAAAAAAGTCATCAATTTTATTTTAATGCAGTTAAAAGGAGTACTATTTCTTCTAAAATTTAAGTCCTAAATGAAGTACCTGTTGTAAGTGTTAGCGGAGATATTTGTGTAAGTATGGGTCAAGGTACCTCAAAGTAGGTGTTTTCTTAAATTCCCAATAAGTGGTATCAAAATTTGAGATAGGCCCATACTGTAGAACAACTTTTTTCTTCAAATATACCCAAGAATCTTGTGTCAAAATATTTGCATCGAATTTGGAAACACCCTGTATAAAGTTATATTTATACTTTATATTTAAGTTTCTATATATTTCTATTATATTTATATTATATTTATATATATAAATATATATATAAAGACTACAAGTTATATGTACAATATCACATATGAGGAATATATGGCAACTGATAAGAATGGGTGTTAGCTGTTATTATGAGAGAATGTTTTTAATTGTTGCAAAACTGCAAATCGCCAAATCACAACGTGGGGATTTTTTTTTTTTGTTAAACGGGTGTGTTAGCTAGATTCTCTTCAATTATTTTTCTGTGAAATTTAATTAAAACTCGGAAAATGGCAGGTGTTTGTTTTATTTGCAGTAAAATTCTTTTAGAAGGTAAGACTGTTTTATTAGAAATATTGAAATATTTCTCAGCTGAGGGATAGTATTAGTATGAATATATACCCATCAGGCGTGGATCGAGGATTTCGTTCAGGAAGAGGCAACACTTCAAGCTGTTGCGCCACTAGATTCTTTTTTTTATACCCCATCCCATAGGATAGGAGGTATATTAAGATTGATTCATAGTTTGTAACATAGAGAAATAATGACCATAGACCCTGTAGTGACCATAGCTGAATCCTGAATGCATTCATTACGAGTACGAACACAGCCAACTGAACTCTACGAACACAGCGGCGTGAGCCGCTGCAATGACATGGACGAACAAACAACAATGATCGACGTAACATGCTGTCTCACTCCGTTTCCGGCATATAAGAAAGCTTTCAATACTTTTTCTTCTGATCTAAAACGTGGCTGAGGGCGGACGTGCCTTGGAACATAAGTAGATATCCATCTGATATAATATAACATTTGAAAAAGATGTATTTTTATAATGTGAATTGCAAACTATGCAATGGACAAAACAAAAGATTTTATTACCCCAGGTGGCAATCCAGTTTCACTGGCAAATCCACCCTCTTCGGAGGTAGGCTCTACGTATTCTGGGGAGAGCCATTTATTGCTTATAAATCCCTTTTTGAAAAAATCAAGGGTGCCTCGATCTCCACCAGCTGGATCAAAGGTCTCCGGGAAAGGAAGTCCGCCGGTTAATCAGGACTCAGCGAAAATTAAATGCTTTGAAACGGAAAACAAAGAACTCCGTGCTAAGCTTAATGAAATGGAACGTCTCTACCATGAGCTTAAAAGCGAAGTAGATTCCTTACGTAAAGAAAATGAAGCCTTAAGGAACCCCCGTGGTACTATAGTATGCGAGGAAACGCCGAAACGTCAATGTGAATACCAGACGGACGAGGAAGAACTTGCACGCGAAACGAATCCGGTCTTTAGGAAAAGGCTTACCAAGAAACGAAAGGCCGGTTCTTCACCCGAAGTAGAAACCGTGCAGCAAAAAGAAGAAACACCAGTCGTATCAAACAAAGCGACAGGAATACCCCAAGAAAAAAACCGCCGACCACCTGCAATAAATGTCGTTGGGATCGCGGACTACGGAAAGTTGCGAAACATCCTTAAAAATACTCTTGGGACGAAATATAACTTAACATCACTTCGAAACAACGTATGGAAAGTTAACGTCGATGACTCTGATGCCTATCGGTCACTGTCACAAAAGTTAAATTTAGAGAAAATCCAATGGTTTACTTATGAAAATCACCTCGAAAAGCCGCTGCGGGTTATAGCGAGGGGACTACACCCATCCTGTACCAAGGACGAAATAATACAAGACGTTCAAGCCCAAGGCTTTAAAATTCTTGACGCCGTGAACATAATAAAGAAAGAGAAGCAACGTACGGACGAAGGCAAAGATTCCGCTGTTGTCCGACGCGGCCTGCAAATTTTTATGCTTTCTTTTGATAGAACTGAAAATATTAACGAAATCTACAAAATTAAATCAATCCTTAACATCAAGGTAAAAATCGAGCCCAAGCGGAAGGGCAACAGGCTAGTTCCCCAATGTAAGCGATGCCAGGGTTTCCGACATACGCAAGCGTACTGCCAGAAAAAGCCGCGATGCGTAAAATGCGCCGGCAAACATCTCTCGACGGATTGCAATGTCAGCAGTCAGGCCCCCGCGGTTTGTGCCAATTGCAGGGGAAGTCACCCAGCGAGCTACCGAGGTTGCGAAATTGCCATTGAGTTGCAAAAACGACATGAAGCTCCGAAGAAAAATACTGAAAATAAGGGCTCAAGCCTAAAACCTCCTAAAGTAGATAAGCCAAAAACCCCTAAGTCGACAAGGGATAAGGGTTTGATTAAAAGCAAAATTCAAAATGCGCAAGAAAACGTCGCTGGTCCTAGTTCCCACCGGAGTCAAAAGAGAGAATCCACACTTGTTGGTCCAAAATCGTACGCTCAAGTCGCGTCACGTGAAAGTAAGCCACAATCGGCCGCATCAGATTCGGTCTCTCAAATTCTAGGCATGATTTTAGAAAAGTTTGAGCAACAGGCGAAACTTAATCAAGTAATATTCAACAAATTGAGCGAGCTCGAGTTTAAACCTCGAAAAACATTTAATAAAAAATCATGAATATGGGAAAGTCAATCAAAATAATTACATGGAATGCAAACGGCCTTTTGCAAAAAATTGACGAACTAGAAGTATTCCTACGGAAGAATAATGTAGACATATGCCTGATTTCGGAAACCCACTTTAAAAAGGGTTCAGCACGCAAAATAAAAGGTTACATTGACTATCACGCGCATCATCCTTCAGAAAATTCGAGAGGTGGATCCTCTCTCTACATTAAAGACTGCATAAAGCACTCCAAAAACGAAGAAATAGAACTTGACTCTATGCAAATAACCTCAGTCTCAGTAAAATTAAGTCACATAAATTACAACATCGCGACGAGCTATTTTCCTCCGCAGTATCGGCTGGCAGATGAAGATCTTGCTCTGCTCTTTGATTCACTTGGGTCAAACTTTATCATCGGCGGGGACTTTAACGCGAAAAATACTTTTTGGGGCTCACGGTGCAATTCAACAAGAGGCAGAGCCCTCTTTAAAGCAAGTACAAAACGCGGCGTGATCTTCTTATCGACGGGAAAGCCAACATATTGGCCAACCGACAGAAATAAAATACCTGATCTCGTCGACTTCTTTATCGCCAAGGGGGTACCTCGTTACCTTACGAACGTAGAAGAACGCTTTGATCTCTGTTCAGATCACTCGGCAGTTCTTTTGAAAATCGGCGGAAGCCTAGCGAAAAAGAATAGAGCGCCTAGATTAACTAACAACAACACCGACTGGGACGGCTTTAGAAAATACTGCAAAGAAAACATAGCTTTAAATGTACCGCTCAAAACGCCACTTGAAATAGAAGACGAATTAGACAAACTCGTGAGAGTTATTCAGAGCGCTGCGTGGAATAACACTTCTTTTCGGAGGTCCGAATTATCGAACAGCGGAACAATATATCCGCGAGAAATAGAAGAGCTAATATGCGAAAAGAGGAGAGCGCGCAAGAGATGGCAACGTTCGCGAGCACCCCCGGATAAGACAATCTTGAACCACCTTTCTAACAAACTGAAGCACGAACTTCAAGATTTTAAAAGCCGCGAGACTACTGCTTACCTCGAAAGCTTGACTGCCGATAAAGGTTCGAACTACTCTCTTTGGAAAGCAGTCAAGTCCGTTAAGAAGCCTATAGCTCACTCTGCGCCATTAAGAAAAGCCAACGGCGAATGGGCAAGAGAAGACAAAGAAAAAGCGGATTTATTTGCAGATTACCTAGAAGAAACATTCAAACCGTTTGACGGGGAACCGTTGGTCGAGGAGCTCAATCCTTATGCGGTACAAGATAATTATAGAATAAAAACCGTGTCATTGGCTGAACTTCGTCAAACGATAAATAATCTGAAAAACAACAAAGCCCCTGGCTACGACTTAATTACTAGCGAAATTCTAAAGGAGCTACCGAAAAAAGCTTTGGTCAAGCTACTCTATATCATTAACGCTTCCATGAGAGTTTTATACGTTCCAAGGCAATGGAAAGTGGCCGAGGTCATAATGGTTCCGAAGCCAGGAAAATGTCCAAACGACAAAAAGTCACACAGACCTATTTCGCTACTGCCGATAATAGCTAAGGTGTTCGAGAAACTGTTGCTTAAAAGGTTGCAACCAATCATTGAAGAAAGACGATTGATTCCGGATCACCAATTCGGATTTAGAAAAAAACATTCAACAATCGACCAGGTCTATCGTATAACAAACGAAATCGAAAAAGCTCTGGAAGCGAAAAAGATATGTACTAGCGCTTTTCTCGACGTATCGCAAGCCTTCGATAAGGTGTGGCACGAAGGCCTGAAGTACAAATTAAGGCTTTGCTTACCAGAAAAACTCTATAGAATCTTAGAGTCTTACCTTAAAGACAGAATATTTCGCGTAAGGTACGAAAATGAGTACTCGGAATTCAAAGAGATAAATGCCGGTGTCCCGCAAGGAAGCGTTCTCGGCCCAATATTATTTTTGCTCTATACAAGAGACATACCCCACGATGAGGGAACAATTTTAGCTACGTTCGCAGATGACACTGCTATTCTCGCTATTGATACGACAGTTGAATTATCAACAGGGAAACTCCAGCGCGCTTTAGACAAAATATGCGACTGGACGAAGAGCTGGCGAGTTGTCCTTAACGAGACTAAGTCAACGCATGTTAACTTTACTTACAAAAAGATAAACAACAAACCTTTATTCATTAACTCGGTACAAATCCCGTACTCAAATGAAGCGAAATATCTAGGAATGACTCTAGACGCAAAACTTAAATGGAAGCCGCACGTTAAAAAGAAACGCGACGAGCTCGAAATCAAGTTAAGAGAAATGAATTGGCTTATCGGAAGATTTTCGAAACTAAGCATATATAACAAACTGCTTTTGTATAAGCAAGTGCTAAAACCATCTTGGACGTACGGTATACAACTTTGGGGTTGTACTAAACCAAGCAATATATCTATTTTAGAAACTTTTCAAAATAAGACACTCAGAGCAATCGTTAATGCTCCATGGTATATAAGAAATAGCGATCTACACCGAGATCTAGGAATCGCAACCGTGTCTGACGTGGTAACAAACTTTGCTCGCAAACTTAGTACTCGTCTTCGCGGACACTGCAACAATGAAATTATCCGAACTTTGGATCAGACAAATCTTACGCGCCGACTACAACGAATGAGACCGTTAGATCTAGCAGCATAAGATGAAACCGCATAAATTGACGGTATTGTAGGTGCCTTCGTTGGAAGGCAGCCTGCCACACGCGATTATTACAGAAGCTTGAACTACTTGTTAAAAATTGGAGGTTTTTTAGTGAGTAAGAATCTCACACTACTATGAGCACGCGCGGCCGGTCCTCGTAGTGCCTATGAAGGTTTTTCCTACCCACGGAAAAAAAAAAAAAAAAAAAAAAAAAAAAAAAAAAAAAAAAAAAAAAAATAATGTGAATTTAAAGTAAAATAAAAGTATAGAATTATATTGAATTGAAAAGGTTAGACTTATGATTCAGCATCTACGTCAAAAAGATTTCCGAACAACTACGGAAAATTGGTGACCCCGAGTTGAGCTGAAGCACCTTAAAAAAGCAAACCACCATCAAATGAGACACACATCAGCTTAATAAATAAGAAAACAGTCATCACAGCGCCACTCTTCTGCGCCACAAGACGACTTCAAAACTCCTCACAATTCATCAGGAGTTTTCGGCTCATCATCACCAGCGCCCGCCACAAAAAGCCATCGTAAATCATCACCACAACCGCTCCATCAGCATCTCCACAAACTCATCGCCATCGCCCGCCGGCGAAAACCCACCCTACAATCGTCAGTAGCAACTTGGATGCTGGCATTAAGTTCCAGCTGCAGCAGATTGCGACGTCAACGCCCACAAGAAGGATTAAAAAGAAATTGTAAGCAGGTAAGAAATTAAGAGACTTGAAGTTTTATTAGAAAAAGCGGAAATCGGGGATCGAAAACCCTCTGAGGTGTTTCGCTCCATGAAACAATTAGCATGAACTTCATTCAATGAGGACGTGGTTAATAATTTATGGATGCGCCGACTCCCTCAGGCCATCAACATCGCCCTCCTGTCAGTAGGTTCGAAAAGCGTAGAAGAGTTAGGTAGTCTAGCTGACAAAATTTATGAAGCATCTCAAAATAATAGTATTTTTTCAATCACTTCCCCGAGAGACGAAGCAGCAATAGAACCAAGTTCGAGCTTAGAATAACGCTTGGAAAAAATTGAAAAAATGATCGAATCAATAAATTTTCGATCACACTCCCGAAACAAATCTAGGTCCAGATCAAGACCTAGAACTTTTCGCAGTCATACCCCTAGTGGCAATCCAGATCAACATCGGCCAGATACTTGTTGGTACTATAGAAAGTTCGGAACCAAAGCCCAAAAATGCAACCAACCCTGCAATTATAATTCAAAAAAATAAATGTGACCACTGTTGCAGCGGCAAACAGTGGCTTTTCACAGCGCCGCTTATTTATTAGAGATAGACATAACAACCTTACATTTCTGGTCGACACAGGGGCAGATGTGTCGGTCATTCCAATGAGTTAAACAAATATAAAATCAACCGGTTTACTTTCAGCGGCCAATGGTACCGCTATCTCCACCTTCGGATCAAAACTTTTGAGACTTAACATAGGCCTTCGACGGAACTTCATTCACCCTTTCATCCTAGCTTCAGTCAGCCGACCAATTCTAGGAGCAGATTTCTTAGAAAAATTTGGGCTATTAGTCGATCTACAAAATAAACGCATAATAGATCCCAGAACAAAAATCTGTACTCAAGGTAAAATCAAAAATGAAAGCACTCCGTCACCCATCTACTACACAATTGACAATCAATACGGCTCGATCCTAAAAGACTATCCCACACTTACACAGCCACCAAACTACTTCGCTAAAGTTAAACATCCAAGTGTTCACCATATTTTAACAAAGGGTCCTTTACCATTCTCTCGCCCGCGAAGACTAGACGCTTCAAGGCATAAGGCAGCTCTAACGGAGTTTGAACATATGTTAGACCTTGGCATTTGCCAAACATCAAATTCCCCTACCTGTTCCCCTCTGCACATGGTAATAAAAAAGGATAAACAAGACTGGAGACCATGTGGGGACTATCGCAGGTTAAACGCGATCACGATTCCAGATCGTCATCCGATACCCCACATCCAAAACTTTACCATGAATACAGAGGGATGCAAAATATTTTCGAAAATCGACATCGTTAGAGCCAATCACCTTATACCCGTCGCCGAAGAAGACATCTATAAGACCGCTATTACAACACCCTTCGGCTTATTCGAGTTTCGACAAATGCCATTTGGGTTACGAAACGCGGCACAAACATTCCAGCGATTTATAAATCTCGTTTGTCAGGATCTCGAATTTGTATTTGCTTATATCGATGATTTGCTGGTATTCAGTAAATCTGAAAAGGAACATGAGCAACATCTTAGAGTACTATTTAAGCGTTTAGCAGAGTATGGCGTGACAATTAATACTTCAAAATGTATTTTCGGAGTCGCAGAGCTCGACTTCCTGGGGCACAGAATCAATGCGAATGGCATTTTTCCATCAAAAGATCGCATAGAGGCTATAACGTTTTTTCCCAAACCCACAACTATGAAGCAAATGCAACGGTTTTTAGGAATGATAAATTTTTATCATAGATTCATCCCAAGTCTAGCTGAAACATTAGCCCCATTACATAGGCGTATAGGTAATAAAAGCAAAACAGGTACATCCAAAGAACCTTTGGAGTGGACCAACGAGCTCAATAAAGCATTCGAGGAAGCTAAACTAAAATTAGCAAACGTAACCTTGCTAGTGCACCCAAGAGTTAACGCGAAAATCTCCATAGCTCTGCAGTAGGCGCAGTCCTACAACAAAAAGCTGGTAACGCGTGGCAACCCCTTTCATTCTTCTCAAAGAAATTAACACCAGCCGAAACAAAATATTCTGCCTTTGACCGCGAACTACTCGCTATATATCTCGCGGTAAAGCATTTCCGATACTATGTCGAAGGGCGAGAATTTAAAGTGCTGACGGATCATAAGCCATTGACATACGTCAAAATCCGACCGAAGTCCACGCCAGACGCTCCAACTGGACTACATTTCCCAGTTCACTACCGACGTAGAATATATACGAGGCTCAGATAACGTGGTGGCTGACACTTTATCTCGAAAGGACGAGCAGGAGATTTCTTCTGCCGAGACAATCCATCTCGACTGCAAGGTCCTAGCAAAACTCCAAGAATCCGACGAGGAGCTAAAAGGAATCCTAGAAAAAGAAAAACAAATAGGTCAAATGGTTAAAATCGACATTCAAAAGCAAAAATTCCCCGATTTCGATATCTTTTGTGAAATCTCAACGGGAAGAAACAGACCATTCGTACCGCAAGCTGCCCGAAAAAAGATTTTCCATTCTTTGCACAACCTTTCACATCCAAGTATCCGAGTATCCAGGAAGCTTGTTTGTCAGCGTTATTTTTGGCCAACGATGAACAAAGATGTCACTCGTTGGGCAAGATCTTGTTTAGCATGCCAGAAAGCTAAAGTGCACAGGCACACTAGGTCGGCTACTGGCCAATTCGATCTTCCAAACGAACGTTTCGAGCACATACACATAGATATAGTAGGTCCACTTCCAGAGTCAAATGGTTTTTCATATCTCTTAACAGCAGTGGACCGTTTCACGAGGTGGCCAGAGGCTTATCCTCTAAAAGATATTTCCGCGCGAACAGTGGCGAAGGTTTTCACCGAAAATTACATATGTAGATTTGGTGTCCCTCTCAAAATAACCACGGATCAAGGTACACAATTTGAATCCAAGCTGATCAATGAGTTTTCTAATATTCTTGGTTCGCACCGAATACACACCACTCCATACCATCCACAGTCTAACGGTATGGTGGAACGGTTCCACAGGCAACTGAAGGCGTCATTGAAAGCAAGATGCAACACAGTTGATTGGAGTTCCGAGGTTCCCATTGTCTTACTTGGAATCCGCTCTGCAATTAAACAAGATTTAAAATGCTCACCGGCCGAATTAGTTTACGGTCAGTGTCTCAAACTTCCTGGAGAAATTTTTGTAAAAAGGGAGAATAATAATTTATCAGAAGACGTTTTTATAGAAAAACTACGTAATACAATGAGAAACTTAATACCAACCGATACCAGAAAACGGCGCAGCAATATTTTCGTGCCTTCAACACTAAAGGATTGTGAATCGGTTTTTGTAAGAGTAGATAGAGTTAAGACAGGTCTAACGCCTCCCTATGAGGTACCATACAAAGTTGTGCGACGAATGAGAAAATATTTTGTTTTATACATCAAAAACAAAAACATGTCAATTTCAATTGACAGATTAAAACCGGCTTATATGATAGAAAAGTTAAAGAAAGTAGAATTTGAAAACAAGTAGTAATGCCGTTCAGAATGAGAAGCCTGTCACTGAATGCATTCATTACGAGTACGAACACAGCCAACTGAACTCTACGAACACAGCGGCGTGAGCCGCTGCAATGACATGGACGAACAAACAACAATGATCGACGTAACATGCTGTCTCACTCCGTTTTCGGCATATAAGAAAGCTTTCAATACTTTTTCTTCTGATCTAAAACGTGGCTGAGGGCGGACGTGCCTTGGAACATAAGTAGATATCCATCTGATATAATATAACATTTGAAAAAGATGTATTTTTATAATGTGAATTTAAAGTAAAATAAAAGTATAGAATTATATTGAATTGAAAAGGTTAGACTTATGATTCAGCATCTACGTCAAAAAGATTTCCGAACAACTACGGAAAACCCCCCAAGACCTTAAGGGCATATGATCGAGACCGAATTGTAAGTCGAATGAGCCATGTCCGTCCGTCCGTCCATCCGTCCGTCTGTCGTGTTGTTTTAAGGCCTTAAGTTTTGAGCTAGGAACTCGAGACCTGATATCTGTTCTTTTTAGGTCCCGAAGCAGTACAAGTGTAAAAATTTTTAAAAGCCGCCCACTGACACGCCCACTTTAGAAATGAGCATGAAAATTCAAAGTTGTCGTAGGAAGCTGAAATTTGGTACGCGTTATCCTCGCCTAAGTATATTGTGATTGGCATTTAAGACAAAAGCGAAAACCGCCCCCTTGAAGGCGTGGTCGTATTTAATATTCATTCTAATAAACGGTTTTTATTTGATATATTTGCCTTAAATCCAAAAAACTTGCACCATAAAATCTTCAGATATGTACGTAAGCAATCAACTCAAATGAATAAATTTTCGCCACGCCCACTTTTGGGGGCGTTTTTAAGTATAAACCAAATTTTTAATGTGAAAATGCAATCAAGACGTGTATATCACTTCTGACAAAAAAACGATGTAATTAAAAAGGGCGGATGCCTTGCCCCTTTTTAAGGGAGAAAATTATTGAACTGAGAAATTCTAAATACAGTTGAAGTTAATAGAAACTGAAATTTAACAACCAAGATTTATGACACAATTCGGAGCTTGAAAGTGGTCAATTTTGATGGGGTATCCAACGATTCGCCTAAGCGGATTGTAACCCTCCCACTAGTTTTTTGTTAATAATTGTCTGTCTCGTATGGGCCACAAAGTGCTGAACTCTTTATCCGCTAGAGATGACCCACCCATCGCCACTGTTGTTGTTGTCTCTTTTGGCTAGGTCGGTGTTGCTTTATAGCCCGTATAGTTTGATTTTTTACCTCCTTCTCTACTCTTATGCAGACGGACAAAAAAAAACCAAAAGGTTTCGGGTCAGAGCAGCCTAAGGCGTCCTCATACACCTCTTACAAAGTCCATGCTTCTGCACCATAAAGTTTAGAGCTGGGAGGGATGACCAGAATGTGATAAAGGGACATTTTAGTAAGTCGAAACAATGAGCAGCGATAATCAATAAATAAATGTAATTTGATATAAGAACCACTGCCATTGTCTTAGTCTAGGTAGACAAAATTTTTTTATATTAGCTACAGCTCTTTGCATATATCCCAAAAACAGTTAGCCTAACGAAAAAAAGTCATTTCACCTTTTTGATGGGAAATTTTCAGAGCTACAATTTTGCAGAGCTACAATTTTCAGTGACCTTTGACCTCCGACAAAATTTTAAGCGGCACTCGGACCGATGGGGACTTGTAAGCCGTTCCTAGTGAAGAGTACAGCATCCTCCCGAACGCAGAACAACAAAAAAGGCGTAGGGCCAGTTCAGTCACCATCACCTGCGGTGGAACAAAATCAGCCTGCAGTAATACACACTGGAAATGATTTATCTGAAGCTAGAAGAGACTACGGGCTGGAGATGGGCTGGAGTCTGAAAATGCAGTGTTACGAAAATAAGTAAACATTCTCGAGAGCAAGTTCAACTGGCAACAAAAACATCAACTGGCCAACTGCATTGACATCGTTGGAGTGCATACCGTTAATGACGATGACGCGAGGCAAAGGCACAGCAAATTTTCAATCGTGCTCTCGAAGTGGACGTTCCCGATAGCGCTATAGAATCATGTTTTGTGAAGAGAGTACGAAGCAAAGGAAAACATAACAATAGCATCAATAATAGCAGCAGCAGCAATTCCAACAGCAGCAGCAGCGATGTACTGAAATCGGTCATCTGCGTGAGGTTCTCCGATTGTGATGTGAAGCGGCGTATTATGCTCTCAGTCTTCGAATTCGAAAAAGCTCAGCACAGAAGTGGTGTTTAGGGTAGTTCACATGGTACAACGTGTACAACATTGCTTGATGAAAAATTTACAGTTAAAGAAGCTTTGCGTTCACATTCATCAAGCATGTTTTACAACTTCAGTTTTAGTGTTTTTTCCTCAAAAAAATCCCCGGTTCGCTTTATTTGATACTGCCGCCATCTTCACCACTCAAATGCCCACTTTTTCCGAATGCCAAACACAAAGAAAATTTGACCAATATCTGTTCACATGGGTTGTAGGGCTTGACAAGCGAGCAGAAAAATCAAAATTTTTTGAAATTGATAGTTTTCAAAAAATTTGTGACAAAGTACGCTTGTCAAGCGATTGTTTCTCTCGTTTATACGATACAACATCGTATGTTTTCGTCGCCGAAGAAGACATCTATAAGACCGCTATTACAACACCCTTCGGCTTATTCGAGTTTCGACAAATGCCATTTGGGTTACGAAACGCGGCACAAACATTCCAGCGATTTATAAATCTCGTTTGTCAGGATCTCGAATTTGTATTTGCTTATATCGATGATTTGCTGGTATTCAGTAAATCCGAAAAGGAACATGAGCAACATCTTAGAGTACTATTTAAGCGTTTAGCAGAGTATGGCGTGACAATTAATACTTCAAAATGTATTTTCGGAGTCGCAGAGCTCGACTTCCTGGGGCACAGAATCAATGCGAATGGCATTTTTCCATCAAAAGATCGCATAGAGGCTATAACGTTTTTTCCCAAACCCACAACTATGAAGCAAATGCAACGGTTTTTAGGAATGATAAATTTTTATCATAGATTCATCCCAAGTCTAGCTGAAACATTAGCCCCATTACATAGGCGTATAGGTAATAAAAGCAAAACAGGTACATCCAAAGAACCTTTGGAGTGGACCAACGAGCTCAATAAAGCATTCGAGGAAGCTAAACTAAAATTAGCAAACGTAACCTTGCTAGTGCACCCAAGAGTTAACGCGAAAATCTCCATAGCTCTGCAGTAGGCGCAGTCCTACAACAAAAAGCTGGTAACGCGTGGCAACCCCTTTCATTCTTCTCAAAGAAATTAACACCAGCCGAAACAAAATATTCTGCCTTTGACCGCGAACTACTCGCTATATATCTATATAATATATATCTATATAATATATCTATATAATATATAATATATCTATATAACCACGCCAGACGCTCCAACTGGGCTACATTTCCCAGTTCACTACCGACGTAGAATATATACGAGGCTCAGATAACGTGGTGGCTGACACTTTATCTCGAAAGGACGAGCAGGAGATTTCTTCTGCCGAGACAATCCATCTCGACTGCAAGGTCCTAGCAAAACTCCAAGAATCCGACGAGGAGCTAAAAGGAATCCTAGAAAAAGAAAAACAAATAGGTCAAATGGTTAAATTCGACATTCAAAAGCAAAAATTCCCCGATTTCGATATCTTTTGTGAAATCTCAACGGGAAGAAACAGACCATTCGTACCGCAAGCTGCCCGAAAAAAGATTTTCCATTCTTTGCACAACCTTTCACATCCAAGTATCCGAGTATGCAGGAAGCTTGTTTGTCAGCGTTATTTTTGGCCAACGATGAACAAAGATGTCACTCGTTGGGCAAGATCTTGTTTAGCATGCCAGAAAGCTAAAGTGCACAGGCACACTAGGTCGGCTACTGGCCAATTCGATCTTCCAAACGAACGTTTCGAGCACATACACATAGATATAGTAGGTCCACTTCCAGAGTCAAATGGTTTTTCATATCTCTTAACAGCAGTGGACCGTTTCACGAGGTGGCCAGAGGCTTATCCTCTAAAAGATATTTCCGCGCGAACAGTGGCGAAGGTTTTCACCGAAAATTACATATGTAGATTTGGTGTCCCTCTCAAAATAACCACGGATCAAGGTACACAATTTGAATCCAAGCTGATCAATGAGTTTTCTAATATTCTTGGTTCGCACCGAATACACACCACTCCATACCATCCACAGTCTAACGGTATGGTGGAACGGTTCCACAGGCAACTGAAGGCGTCATTGAAAGCAAGATGCAACACAGTTGATTGGAGTTCCGAGGTTCCCATTGTCTTACTTGGAATCCGCTCTGCAATTAAACAAGATTTAAAATGCTCACCGGCCGAATTAGTTTACGGTCAGTGTCTCAAACTTCCTGGAGAAATTTTTGTAAAAAGGGAGAATAATAATTTATCAGAAGACGTTTTTATAGAAAAACTACGTAATACAATGAGGAACTTAATACCAACCGATACCAGAAAACGGCGCAGCAATATTTTCGTGCCTTCAACACTAAAGGATTGTGAATCGGTTTTTGTAAGAGTAGATAGAGTTAAGACAGGTCTAACGCCTCCCTATGAGGTACCATACAAAGTTGTGCGACGAATGAGAAAATATTTTGTTTTATACATCAAAAACAAAAACATGTCAATTTCAATTGACAGATTAAAACCGGCTTATATGATAGAAAAGTTAAAGAAAGTAGAATTTGAAAACAAGTAGTAATGCCGTTCAGAATGAGAAGCCTGTCACTGAATGCATTCATTACGAGTACGAACACAGCCAACTGAACTCTACGAACACAGCGGCGTGAGCCGCTGCAATGACATGGACGAACAAACAACAATGATCGACGTAACATGCTGTCTCACTCCGTTTTCGGCATATAAGAAAGCTTTCAATACTTTTTCTTCTGATCTAAAACGTGGCTGAGGGCGGACGTGCCTTGGAACATAAGTAGATATCCATCTGATATAATATAACATTTGAAAAAGATGTATTTTTATAATGTGAATTTAAAGTAAAATAAAAGTATAGAATTATATTGAATTGAAAAGGTTAGACTTATGATTCAGCATCTACGTCAAAAAGATTTCCGAACAACTACGGAAAACCCCCCAAGACCTTAAGGGCATATGATCGAGACCGAATTGTAAGTCGAATGAGCCATGTCCGTCCGTCCGTCCATCCGTCCGTCTGTCGTGTTGTTTTAAGGCCTTAAGTTTTGAGCTAGGAACTCGAGACCTGATATCTGTTCTTTTTAGGTCCCGAAGCAGTACAAGTGTAAAAATTTTTAAAAGCCGCCCACTGACACGCCCACTTTAGAAATGAGCATGAAAATTCAAAGTTGTCGTAGGAAGCTGAAATTTGGTACGCGTTATCCTCGCCTAAGTATATTGTGATTGGCATTTAAGACAAAAGCGAAAACCGCCCCCTTGAAGGCGTGGTCGTATTTAATATTCATTCTAATAAACGGTTTTTATTTGATATATTTGCCTTAAATCCAAAAAACTTGCACCATAAAATCTTCAGATATGTACGTAAGCAATCAACTCAAATGAATAAATTTTCGCCACGCCCACTTTTGGGGGCGTTTTTAAGTATAAACCAAATTTTTAATGTGAAAATGCAATCAAGACGTGTATATCACTTCTGACAAAAAAACGATGTAATTAAAAAGGGCGGATGCCTTGCCCCTTTTTAAGGGAGAAAATTCTTGAACTGAGAAATTCTAAATACAGTTGAAGTTAATAGAAACTGAAATTTAACAACCAAGATTTATGACACAATTCGGAGCTTGAAAGTGGTCAATTTTGATGGGGTATCCAACGATTCGCCTAAGCGGATTGTAACCCTCCCACTAGTTTTTTGTTAATAATTGTCTGTCTCGTATGGGCCACAAAGTGCTGAACTCTTTATCCGCTAGAGATGACCCACCCATCGCCACTGTTGTTGTTGTCTCTTTTGGCTAGGTCGGTGTTGCTTTATAGCCCGTATAGTTTGATTTTTTACCTCCTTCTCTACTCTTATGCAGACGGACAAAAAAAAACCAAAAGGTTTCGGGTCAGAGCAGCCTAAGGCGTCCTCATACACCTCTTACAAAGTCCATGCTTCTGCACCATAAAGTTTAGAGCTGGGAGGGATGACCAGAATGTGATAAAGGGACATTTTAGTAAGTCGAAACAATGAGCAGCGATAATCAATAAATAAATGTAATTTGATATAAGTACCACTGCCATTGTCTTAGTCTAGGTAGACAAATTTTTTTTATATTAGCTACAGCTCTTTGCATATATCCCAAAAAGAGTTAGCCTAACGAAAAAAAGTCATTTCACCTTTTTGATGGGAAATTTTCAGAGCTACAATTTTGCAGAGCTACAATTTTCAGTGACCTTTGACCTCCGACAAAATTTTAAGCGGCACTCGGACCGATGGGGACTTGTAAGCCGTTCCTAGTGAAGAGTACAGCATCCTCCCGAACGCAGAACAACAAAAAAGGCGTAGGGCCAGTTCAGTCACCATCACCTGCGGTGGAACAAAATCAGCCTGCAGTAATACACACTGGAAATGATTTATCTGAAGCTAGAAGAGACTACGGGCTGGAGATGGGCTGGAGTCTGAAAATGCAGTGTTACGAAAATAAGTAAACATTCTCGAGAGCAAGTTCAACTGGCAACAAAAACATCAACTGGCCAACTGCATTGACATCGTTGGAGTGCATACCGTTAATGACGATGACGCGAGGCAAAGGCACAGCAAATTTTCAATCGTGCTCTCGAAGTGGACGTTCCCGATAGCGCTATAGAATCATGTTTTGTGAAGAGAGTACGAAGCAAAGGAAAACATAACAATAGCATCAATAATAGCAGCAATTCCAACAGCAGCAGCAGCGATGTACTGAAATCGGTCATCTGCGTGAGGTTCTCCGATTGTGATGTGAAGCGGCGTATTATGCTCTCAGTCTTCGAATTCGAAAAAGCTCAGCACAGAAGTGGTGTTTAGGGTAGTTCACATGGTACAACGTGTACAACATTGCTTGATGAAAAATTTACAGTTAAAGAAGCTTTGCGTTCACATTCATCAAGCATGTTTTACAACTTCAGTTTTAGTGTTTTTTCCTCAAAAAAATCCCCGGTTCGCTTTATTTGATACTGCCGCCATCTTCACCACTCAAATGCCCACTTTTTCCGAATGCCAAACACAAAGAAAATTTGACCAATATCTGTTCACATGGGTTGTAGGGCTTGACAAGCGAGCAGAAAAATCAAAATTTTTTGAAATTGATAGTTTTCAAAAAATTTGTGACAAAGTACGCTTGTCAAGCGATTGTTTCTCTCGTTTATACGATACAACATCGTATGTTTTCCTACTTGTTGAAAAACATGTTGTACCGTGAGAGCCCACCTCTTGGTGACGACGACAGCCACAGCGGAAGAGGTGTGAATGGTGTAGGAAAAGTGCAATGTTCATCAACCATACACTCACGAACTACACGAAGGCGCTTCGACAGGAGGTACGGGATCGATTAAAGGCAAAATTCAAAATGCGCTAGAAAACGTCGTTGGTTCAAGTTTCCACCGGAGTCCAAAAGGAGAATCCACACTTGTTGCTTCAAGATCGTACGCTCAAGTCGCGTCACGTGAAAGTAAGCCACAATCGGTCGCATCAGATTCGGTCTCTCAAATGCTAGGCATGATTCTAGAAAAGCTTGAGCAACAGAGGAAACTTAATCAGGTTATATTCAACCAATTGAGCGAGCTCGAGTTTAAACCTCGAAAAGCATAAAATAAAAAATCATGGATATGGGAAAGTCAATCAAAATAGTAACATGGAATGCAAACGGCCTTTTGCAAAAAAATTACGAACTAAAAATATTGCTACGGAAGAATAATGTAGACATATGCACGCAAGATAAGAGGTTACATCGACTATCACGCGCATCATCCTTCAGAAAATTCGAGAGGTGGATTCTCTCTCTACCTTAAAGACTGCATTAAGCACTCCAAAAACGAAGAAACAGAACTTGACTCTATGCAAATAACCTAAGTCACAGTAAAATTATGTCACATAGATTACAACATCGCGACGAGCTATTATCCTCCGCAGTATTGGCTGGCAGATGAAGATCTTGCTCTGCTCTTTTATTCACTTGGGTCAAACTTTATCATCGGCGGGGACTTTAATGCGAAAAATACTTTTTGGGGCTCAGGGTGAAATTCAACAAGAGGCAGAGTCCTCTTGAAAGCAAGTACAAAACGCGGCGTGGTCTTCTTATCGACGGGAAAGCCAACATATTGGCCAACCGACAGAAATAAAATACCTGATCTCGTCTTCTTTGTCGCCAAGGGGCTAACTCGATACCTTACGAACGTAGAAGAACGCTTTAATCTCTGTTCACATCCCTCGGCGGTTCTTTTAAAAATCGGCGGAAGACTAGCGAAAAAGAAAGGAGCGCCCAGATTAACTAACAACAAGACCGACTGGGACGGCTTTAGAAAATACTGCAAAGAAAACATAGCTATAAATGTACCGCTCAAAACGCCACTTGAAATAGAAGACGAATTAGATAAACTCGTGAGGGTTGTTCAGAGCGCTGCGTGGAATAACACTTCTTTTCGGAGGTCCGAATTATCGAGCAGCGGAACAATATATCCACGAGAAATAGAAGAGCTAATACGCGAAAAGAGGAAAGCGCGCAAGAGGTGGCAACGTTCGCGAGCACCCCTGGATAAGATCGTCTTGAACCACCTTTCTAACAAACTGAAGCACGAACATCAAGATTTTAAAAGTCGCGAGACTACTGGTTACCTCGAAAGTTTGACTTCCGATAAAGGTTCGAACTACTCTTTGAACAGCAGTCAAGTCCGTTAAGAAGCCTATAGCACACTCTCTGCCACTAAGAAAGGCCAACGGCGAATGGGCAAGAGAAGACAAAGAAAAAGCGGATTTATTTGCAAATTACCTAGAAGAAACATTCAAACCGTTTGACGGGGAACCGCTGGTCGAGGAGCTCAATCCCTATGCGGTACAATATAACTATAGAATAAAAACCGTGTCATTGGCTGAACTTCGTCAGACGATAAATAATATGAAGAACAACAAAGCCCCTGGCTAATTACTAGCGAATTTCTAAGGGAGCTACCGAAAAAAGCTTTGGTCAAGCTACTTTATATCATTAACGCCTCCATGAAGTCGCCGAGGTTATAATGGTTCCGAAACCAGGAAAATGTCCGAACGACAAAAAATCATAAAGCCCTATTTCGCTACTGCCGATAATATATAAGGTATTCGAGAGCCTGTTGCTTAAAAGGTTGCAACCAATAATTGAAGAAAGAAGATTGATTCCGGATCACCAATTCTGAAATGAAAATGAGTACTCGGAATTCAAAGAGGTAAACGCCGGTGTCCCGCAAGGAAGCGTTCTCGGCCCAATATTATTTTTGCTTTATACAAGAGATATGCCCCACGATGAGGAAACAATTCTAGCTACGTTTGCTGACGACATTGCTATTCTCGCTATTGATACGACAGCGCGCTTTAGACAAAATATGCGACTGTACGAAGAGCTGGCGAGTCGTCCTTAACGAGACTAAGTCAACGCATGTTAACTTTACTTATAAAAAGATAAACAAAAAACCTTTATTCATTAACTCCGTACAAAATCCCGTACTCAAATGAAGCGAAATATCTAGGAATGACTCTAGACGCAAAACTTAAATGGAAGCCGCATGTTAAAAAGAAACGCGACGAGCTCGAAATGAGGTTAAGAGAAATGAATTGGCTTATCGGAAGATTTTCGAAACTGAGCGTATATAACAAACTGATGAGATGAAACCGCATAAATTGACGGTATTTTAGGTGCCTTCGATAACTACAGAAGCTTGAACTACTTGTTAAGGAAACTTAGTCGTAGTCTGACGGAAAATGGGAGGTTTTTTAGTGAGCAAGAATCACACACTACTATAAGACTACCGGTCCTCGTAGTGCCTATGAAGGTTTTTCCTACCCACGAAAAAAAAAAAAACTAAGGCGCTTGACATGCAGGCGAAAAAAAAGAAACCGATTAAAACGTTGCTACCTTCCAAATGCTAAGCTTCAGCTATCTTCCGAACAAATAGAATGGTCTGACAGTGTTAAGTACGTGGTCTGACAGTTAAGTAGGGGTTGTTTTAGACAAAAAACTAACATTCAGGGCTCATATACGATGTACAATCGACAAAATAAATTTAGCTAAGAGAATTCTCTTCCCTTTCATAAACAGACGATCAAGTTTAAACACGCAACACAAGTTGATTTTGTTCAAAACTATTTTTCCAGCGATCATTTTATATGGCGCTCCTATATCCTTTGACTGAGCCAAGACACACTACAGGTAAGTTGTTTGACGTGTCTGTAAACAAAATTCAATTCTCAAAAAATTTAACAAAACAAAATTCTCAAGACGATACAATGGCACTATTCTACATACAGACTCTATGAAAGATCAAGGTCAAACACAGTTGATTTCCTAGCTAATAAATTTCGTGAAAATTTTTTTACTAAATGTTCTTACTCAGATAATGAATTAATCCTTAATTTTGTAAATTAATGAATGTAAAATCTCCTTACTTAATTAACTCTTAGTAGACAATTGGGCTAGATGCAATATTTATTTATAAATTTGAATTTCACATATGGGTTTTCCTTGTAGCTTTTTCCCATGTCTAACATAATATTTAAATTAGAAATCCCTCATTATATATACTAAGAACAAAAGATGTAACGAAACTGCTTTCCGAATCTCTTACATTACAAATCATGTCAATACCTTATAAGAATTATGCTACTAATAAAGGAGAAATGAATGAAAAGCTAAAAAGCACAAAGGGTATAACTTTTTATACCCCATCCCATAGGATAAAAGCTATATTAAGTTTGTCACATAGTTTGTAAGACGGTGAAATAATTATGGTAGACCCCTTAGACCTTAAGGGCATATGATCGAGACCGAAATCTGAATCGAATAAGCCATGTCCGTCCGTCCGTCCGTCCGTCCGTCCGTCTGTATGTCACAAATTTTTTAGGACTTAAATTGGAATGAGCTAGAGTGCTGAAACTTTGTACGTAAGGTCCGCGTCATGCGAAGCAGTACAAGTGTAAAAATTTTTGAAATCCGCCCAAAGACACGCCCACAATCGGTCTAAACGTGCAACTACCTCCAGAATTTTCAAAACTGTAAGACGTTCTAAAAGGCTGAAATTTAACATTTCGCATCTCCTAATCAATGTAAGACACAAAAAAGAAAAATTTAATCGGTAAACCTCCTCTGGCATCTATTTAAATAGTAAATTTTCAAATGCAGTTTACTCAATATTTTTGCGCAAAATTCAAAAAAAATTGCTTAATATTTTATGTAGAAAACGCTTAGTTCCACATTTTGTTCATACAAGACTTTGGGCCACGCCCATATTTGGAGGCAGAATTGAAGAAAAACCTAATATTTGCCTTAAAAACTTAATTTGGACTTGAGCCTAATTTAGGAGAGCATGAAACAAAAAAGTAGCAGGTTAGGTAAACGAGACTTCAGTCCAGATTTCGTTCATATAAAGTTTTTAGCCACGCCCCCTTTTAAGGGTCAATTTTTCAAAAATATTGAATTTGGACCAAAAAATTGCATTTTTACGCTCATTTAAGTGTAACTTGGATATATATGCGGTTTCTCATTAGGGGCGGTTGGGCCACGCCCCTTTTCGAAGTTTGCATTACTTATAAAATGTCAAAAAATAACCATGTCATTAGCATTTTTACAATGTGGGACAGGATGGGGTACTCAACGGTCCGTTTTACGGACTGTAACTTCTGCGTACACACTGTAGCACTTACTCCCTGGTGGCTTAGAAATGGCAAAATTTGTTTGAAAAAAAAACTGAGGGAGGAAATATTATTACAATTCAATCTTTTAGTGATCTTTCGCTTATAATTTAACTTTTTTTAATAGAATGAATTCTGATCATTCAAATTGCGATGATGTTCCTCGATTGCCAAAATATTAATTATGATAGCTTCTTTCATAATGCAGATTACTGCAATAACAAACTATTTTGTGTTCATCATAACATCAGAAGCTTGAGGGAAAAATTTTTCGACTTTAATCGCGCATATAGATTCTTTTGCGTGCATTCCAGATGTTGTTTTTGTTTCAGAAACATGGATTTATAGTAATGAAAAAAGTTTTTATTCTCTGCCAGGTTATGAATTTTTTGCAAACACTAATGAAAGTTACGCTGCAGGTGGTGTTGGGTGTTTTATTAAAGAGGAATATTGTGCAAATTCTGTTGTTTCAATGTGGTTTTTGATAGTGCTGATGTTCTTAAGGTCTCGCTTAAAATAGAGAAAAAAGTTATTGATATTCTGTGCGTCTACTGTCTACATGTGTTTAATGTTTCCGCTTTTTTAGATGAGTTTTTTAAGCTTTTAGCCAGGGTGAAATGTGAGAATCTAATAATACTAGGGGACTTTAATATAAATATCCTCCAAAGCAGTGAAACAGTTTCAACATATTTAGCTATATTAGCATCACATGGGCTAGCGTGCTTGTTATATGAACCTACCAGGCTAGTTTCAGGAAAATATTATCATATTAATGCTCGTTTCGAAAATGTTTCCGTTAATTTCTACGAAAAGGTGTTTTTGATTTAGTGATCACTGATCACTCAATGACAGGACTAATATTCAATGACCTAGCTCTAATAAAAAACACAACCCGCTGCCACCTTTGAATGCAAGAAAAATCAATTACAATAAATTACAAGATTAGCTTCTTTATAAGTTTTGGGAAAATGTCTACTCCTCAAACGTGTTCTTCCTCTTATTCTGTGCTTATTGAAACTCTTAAAGAGTGAAACTCTTAAACTCTTAAAGAACTCAAAGCTGATTGCTGCTCGACAGTTCCTACTAAGCTACTCAACTGTGTAATAAAGTTAAACTTAAATATAAGCTTAGCATAAAATGTATAAACTTTCCAAGCAACGAAAGTTTGAAAAAAAATGTATACAAGACTGTGTCGTCAACTTAACCTTCCTATACTCGCGCGTCGGTCTCTCAGACCGACAAGTCATTAATTCTTCGTATACTTGAAAAATATCATTCCTGTCTCTTTGAAGTTTTTAGTACCTTCCTAAATAACTATTCTCCATTATTTAGCTGGGCGCAAGCGTACGTACCAAGTAGGCGTGTAGTTTTTTTTGTGAATTTTCGGTCCCTCAGACCGGCGCGAGTATAGGTGTTACAATTTTTGGGAAATATTTTTTTTTGTTTTTTCGAACTTAAAAAAAATAAATAAATAAATAGAAACAAGGGGACCTACAATTTTTTGCCGAATCCGAACGGCACTTTGAGAAGTCTTTCAAGACAATTAATACTCTCGGAGGGCTTGTCAAACCCTCGCGTAGGTGGGGACCGTGAAAAAGAACAAGTCTTTTTTTTCAGGTGACGATGGCAGGATTCGAACCCAGACCTCCGGCGTAGTAAGCACACACACTAACCACTACGCCATGGCACCGTTTTTTCGAACTTAGTGAGTGAAAAATATTGTTTTACTTAAGTGCGATTTGTTTTGTACAAAATTTTGCATACAAGGCATTTTCAATAACTGTCATAAATTCTTTATTCTTTTTATACCCCATCCCATAGGATAGGAGATATATTAAGTTTGTCACATAGTTTGTAACACGGTGAAATAATAATGGTAGACCCCCAAGACTTTAAGGGCATATGATCGAGATCGAATTCTGAATCGAATGAGCCATGTCCGTCCGTCCGTCCGTATGTCACATGTTTTTAGGCCTTAAATTTTGAGCTAGGGTGCTTAAACTTTGTACGTCAGGTGCACGTCATGCGAAGCTGTACAAGTGTAAAACTTTTTTAAAACGGCCCAAAGACACGCTCACAATCGGTCTTAATATGCAACTACCTCCAGATTTTTCAAAACTGTAAGACGTTCTAAAAGGCTGAAATTTTACATTTAGAATCTCCTATTATCTATAATCTTTAATTGGTTTACCTCCTCTAGTGGGCGTGGCATCTATTTTAAGGGTAAATTTTCAAATGCAGTTTACTCAGTATTTTTGCTCGAAATTGAAAAAAATTTGCTTAATATTTTATGTAGAAAAATAGACTTTGGGCCTCGCCCACATTTGGAGGCAGAATTGAAGAAAAATCTAAAATTTTCCAGAAAAACCTAATTTCGACTGCCCTTGAGCCTAATTTAGGAAAGCATGAAACAAAAAAAGTAGCAGGCTAGGTAAACAATACTTCCGTCTAGATTTTGTTTACATAAAGATTTTAGCCACGCCCCCTTTAAGGGGTCGATTTTTCAAAAATATTGAATTTGAACCAAAAAATTGCATTTTTACGTACAATTAGGTGTAACTTGGAAATATCTGTGGAAATATCTAATAATTAATAGTTTGTAATTAGGGGCGGTTGGACCACGCCCCTTTTCGAAGTTTACATTACTTATAAAATGTCAAAAAATAACTATGCCATCAGCATTTTACAATGTGGGATAGGATGTGGTATTCAACGGTCCGTTTAACGCTTGTTGGTGCGCTTTACAAACGTATGAAGATTGCATAATTTTTTATAGTTTTTTATATTTGCTGTTATTTGTTTTTATTGAATTAAGAAGTTCAATAAAACAAACAACAAAACTTTCTATAATATATATGTTCAAGATAATGCAGACAAGATAAAATCTAGATCTGAGAGACCGTGCGCGAGTATACGTGTCCTGTCAAAACGCGCGAGTACAGGAAGATTACAAAAGACATTCCGTCTTGTCGTGATAGTTTTTATAGAACCCAATTCCTTTCACCAAAGGGTAATATAAAAAGAGAGTGGCAGATAGTGAATAGTATTGTTAATAAGCAATCTACAATAAATCATCCCACAGTACTACATTTGAATATAAACATTTAAATAGTAATCTCACTGTTTGACGATTCAATACGAGCGATTCAAAAACCATCCCACAAAATAACATTTTGTGGGATGGTTTTTGGATTTGCTAGCCTCTTTTTTGGTTGCCAGCTGAAAATGGTCAATTGGCAATGGGTTCTTCTGTGGAGCTCTGGGACTAGGTAAATCTTTTCGAATTAATGATGACTGAGCATTTTTCAGGCGAAGCTGGCAGCCATAATCCAAGCTGCCTCCAAGCTGAAGAAACACGCCCCGCAAACAAGATCATCACCATATACTCTGATAGCCAAGCGGCAATTAAAGCCTTGGAATCAGACGTGGTGAAGTCAAGGGCTGTGAAACTATGCAGGCCAGATCACACCGATATATCGGGAAACGAAGAAGCGGACAAGCTTGCGAGATTTGGGTCTGGAATAAATGCATCTCTAGCCCTCAAATCTATAAGAGTCCCGCTGAGTTCGATAGCGCGTAGGATAGAAACTGAATCCTTGAGTAGAACTAACCCACGTTGGACAGAACTTGATACGTGCAGACACACAAGGGAGCTATGGCCAGCGGTAAGCAAAAAGACATCACTATTTTTGATCGGACTAGCCCGCAGGAACATCCGAGTACTCACGGGAATCCTCACGGGGCACTGCACTGTGGGTCTACACGCTGAGCGGCTAGGCATACCGCATAACGATTACCGCAGAAGCTGCAGGGACGTTGAAGAAATTGAATCTGTTCGTCACCTGCTCTGCGAATGCCCAGCCCTAAACAGCATCAGGCTTAGAATCCTCGGCAGTTACTTCTTCAACGAGCTCGAAGATCTAAATAATGTAGATCTAAAGGACCTCCTAAGATTTGTATACAAATCCGGATGGGTCCAAGAGGGCGGAACTCTGAGCTTCTAACAGCGGTCTATTTCTGTTTTCGTTCCAGGTATTAAGAAGGTTCCCAATGGACGCCATGGACCCAACTGCTGGTCTAAGTGAAGCCGTGACTACTGTCAAAAGGGCATCCATCAACCTAACCTAACCTAACATAATATTTAAATTAAAAATGCCTCATTATACATATATACTAAGATCAAAAGATTTAAGGAAACTGCTTTCCAAATCTCTTACATTACAAATCATGTCAATACCTTATAAGAATTATGCTACTAATACAGGAGAAATGAATGAAAAGCTAAAAAGCACAAAGGGTATAACTTTTTATGGCTTAGAAATGGCAAAATTTGTTTGAAAAAAAAACTGAGGGAGGAAATATTATTACAATTCAATCTTTTAGTGATCTTTCGCTTATAATTTAACATTTTTTAATTGAATGAATTCTGATCATTTAAATTGCGATGATGTTCCTCGATTGCCAAAATATTAATTATGATAGCTTCTTTCATAATGCAGATTACTGCAATAACAAACTATTTTGTGTTCATCAAAACATCAGAAGCTTGAGGGAAAAAATTTTCGACTTTAATCGCGCATATAGATTCTTTTGCATGCATTCCAGATGTTGTTTTTGTTTCAGAAACATGGATTTACAGTAATGAAAAAAGTTATTATTCTCTGCCAAGTTATGAATTTTTTGCAAACACTAATGAAAGTTACGCTGCAGGTGGTGTTGGGTGTTTTATTAAACAGGAATATTGTGCAAATTCTGTTGTTTCAATGTGGTTTTTGATAGTGCTGATGTTCTTAAGGTCTCGCTTAAAATAGAGAAAAACGTTATTGATATTCTGTGCGTCTACTATCTACATGTGTTTAATGTTTCCGCTTTTTTAGATGAGTTTTCTAAGCTTTTAGCCAGGGAAAAATGTAAGAATCTAATAATACTAGGGGACTTTAATATAAATATCCTCCAAAGCAGTGAAACAGTTTCAACATATTTGGCTATATAAGCATCACATGGGCTAGCGTGCTTGTTATATGAACCTACCAGGCTAGTTTCAGGAAAATGTCTAGACCATATTAATGCTCGTTTCGAAAATGCTTCGTTAGTTTCTACGAAAATGTGTTTTTGATTTAATGATCACTGATCACTAAATGACAGCACTAATATTCAATGACCTAGCTCTAATAAAAAAACAAAACCCGCTACCACCTCCTGTCAAAACGCGCGAGTACAGGAAGATTAAAAAAGACATCCCGTCTTGTCGTGATAGTTTTTATAGAACCCAATTCCTTTCACCAAAGGGTAATATATAAAGAGAGTGGCAGATAGTGAATAGTATTGTTAATAAGCAATCTACAATAAATCATCCCACAGTACTACCTTTGAATATAAACATTTAAATAGTAATCTCACTGTTTGACGATTCAATACGAGCGCCCCTAGTGACCCTGCCCGGCGCTAACATTTTGTGGGATGGTTTTTGGATTTGCTAGTCTCTCTTTTGGTTGCCAGGTGAAAATGGTCAATTGGCAATGGGCAATTTTTTTTAAGCACAAATAACGGTTTAATTACAGTTTGAAATTTCATGTGAAAATGGACCTAATGTTTTTTAGTGTTTTTATATCCCGTCCCATAGGATAGGAGGTATATTAAGTTTGTCACATAGTTTGTAACACGGTGAAATAATAATGGTAAACCCCCAAGACCTTAAGGGCATATGATCGAGACCGAATTCTAAATCGAATAAGCCATGTGCGTTCGTCCGTCCGCCCGTCCGTCCGAGTCTGTAGTCACACGTTTTTAGGCTTAAAATTTAAAATTTAATTGGTAAGCCTCCTCCAGTGGGCGCGGCATCTATTTTAAAGGTAAATTTTCAAACGCAGTTTACTCAATATTTTTGCTCTAAATTGAAAAAATGTTCCTTAATATTTTATGTAGAAAACGCTTAGTTCTAAATTTAGTTAATACTAGACTTTGGGTCACGCCCACATTTGTAGGCAAAATTGAAGAAAAACCCAAAATTTTCCAGAAAAACGTGATTTCGACTGGCCTTGAGCCTAATTTAGGAAAGCATGAAACAAAAAAAGTAGCACGTTAGGTAAAGGAGACTTCAGCCCAGATTTCGTTCATATAAAGTTTTAAGTTACTTTAAGCTACCTTTTAGGGGTCGATTTTTCAAAAATATTGAATTTGAAGCAATTTATGCATTTTACGTACATTTAAGCGTAACTTGGAAACATCTGTGGAAATATCTTATATTTGATAGTTTGTAATTAGGGGAGATTGGACCACGCCCTTTTTGGAAGTTTGCATTACTTATAAAATGCCAAAAAATAACCATGCCATCAGCATTTTACAATGTGGGATAGGATGGGGTATTCAACGGTCCGTTTTACGGACTGTTACCTCTGCGTACACACTGTAGCACTTACTCATGATGACACGCCCACTAGAGGAGGTTTACCAATTAAAGATGATAGATAATAGGAGGTTCTAAATGTGAAATTTCAGCCTTTTAGAGCGTCTTAAGTTTAAAAATCTCTGGAGGTAGTTGCACATTTGGGAGGGTGCCGTGGCGTAGTGGTTAGTGTGTGTGCTTACTACGCCGGAGGTCTGGGTTCGAATCCTGCCATCGTCACCTGAAAAAAAAAGACTTGTTCTTTTTCACGGCCCCCACCCCCGCGAGGGTCTGACAAGCCCTCCGAGAGTATCATTTGTCTTGAAAAACTTCTCAAAGTGCCGTTTGGATTCGGCAAAAAATTGTAGGTCCCCTTGTATGTAAAGAAATTAACACACCAGCATACATTGTTGAGAAGTTGGCCCTGGTTCATCTCGAGCTAATGCGCCACTCTATTTATTTATTTATTATAGTTGCACATTTAGACCGATTGTGGGTGTGTCTTTGGGCGGATTTGTTTTTACCTGTGTACTGCTTTGGATACCAGTTAACCTATGTACCAAATTTCAGCTCCCTAGCTTGAAATTTAAGCTCTTAAAACGTGTTACATACAGACAGACGGACGGACGGACGGACATGGCTTATTCGATTCAGAATTCGGTCTCGATCATATGCGCTTAAGGTCTTGGGGGTCTACCATTATTATTTCACCGTGTTACAAGCTATGTGAAAAACTTAATATACCTCCTATCCTATGGGATGGGGTATAAACAGCATATTTTTACCGGTTTCTCAGAAATTCATGTGCGCAGAGATTGAAAAAAGTGGCAAATACTAGCACAGGTGGTTGTAAAATTGATAAAAAATTCTAACGGTAATTAAAAACGATCAATATTTCTGTTTTATGGGTCTTAAATTATAAAAGTGCTAAAAAAGGCCAAGAAAGAGTGATTTTTTTTGAACAGGTGTAAGATTGCTGTAAAAATTATGTAAATAAAAATAGCAAAAAGAACTGACCTTGCACGTAAATGATTCGAACACAAGAAAGTAATTCGCTCCTCAGTAGGTTAAGTACCTGAGTTCAAAAGAGATCATGTCAGACACAAACAATGTTTGAATGCTCGCAAACAGAAGTGATATTTTCAATCAATAGGTATGTACCTAGATACTCTTGTTCGAACATTATGGCGACATGATCGTAAGTATTAATCGTTCTGTCTTTTCCTTGAAAAATGCAGATATTTCGTCAAATGGCCATGCCCAAAAATGGTGAAGCAGTGATTTTTTGGACTGACAGATTACTGACTGACTGTTTTTTGGATAAACAGGAGATAATAAATACCAAATTTCAGGCTTTTAAGAAGCCTTACAGTTTTGAAAGCTCTGGAGGTAGAGTAGTCTGGAGTCGTCCCTTTGATCTACCTGAATGACAAAACGTATTTGTCAAAAAGCCATAATAGGTATCTACTAGATTTCGTGCATCATGATCATTGCATCAGTACTATAGTGGATTTTGTGCATCTTTTTCAGCTGCATATTTTAGCTAAGCATTCCTACCAATTCAATGGATTTCAATGGATTTAGTGTCCGACAGTAAAAATTTGACGGACCGCTGAAAATGGAAGTTTAACCATATTCTGCAATATTTAGGCTTGCATTGGTAGATAGGTTATTGTTATAGGTTATTGGTAGATAGGATTGGTAGATAGGTTGTGGTTTTATGTTTCTGAAGAATCCTAATAGAGTAGGTATAGTAGGTATTCAACTTTGTAAAATCCAGGATATGAAATGAGTAATAAATTTTTCGCCGTTTCTGGAAAAAGCCAAAGTTACAACAGTATTGTACGATGAGTGCGATATGCCAATCAGCATAGTAATCAACATCAACATACATAAACTTCTGCTGAAAAATATGTAATTCAAAAGACAAAACCCACCCGATAATATCTAAGGTGTTCGAGAGACTGTTGCTTAAAAGGTTGCAACCAATAATTGAAGAAAGACGATTGATTCCGGATCACCAATTCTGAAATGAAAATGAGTACTCGGAATTCAAAGAGATAAATGCCGGTGTCCCTCAAGGAAGCGTTCTCGGCCCAATATTATTTTTGCTTTATACAAGAGACATACCCTACGATGAGGAAATAATTTTAGCTACGTTTGTTGACGACACTGCTATTCTCGCTATTGATACGACAGCGCGCTTTAGACAAAATATGCGACGGGACGAAGAGCTGGCGAGTCGTCCTTAACGAGACTAAGTCAACGAATGTTAACCTTACTTATAAAAAGATAAACAACAAACTTTTATTCATTAACTCCGTACAAAATCCCGTACTCAAATGAAGCGAAATATCTAGGAATGACTCAAGACGCAAAACTTAAATGGAAGCCGCACGTTAAAAAGAAACGCGTCGAGCTCGAAATCAGGTTAAGATAAAATGAATTGGCTAATCGGAAGATTTTTGAAACTAAGCGTATGTAACAAACTGCTTTTATATAAGCAAGTGCTGAAACCATCTTGGACATACGGTATACAACTCTGAGGTTGTACTTAACCAAGCAATATATCTCTTTTAGAAAATTTTCAAAATAAGACACTCAGAGCAATCGTTAATGCTTCGTGGTACATAAGAAATAGCGATCTACGCCGAGATCTTGGAATCGCAACCGTGACTGATGAGGTAACAAACTTTGCTCGCAAACTTAGTACTCGACTTCGCGGACATTGCAACAATGAAATCATCCGAACTTTGGGTCAGAAAAATCTTACGCGCCGACTACAACGAATGAGACCGTCAACCCCTTGGACATATACTGCAGCAGCAAGGCAGCTAAAACAGCTGTTTGCCTAAGGGAATCCGGACTGTGGTCCTCAAGATCTTATGGACACGCCTCTGTGGAAACTCAATATGCTGCCTCCACAGACACCCCAGTCACGGATTACATCCCTATGACATTCGCCTTCAACAGGAGATTCGCTACCATAATACCTGATTGAGGTGAATGGGAAGATAAGACCATTACAGGAGATGACGAGATCGCCGTATATACCGGCGGTTCTAAGATGGACGTCGGAACCGGTTTGGGCATCTTCTGTGGAGCTCTGGGACTAGGTAAATCTTTTCGAATTAATGATGACTGAGCATTTTTCAGGCGAAGCTGGCAGCCATAATCCAAGCTGCCTCCGAGCTGAAGAAACACGCCCCGCAAACAAGATCATCACCCTATACTCTGATAGCCAAGCGGCAATTAAAGCCTTGGAATCAGACGTGGTGAAGTCAAGGGCTGTGAAACTATGCAGGGAAATTCTGGACGAGTTATCACTTGGCAACACTGTAACTGTGTGTTGGGTGCCAGGTCACACCGATATATCGGGAAACGAAGAAGCGAGATTTGGGTCTGGAATAAATGCATCTCTAGCCCTCAAATCTATAAGAGTCCCGCTGAGTTCGATAGCGCGTAGGATAGAAACTGAATCCTTGAGTAGAACTAACCTACGTTGGACAGAACTTGATACGTGCAGACACACAAGGGAGCTATGGCCAGCGGTAAGCAAAAAGACATCACTATTTTTGATCGGACTAGCCCGCAGGAACATCCGAGTACTCACGGGAATCCTCACGGGGCACTGTACTGTGGGTCTACACGCTGAGCGGCTAGGCATACCGCATAACGATTACCGCAGAAGCTGCAGGGACGTTGAGGAAATTGAATCTGTTCGTCACCTGCTCTGCGAATGCCCAGCCCCAAACAGCATCAGGCTTAGAATCCTCGGCAGTTACTTCTTCAACGAGCTCGAAGATCTAAATAATGTAGATCTAAAGGACCTCCTAAGATTTGTATACAAATCCGGATGGGTCCAAGAGGGCGGAACTCTGAGCTTCTAACAGCGGTCTATTTCTGTTTTCGTTCCAGGTATTAAGAAGGTTCCCAATGGACGCCATGGACCCAACTGCTGGTCTAAGTGAAGCCGTGACTACTGTCAAAAGGGCATCCATCAACCTAACCTAACCTAACCTAACATAATATTTAAAAAGAAAATGCCTCATTATACATATATACTAAGATCAAAAGATGTAAGGAAACTGCTTTCCAAATCTCTTACATTACAAATCATGGAAATACCTTATAAGAATTATGCTACTAATAAAGGAGAAATGAATGAAAAGCTAAAAAGCACAAAGGGTATAACTTTTTATGGCTTAGAAATGGCAAAATTTGTTTGGAAAAAAACTGAGGGAGGAAATATTATTACAATTCAATCTCTAAGTGATCTTTCGCTTATAATTTAACATTTTTTAATAGAATGAATTCTGATCATTTAAATTGCTATGATGTTCCTCGATTGCCAAAATATTAATTATGATAGCTTCTTTCATAATGCAGATTACTGCAATAACAAACTATTTTGTGTTCATCAAAACATCAGAAGTTTGAGGGAAAAATTTTTCGACTTTAATCGCGCATATAGATTCTTTTGCGTGCATTCCAGATGTTGTTTTTGTTTCAGAAACATGGATTTACAGTAATGAAAAAAGTTATTATTCTCTGCCAGGTTATAATTTTTTGCAAACACTAATGAAAGTTACGCTGCAGGTGGTGTTGGGTGTTTTATTAAAGAGGAATATTGTGCAAATTCTGTTGTTTCAATGTGGTTTTTGATAGTGCTGATGTTCTTAAGGTCTCGCTTAAAATAGAGAAAAACGTTATTGATATTCTGTGCGTCTACTATCTACATGTGTTTAATGTTTCCGCTTTTTTAGATGAGTTTTCTAAGCTTTTAGCCAGGGAAAAATGTAAGAATCTAATAATGCTAGGGGACTTTAATATAAATATCCCCCAAAGCAGTGAAACAGTTTCAACATATTTGGCTATATTAGCATCACATGGGCTAGCGTGCTTGTTATATGAACCTACCAGGCTAGTTTCAGGAAAATGTCTAGACCATATTAATGCTCGTTTCGAAAATGTTTCGTTAATTTCTACGAAAAGGTGTTTTTGATTTAATGATCACTGATCACTAAATGACAGGACTAATATTCAATGACCTAGCTCTAATAAAAAACAAAACCCGCTACCACCTTTGAATGCAAGAAAAATCAATTACAAAAAATTACACAACTAGTTTCTTTATAAGTTTTGGAAAAATGTCTACTCCACAAACGTGTTCTTCCTCCTATTCTGTGGTTATTGAAACTCTTAAAGAACTCATAGCTGATTGCTGCTCGACAGTTTCTGCTACTCAACTGTGTAATAAAGTTAAACTTAAATATAAGCTCGCCATAAAATGTAAAAACTTTCCAAGCAACGAAAGTTTGAAAAAAATGTATACAAGACTGTGTCGTCAACTTAACCTTCCTATACTCGCGTGTCTCTCAGACCGGCAAGTCATTAATTCTTCGTATACTTGAAAAATATCATTCCTGTCTCTTTGAAGTTTTAAGTACCTTCCTCTATTCCTTTTTGTGAATTTTCGGTCCCTCAGACCGGCGCGAGTATAGGTGTTACAATTTTTGGAAAATATTTTTTTTTTGTTTTTTCGAACTTAGTGAGTGAAAAATATTGTTTTATTTAAGTGCGAATTTTTAGGCAGACGGCAGGTTTTTGCCATGCTATTATTCTTGTAAATTGCTCTGTAAACTCTAAAACGAAATAAATAATTTATAATAATAATAATAAGTGCGATTTGTTTTGTACAAAATTTTGCATACAAGGCATTTTCAATAACTGTCATAAATTCTTTTTTCTTTTTTTGTAGCACATTAGACAGGGATTTAGTACTGTTTTGAGCATGAATTTCTGTTATGTTCGGATTGGTGCGCTTTACAAACGTATGAAGATGGCAAAATTTTTTTTTGTTTTTTATATTTGCTGTTATTTGTTTTCATTGAATTAATAAGTTCAAAAAAAAAAAAAAACCTTTCTATAATATATATGTTCAAGATAATACAGACAAGATAAAATCTCGATCTGCAGAGACTGTGCGCGAGTATACGTGTCCTGTCAAAACGCGCGAGTACAGTAAGGTTAAAAAAGATATTCCGTCTTGTCGTAATAGTTTTTATAGAGGCCAATTCATTTCACCAAAGGGTAATTCTACAATAAATCATCCCACAGTACTACCTTTGTATATAAACATTTAAATAGTAATCTCACTGTTTGACGATTCGATACAAGCACCCCTAGTGAGCCTGCCCGGCGCTAACATTTTGTGGGATGGTTTTTGGATTTGCTAGCCTTTTTGTTGGTTGCAAGGTGAAAATGGTTTCTTTGCTAGTGGGGAAGTGTATCGGAATGAAGAAATCTCAAATTATTGGTGATTTGCTTGCCTACTCCATGTTGAAACAAAAGCGAAGCGAACAGTTATTATTTTATCTTTTTAGCGGTCCGTCCAAAATGGAAAAAGGACCTCTTATGGTATCACTACGTTGTCCGTCCGTCCAATCGCTTTATAACTTTTGAACGGTAGGTCGTAGAAAGACAAAATTTGTTGTGCGAATAAACTGCGGAAATAGTCAGAGAATCTAAAGGGGACAATTTTTTTTTAAGCACAAATAACGGTTTAATTACAGTTTGAAATTTCATGTGAAAATGGACTTAATGTTTTTTAGAGTTTTATACCCCATCCCATAGGATAAGAGGTATATTAAGTTTGTCACATAGTTTGTAACACGGTGAAATAATAATGGTAGACCCCAAGACCTTAAGGGCATATGATTGAGACCGAATTCTAAATCGAACAAGCCATGTTCGCCCGTCTGTCTGTATGTCACACGTTTTAAGGCCTTAAATTTCAAGTTAGGAAGCTGAAATTTGGCACATAGGTTAACTGATTCTAATTGTGAAATGTGGACGGACGGGCATGGCTTATGCGATTCAGAATTCGGTCTCGATCATATGCGGTTAAGGTCTGGGGGGTCTACCATTATTATTTCACCGTGTTGCAAACTATGTGACAAACTTCAGTTTGCAAGTCAGTCTTGTGGTCTACAGTCTTGTTATTACACAGTGCTCCGTGCAATTGTTTTTTTTTTTTGTTTATTTTCTTTGATTTTACCTGTTAAATTTTTGTATACCTACGTTTTTGCATGCACACTGTATTTCTTCTTCTAGAATCTCTTCTCTGAAGTCTATAGTTTGTGTAATTTGTGCATGATAATTAAAAATTTCTTGTGTGAAATTTAATTTTTATTCTTTCCCTGCTTAGTGGTAAGCGGTTTTTTTTTTTTATATTTACTCCGGTTTTTTACGTATTATTTTCTCAACTCTTATACGTTTTACCACACGCTTTGTTTTACACTAATTTCCAGTAAATCACTATCTCTGTCTAAAGCTTTCACTGTATCATTAAATTAAATATAGCTTATAATATACTTTCATCTCCTTGTTTTCTCCAGTGAACTTTAAGCGACTTAGTGGCGCAAAGGTAGGGTGTTAGGTTGACGAAGTTGTTATTCTCCGAAAGTCTAGGTTCGAATCCCCCGGTTGTTTCGAAGATTTTTTTTTTTTATTTATTTCTTTGCGTAGTGGTTTGTTCAAAATATTTTAACTTTCGAATTATTCGTTACTAGGTCCTTTTAATACCAAAATTTTTTTTCTCCCGAAATGGCCTGTTCAGCCGGAAAATGTTGCGATAGCAAAATCAATGCCCCTCTATATACTTGCCATGGTCCTTGTGGTAACCACTTTCATGCTAAATGCGTTGGCTCAACTGCCGCGTTTCTTGAAAAAGTCAACTCATCTGAGCTAGCTTTCTGGTATTGTCAGCCTTGTCGTAAGATTTCCCTGTCCCAACTGTCTTTTAAATTGTCATCCTTTAAGCATGACATCAAAAAACTGTCAAAGAATTTCTATGACTTGCTTGATAGTTTTAATTCAGCTGTGACTAACGTCTCATCGTTTTCCAGTGTCAGTTATTCTACTGTTGCAGCCACTGAAACAGATCCTGACCCCCTATCTTCATCTTTTAACACTCAGAAAATCGACGTCTCTACCTCGACAGAAGTTCTTCCTCTTTCTCCTTGCCTTTCTCTGTCATTACCTAATGAAGATATCGCTTCCACATCGTCGGCAGCCCCTTTGACTGTGCTAAGTCCCCTTTCGGAAAACGCGAATCGCCAGACTAAAACTATATCTAACATTGAGCCTAAACGTCCTAACTTGAGGACCCGTAATAAGAAATCAATCATTGAGGTCTCTTCAAACTCATCGTCAAACCTCCGTTAATTAGTACTGCTTCTCAAGATATTACAGCCTCTGTTTCCAACTTACCCTCCAATTCTTTACAATCTGTGCCTAAGCCAAAAATAATCTTTGTTTCTAGGCTTAAACCGGAAACTACTGCTGATGAAGTTGTTCATCATCTGATTTCACAAAAAATCATCTCTACTGGTTCTATTGTCAAATGCACGAAACTCAGTAAGCAAAACAGCTTTGTGTCGTCGTTTAAATTAGTATCCCCACCCGCTCTTTTCGACTCTATTTGTAACAGCACAATCAGGCCAACTAACACTCTGGTCAAGGAATTTACATATTACATTATCCACAAAGGCTAAGCCACAAAGTAAACAAAACATCTTTTCAAAAAACTAAGCAGCAGGCTAAGCTGCTTCTATCAGAATGTTCGATCGATCCGCAGCAAACACAAATCGGAAGATGTATTTAAAAATTCAAGGGTTTTTCCTCATGACGTCATTGTTTTGACTGAAACTTGGCTCAATGCTAGTATTACTGACGCGGAGCTCTTTAATAATGAGTTTCTAGTGCATAGAAAAGATCGTCATAAGGACGATTTGAAAGCATTGGGTGGAGGAGTTCTTACCGCTGTTCGGAAACACATTACTTCGTCGAAAGTTCCCTTCCCCTTTTCTGTCAATATGGAAATTGTATGTGTGAAACTTGATTTCAAGCCTTATTTTGTATATGTTGTAAACACATATATCCCTCCCGATAGCTCTGCTGAAATATACTCGGAGCTAGCAAAAGCCCTTGATTATATTTTCAGCCTTTCATGTTGCAATAGTACTGTTCTCCTAATTGGTGACTTTAACCTTAGTCCTCTAAAATGGGTACATTCAGACGATAGTACGTATTTTATTCCATGTGTTTCCTCTGCTCAAACGGCACTTAATAAACTAGACAATATTCTTTCCTCTGACTTACAGCAAATAAGCTGTATCAAAAATATTAATAATCGAATTCTCGATTTAATCTTTTCATCAGACGCTGTTAGTACTGTTGCCTGTAAGTCCACATGCAACATTACTAAAATAGATACTCACCATCCACCACTGGATGTATTTCTTGACTTGAACGGTCTCATTCATGAGAATAATAATTCATATGATCGTTCATACATTTTTGATTTCAAAAAGGCTAACTTTCACGCTCTCTCAGAAGAGTTAACCAGGTTAGGTATTTCTAACGTTGCGAACTCTTCTGATGTAGACTACTGCGTGGATAATTTTTATTCTATTTTGAATACCTCCATAGGTAATATTATTCCTAGAAAATTAAAGAAAAACGAAATTTGTGACCGTCCCTGGTATACTAGTGAACTTAGATCCTTGCGTAACAAACGAAACAAGGCTTGGAAATTATATATAAAAAGTTTAAATCATACAGACCTCGAAAGATTTATAGTAATTTTTGAGGAATTCAAAGCTCTTTCGGACTATCTATATAACAATTATATCTCTCAAATGGGAGCATCATTTAAATCTAATCCATATAAATTTTGGAAATTCGTCAATTCGAAGAGAAAGACGGATGGATATCCAACGAATTTAACATATAACAGTAACTCATCTAATGACCCTGCCGTGATTTGTAATTTCTTCGCTCACAACTTTTCTAAATCGTTCAGAGATGGTCCGTTTCCTGTCGACACGGAATACTTTGAATATCTTAAGCATTCAGCACAAGTCAGCTTTAATGGAATACCAGTTGCTTTTGAGTCTATTAAAGAGTTCATGTCTAATCTTATAGAGGATTGTTCTGCAGGACCAGACGGGATTCCACCTATTTTGTTAAAAGAATGTAAGGATATACTTGCCTTTCCCCTCCAACATCTATTTAAGCTGTCGCTTTCTTCTGGAATTTTTCCAAACGCTTGGAAGCTATCGTATATAACCCCTGTTTTAAAAAAGGGAGATAAGTGTGATGTGTCAAATTACAGACCAATTGCAAAGCTGTAATCCATACCTAAACTTTTCGAGCAAGTTGTTTGTGATAGTCTTGTCTTTTTCTGTCGCAATATCATTTGTAGAGAACAACATGGCTTTGTGAGAAACAGATCCACTGTCACTAACCTCGTGTCCTTTCACAGCAAGTGTACCAACGCTCTGGAGAGTCAATTTGAAGTTGACTGTATTTACACAGTAATACACTGTAATTTCACGTGAAATTATTGTTTTTAAACTTACATCGCTAGGTTTCCCACCTAATTTCATATCTTGGATTATATCTTATTTTCACTTGAGAACTTATCAAGTAAATTTTCATAGGGAGAAAATCAAATATCTTTTCCGCGGTATCAGGTGTTCCCCAAGGGAGCCATCTTGGTCCTCTTCTCTTTATACTCTCAATTAATGATTTCCCGTCAAGTGTGAAACATAGTGATATTCTTGCATATGCCGATGATATGAAAATATCAAAAACAATAAAGTCAGTGTCGGACCATAGTTTTTTGCAGTCAGACATCAACAGTTTCACCATCTGGTGTGATAAAAATGGACTCACACTTAACCCAAATAAGTGTCAGGTTATGACGTTCTCAAAAAAACGTACGCCGACGGAGTTCTCATATACAATAAACAACCACATCCTTGGTCGTGTCTTTCGATTTAGTGATCTTGGTGTTTTCTTTAGCTCCGATCTTACTTTTTCCGAACACATTAATCATGTCGTTAATAAGTCTAACTGTATGCTGGGGTTTATTAAAAGATGGGCTAAGGAATTTAATAATCCTTATGCAACTCTTTCGCTGTACAATAGTTTCGTTAGGCCACACCTCGAATATGCTTCACAGGTTTGGACACCATCCCAAATTTGTTATGCTGACAGGATTGAGGCTATTCAGAGAAGATTTATCCGCTTTGCTCTAAGAGGCCTTCCCTGGGAAGATCCATTTCACCTTCCACCTTATTCCCAGAGGCTAAAATTACTTAATCTGCAGAGCCTGTCTCAAAGACGTATTAACACCGATCTCGTTTTTATTCAGCAAATATTGTTAGGTCACATTGACGCACCTGACCTCTTGTCCTCTTTCAAATTTAAATTTCGTGGTGGCTCTTATAACCTACGTAATATCAATCTGTTAAACGTTCCGAATCATAGATCGAATTATGGCATGCATGAGCCTATTACACGCATGAGTACCCTGTACAATTTATATAGTAGTGTTCTAGATTTTAATATTGACAAAGCGACACTGAAAAAGCTGCTTAAGCAATTGTAATTTTCTTTCTTTACGTGTATCTATTTTATTACTTTTTTCCTATTTTCTTAATTTTTGTGTATTTGTGTATGTGTTAAGTGATCGTTACATTAACCACTAACACCTGCACTAGTTGATGAGCCTGTGTAAGCAATATTTTGCTTGGCAATTTTCTGCTTGTAGTTGCTGCTTGCTTTAAGCACCCTACATCACAGATCTGATAGTGCAATTAAACTTAATATGCCTCCTATCCTATGGGATGGGGTATAAACAGCACCGTTTTTACTGTTTTCTCAGAAATTTATGTGCGCAGAATTCATAGGCGCCTGAAGGTGGGGGTGGCAAGGGGGTGCCCCCCCTGGCTTTGATCAATAATTATTTTACTAGGATATTTTGACAAATTCAACTGTTAAATTAAAAATCTCTATGAGAGATTAAACTTGGAGAGACTAAAATCTCTATGAGAGATGTTTGTTCGTTTGTTAAAATCAATTACGTTCAAGCTGTCAATAGTTCATGGGGGGGGAAACGTAAGGCTTAAGTTAGGTTTCAGTGCGGTCTTTTAACATAATAATAAGTATTAAAATTATGTTTTATAACCACAGAAAATTGTGGTACTGGGCACTGTGCAGTGTTTAACCCTCTTTGGGCCCACATACGACAAATAATCAAACACTGCTGCACGTTATACCTTTTGGTACAACGTCACACATTTATATCTTTGGGGATGTCGTGGACAAGCCTGGAAATAATACGTTTAGCAGCGGTTTTGTGTAATTGTTTTTATCAAAATTACAATTTTGTGCATCGCAACTTAATGTTCAACATTAAAGTTATGCAAACAATCACTAAGCTATCACACAATTATAAAAAAAATATATGTAATATAATATAGTATTAACAAAAACCAGGCTAAAGAAAATGAGTTCCCAGACATCTGGGATGTAACTTTTGAGGTTTTGGCGGTGATTAGTAGACATTTATAAATTTTTAGGATTGGATTTTTAGGTTCCCATCTGCGATGTATTGAACGAAGTCAGGGAGTTTTACACGTCGATTTTTTCAGCTCTTTGCATAGGGCACTAGATTACAGCAACCACAATGTCCCGCTAAGCAATTGCTTAGCACTTTACGAAAAGTAAAGACGTGTTTAAGATCTACCATGGCTGATGAAAGACTTGGTTCAATGTGTATGATGTACATCCATCGAAATCGTATAAAAGAGAAGACTTAATTTTTTGAAGAGATAATTGACCGATTTGGAAAAGATCCTAGGCGAAAGCAGTTGTTGTTCGCTAAGCAATAAATGTTCTTCGTATGTTTTTACTTAAAAATATTTTTTATTTCCCATACAACTAAAAAAATTAAAAACAAGTGAGTAAGTGCAAGTCTGTGACAAACTTCCATATACCCGACCCTATATACCATGTAACACCAAATCTTAAAGTTTCTTGGCCCGAATTCATATATAATTTGAATAAGCCACACCCCCGAAAGTGGGCATGAGCTTAAAATTAAAATCAATTAATTGTAATTTCGTTAGAATCATGAGAAAATATGGTAAAAGCCAAAATTATTTCAGAAAAAAATAGTTTATTTGTCATACAGTTGTTTTTTCTATTTGGAGTGAACTTTCCGAAAAATCGGGTTTCTAAGAACCTAACATGGCATGGTCGATATTGTGTGCGATTCAATTTGCTAAAGGTCTTGGACCAGTACTGCTCAGTACCAAAATTTAAGTTCCTGTGCCTTGTCTAACTTGACCAAAAGGCATTTTGGAAGAAAATAAGACGAAAATAAATCTCACATTGAAGAAGTGGGCGTGTCCGTTGACGGATTAAGTCAATTTTCACACTTTGTCTGTGCAACAAAAGATACAAAAGGTCTCGATCATCTCGTAAAGGTCTTAAGGGTCTACGATGATTTTTCCTCTGTGTTACAAATATGCATTTAAATTAATATACCTATCCTCGGTCAAGTATAAAAAAAAAACAGAGAAAAAAAATTTAAAAAAAATTAACAAATTGCATATTAATTTTTTGTTTGTGGGCCCCCCCCCATATCTCTGGTGCTATTTGGTGGAATTCTATGAAAAAAATCACACCTATCAGAAATAATTCAAAATTTTAAGGAAAATTATAGCGGATTTTTAAATTTCAAAATCTTCTGAAACTCAAAAACATAAAAGCATTTTCGAAAACATTTTCTAAAAGTCTTCTAGTAGCTTAATTTTAGATTCGGTTAAAGTACAAAGCTTACAAAAAGAAGGAAGGCTGCGTTAAATTTTTTTTAGATTGCCGTTTTTAACCTAAGTTCTAGAAGCCTATTTAAACAAGTGGGAAAGTGTAACAGTGGGTATGCAAAAGATTCAATCCTTCTACGACGGATTGCAAAATACCCGGCCTTACCAAAAAGAAAACTGCCACGCCTCCAAAAAGTGGGCGGGATATAAAAATATAACTGTTGAATGCTTTATACTAGGTGGTTGCATACATTTCGGCCTAAAACTCCGCCCTTTTAACTAAAAAAATCATCTTTTTTTAACTACACGCCCACAAAAGTGGGCGGAGGCACATACAATATATACATAAAAGTTAGAAAATGCTAATATCTACAGCTTTTGTCATAAAATTTTTTGTCAAATTTCATATATAGTTATTGAAAAACAGTCATTTTAATAAAAAAACTTAAAATAAATGAAATATTAAATATAAAATATTATAAAATATTTTAGCTACCTTAAAGACAATTATAAGGCAATGTTACGTACCAAAAATGGATGCGCTAGCGCCATTGTAACATAGCTTAAATTTTTTACAATGCATTTTTTTAAATTAGAGATAGTCGCACATACAGGCCTGTAGTGGGCGTGTCTGTAGGCGGATGCAGCTTATTTTCAAACTTGATCTGAAGGACTGGACTTCCAACCAACTCACAAAATTTCAGCTCTCTTCCTTAAACCTTAAGGCCTAAAAGTTGTTTACATACGGACGGACGGACGGACGGACATGGCTTAATCGATTCTCCTGTCGGTCCCATTCATATCTCTAAAAGGTCTTAGGGGTCTACGGTGATTATTTCACTGCGTTACAAACTATACATCAAACTTAATATACCCTGGGTCGGGTATAAAAACGAAATAAAATAGGACCTTTTTTTTGGCCATAGAATTAAAAGAAAACATTCGAGGCTGGTAATTGTGCTATTGGAAAAAAGTCTAACGGGAACTGGGAAAAACTTCAAAATAGTTGTTTTATGGATTTGAAATTTAAAAATTAAAAAAAGGGCAAAAGAACGTATGTCTCCCCCTCTATCCCCAAAATAGTTTAAAGTTTAATTTTTATGCCCTTAACACCGGGCATAGTCCATCTTCTTGGGGGGTGCCGTGGCGAAGTGGTTAGTGTGGTGCTTACTACGCCGGAGGTCTGGGTTCATATCCTGCCATCTTCACCTTAAAAAAAAGACTTGTTCTTTTTCACAGCCCCCACCTTCGCGAGGGTCTGACAAGCCCTCCGAGAGTATCATTTGTCTTGAAAAACTTCTCAAAGTGCCGTTCGGATTCGACAAAAAATTGTAGGTCCCCTTGTATGTAAAGAAATTAACACACCAGCATACATTGTTGAGAAGTTGGCCCTGGTTCACCTCTTCGCCTCTCACCATCTTCTTAAATTTTATACAAAACTAAAGCAGACATGAAAACATTTTCGAAAACTATTTTTTAAAGATTTCGAGATCCTTAACGGTTATGCCGACCTTGTTTAAATTTGGCTGAAGCATTTAATGTGTAAAAGGCAAGCGAACTGCATCAAAAATGTTTCAAAATTTCCGTTTTCGACCCTAAGTTCTTAAGCCCATTCAAACAAGCGAAATAAAAAACAGTATAAAAAACAGTTACCGTTTTCTCAGAAATTCATGTCCACGGAATTTGAGAAAAGTGGCAAATGCTAGCACAGGTGGTTATAAAATTGATCAAAAAGTCTAACGGTAATTGAAAATAATCGAATTGCTGTTTTAAGGGTCTTAAATTATAAAAATCCTAAAAAAGGCCAAGAAAGAGTATGTCCTTCCCTCTATTTTCGTAACGGTAAAGCTTTTTGCCAGCCTTTTTTTATTGTAATGAAACCCAATATAAAATCTCCCATTATAAGAACAGTAGACAGCACATATTACAGACTGTGAAATATATCCAGGAATAATTTTAATAAATAAATAAAATGTTATACAAACTGCGCAATAGAGATGACCATAACCTTCAACAAAAGCCGACGGACCGCTCCGCGTATGTCTTCATACTTGACGGTCTTTTTTAATTTATCGCGGCATGCTTAGAGAATATAGTGAATGCATAATAAAAGCTCTCTCTCCATGAGCGTAATGTCATTGCAAAGCCGGTTCTAAGCCCACGCATCGTAACGGGGCGAAGCCGAAGCCTGAGGCTGCTTTTTGGTCCCCGCTTTAACACCTAAACACATTAACACTAAAAATATTTTTATACCTCATCCCATAGGATAAGAGGTATATTAAGTTTGTCACATAGTTTGTAACACGGTGAAATAATAATGGTAGACCCCCAAGACCTTAAGAGCATATGATCGAGACCGAATTCTGAATCGAATGAGCCATGCCCGTCTGTCCGTCCGTCCGTCCATCCGTCTGTATGTCACATGTTTTTAGGCCTTTAGTTTTTGGCTAAGGTGCTGAAATTTCGTACGTAAGGTCCGCGTCATGCGAAGCAGTGCAAGTGTAAAAATTTTTGAAATCCGCCCAAAGACACGCCCACAATCGGTCTAAATATGCAACTACCTCCAGAGTTTTCATAACTGTGAGACGTTCTAAAAGGCTGAAATTTGACATTTAGCATCTCCTAATGATCGAAGACACAAAAAAGACAAATCTAATGGGTAAACTTCCTCTAGTGGGCGTGGCATCTATTTTAAGCGTAAATTTTCGAAGGCAGTTTACTCAATATTTTTGCTCGAAATTGTAAAAAATTTGCTTAATATTTTATGCAGAAAACGCTTAGTTCTACATTTTGTTTATACAAAACTTTGGGCCACGCCCACATTTGGAGGCGAAATTGAAGAAAAACCTAAAATTTTTCAGAAAAACTTAATTTCGACTGGCCTTGAGCCTAATTTAGGAAAGCAAGAAACAAAAAAGACCGTCAAGTTTGAAGACATACGCGGAGCGGTCCGTCGGCTTTTGTTGAAGGTTATAGTCATGCGCAGTTTGTGTAACATTCTATTTCTTTATTAAAATTATTTCTGGATATATTGTACAGTCTATAATATACTCTTTTCGTAGTGTTCCTGTTAGGCTCTGAACTGTTTCCTACTGTTCTTATATTGAGTGATTTAATGTTGGGTTTCGATACTCTAAAAAAAGGCTGGCAAAAAGCTTTACCGTTACGAAAATAGATGGAAGGACATACTCTTTCTTGGCCTCTTTTAGGATTTTTATAATTTAAAACCCATAAAACAGCAATTTCGATTATTTTTAATTACCGTTAGACTTTCTGATCAATTTAACAACCACCTGTGTTAGCATTTTCCACTTTTTTCAAATTCTGCAGACATGGATTTCTGAGAAATCGGTAAAAATATGCTCTTTTTTATTTCGCTTGTTTGAATGGGCTTTAAAACTTAGGGTCGAAAACGGCAATTTTGAAACGTTTTTGATGCAGTTTGCTTGCCTTTTAAACATTACATACTTCAGCCAAATTTAAACAAGGTGGTCACAACCGTTAAGGAACTAGAATTCTTTAATAAAAAGTCTTCGAAAATGTTTTAACGTTTTTCAGTTAAATCTTCGAAGCTATAGTTTTGTATAAAATTTGAGAAGATGGACTAAGCCCGGTGTTAATTTAAAAATTATACTTCATACCGTTTGGAAGATAGAGGGGGAGACATGCGTTCTTTTGACCTTTTTTATAATTTTTTAAATTTTAAATCCATAAAACACATATTTTGAAGTTTTTTTCAGTTCCCGTTAGACTTTTTTTGAATAGCACAACCAGCAGCACTAGCCTTGGATGTTTTTTTTTTAATTCTATAGCCACCGTTTTATGAGCAAACGGTAAAACAAGCTCCTTTTTTATTTCGTTTTTTAAATAGGCTTCTAAAAACTTAAGTTAAAAACAGAAATTTAAAAAAAATTTACGCAACCTTCCTTCTTTTTGTAAGCTTTATACTGTAACCGAATCAGAAAAGGATCGCTTATATCGTTGAGCTACTAGTAGACTAAAATTTGTAGTAGACTAAAAAAAGTAAAGAAAAAGTAGACTAAATTCTTTTATGTTTTTCAGCTAAATCTCAGAAGATTCTGAAATTTCAAAATCCGCTATAATTTTCTTTAAGATTTTGAATTATTTCTGATACGTGTGATTTTTTTCATAGAATACCACTAAACAGCACCGGAGAAAAATAAGGGGGGCCCCCGTTTTTTCATGCATTTTTGCGATTTTTTTTCGAAAATGCGTTAAAACTGCAGTACTCAAACTGTTTTTGAAAAATAAGACCTAAGCACTTGGTTTACTTTATACGAGTTGCTCTATGCATGTGCTCAATATTGATTTTAAGCGATAAGCCGTTGAAAAGTTATGGCCTCCAACACTTTAAAAAACGTCATGCATTTTTGACTCTTCATTTCTCAAAAACGTTTTGATATTTCCGAAAAGTTTTATTTCTTAATTACAGCTTAGTATTTCTTAAACCTAAGTTTCGTTTTTTTAGTTCTTGCCTACTAAACAAAAAAAGACCGTGAAGTTTGAAGACATACGCGGAGCGGTCCGTCTGCTTTTGTTGAAGGTTATAGTCATGCGAGTAACATATGCAAGTGCATCGACCAACCAACCAACAATTGCAACATCAGCAATAACAACAAACAACAATCAACTGATGACAACACCAATAGGTCAGGTAATTGAACCAACAACAGCAACATCAGCAGTAACAGCGTACGACAAACAACTGACACAAGTAGGTCAGGTAATCGAACCCAAATTGGCAACATCAGCAGAAAGAGCCTATATAGGAAGGGCCCACCTTCGCGAGGGTCTGACAAGCCCTCCGAGAGCATCATTTGTCTTGAAAAACTACTCAAAGTGCCGTTCGGATTCGACAAAAAATTGTAGGTCCCCTTGTATGTAAAGAAATTAACACACCAGCATACATTGTTGAGAAGTTGGCCCTGGTTCACCTCTTTGCCTCTCACCATCTTCTTAAATTTTAAACATAACTAAAGCAGACTTCGAAAATTCAAAAACTTCGGAGATTTAACTGAAAAACATGAAAACATTTTCGAAAACTATTTTTTAAAGATTTCGAGATCCTTAACGGTTATGACGACCTTGTTTAAATTTGGCTGAAGCATGTAATGCTAAAAAGGCAAGCGAACTGCATCAAAAACGTTTCAAAATTTCCGTTTTCGACCCTAAGTTCTTAAGCCCATTCAAACAAGCGAAATAAAAAACAGTATAATTTTACCGTTTTCCCAGAAATTCATGTCCACGGAATTTGAGAAAAGTGGCAAATGCTAGCACAGGTGGTTATAAAATTGATCAAAAAGTCTAACGGTAATTGAAAATAATCGAATTGCTGTTTTAAGGGTCTTAAATTATAAAAAACCTAAAAAGGCCAAGAAAGAGTATGTCCTTCCCTCTATTTTCGTAACGGTAAAGCTTTTTGCCAGCCTTTTTTATTGTAATGAAACCCAATATAAAATCACCCAATATAAGAACAGTAGACAGCACTATGAAAAAAGTATATTACAGACTGTGAAATATATCCAGGAATAATTTTAATAAATAAATAAAATGTTACACAAACTGCGCAATAGAGATGACCTTTTTGTAACATTCTATTTATTTATTAAAATTATTTCTGGATATATTGTACAGTCTGTAATATACTTTTTTCGTAGTGTCCTTGTTGGGTTCTGAACTGTTCTTATATTGGGTAATTTAATGTTGGGTTTCGATACTCTAAAAAAAGGCTGGCAAAAAGCTTTACCGTTACGAAAATAGAGGAAAGGACATAGTCTTTCTTGGCCTCTTTTAGGATTTTTATAATTTAAAACCCATAAAACAGCAATTTCGATTATTTTTAATTACCGTTAGACTTTCTGATCAATTTAACAACCACCTGTGTTAGCATTTGCCACTTTTCTCAAATTCCGCGGACATGTATTTCTGAGAAAACTGTAGAAATATGCTCTTTTTTATTTTGTTTGTTCGAATGAGCTTAAAAACTTAGGGTCGAAAACGAAAATTTTGAAACGCTTTTGATGCAGTTCGCTTGCCTTTTAAACATAACATACTTCAGCCAAATTTAAACACTGTGGTCACAACCGTTAAGCAACTAGAATTCTTGAATAAAAAATTTTTGAAAATGTTTTAACGTTTTTCAGTTAAATCTTCGAAGTTTTTAAATATTCGAAGTCTGCTATAGTTTTGTATAAAATTAAAGAAGATGGACTATGCTCGGTGTTAATTTAAAAATTATACTTTATACCGTTTGGGAGATAGAGGGGGAGACATGCATTCTTTTGACCCTTTTCATAATTTTTTAAATTTTAAATCCATAAAACACATATTTTGAAGTTTTTTTTCAGTTCCCGTTAGACTTTTTTCGAATAGCACAACCAGCGGCACTAGCCTTGGATGTTTTTTTTAATTCTATGGCCACCGGTTTATGAGCAAACGGTGCTAGCTCCTTTTTTATTTCGTTTTTTTAAATAGGCTTCTAAAAACTTAAGTTAAAAACGGAAATTTAAAAAAAAATTTTACGCAGCCTTCCTTCTTTTTGTAAGCTTTTTACTTTAACCGAATCGGAAAAGGATCGCTTATATCGTTAAGCTACTAGTAGACTAAAATTTTTTTTTTTAAATTCTTTTATGTTTTTCAGTTAAATCTCAGAAGATTTTGAAATTTCAAAATCCGCTATAATTTTCTTTAAGATTTTGAATTATTTTTGATACGTGTGATTTTTTTCATAGAACTCCACCAAACAGCACCGGAGATAAGGGGGGAACACATTTTATTATTATTTTATTTATTATTATAGTATTATATTATTTATTATAACATTTTATTTTTTAATTAATGCTTAGTATTTTTTAAACCTAAGTTTCGTTTTTCTAGTTCTTGCCTACTAAACTTCTTGGAAAAAAACACTAAGAACATTAAGTCCATTTTCACATGAAATTTCAAACTGTAATTAAACCGTTATTTGTGCTAAAATTTTGTGAAAAAAAATGCCCTCTTTGGATTCTCTGACTATTTCCGCAGTTTATACGCATACTAAATTTTGTCTTTCTACGACTTACCGTTCAGAAGTTATAAAGCGATTGGACGGACGGACGGACAACGTAGCGATACCCCAAGAGGTCCTTTTTCCATTTTTGGACGGACCGCTAAAAAGTAGCAGGTTAGGTAAATGAGACCCCAGTCCAGATTTTGTTCGCGTAAAGTTTTAAGCCACGCCACGATTTTTCCAAAATATTGAATTCGAACCAAAAAATTGCATTTTTTCGTACATTTGTATGTGTAACTTGCTTATTACTTATAAAATGTCAAAAAAATAACTGCCATCAGCATTTTAGAATGTGGGATAGGATGGGGTATTCAACGGTCCGTTTTACGGACTGTAACTTCTGCGTACACACTGTAGCTCTTACTCACTGTGCTAGGTCATAGGTTTTTAATTAGGGGCGGCTGGACCACGCCCTTTTCGAAGTTTGCATTACTTATAAAATGTCAAAAAATAACTATGCCATCAGCATTTTAGAATGTGGGATAAGATGAGGTATTCAACGGTCCCTTTTTTGGACTGTAACTTCTGCGTACGCACTGTAGCACTTGCCTCCCCTAATTACAAACTATTTTTTATAAGATATTTCCAAGTTACACTTAAATGTAAGTAAAAATGCAATTTTTTGGTTCAAATTCAATATTTTTGAAAAATCGACCCCTAAAAGAGGGTGTGGCTAAAAACTTTATATGAATTAAATCTGGACTGAAGTCTCGTTTACCTAACGTGCTACTTTTTTTGTGTCATGCTTTCCTAAATTAGGCTCAAGGCCAGTCGAAATTAAGTTTTTCTGGAAAATTTTAGGTTTTTCTTCAATTCTGCCTCCAAATGTGGGCGTGGCCCAAAGTCTTATATTAACGAAATGTGGAACTAAGCGTTTTCTAAATAAAATATTCTGCAAATTTTTTTCAATTTCGAGCAAAAATATTGAGTAAACTGCATTTGAAAATTTACCCTCAAAATAGATGCCACGCCCATTAGAATAGGTTTACCAATCAAATTTGTCTTTTTTGTGTCTTACATTCATTAGGAGATACTAAATGTCAAATTTCAGCCTTTTAGAACGTCTTACAGTTTTGAAAACTCTGCAGGTAGTTGCACATTTAGACCGATTGTGGGCGTGTCTTTGAGCGGATCTCAAAAATTTTCACACTTGTACTGCTTCGCATGACGTGGACCTTACGTGCGAAGGGTTTCAGCACCCTAGCAGAAAATTGAAGGCCTAAAAACATGTGGCATACAGACGGACGGACGGACGGACATGGCTCATTCGATTCAGAATTCGTTCTCGATCATATACCCTTAAGGTCTTGGGGGTCTACCATTATTATTTCAACGTGTTACAAACTATGTGACAAACTTAATATACCTTCTATCCTATGGGATGGGGTATAATTATGAAAATAACAAACAAAACAAAAAATACGAAATTACTGTCGAGCACTTCTTGTACCTATCTAATTTGTCAATCCACCCCAAATGAGAAGGAAATATGTAGGTATGTAGGTACAAAAGTGTTCCTAGAATATTCATGAACTACCTATGTCTAGTATGGTATATATAGGTATTTAGGCAAAAAATTTATGCCTAAAATTTTAAAATTCCACCCCAAAACAATGGAACACCTATAATTTTTCCCATATGTCGATCAGCACAGTGATCAACACAACATAAACGTCTGCTGATGTAACTCAAAACCCACCCCAAGCAACCCAGTAGATGAAAAATTTCTGGAGTATTTTTCATCTACTGTGCCCGACCTACCTAACATTCAAATGTAGGTCAAATAAATGTGAAAAGAAACACATTCCTCTTACCTGAAAAAGCCTCTGTTAAAAAAGCCTCTCATAGAAGTTAACGCGTTCGATCGCGTTGGATGAAAAAAAAACAATGATTGGTCTGTGGACAACAACTGAACAACTTTATTGAATGTATTTTCCTTTTTATAACTCAACTAATTACAAAGCATTTCTTAACTAGAACTTAGTGTTGCAATATTCTCAGAAGTAATTTTAAAATATATTGCAACTTTGCAATAATCAAAAATATTCGCATAATTGACAAAGGTAATTTAAAGATAGGTCAAAAGATATTGCAACTCATCGATAATAAAAATATTCTCAGAATTAACAAAGGTAATTTAACAAAGGTATAAATATATTGCAACTTTGCAATATTCAAAGGTTTCAATAAATTTGGAAAATAAATGACAAGCAATTCTTATTGGATTTGTAGGAAGGCAAAATAATATAGAAAAGGTACGTGAGAGGGAATGGAGAATTAATTTGTTACTGGGAAAATGGTATGAGGGGAACGGGCAAGTCTCGTGTTAACTCCCCCCTTCTTAAGTATCCACGTCCCGTGGATCAAAAAATAAGTTTAATAGGGTCGAAGTGCCTAACCGTGAAGGGTTTAACGGGAGGTTCGTTTTGACGTTTATTTTTCAGCCAAAAAAATAACGCTATACTAATCAACAGTCTTATTAATAGAATAGCAACATCCGAACCTACTGAGAGTTGATTATTTAATGAAATGTGGGACAACCGTTTTACATTGTCAAGATGTAGTTTGTGAAGATATTGGAGGTCTAGTTTAACATCTCCTTCAGTAAGGTTACTTTGTAATAGTGGGGGTAAGATTTGGTGAGTTTTGCTCTCCCAATTTGAATACTTAATGTTATCAAGCTCAATTGTTTCATTGTAAAAGTTAATTATAAATGTGCCGTTTAGGGTTTTAGTTGTGTTACCATAGAAAAGGTTCCCAAGGTAATTTGTTAGGAATGTAGTTCCTTTATTCACTAGTTCTACTACAGGTTTGCTCTGAAACTGATAGTCGCAAATAGCCTCTTCACCGTTAAGGACCTTAATAATGCAGTGGTTGGGGGCAAGTTTTTGGAGCTGACTTCTTTTGCATATTGTAGTATCCTGGATTACAGGGCATTTCTCTTTGATACCGAATTTTTCTGTTTGTGAAAAAAATATATTGGAAAAGCTAAGATATATTCTTTTGCTTCTTTTTACTGTTGATCGGAGTAAAATATTGTTGTAAAGGGTATCTTCTGTTTGAGGTAAGCATATTACGTAAAGAAGCATTGAATTTTTTACTAACATCATGGGTTCGGCATATTCGATGGCTTCAAGCTCATTTTTAGAAGGTAGCGTTTCGATTTTAGGTATGATGTCGGCGATTTCCGCTTTGTTTAACAAGGTTGCGTGTACAATATCTTTCTTTGCAAGCTGTCCCGCCATCACTATTTGTTCAATCTCGTCTTTAAGAATTCCTAGTTTGTTAAAGATTATCTGCTCATATTTTTGGGTGTTATTAGTGCTAATTTCCTCAGTGAATTTATTGTATCCGTTTATTATATCGTTCGTAGCCTTTGTTAAATACTGGTTTAAATGGTACTGTTTATTGCTAATGTCTACTAAATTCTGATAGTTAATTCTTTGAGATCTCCCAAAAAATATATCGACAGGCTTTCTTTTTATGACAGAGTGGATCGTATTGTTGTATCTATCTACGATACTGCGATGTTAACAATTTCCTTAATTGTCAAGTCGGGGTACTCCCGTTTCTCGGGTTTCTGGGGATGACGGTCATACTTGTTAGAACAACATATGTCGCAAGAATCCGTGTATTTTTTAATTAGCTTAGCCATTTGTGGAAAGTAGTAGTTTTCCAAGATCTGTTCTTTGTTTTCTTTATGGTTTCTATGGGCTCGCTTACGCTCGTCAATAATTATCTTGAGTTTATTTTCTTCATTAGAAATATCAGTATCTCTGTGTGATTCTTATTTTAACTTGAGTGAAAAATGTTTTGTATATCTCATTTAGTAACGGAATATATTTTTCCAGAATTTTTATACCGTTAAGTATGTTGGGATTAAGTTTTCCTTTTAATATTTGAACTAAGTTGTCTTTATCAAATGATTGCAGCCTAATATGGTGTCTGTGGAAGTTGGGGTGTGGGTTTTCGTAACAGAACATTTCGTTACCTTCTGAAAATATTAACTGATTTTTGAAGACGTTTCTTGGAGCTTCGCAATGTGGTATTAAGTCAGAGCTGTCTTCTTCGGCACTGTGTTGTGTTTCAGAAGAAGGAGTTAGAACGTTTAGTTCAATTGGCAGTCTTGAAAGAGCGTCAGACACGACGTTTGTTTTGCCGGGCTTGTACAATAACGAATAGTTGAATTCTTCGATCTTTGCTTTCCATCTCTTGAGTTTTGCGTTGTTATTGCGATTGCTCAAGGCGAAGGTAAGAGGCTGGTGGTCAGTTAGGATCTTGATACTTTTAGCACCATAAAGGTAAGTCCTTAGTTTGTCGAGGGACCAAACAATGGCTAGTAACTTTTTCTCGATTACGGAATAGTTTTCTTCGACCTTAGTCAAGGATCTTGAAATAAATGTTATAGGTCTATCATTATTAATCTCACCTTGTGAAAGGACGGCTCCAATGGCAAAGTTAGAAGCATCCGTGGTCAGAAGGAAGGGTTTATCGAAGTTTGGAAATGTAAAGATATCTGAGGATGTAAGCATTTTCTTCAGGTCGTTAAATGCTTTTAATGCCTGCTCATCAAGATTTATTTCAGTTTTCTTAGATTGATTCGCTTTTATTTGCGCGTTTGTTCCTCTAGTTAAGTTGGTTAAGGGTTTTGCAATTTTCGCAAAATCTCTTATAAATTTTCTATAATATGAAGCTAGGCCCAAAAAAACTTTTTAGTTCCTTGAGATTTTGTGGTGGTGGAATTCGGTTGATAGCTTCGATTTTTTAGGGTCTGGACGAATTAAAAAAAAAAAACAAAAAAAAAAAAAAAAAAAAAAAAAAAAAAATTCCTGTGTTATTATATAACCTAGAAAATCGACTTGTGTTTTAAGAAATTTTGATTTTTCTAAGTTAACTCTAAGGTTGGCCTTTTCTAATAAAGAAAGTACTTCATCGAGATTTTTTATATGGTCTTCCTTATCTTTCCCTAGGACTATAATGTCATCAATGTAAGCGTAACAGGTCTTGCCTATTAGTGGTTTAAGGACGTCATTAATCATCCTTTGGAAGATAGCAGGCGCGTTTTTAAGCCGTGGAGAAGGCTGTTTTTTGGATGTCGCTGGTTTTCATTTTAATTATGTGAAAACCGGACGTAAGATCCAGTGTTGTGAAAAATTTGCATTCCCCAAGACTTGCCAAGGTATTGGTTATGTCTGGGATGGGATATGCATCTGGAGTAGTGACTGCATTAAGACGTTTAAAGTCTATGACTAAACTATATTGTTTTTCTCCCGCCGAATTGGCCTTCTTTGGTACAATCCAAAGGGGAGAATTGTACGGGCTTTTTGGTGGTCTTATAATACCATCTGCAAGCATTTTCTCGATTTGTTGTTCCACGTCTAACTTAAAATTAGCTGGATAGGGGTGACTTTGTGTAGATGGGTTCGGACGTTGTGGTTCTTATTTCTGCGCGGACACTTGTATCAATAGTTCCACCATCAGAAATGGGGCCGAAAAGTTTTTTGTGTTTAACGAGGATGTGTTGAATATCACTATCGACGTTGTAGTCAGTTTGGGCGCTATTGACCTGTTTGGAATGTTTTGCTTTTAGTTATATTTTTATGTTGGGACTTATGTGTAAGATGCTGTTTTTTCTGTCGATCACAGCTTCTAATTTCCTCAATGTGTCGTCTCCTATTATTCCATCAAACGACTTGAATCCAGGAAGGACAAAGAAATCTATTATACTTTCATTTCCTAGGCTTTTGAAAAAAGGGCCACTTATTTTGTGGGTGATCTCGAGTTGTCCTGCTGCTGATTGGATTTTAAATGGTGTTTTAATAGGTTTGCAATTAGCTGCGATTTGGCTTGACACAAAGTTTTTGTTGGCACCTGTATCGATGAGGAATTTTAGTGCCTTACCGTCTCTAGAAACATAGTCTAAGTATGGTACGCTAGAGAGGCTTGTGTCATAAAATTTACCTCATCCATTTCGTCCATGAATTTTTCCTCGTACTCTTCTTCAAATGTTTGATTCGTATCTTCGTCCGGATCTATTTCTTCAATGGTATTTGTAACAAAAAGCCGTTGCTGTTTTCGGGGTAAGTTTGAAGACTCGTTCGATTTTCTGATGAAGGGGTTATTTGCGGGTCGGTTCATGTTCAGTTCAGACTAATCACACGATTAATCTGAACTGACTGGTCGATCTCCATAGGCTGGGTTGGCTTTGGTTGCATTGGTCTTGGGGGTGGGTTATTATATTGATTGTGGCGGTATTCTACACGTTGGGGCGTGTTATAAATTAGATTTTGTTCGAAAGGGGGTATCTGTTTAGTGGGCATTCTAGACCTCTGCAGATATCTATTTGAGAACATCTGGTTAATGGGTGCTGAAATAGTGTTACTTATGCCTCTGTAATGGATTGGGAGGCTTCTAAAATTAAGGTTTTGGAACTCAAGGCATGATGTGTATGCCTCTGGCAATGTCTTGGGTTTCTGCATGACAAGCATCCTCGAGACGTCACCATTCAGCTATCTAATGAATATGTCTGAGGCCCTGTTCCTATAATTTTCGGTTAGAGCACAAATGGTTTCTTCCGAATGATCTTCGGTTTTTAGTTTATTAATTAATAGTGAGAGCTGATGGTTGACCCTAGCATAGAACTCGTCAATGCTTTGTCTTTGCTGACTCATTGTGTTGAGTTCGTGTTCTAGGGTGCGAACGTCGCGTTTGTCTGCATAGTGTAAGGACAGACATTTCTTAATCTTTGACCAATCGTCGTCAAAGATATTATAGAATATAAGTGCTGTATCAGCTGAGCCTCTCACTTTTTGTCTGATGTGCTGGATTATTGCCCTATAAATTGGTTTTGCTTTACCGACTATTTCATAGTCTTTTAGAATGGACTCCACTGTGTGGACCATGATATATACTGGATGGGATTTCCGTCGAAAACCTGTAAATCCCTGACACAATCGGGAAGTTTCCTGATCTCCAGCAGATCCTCCTCGGTTTGAGGTGTGGAGAGTATTTGGGTAGAAGGCTTGGGAGGGCTAACTCTACATTCGAGTTGCTGTAAGCGGTTGCTTATTAGTTTGATCTGTTCCATTTGAACATTAACCGCATCCGTTAGTTGGGTTATTACTTCTTTTAATTGTTCCATTATTTTATAAAAGGGACGTGTAGCAAATAATTAAAAGAAAGGAACGCAAGGAATTGATTAATATAGGTGTTGTTTCTACACTCTATAATCTCTATAATTTGAAAAAGGGATGGAAAGAATTGCTTATCTCTTAAGTGGTACTTAGTGCTGGTATTTATGCTTTAGCGCAAGTAAAAATTTTTATGGTTTTATTCAATATAACTTCAAAATTATTTCTCGATTAATTATGCTTTAACGCAAGTAACTTATTTTATGGTTTTATTCAATATAACTACAAAATTATTTTCTCGATTAAAACTTAAACTCTACAATAATTCTTGCGAGTCAATTCTATTATAAATTCAAAATTATTTCGTGGTTAGAAACTTAGACTCTACAATAATTTTGTGCGAGTCACATATAATTATAATTATAATTTAGTCACTTGACTTAGTAATAGATGGATGGCTTACAATATGATGATAGACATCTCTAGGAGTTGCATCGGGTGGTCCGTGGTTTCCTTTTTGGCTCGTTCTTGTTGCAGCTTACTAATGGTACGGTGTCCGCCACAGTCGACTCGGTACAGTTGTTGTATCAGGATTGCCTTTACCGTGTTTTTTGCGAACGGTAGGGGTTTTTTCTTTGTAAAAGTTACGCACTTTTGTTTTAGTACAATCACGCACTGTTTGTTTCTTTTCCTCGTTTGTAAGGTATTTTTGCTCACTTGGTCGTGCTCTTATGTATACGACTTATTTTGTGGCAAATTCAATACACTAATATGCACAAGAGTTTTGGTCACTTAGTCGTGTTCTTATGTCGACGACTTAATTTTGTGGCAAATCACTTATATGCACAGTTTATGTTATTAATACCGGATTTCTGATAATTTATCGGATTAAACTACTCGCTATAATCTACCGGATTTAATTGCTCGGGATAATCTTTCGGTTTTAATTGCTCGATTGGTCTGTGGACAACAACTGAACAACTTTATTGAATGCATTTTTCTTTTTATAACTTAACTAATTACAAAGCATTTCTTAACTAGAACTTAGTGTTGCAATATTCTCAGAAGTAATTTTAAAATATATTGCAACTTTGCAATAATCAAAAATATTCGCATAATTGACAAAGGTAATTTAAAGATAGGTCAAAAGATATTGCAACTCATCGATAATAAAAATATTCTCAGAATTAACAAAGGTAATTTAACAAAGGTAAAAATATATTGCAACTTTGCAATAATCAAAGGTTTAAATAAATTTGGAAAATAAATGACAAGCAATTCTTATTGGATTTGTAGGAAGGCAAAATAATATAGGAAAGGTACGTGAGAGGGAATGGAGAATTGATTTGTTACTGGGAAAATGGTATGAGGGGGAACGGGCAAGTCTCGTGTTAACTTAGATAGGTATACAAAGACAAAGCAAGATAAAATGTACGCTTATGCCTTATTCCCATACGGCAACAATGACGACGACGACGACGACTGAAAACCGGTTTTACTGCCCACAATGCAGAGGGAATTAACTTTCTCTCAACATCAATGAACAATGCTAAATCGATGAAAATATTCACCTTAGTCCAGGGTAACGAAACTCCAGCGCCACCATGTGAGACAATCTGGCGTGATTTTTTAATGCGAAGTGATTGACCTAGAATGTTTATACAATGATACTATAAAGTGTATATTCAAGCTTTGTATACTAACAATAATTAAAGTGTACATTCTAAAGTGTATATACAAAGTTAAAATCGTTTTGGCCTGTTCACGGTGGCGCCGCCGTACGTCTTAGTGGCATTGTATATAAACATTCACCATAGTAAAATCGTTTCGGCGTAAAAAAAAAACTGTGTGAACACGACGCAAATGTTTCATGGCACTGCAGTCATTGGAAACGCATTGTATATAAACATTTCAGAAGGGTTTTGTGAAATATTTGCATACGCTCTTCACTTAGGAGACACATAAAAAGGGGAAAACTGGTTTTGGTCATAACGAAATGTGAAAAAAAGATTTCGCTGTAGGTTTTATTATGGATCTCGTGTTGGTGTCCTTCTTCATTCTTATTCCTCTTTCATTTTAAGCATATGTGTTGGGCAAGGGGCTAGATTTTCTGTTGCCACTTACGCTTTGCCGTTTTCAACGATAAATGGGTCACGATCACCAGTCTTTACTTCAAGTGAGGTAGGTCGACTTTTTTTTCACATAGAATCGTAATGCAACAAAAATGCAATAAAAAACGCACAAAATGGTGCAGAGTTTAAATGTTTAAAAACACACTGACGCACTATTTCTAAATTTACACAAGCTTTTTAAGGTTTCGAATGCGTTTAGCACAAGCAGAAGTCAACTTGATTTGATAAAATCAGAAGATTGACTGCAAATTTCTCCACCAAAAAGCGCGAAATTGGCAGAAAAAAGGTTGAAAGGCGCTAAATCGTAACCGCCAAAAGTAAGGACTTTTTGTGGTTTTCTCATTAACTTATTCTTATATGCATGTTATTACTTCATATCATACACACTCTTCTAACAGTGCTTAAAAATTCATAGCCTTAACAAACTATATATGACATTCCAACCAACACGACAATGTTCATTCATAATCGGTATAGAAGAGTAAGCAGCAAATCGCAAAATCCTTCGCCTTTTCTTTTCCAATATGATAGGTACACATATAAAAACGAAGAAGATGGAGCAAAACACAAAACCATTATCACTTTTCCCTAAAGAAAAATATACCTACCTATCAATGCAGATATACATATTCATTCATAAATAGAGGCGTAAAAGGCAAAATGCTAGATATTTCGTCTTTTCTTTTGCTCCTCCAAAGGCCAGTAGATGATTTTTTTAATCCTGTGCAGCAATACACAAAGAGAACCAAATAAAGAGGGGGAAACAGAGAAAATTTGCAAATTACTCTGGAACAAACCCAGAAAACTTCCAGTGAGCGTGCAGCATGTATCTAGAAAATCTCGCTGTAGTTTGTCGACACGTCGTATGGCGGCGCCACCGTGCACAGGCCGAAACGATTTTACTATATTAAATGTTTATACAGGGTGTTTCCAAATTCGATGCAAATATTTTGACACAAGATTCTTGGGTATATTTGAAGAAAAAAATTGTTCTACAGTATGGGCCTATCTCAAATTTTGATACCACTTATTGGGAATTTAAGAAAACACCTACTTTGAGGTACCTTGACCCATACTAACACAAATATCTCCGCTAACACTTACAACAGGTACTTCATTTAGGACTTAAATTTTAGAAGAAACAGTACTCCTTTTAACTGCATTTAAATAAAATTGATGACTTTTTTAACTTTCGAGATATTTGCTTTTAAGTCGGATCCTTTTTCCCTGCCCATGACATTTTTTTGACTTTCAAGACACATTTCTGCGAAAAATGCGTAATAAACATATGGGTAGTTTTTTTTTCTAGTGCACCTAACAATACTTAATAAAAATTGCTAAGACAAGTTACCCGAAAAACCCACAGATTTTATAATACTTGGGAAATTCCATAGCAGGTAAAATTATGAAAAACTCGATTCATAGTTTTCAATTCCTTTTATTCTGAATAAAAATGCTTGTGTTTGGTTAATGTTTTTTTTTTTTATTTCATTAAGTTAACTTTACAATCAAATAAGGTGTTCAAAGTGTCCTCCTCCATTTTGTATGCATGCTAGAGCCCGTTTTTGGATTGCGCTGTCAACGTTTATTGAGGATAACTTGTGACGAGGCTTTGAGAATTCGATCTTCTAAATCATTTAGAGTTGATATTTCTGTAGAATAAACAAGTTCTTTCATTCTCCCCCATACAAAAAAACCCATAATTGCAAGGTCTGGAGATCTTGCAGGCCAGTGAACTGGTCCATTTCTTCCTATCCAACGACCAACGTACTTTTCATCCAGCCAATTCTTAACCTCGCGACCAAAGTGGGCTGGGGCTCCATCCTGTTGAAAATATGACGAAGCTCGTTGAGTTACCGGAACATCCTCCAGTAGATCTGTTAAATCATTGCGCAAAAATTCCAGATAGTTTGCAGAATTCAGTGTGGGAGGCAGTTTGTAGGGACCGATTAAGTTGTTTCCAATAACACCTGCCCACAAATTGACGCTAAATCTGTGTTGAAATGATGACTCTCTCCTTGTGTGTGGGTTTTCCGCAGCCCCTGCGTGTAGATTGTGAAAATTTGTAATCCCATCTCTAGTAAATTGAGATTCGTCCGTCCATAGGATTCTGCTTATAAAACCGTTGTCATCCAAGTTCCGCTCTAACAACCAGTCAAGTCTCGGCTCCAAATCACTTGGAAGCAGTTCCTGCACAGGTGTATGGTGGTGTGGATACAAGTTTTCCGTATGCAGGAGACGAACAATTTTATGTGTTGAAACATTAAATCGCAAGGATAAGCGCCTGATGCTGATTGATGGATCATTTGCAACCGCTTCCAGTATTCTTTCATCAACTGCAATTCTTCCTGGTGAAGCTCCTGCGTTAGGTCGTCTTGTTGAAACAGATCCCGTTTCCCGAAGTCTTCGAAACGAATTTGTAAATACGCGGGGATTAGGTACTCTTCGGTTAGGATAAGGCTGATGGTATCTTTGTTGTGCTCTAATAGAACTTCCGTTGCACATCCCATAAACGTAGATGATATCGGCGTATTCTTCGTTTGTAAAAGATGCCATTTCAAGTAGGGTTTCTTAACAACTGTTGTGTCACCTCGGCTTCAAAAATGACTTTGATGGATTTAATTTTGTTTTTTAACCTTTTATACAATTTACATTAGGTAAATTTTCCAACTAGGCGACCAACCTCAAACTTAATCCTTTTTGGGATTTAACAGAAAAATGATAGGGAAATTACCTTTTTATCAGGTACTCTAATAAAAATGCATGCTCTAAAACCTACGTAAATTATTAATACATAGTCAAAAAATCGTTCTTGTTATCAATCGCGGTTATAAAAGTAGGTAACAAATCATATTTCCACCTTATACCTGTCGCGACTTCGTGAAAAGAGTTTTTCATAATTTTACCTGCTATGGAATTTCCCAAGTATCATAAAATCTGTGGGTTTTTCGGGTAACTTGTCTTAGCAATTTTTATTAAGTTTTGTTAGGTGCACTAGAAAAAAAAAACTACCCATATGTTTATTATGCATTTTTCGCAGAAATGTGTCTTGAAAGTCAAAAAAATGTCATGGGCAGGGAAAAAGGATCCGACTTAAAAGCAAATATCTCGAAAGTTAAAAAAGTCATCAATTTTATTTTAATGCAGTTAAAAGGAGTACTATTTCTTCTAAAATTTAAGTCCTAAGTGAAGTACCTGTTGTAAGTGTTAGCGGAGATATTTGTGTTAGTATGGGTCAAGGTACCTCAAAGTAGGTGTTTTCTTAAATTCCCAATAAGTGGTATCAAAATTTGAGATAGGCCCATACCGTAGAACAATTTTTTTCTTCAAATATACCCAAGAATCTTGTGTCAAAATATTTGCATCGAATTTGGAAACACCCTGTATACAATGGCAGTGGTTCAACATAGACAGATTTTGAAGCCACGCTCACTGTTTCGCGCTCACTGGAAGTTTTCTGGGTTTGTTCCAGAGTAATTTACAAATTTTCTGTGTTTTCTCCTCACTATTTGGTTCTCCTTGCGTATTGTACCAAAAGAAATAAAAAAAGAAACTATTGGCCTTTGGAGTATTTGCTTCTTATTTTCATTTTGCTTCTTACTTATGCGTCGTACTTATGAATGAATGTTCATACCTAAATTGATAGGTAGGTATGTTTTTGTGTTTTGCACCATCTTCTTCGTTTTTATGTGTGTACCTATCAAATTGAAAAAAAAGGCAAAGGATTTTGGGTCTAACTGTTTACTTTCCTGTACCCATGAATGAATGAATGTATGTCTGTACATAATATTGCCGTGTTGGTTGGAATGTCATTGTAGTTTGTTAAGGCTATAATTTTTTTTTAAACAGGTGTATGAAGAGTGTATATGATATGAAGAAGGAACATAAAGTTAAAGAGAAAACCACATAAAGTCGTTACTTTTAGCAGTTACGATTTGGCTCCTTTTCTGCCAATTTCGCGCTTTTTGGAGGAAAAATTTGCAGTCAATCTTCTGATTTTATCAAATCAAGTTGACATTGGCTTGTGCTTGTGATTGTGCTAACGATTTTAATACCTTAAAAAGCTTAAGTAAATTTAGAAAGTTTACATTTTTTGTTTTAAACCAACCCCTTCTTATTTTCTCATAAATTTTTGTGCGTGCGTTATTGGCTCAATAAGTGTACATACAGGTACATAGGTAGAGGCATTATCAATTATTATTATTATTTAACATTATCTTTTGCATTAGATTTTAATTTGCCTCTATTTAATTATCGCTATATTACGGCGTTACTATAGTTTTATAACTACAAAAAATTTCAGCGGTTTTTATTGACCATGTCGATTTCGCCGAGTAATCTGTCGGTTTCTTGTCGGGAAATAAAGTGCAAAGTTATTTGTGTCGGGTATCGCTGAGAGTTTGAAAAAGTTAGTTTTCTAAAGTGACAAGTGTTTAGCTCAAAAATTTGTAAAAGACAAAAGAGTTGACTGTTTTAATAATTAATTTAAAAAAAGTGGAGTTTTATCGGAAAAAGAATAGACGTATTTTATTTTTAAAGCTTTTGAAAGTTAAAAGTGCTCAGTTATTTTATAAGTGATTTTTATATATTATTATTTTTAATTATTTCTTATACTAATGTTCCATAGTATAAGACAGAATTTGTGTCTGGACGAAGACTTGGCGAATCGCTCTTAACGAGAACAAGTCTACGCATGTGAATTTCACTTACAGAAGGGTTAACAATTTGCCTCTGTTCATAAATTCTGTACAAATACCTTATGCAAATGAAGCGAAGTATCTAGGGATGACACTGGACGCTAAACTAAGGTGGAAACCACACGTAAAGAAGAAGCGTGACGAGCTCGAGATTAGGCTCAGGGAAATGTATTGGCTTATCGGAAGATTTTCGAAATTAAGCACATATAACAAACTGCTCTTGTACAGGCAGGTGTTAAAGCCGTCCTGGACATACGGTATACAACTTTGGGGTTGTACCAAGCCGAGCAACATGTCCATGTTGCAGACTTTCCAAAACAAAACACTAAGAGCAATTGTGAATGCTCCATGGTATATTAGGAATAGCGATATTCACAGAGATTTAGGAATAGCTACCGTGGGCGAAGAAGTAACAAACTTCGCTCGAAAGCTTAATGCTCGCCTTCATGTTCATTGCAACAATGAAATGATCCGTACTCTAAACGAGACTCTTAACGATGTTAACAACGAGCGACGACTACAAAGAACAAGACCCTTCGATCTAGCTCACGACGTAGGGTGAAGCCGCATTAATGAACGGCTTAGTAGGTGCATTCACTGGAAAGCAACCTATCCAATGCGACCAACACTATGGAAGCGTAAACTACTTGTTAAGTTAACTTAGTTGTAGTCAAGAAGTATTATGAGAGAGCGAAAATTTACTACTATGAAGTGCGTTCTGGCAGTTTCATAGTGTCTCTCATAAATGGGTGGTTTTTTAGCACGTGGAAATCGGGCATAACCAATATCGGCTACTTCGGTATTATGTACCTGCTATAGTGGGCGTATTGGTATCTTTGAAAGATTTTGGAGTTTTAGTCTCCGTCCATCCTAGTATTCAAAAAAAAAAAAAAAAAAAAAAAAAAAAAAATACTAATGTTCCCCTACCCTGAGCGTCGAACTTGCCGAGTTGTAGGGGCTGAGTAAGGTCAACATTGCTAGAGAATCTCTTCTCTAGATGAGGCCTGAAACCATAGGACGCTCCACCCTACCCGTCCCCTCCTTCCTTCTCACCTCCCTATCCTCTCTTCTTGTTCCTCTCCCCTTCTCCCCTGGGCTGGGCGAAGGTGTAATACGACCCGTGCCGAGCGTCAGCCTGGCTGGGGGCCCAGTTTAAAAAATAGCCCAGTCTCGTACGGAGTATCCGGATACCTGGCGCCCTCCGGATTATCTAGCCTTATCTATACACTGCGGATCTCTGTATAGACGGACCTCCTTTATCCGCTACTCGTGGGACTAATATGACACAACTTAACAAAAATAACAAAAATAATAAAGATAGTGGTAAGACCGGCACCCCTTCAAAGCCGGACGGTAGTACGGTCGCAAAACTGTGTACCGGGACAGCTCCTTCCCTGCCAAACAGTGGTGCGATTGTGGACACTCGTGATCCACCCTGTGCGGGCAGTAGCAAGGACTGTAAAGCAGTTGAAACTTCAGCTTCCAGTAGTGGCGGGTTTGTGGCACTTAATGGACCCTCCACCTCTGGCAGCTCCAGCAAGAGCTCTACGCTCATTACAGCAAAGAACTCCGCCCGCAGTGCGTCTCATGATGGAAGATCGCGGCTACACGCTCCATCAAGGGCGTACTATAAGAAGCAGCGTGAAGCTTCCCGGACTCTGAAAGCCTTTGGGGATATATTGGAGACTGACAGAACACCGGCGCAGATCGCCAAACTTAAATGGGCAGAGAACACTCTGAAAAAAGAGCATAAGCGACAGAGGTCGGAGGAAGATTCCGTTTCGGAATCTAAACGTCCCAAGGTGAAGAACACCATCACCCCCCCTAAGACGTCCTCCGTCACACCTCTGAAGTCGTTTAGCGATGTTCTCAAGGACCGTATCGTGGCTGCCGCTATTGACCGCAGTGACCTCGACGGCTCAATAACTCCCGAAAGGTGGAACATGGTCAAATTAAAGCTTTCCAGCAACTTTTTGGCCTTAATGCGGGAACACCCCGGACCACCTCCGTTAACCTTTGATGCCGGCTGGCATCAAGGCCATGTCAAGCTAATCGCGTGGGAAGACATGATATCTTGCGATCTCTACAAGCTCGCGATTAGCAGTCTAGGGGAAGTTTGGCCAGGTGCAAAGCTCGAGGTCGTCGCTAAGGAGAACCTTCCCCGCAGGCCGAGAACGCGCACCTGGATTCCAATTGAACCCCCCTCCGCTCACGAGATTGTCGAAGTCATAAGACTTTCCAATCCCGCACTCCCAACTCACGACTGGAAGGTCGCTAAGCTAGAGGAGCAAAGAGGATCCTATAGATCTGCCGTTGTGGTAATCAACCAGGATTCTCTTGCTCTTATAGCTGAGACCAAAGGCGTGATCATATTTGGTTGGGATCAAATCACCCTAAAGGTATAAAAAAAAGGACGAGTTAGAGACTGGCAAGTTGCCTCCTCACCCCCTTGAACTGGCGTCTGCTTTACCGCACCCCGTTACTGCAGTCACCTTTCCAGTTTTGGAAGACGTCGCCGCTGCGGAACCAGTGGATGTGAATGCTCATCACTCAGTGTGGGGAAGTTCCGATATCAACGACAGAGGTGAGTTACTTTTTGACTTTATCATAACCAGAAATCGACGAGAAGTACTAGATATCACTCTCGTCCCTGATCCCATTGCTAAACGGGTTGGTAATTGGAAAGTCTCGTCTGAACATTCCTGGTCAGACCATAGATACATTCAATTCAGTTTAGATGATGTACCTCCTCGCCAATCATCCTTCAGAAACTACAGAAGGACGAATTGGCTTCTTTACAGAGATTCACTGAACCGCTCAAGGATCTCTTCTCTCCTAAATCCTCCTATTGACACCAATGAGCTTGATCATAAGGTTAAGGAACTCACTCTGGCCCTCAATAAAGCACTTTCTTCCTCCTGCCCTCTTGTAATTCCAAGGGGCAAGGGGAAACCGCATTGGTGGACCTCAGAACTGGGCCTATTCAGAAATTAATGCAGGAAACTCTTCAATAGAGCCAAGGCCACACGTGCAAATACAGACTGGGATGCCTACAAAACATCCCTCAAATCCTACAAAAAGGAGCTGAGGAGAGCCAAACGGCTATCTTGGCGGCTCTTGGACTTCCTCCAGCGCAGAATCGCTAAACCTGCTACTGGACATCCACTTTCCAGGTAGCTCCGAAGTTATCAATAGCATTAACCTTAACAGGTCAATGCCACACATAACTAATAAATTTTATCTAGTAACGAGAGATAGACTGCTTTGGGCACTTAACAGCTTCAAACCTTTCAAGTCGGCAGGACCAGACGGTATAATACCAGCCGAACTACAAAGGTCATCGGACATTATCCTCCTTGCACTGGAGACAATTCTAAGAAGCTGCGTAGAGCTGGTCCACATTCCGCTGCTATGGAGGGAAGTGAAAGTGGTTTTTATACCCAAAGCTGGCAAATACTCCCACGTTACTCCTAAAGATCTCAGACCCATAAGTCTATCATCATTCCTTCTAAGAACTCTAGAAAGATTGATCGATATCCACCTACGATCTAGTATTGACAAAAGGCTGCTTTCTACTGCTCAGCACGCTTATTGTAAGGGCAGATCTGTAGAAACAGCCTTGCATACGCTAGTACGTTCTATTGAATATTCCCTTCATCACAAGGAGTACACGATGGTAGCCTTCCTAGATATAGAAGGCGCCTTTAATAATGTCAACACGTCTGCGATCTTGGCTGCACTGTCGGCTCTGAAGGTGAGTGGCTCACTTTACGAGTTAATTAATCATTTTTTAACGAGTAGGATTATAAACTCTAAGCTAGGTGAGACAACTGCCAGAAGATCCGTCAGCAGAGGAACACCGCAAGGTGGAGTCCTATCCCCACTCCTTTGGAATCTAGCGGTGAACGAACTGCTGGAACTCACCAGGAAATACAAAATCCCACACATCGACCCCCCTCAATCGAGGGCACTAGCTTAATCTTCTCTGAGGAAGCTAAATATCTGGGTCTCATCTTAGACAGAAAGCTTAGCTTGAAGTCTAATATACAGCAAAGAGTCCGGAAAGCTACGGTAGCACTCTTTTCCTGCAAGAAAGCCATCGGCAACAAGTGGGGACTTCAACCCCGTATCACCCACTGGCTATATATCTCGGTCGTAAGGCCGATACTGACGTATGGAACAGCTGTCTGGTGGACCGCTTTAGATAAAGCGGTAAATCGTGATAAGCTAAGCAAGGTCCAAAGGTCAGCTTGCTTATCTTTGAGTGGAGTACTCCGCACCACTGCCTCAGCAGCACTAGACATCCTGCTCCATCTAATTCCTCTTGACATCTTCAGCAGACAAACTGCTGCCATCACGGCTACTCGCCTCAAAGCAACCTCTCAGTGGACCAATAGTGAGATAGGCCACTCTGCTATTCTGAACACATTCAGATTCCCTTCTAGAAACATGGACCTCACCTTACCCCAATTACATTTTGACAAGAACTTCCAGGCAACGATCCCCCCCAGGTCTTCCTGGGAGGACTGTGCGCCTCTGGAATGTGAATCGATCCACTTCTACACTGATGGATCGAAGACAAATGATGGGGTAGGCGGGGGTGTATTCTCAGACCGACTAAATCTAAGTCTCTCTTTCCGTCTCCCGGATCATTGCAGTGTTTTTCAAGCTGAAATTATGGCGATAAAGGAAGTCTTGTCCTGGCTTAAGAAAAATGTTATATCCGCCAAGGACATACGCATATTTTCTGACAGCCAAGCGGCCATCAAGTGCCTGGAATCGGTCTCTATAAACTCTAATGTAGCCTTAGACTGCCATTCATCTCTAAAGGAGATGTCGGAGCAGTTCAACATTCTCCTGTGCTGGGTGCCAGGACATAGTGACATTCCAGGCAAGGCTGACGAACTCGCCAAACTTGGAACTACCCTCCCAATTTTGCCTGATAAAGGCTCCGTAGACATTCCAATTTCGACATGTAAGCTCATGACTAAACTGGATGCGATAGAAAGAACAAATCTCAGATGGACTAGAGGTAGTACCTATCTAGCAACGAAACAGATCTGGCCAAAGCTTGATCTTAAACGCTCTAGGAGTTTGATCGCTCTTAATAGATCGCACATTAGTGCTACAATCGGTGTCATTACAGGACACTGTCTGATAGGCAAACACGCGACAAGGCTTGGTGTCTATTCCAACGACTTTTGCAGGAGCTGCATGGATGAGGAGGAAGAAGAGAACACTCTCCACCTTCTCTGTACATGCCCCGCTCTTTCCAAGAACCGAAATCTTCACATTGGAGCTTTCTTCTATAATGATCTCAGTGATCTCAGAACCCGAAACGTCTCTTACGCTTCATTAATAGCTCGAAATGGTTCAACGAGTAGGCAATAGAGTCAGATCCGCGTGGTATCACAATGGACCTACATAGGTCTAAGTATGTTGGTTTCTTTGGATCCGAGAGCCACTTTAACCTTACCTAACCTATACTAATGTATCGATTTGCAACTGTTCAGATGCAGACCTGTTCAGAAGCTTCTTCCAAAATGACGTTTCATGCACTCGCATCATGAACGCTAGCAAGTCGCGACACGTGTCCACATTCACGGTAACCTCAGCGATCCTTCTTCAAACACATCCATTCACGTGAACATGGAGCAGGTCTACCTAAGGATTTATGCTCGGGATTATTCCCTAGCAGAAGCTAATCCTTCTACTCCCATTTCTCCCTCCCAATTTCCTTCAACGCGATTATATTCTTATATTCTTATATTCTTATATTCTTATATTCGATATATTCTTATATAATATATAATATATAATAAAATAGACGAACTAGAAGTATTTCTACGGAAAAACAATATTGATATTTGCATGATTACGGAAACTCACCTTAAAAACGGGTCTACACCCAAACTTAAAGGTTACAATGACTATCACGCACATCACCCTTCGCAAAATTCGAGAGGAGGATCCTCCCTCTACATTAAGAACTGCATAAAGCACTTCAAGAACACAGAAGTTGAGCTAGACTCTATGCAGATCAGTTCAGTTTCTGTAAAAATTGACTGCTTAGATTATAACATTGCATCTTGTTATTTCCCGCCAGGATATAGACTAGTGGAAGACGATCTAGATCGTATGTGTGACTTCATTGGGTCCAATTTTATCATTGGGGGTGACTTTAACGCGAAGCATACTTTTTGGGGCTCACGATGCAATTCAACAAGAGGCAGATTACTGTACAAAAATAGTATGAAGCGTGGGGTGGACTTTTTCTCCACGGGTAAGCCAACATATTGGCCAACCGATAGGAATAAAAAGCCTGACCTTGTCGATTTTTTCATCGCTAAAGGGTACCCCAAATACCTTACGCGAATTGAAGAGTGTTACGATCTTTGCTCAGACCACTCAGGAGTTATCTTGAAGATGGGTGGAAGACTGGCGAAAATAGAAAGAGCTCCTAGATTAGCTAGCAAAAACATGAACTGGGACGCTTTCAGAAAGGACTGTAAGGAGGGTGTTGGCTTGAATGTGCCATTGAAAACTCCTTTCGAGTTAGAAACCGCAGTTGAAAAATTCATTGAAGCAATTCAGAGCGCTGCTTGGAACAACAATTCGTCCCAAAAGAACGCAGTTAGCACCGACGGGCATGTACGTAAAACATATCCGCTCGAAATCGAAGAATTGATTCGTGAAAAGAGAAGAGCGCGTAGGAGATGGCAAGGCACGAGGGCCCCCCCAGACAAAACCCTATTGAACCGCCTCTCTAACAAACTGAAAGGAATGTTGCAAGATCTTAAAAATCGTGAGACCACTGAATACCTTGAAGGCTTGGCTGCGGATAGGACCTCAAACTACTCGCTGTGGAAAGCAGTTAAGTATATCAAGAAACCTATAATCCACTCGGCACCAATAAAAAAAGCTAACGGCGAATGGGCAAGAGAAGACAAAGAGAAAGCGAATTTGTTTGCTGAACATTTAGAAAAAACATTCAAGCCTTTCGACGGTCCGCCGTTGGCTGACGTTCTAAACAACAACGGGGAACCTGGTAGCTTTAGAATGAAAAAAGTTTCGTTAGTTGAACTCCGACAGACAATTAGCAAACTTAAAAATAATAAGGCCCCGGGTTACGACCTGATCACTGGCGAAATATTAAAAGAGCTACCAAAAAAGGCATTAGTCAAGCTACTTTATATGATAAACGCTTCTCTTAGACTTCTATACGTTCCAAGACAATGGAAAGTTGCTGAAGTCATTATGGTTCCTAAACCGGGGAAATGCGCAAATGATAAAAAATCTTATAGGCCCATATCGCTTCTGCCGATAATATCGAAAGTATTTGAGAAACTTCTGCTGAAGCGATTACAACCAATAATTGCAGAAAGACGCTTGATCCCGGATCATCAATTCGGTTTCAGACCTAACCATTCCACAATAGATCAAGTCTACAGAATAACGCATGAAATTGAAAAAGCCTTAGAAGGGAAAAAAATATGTTCAAGTGCTTTCCTCGACGTATCGCAAGCCTTCGACAAAATATGGCACGAAGGCTTGAAATATAAGCTACGGCAAAATTTGCCGGAAGACATGTTTAAAATATTGGAAAATTATCTTGAAAGCAGACTCTTTCGTGTTAGGTGTAGTAGTGAATACTCGAGTTTCAAGCAAATTCGGGCTGGCGTACCCCAGGGAAGCGTCCTCGGTCCGACCCTGTTCCTGCTCTACACAAGAGACATACCTCTAGATGACGAGACAGTCGTGGCCACGTTTGCGGACGATACGGCCATCCTGGCAACAGGTGAATCAGTCGAGTCATCAACGAGAAACCTCCAACGAGCATTGGACAGAATTTGTGTCTGGACGAAGACTTGGCGAATCGCTCTTAACGAGAACAAGTCTACGCATGTGAATTTCACTTACAGAAGGGTTAACAATTTGCCTCTGTTCATAAATTCTGTACAAATACCTTATGCAAATGAAGCGAAGTATCTAGGGATGACACTGGACGCTAAACTAAGGTGGAAACCACACGTAAAGAAGAAGCGTGACGAGCTCGAGATTAGGCTCAGGGAAATGTATTGGCTTATCGGAAGATTTTCGAAATTAAGCACATATAACAAACTGCTCTTGTACAGGCAGGTGTTAAAGCCGTCCTGGACATACGGTATACAACTTTGGGGTTGTACCAAGTCGAGCAACATGTCCATGTTGCAGACTTTCCAAAACAAAACACTAAGAGCAATTGTGAATGCTCCATGGTATATTAGGAATAGCGATATTCACAGAGATTTAGGAATAGCTACCGTGGGCGAAGAAGTAACAAACTTCGCTCGAAAGCTTAATGCTCGCCTTCATGTTCATTGCAACAATGAAATGATCCGTACTCTAAACGAGACTCTTAACGATGTTAACAACGAGCGACGACTACAAAGAACAAGACCCTTCGATCTAGCGACGTAGGGTGAAGCCGCATGAATGAACGGCTTAGTAGGTGCATTCACTGGAAAGCAACCTATCCAATGCGATCAACACTATGGAAGCGTAAACTACTTGTTAAGTTAACTTAGTTGTAGTCAAGAAGTATTATGAGAGAGCGAAAATTTACTACTATGAAGTGCGTTCTGGCAGTTTCATAGTGTCTCTCATAAATGGGTGGTTTTTTAGCACGTGGAAATCGGGCATAACCAATATCGGCTACTTCGGTATTATGTACCTGCTATAGTGGGCGTATTGGTATCTTTGAAAGATTTTGGAGTTTTAGTCTCCGTCCATCCTAGTATTCAAAAAAAAAAAAAAAAAAATATAATATATAGCTTAGGAATCTCATACTAAGGAAAATGGAGAAGGAAACGGACTACGAGAAGACGCTCACCCTGACACAGATCTTCCACAAACAAAACAGCCATTGGGCTAATGACGAAAAACTTGAGCTAATGACTTTTTCTTGAGACTTTTTTACAAATTTCCAGCAGCATACGTACACATGCTTTCTGACGGATGTAAACTGCCAGCAGTAAGTACCATTTACCGACGGCACTGGGCTATAATATTGCCCGCCAGGTTCTCAAACAATATGGAAAAAATGCTAACTGCCAAGATGACTAAAATGGACGAAAGGTGCGTGCTCCTCTTCGATGAAATGGCAATAAAGGAAGAACTCGAATACAATGTCAAAGATGACCTCATATATAGATTCACTCACTTTGCAGATTTACGTCATATGCTAAAAAAGCGATGGTGTTCTTACTAAGAGGCTTGAAAAGGAACTAGAAGCAAACAGTTGCCTATTACTTTGGATCACCAAACGGCGACGTAGTGAAGAAGATGATCGAAACAATCGCTACAGGTGTAATGAAGTGCGGATTTAACGTTGTCGCAGTAACGTGCGACCAAGGCGCGAATAATGGAAGATGGGAAGATGGGAGGGACCGAAACTGACCCTTGCGTGAAGATAGAAAACAACAAAGTTTTTATGCTGTTCGATTATCCACACCTTTTCAAGAGTGAACGAAATATTCTCCAAACACACAAGATAATAATTGGAGACGACATAGTTGCCTAGAACGTCCTTGTGAAAGTGTACAAATCAGACCAGGAAGGTCCTTTTAAAGTGCTTCACAAACTGACGAAAAAACACAGAAGCCCAAATGGATTCGACAAGCTAAAAGTCAGTTTGGCGACACAGATTTTCAGCATGAACGTACCAACATCTTTAAGACAGAAGAAGAAACAAGTGGGAAAGTGCAACAGTGGGTATGCAAAAGCTTCAATCCATCTACGACGGATTGCAAAATACCCGACCATACCAAAAAGAAAACTGCCGCGCCTCCAAAAAGTGGGCGGGACATAAAAATATAGCTGTTGAATTCTTTATACTATGTGGTTGCATACATTTCGGCCTAAAACTACGCCTTTTTAACTAAAAAAAACATTAGGACATGGCTTAATCGATTCTCCTGTCGGTCCCATTCATATCTCTAAAAGGTCTTAGGGGTCTACGGTGATTATTTCACTGCGTTACAAACTATACATCAAACTTAATATACCCTGGGTCGGGTATAATGAAGGTGGCAGAGTCCACAGCACAGTTCGTTAAGAAAATGAACGACCTTTTTGACGTATTGAACACGTGCAAAGTCCAATCTTGCAATTCCCATAAGCAGGTAATACTGTGTACAGGTGTATTGTCAAAAATATTAAAATAAAATTTTTGTTACACTTAAACTATCTATACGTATAAAAAAATATTAAAAAAGATTCAATTTTTTATGCTGGGAAAGACATTAAGTTTCACAGCTACAGACCCAATCGTAAGCATAAATTTCCAACACTTAATTTTCGGTCTAACTTCAGCTTAATCTTGGGTCAAATACAAAAAGTGGCCGAACAGCCAAAAAGTATCAACCAAAGAAGATATACCCATCTAATTTTTTTTCCTTTCTCACACTCATAAAGTACGTACCTACAATCGTATATTTCTTTTCACCTATCCCGTGACCTACCTCACTTAAAATAGAGACGACCATGACTGACGATCTTTGAAAACGGCACAGCGTAAGTGGCAACAGAAAAACGGCACAAAACACATGCTTGTTAAAATGAAAGAGGAATACGGAATTAAAAAGGCCACCAAAACAAAATCGATAATAAATTCTACAGCGAAATCTTATTTTCACCATTGTATATAAACATTTAAATAGTAATCTCACTTTGAATTCGACACGAGCGCCCCTAGTGAGTCCGCGCGGCGTTAACGTTTTCTGGGATGGTTTTTGGATTTGCTACCCTCTCTTTTGGTTGCAAGGTGACGATGGTTTCTTTGCTAGTGGGAAAATGTATCGGAATGAACAAATCTCAAATTATCAGTGATTTGCTTGCTTACTCCATGTTGAAACAAAAGCGAAGCAAATTTATTATTTTTTCTTTTTTTTTCTGTGGTTCTGAAATTTGAATGTAGGTACTGGGGGAAGAAGTAAATGTATTGATAATATTTTTTTGCTTCATCTTCTTCCTCTTGATGTGTTTACCTTTCACATTGGAAAAGAAAATGCGAAGGATTTGCGTTTGGCTTATTTTTCTACCCGTGAATGAATAAATCTGGGTTGGGAGGGTAGGTACCTATATTATCGTGTGGGGCTTGGTAGGTAGTTATTTTTTCTTAAGTGATAATGTCATTAATGCATACATGGTATATTTGGCTTAGGAGGATTTTTTTTTTGTTGAATACTAGGGTGGACGGGTGGGGTGCCGTGGCGTAGTGGTTAGTGTGTGTGCTTACAACGACGGAGGCCTGGGTTCGAATCCTGCCATCGTCACCTGAAAAAAAGGACTTGTTCTTTTTCACGGTCCCCACCTCCGCGAAGGTCTGACAAGCCCTCCGAGAGTATCATTTGTCTTGAAAAACTTCTCAAAGTGCCGTTCGGATTCGGCAAAAACTTGTAGGTCCCTTTGTATGTAAAAGAAATTAACACACCAGCATACATTGTTGAGAAGTTGGCCCTGGTTCACCTCGAGCTGTTGCGCCACTCTATTTATTTTTATTTTTATTTACTAGGGTGGACGGAGGCTAAAACTCCAAAATCTTTCAAAGATACCAATACGCCCACTATAGCAGGTATATAATACCGAAGTAGCCGATATTGGTTATGCCCGATTTCCACGTGCTAAAAAACCACCCATTTATGAGAGACACTATGAAACTGCCAGAACGCACTTCATAGTAGTAAATTTTCGCTCTCTCATAATACTTCTTGACTACAACTAAGTTAGCTTAACAAGTAGCTTACGCTTCCGTAGTGTTAATCGCATTGGATAGGTTGCTTTCCAGTGAATGCACCTACTAAGCCGTTCATTCATGCGGCTACACCCTACGTCGCTAGATCGAAGGGTCTTATTCTTTGTAGTCGTCGCTCGTTGTTTACATCGTTAAGAGTCTCGTTTAGAGTACGGATCATTTCATTGTTGCAATGAACATGAAGGCGAGCATTTAGCTTTGGAGCAAAGTTTGTTACTTCTTCGCTCACGGTAGCTATTCCTTAATCTCTGTGAATAACACTATTCCTAATATACCATGGAGCATTCACAATTGCTCTTATTGTCTTGTTTTGGAAAGTCTGCAACATGGACATGTTGCTCGGCTTGGTACAACCCCAAAGTTGTATACCGTATGCCAGTTGTATACAGTATGCCAGCCCGAATTAGCTTGAAACTCGAGTATTCACTACTACACCTTTCAAGATAATTTTCCAAAGTTTTAAACATGTCTTCCGGCAAGTTTTGCCATAGCTTATATTTCAAGCCTTCGTGCCATACCTTGTCGAAGGCTTGCGATACGTCGAGGAAAGCACTTGAACATATTTTTTTCCCTTTTAAGGCTTTTTCAATTTCATGCGTTATTCTGTAGACTTGATCTATTGTGGAATGGTTAAGTCTGAAACCGAATTGATGATCCGGGATCAAGCGCCTTTCTGCAATTATGGGTTGTAATCGCTTCAGCAGTAGTTTCTCGAATACTTTCGATATTATCGGTAGAAGCGATATGGGACTATAAGATTTTTTATCATTTGCGCATTTCCCCGGTTTTGGAACCACAATGACTTCAGCAACTTTCCATTGTCCTGGAACGTATAGAAGTCTAAGAGAAGCGTTTATCAAATAAAGTAGCTTGACTAATGCCTTTTTTGGTAGCTCTCTTAATATTTCGCCAGTGATCAGGTCGTAACCCGGGGCCTTATTATTTTTAAGTTTGCTAATTCTCTGTCGGAGTTCAACTAACGAAATTTTTTCATTCTAAAGCTATCAGGTTGCGCGTTGTTGTTTAGAACGTCAGCCAACGGCGGACCGTCGAAAGGCTTGAATGTTTCTTCTAAATGTTCAGCAAACAAATTCGCTTTCTCTTTGTCTTCTCTTGCCCATTCGCCGTTAGCTTTTTTTATTGGTGCCGAGTGGATTATAAGTTTCTTGATAGACTTAACTGCTTTCCACAGCGAGTAGTTTGACCTCCTATCCGCCGACAAGCCTTCAAGGTATTCAGTGGTCTCACGATTTTTAAGATCTTGCAACATTCCTTTCAGTTTGTTAGAGAGGTGGTTCAAGAGGGTTTTGTCTGGGGGGGCCCTCGTGCCTTGCCATCTCCTATGCGCTCTTCTCTTTTCACGAATCAATTCTTCGATTTCGAGGGGATATGTTTTACGTACATGCCCGTCGGTGCTAACTGCGTTCTTTTGGGACGAATTGTTGTTCCAAGCAGCGCTCTGAATTGCTTCAATGAATTGGTCAACTGCGGTTACTAACTCGAAAGGAGTATTCAATGGCACATTCAAGCCAACACCCTCCTTACAGTCCTTTCTGAAAGCGTTCCAGTTCATGTTTTTGCTAGCTAATCTAGGAGCTCTTTCAATTTTCGCCAGTCTTCCACCCATCTTCAAGATAACTCCTGAGTGGTCTGAGCAAAGATCATAACACTCTTCAATTCGCGTAAGGTATTTGGGGTACCCTTTAGCGATGAAAAAATCGACAAGGTCAGATTTTTTATCCCTATCGGTTGGCCAATATGTTGGCTTACCCGTGGAGAAAAAGTCCAACCCACGCTTCATACTATTTTTGTACAGTAATCTGCCTCTTGTTGAATTGCATCGTGAACCCCAAAAAGTATGCTTCGCGTTAAAGTCACCCCCAATGATAAAATTGGACCCAATGAAGTCATACATACGATCAAGATCGTCTTCCACCAGTCTATATCCTGGCGGGAAATAACAAGATGCAATGTTATAATCTAAGCAGTCAATTTTTACAGAAACTGAACTGATCTGCATAGAGTCTAGCTCAATTTCTGTGTTCTTGAAGTGCTTTATGCAGTTTTTAATGTAGAGGGAGGATCCTCCTCTCGAATTTTGCGAAGGGTGATGTGCGTGATAGTTAGTCGTTGTAACCTTTAGGTTTGGGTGTAGACCCGTTTTTAAGGTGAGTTTCCGTAATCATGCAAATATCAATATTGTTTTTCCGTAGAAACACTTCTAGTTCCTCTATTTTATTCAGAAGGCCGTTTGCATTCCATGTTAGTATTTTAAATAACTGTTTCATATTCATGTTCTCTTGTAATTTTTTCGAGGCTTAAACTCGAGCTTGCTCAGTTTGTCAAATATTACTTTGTTGATTTTAGTCTGATCCTCAAGTTTCTCCAAGATTACAGCGAGGATCTGTGACACTGCATCTGTTGTGGGCGATCTTGCCTTGTTTTCGTTTTCCGCAACCTGTGCGTATGATTTCGGTCCGACCAGTGTTGGTTTCTCCGCTGCACTTGAACTGGCGCCGCTCTTTTGTGGAGCTTTTACGCCTTTTGTCAACGCCTCCTTTGCCAATCTCGCACTCTTGATCGGCTTTGGCGTCTTTGGAGCTTAGGAGGATGAAGGCGTAATAGATATGTACCAGATTTTGTGCATCATGATCATTGCATTATTACTATAGTGCATTTTGTGCTTCATAGTTTATATATTAGTTTGTGCATTAGTTTATATATAAGTCATAGTGACTATATTGCGGTATCTTTTCATCGTATTATCCAAGAAGTTACTTTTTATACCCGACCGAGGGTATATTAATTTTAATGCATAGTTTGTAATACAGTGAAATAATCACCGTAGACCCTTAAGACCTTTAAGAGATATGATCGAGACCGACAGGTTAATCGATTTAGCCATGTCCGTCCGTCTGTATGTGTGAAGGTTTTAGGTCTTCAAATTCAAGCAAGAGCCTTGAAACTTGGTACGCGGCTTGGTTCTTCTATTGCACAAAGTGTAAAATTTGGCTCAATATGTCAACGGTCACGTCCACTACAGGCTTCAATGTGAGATAACCTCTATTTCACATTTTCTTTCAAAATGCATTTTGGTCAAGTTAGACATGGCGTAGGAGCTCAAATTTTGGTATTGAGCAATATTTTCCCAGGAGTTTTAACAAGCCAAAAATCGGACCACCCACAATATCGACCATGCCCACTTTTAACATCTTTAAAAACCCGATTTCTCGGAAAGTTGACTCCAAATCGAAAAAAAAATTCTGTGACAAATATTAAAGATATTACCATTTGCAAAGTTTAGTCCATACAAAGTTTTGAGCTCCGCCCACTTTTAGGGGGCGTTTTTAGGAAAAAACTATTTTTTTCAGAAATGATTTTTGAGCTGGCCAAGTTAAAACTTGAATTTTTCCCTCCTTGAACCAACGCTTCGTTAAAAACATTCCCTTTTACAGAATATTTTTGCAAACAAAACTGACCCATTCGTCCTTCAATTCCCCCTTCAAGGCCAACACCACGACAGAATAACGTTCCCAAACCATAGTATTAACACCAATAAGCTCAATATTTTCAATGGTTCATTTTGAATCAGCTTTTTGTTTGTTTGACACCACACAGTGTGTATCAAAAATTATTCTCTTTCGTCTTATCACCCCAGAAATTATTTTCCAAAATCTTTTTGGATGCTCGCAAACAGAACCGACCTTTTCAATCAATAAGTATTGATCGTTTTGTTTTTTCCTTGAAAAATGCAGATATGTTCGTCAAATTTATGTGTGAATGTTCTTTGTAGGATTATTGAAGTAAGTAAATTGAAATTTTTGTGCTACATAGGTAGTGTAATGGCGGCGGCTATGACTTAAAACACAAATTATTGAATAAATGTTTATTTAAATGGAATTCACATGTTATTTATTTTAGTTAAACTTTGTTACATTCTTTCATAAATACTTGATAAATTCTTTGATAAATTCTTTGTTTGACAATTGTGTTTTGTCTTCTTCGGCCGACTTCGTTTTCAACACTGGCTGGCGGCGTGACGATTTCGTTCGTGTTCGTATTGATGACGGACATACAGCCGTCTCCCTCGCACCATACTTTTGAAATCTCAGAAACACTCCTCCCCCGTGAATCGCTTCGGGATTCACTACCAACTGCTAATACTGCGAGTCTGCAGGCTGGACGTCGTACTGATCCGCTCGTCGTTTTCACTTCTGCGAATCGCACCTGACCGTCTTGGGCTGAAAATACCTCCGTGACACGGCCTTTTCTCCACTGGCTACGTGGTTGTTGTGGATCGCAAACCAGGACTAGGTCGTCGACTGCGATCGGGCGAAGGTTGGCGTGCCACTTTGGTAGGTCTGTGAGCGGACGCGAGTTGACGATATTCTCCGCTTCGATAAGGACGCTGCGAAGTGTTTCGATCCGTGGTGCTTCTTCTCGAAGAGTTTTCAGTAAAAGGCGCTTGACAATCCCAATTAAGCGCTCCCAAGCCCCACCAGAGCTGGGATTTAAGGGACAGTTGAATATCCATTCTATATAGTGGCTTGCGGCTTCCTTCTGGATAAGGTTAACGTCAAGAATGCGGTTCTCCGGCTTAAGCTCCTTCTGTGCACCAATAAAATTGGTGCCGTTGTCGCTGCGTATATGGACTGGTATGCCCCGGCGATTAACGAAGTTACGCATACATATTAGAAATGCATCAGTGGATAGGTTTTCAGCTAACTCCAGGTGACAGGCTCGTACAGTGAGGCAGGTAAATATTACTACCCACCTCTTTTCACGACGGCGGCCGATGGCAACGTTGAAGGGTCCAAAAAGATCCACGCCCGTATAGGAAAATGGGCGGACATACGGTGTTAGGCGGTCAGACGGTAGTTGACCCATCAGTGGTTGCATTGACCGGGCTTTGTCAATTTTACATACTTGGCAGCTTGCTTGGACAGACTTAAGGATGGCTCTGGCATGTGGGAACCAAAATCTTTGACGGGCTTCATTGAGTGTAATGGCAGTGTTTTGATGATGACATCTTTCGTGGAAATGACGCATGATTTACTTGGAGACTAAGTGTTTTTGTGGCATCAAAATGGGGCGTCTTGCGTCGAGTGGTAAGTAGTTGGCTTTATCGATTCGACCCTGCACTCTCAGCAAACCATTTTCGTCCAAGTATGGCGACAACGAATAAATGGGACTTGATTCCGGGATTGACTTTGAAGACTTCAGTAAGGCGATTTCTTTGTCAAACTGATTTTGCTGAACCATTTGGACTAAAAGACGCTTAGCTTCAATCAGCTCTCGGGCAGTAAGGAAACGTCCTCTTGGCTTTGACGTCAACTTCAGGAGAGCTTTGAAGCCTTGTGCAGCACGTAGCATATATGCCACCGATGCCCTGAGGATTTTATAAGAAGAGAAACGATTAAAATCCATCAAGATATTATCTGTTTCTAGTTGCAGTAGTAGGCTAGGCACGACTTCGAGTGGTATGATTGGCACGATCTCTTCATCTAGTGGATCTGCTGACGGGCTGAAGACGCTAGCTGGCCAGCAATTTTCGGGGCTTTGCAAAAATTGCGGACCCGATAGCCATCTGTTGTTTCTCTTTAGTTTTGGCGGACACGGGTGGCTGCGTCGGCACTGTTGCTATCAGTTGGAACCCAACGCCATTGGGATGACTGTGATGTTGACAGTATCTCGGCAATGCGGTGACTCACGAATGATTTGAATTTTCGATGTTTCGAGTTGATCCAGCAGAGAAGCGTTTTTGAATCGGTCCAGAATACCACGTCGGAGATCTTAACGTCGTGGTTACGTAGTATTACTTTGCTGAGACGTGTACCGAGAACACCAGCTTGCAGCTCTAGACGTGGAATTGATGTCGTTTTCTGTGGGGCTCCTCTAGTTTTTCCGCAAACAAAGACGATGTTAACTCCTTCAGCGTGGACTATACGAAAATATCCTGCAGCGGCAAATGCGGTTTGACTTGCGTCGACAAATATATGTAACTGGATTTGAAAGGCGCCATGAAGTCTCGTTGAGTAACAGCGAGGAACTCGGAACATGTCGATCTTTTTAAATTCGTTCCACCAGGCTCTCCACGTAGCGTTGTCATCTGGCCGGTCAGTTGATCGTTCCAGCCGAGTTTGCTCTGCCATGTGTCTCTTACTAACACCTTTAGGAACAGTAGGAAGTCTGCGAGTAATCCATAAGGGTCGAAAATGGCCATCACTATTCCAACAAGCTCCCTTTTCGTTGGCGGGCGTATTCCTTCGAGGACTTCAGTTTCGATGCGGTGAAATTTCGTTTGGAACTGAAAACAGTCATTTGATGAGTCCCAGTGCATTCCCAAAATCTTCTCTGATTGTGCCTGGCTCTCCATGATGATCATATCGACTTCAGTTTCTATCTCGTTCATAACTCTTCTTATCTGATTGGAGTTCGAAACGAAATTGCATAATACGAAGCCGGCTTTACTGTGGATGGTTTTAACTTGTTGACAGATTCGGAGGGCTTCTTGTTCATCCTGAAAGCTTGAAACGAAATCATCTACGTAGTGCTTGTTAATAATTGCGTCCACGGCGTCTGGGAACAGTTGAGCAAATTCGTTCCCGTTTCTATTTTTAACGCTGCAAGGTGAACAGATTGCCCCAAAAATCATTGAAACCATGGCGAAGTGTCCTATCTCCTGCCCGCTTCTCCATAAAAATCTTTGTGCACTTTGGTCTTTAGGTCTTATTCTCACCTGCGAGAACATCTCCCGGATGTCAGCTGCAACACCAATCCTTCCTTCGCGAAACTTGAACAAAATACCCATTAATGGTTTTGCCTGCTCCGGTCCCCTCAGTAGGTTCGAGTTTAAGGAGCAACCACCTACTTCTGCTGCAGCGTCGAATACAATCATCAATTTCCCAGGTTTGTGTGGGCTATGGACTGCGAAATGAGGTAGGTACCATACCGGCTGACTTTCATCGGTCACTTCTTCTTCTGCAAGCTTCCGGGCATAACCTTTGTCTAAATATTTCGTCATCTCTTGCTTGTATTGGAGTGCAAAATCGTTATCCCGTCGCATTTTCTCTTCTATGCCTTGCAGTCGCTTCTTCGCCATCTCTAGACTTCTCGGAAATTTCGGTGGGTGTACCTTCCACAGTAAGCCAGTTTCGAACCTCCGGTCTACACGGTGAGTTGTCTCTTCCAGGATCTGTCTAGCTCTGACATCCTCTTCAGATTCAAGCGTAAGTGGTGAATCGGTCATACCAAAATTGTCGGCGGCAAAAAATTCGACTATGAGCTCGTGCAGTTCGTCTGGTTCTCGTAGGTGCAGAATTCTCGGTGTGGGTGCTAACTCGGTTGCGGAAGTTGGACCGTATGCAATCCATCCCAACTTTGTTTTCACTGCTACTGGTTCGCGCTCGCTGGCCTGAACTGCGGTTGAAGCGACTCCAAGGTATGCGTTATCAATGCCCAAAAGCATAACTGGTCTGACAGCGTTGTAATCCTCCAATGGGATGAACTCCAGGTGCTTGAATCGTGCCTTGTTAAATGATTGTGCTGGCAGATTAAGGTTTCGGATTGTGCGGATGTTCTTAAGCGGGAAAACTGATGATTGGTTGCGCCCTCTAATCTCTAAATTCAGTGATTGAGATGGCTCCGTTGTTACTTGGTCCCTGTACCACTGCAGTGTAAGCGGCTGCGACCGACCCTTCAGCCCTAGCTCCTTTGCCGCCTCTTCTTCCAGCATTGAAATCGCAGATCCTTCGTCAATCATTGCGAACACGTCGATTTGGCCTTTAGGTCCGAAAGGCCAAATCTACTTTTGAAAAGTAGACTCGTTGACTTTGCTGGTGTCAGGTTGCAATTCAGCAGTGATTGGGCGGCATCTCCAGATTCAATCACAGGGTCCGGTGGGGTAACGTCACTCGGCTTTTGTTGTTCGTCGTGAAGTTTGCGGTGGTGGTACCTTTGGCAGCCTCCGATGCCACACCTAACCTTGCTTCTGCAGTTTACTGTGTTGTGGCCTTTGCGCAGTCATGAAAAGCACAGGCGGTGACTTTTTACCTTTTCCCAGCGGCTTTGCACGTTCATAGAATTATTAAAGGTGTCGCGATTCGATATGAAGTGTGCCCCGTTACACTCGAAACATTTTGGCGATGGTTTGTTGACAGGCGTCTCTTTCGTTTGGCTTTCAGTTACCTGCATGGATCGACGTGGCTGTGGCTGGGACGGTGGAATAATCGCTCTCTGTTGAGTCGGTGGAGGTGGCATGAGACAAACAACTCGTGCGAGTTGGGACAGCCATGAAGAGAAATCGGCGATGGTAGGAACTGGTTTTGTTTTCGGCTATGGCGGGAAAATGATGTAGTTTATTGAGCTGATGGCGCACAAGAAGGTCAGGTCGACCAAATCTAAACTTTAACTCCTCTATAACCTTCAAAACGTCTTGGCGGTGGATTAACATTGAGGCGACGGCTTCTCTGGCTGATCCCAACAAGCATTTCTGAAGTCGCATGAGATTTTGGGTATGGCTGTATCCAAAATGTCTAGTGCTGTCAAAAAAGTTCGCCGAGAATAATGGCCATTCTTCAGCGTTACCGGAGAATGTTGGCAAATCGTACAGTTTCGTAAAGGTACTTACATTGGTATTTGGTTGCGCTTGTGTCTGTGTGTCGGCTGATGGCATGCTAACCATAACTGTATTGATACAAGCGTTGTTGTGTATGACGTGTTGGGCTGAAGTGTTGGCGGTATCTTGATTAGCGGCATCCTGATTGGCGGAATTTGCGGCGAGTTGACTGGGACCGATGGCAATGGCGTTGCTTGGAGCATGGCTGGCAGTACAGTTGGCATCTGTACAATTTGCTCCAAAGCAATTAGCATTTTCCGTGGTTTCACTCTCACTATCTTTGGCGATGGATGCTGTTTCAAATTTTTGTCTAAGGCGTTCGACATCTTTTTGGCTCTCGTTTGTGCTGTTCTTAAGCTGCTCTACGGCCGTGCGTAGTTCAGCCAAGCTGTTTAAAATTATAGCTACTTGGTCAGCATCCATGCCCGCACTACAAACTGTTTTTTCCAGCACTTGTTCCCCTTCACTTTCACTGCCACCTTCACTCATTAAGTTTTTTTTTTTTGTTCAATGTTCACAATTGGGATGAAAGAATTAAAATCACACGGCTTTTCGCGAGCGATATCAATACCGACGACAAATTAATTTTCCTCTCGGCAACACAAACCAAGCCACCAATCAAAATTTAAAAATGGCAAACGATCTTTTTCTTTTTTTTTTTGCGGCCGAGAAGACAATTGTCAAAACTTGTAATGGCGGCGGCTATGACTTAAAACACAAATTATTGAATAAATGTTTATTTAAATGGAATTCACATGTTATTTATTTTAGTTAAACTTTGTTACATTCTTTGATAAATACTTGATAAATTCTTTGTTTGACAATTGTGTTTTGTCTTCTCCGGCCGACTTCGTTTTCAACACTGGCTGGCGGCGTGACGATTTCGTTCGTGTTCGTATTGATGACGGACATACAGCCGTCTCCCTCGCACCATACTTTTGAAATCTCAGCAACAGGTAGGTATGTAGATAGATACAAAAATAGTCGATACAGCCAAAGCGAAAGCAGTTGTCGTTATTTTTGATGATTAGGTATAGGTAGAAAGGTACAATGTCAAAAATCTATAGGTATTTCTACCTGAATGGCAAAACGTATTTGTCAAAAAGCCGTAATAGGTGCACCAGATTTTGTGCATTATGATTGCATCACTATAGTTAGCACTGTAGTTAATAGTGGATTTTGTGCATCTTTTTCAGCTTCATACTTTAGCTGAGCAAATAAATTTCTTGTGTAAGTATGTATGTACATGTCGTAGTGCATGCTTAAAATGATATATAGGATATATTATGTATAAAGAAGAATAAAGATTGTCCTCTCTTACTGTTTACTTTCTGTGTCTCTTTGTCTTAACGGTTGTTTGTTGATACATAATGTTGAATGTTGCGAACAAGGCTGAGAGTGTGAATCACTTCTCCTGCCGAGTGTGGCCACGGCGTTGTAGTATGGGTAAGTAACAGGATCAGAAGAAGTGAGTGATCTACGTATGCGGCTGCACAGGGTGTGCATGTGCAGCCGAAGAAAGAGAGCGATCTGCAACCCCAGCTGCACAAGGTGTAATTATGCTTGCGAACTTTCTGTTCAAGAAGGGGTAGTTAGTTGAGTTCTAACAGGCAATATACATACAACGTTCGTGGACTCGCTGTGTTTTGCAATGTCGGAAAAGGAAAGTGACACGGTGCCGTTTGTGGCTCCGACATCAGAAGTGGGATCGGCTGCGACCCAGGAAAACAGTGATAAATATTGGCGGGCTATTCTATAATCGCAAAATCGAAACTTTTTAGAACTGATTAAGGCGGTGCAGGCGCCAAATATAACACCACGGGAGGTGAAAGTGGTTTCGTTACCGAAATTTAATCCGGATCGCGAGGATGCTGACGTTTCGTCATGGTGCGCGACGGTAGACATGATTTTCAACGAAAATCCTTTAGAAGGAAGTGCGCTTGTAATAGCACTTGGAAAATCATTGGAAGGAAGTGCTTCACACTGGTTGTCCCAGATCTGTTATAATGGAATGACGTTGTTGGAGTTCAAAGACTTGTTTGTCCAGCGCTTCGGGGGCATCGAAACGCCAGCTGCCACTTTGATTAACGTTTTTAATGGGCGCCCAAAAGACGGTGAGTGTATGTCAGTGTATGGGAGCCGATTGGTGACGTCACTCATGTCCAAGTGGAAAGCAATGAGCATGGAAGAGATAGCAGTTTCGGTTGTTTTGGCTCATACTACTCAACTTGATGGTCGGCTGCAAATATTGTGTTTTACCACTTCCATCAAGTCCCGAAATGAGTTGCAGCAACAACTGAAAGCATATGCATTCGGAAAACGTAAGGTGGAGAGAAAAAGAGGGCAAAATTAACGTCTCACATTAAGTGTCATTTCTGCGGAAAAATCGGGCACAAAATTGCGGAGTGTCGCCTAAAGAAGGAGAGAGGAAACCATAGTCAGTTAACCGGTGGTGGCTCAGCAGGAAAAGATCGAAAATCGCTGATTTGTTTCAAATGCAGAAAAGAAGGACATTTCGCAGCAGTGTGCCAAAAGGGAAACGCAGCATCAACCAGCAGCAGTTCGTATGAGAAGCGGGTGGACGTATGCAACGTAGCAGAGCCAAGAGGAGAATTGTTTCAGTCCGGTGAGTCTTTTCCATTTTATTTTGACTCAGGTGCCGAATGTTCACTCATCAAAGAAAGCGTAGCAAGTAAATTTACGGGAAAAAGAGTAAATAATGTGGTTGTTTTGAGGGGCATAGAAAATAGTTGTGTAAGAAGTACGTTGCAAATCCTTTCCATTGTTAAAATAAGTGAATATTCTTTGGATGTTTTGTTTCATGTAGTTATAGACAATGTTTTGAAATATGATGTTATGATTGGCCGTGAGGTTCTGAGTCAGGGTTTTAGTGTTGTGATGGATTGCAAAAGGTTTGATATCTGTAAAACAAGAGTCGTGAATTCCTTGACGGATACTCAGGGCTGCTTGATGGACTACATTAAGAAAGATCTCGAGCTTGAAGAGGAAGACAAAACTCGCTTGATGGAGGTTTTAGAAAAATATTCTGAATGGTTTATAGAGGGGATTCCACGAACTCGTATAACAACTGGTCAATTACATATACGCTTAATTGATCAAAATAAAACTGTACAGAGGCGACCGTATCGACTTTGTTCCGAAGAAAAGGAACATGTGAGGTATAAAATTAATGAATTATTGGCAGCAAATATCATACGCCCTAGTTGTTCTCCGTTTGCTAGCCCCATGTTGCTTGTTAAAAAGAAGAACGGTACTGATCGCCTATGCGTGGATTATCGTGAACTGAATACCAACACGATTCCAGATAAGTATCCTTTGCCTCTCATATCGGACCAAATTGCAAGGTTGCGTAGAGCAAGGTACTTTTCTAGCTTAGATATGGCTAGTGGATTCTACCAAATCCCCATTCATCCAGATTCCATTGAGCGTACCGCTTTTGTAACTCCCGAGGGCCAGTTTGAGTTTTTGGCCATGCCATTTGGGTTGAAAAATGCGCCGTCGATTTTTCAGCGCAGTGTGATCAAGGCCTTGGATGAAGTTGCATATTCTTTTGTAATTGTCTATAAAGATGACATTATGATTGTCACTAGAACTAAATATAGGCATATGAGAGATTACAGAGAGTGTTGGAAGTTTTATCTATGGCTGGATTTTCATTCAATATTACTAAGTGCTCATTCCTTAAGACCAGCATTGAATACCTTGGATACGAAATTAAAGCGGGTGAAATTCGACCAAACCCACGTAAGATTCAAGCATTGGTTGGTTTACCTCCACCTCAATCCGTCACTCAATTAAGGCAGTTTATAGGTTTAGCATCCTACTTTCGGCAATTTGTCCCAAAATTCTCTGAATTATTGAAATCTTTATATTTTCTTACTTCTAAAAATAATAACTTCACCTGGAAGCCAGAACATGAGCAGATAAGACAAAAAATAATTTTTATATTAACAAATAAACCAGTGCTGATAATTTTTGATCCGCAACCCCAATAGAGTTGCATACCGACGCCAGTTCGGATGGTTATGGTGCAATTTTATTACACAAAATTGAAAATAAACCTCACGTAGTCGAGTATTACAGTAAACGTACAACTCAATCGGAATCGCGATATCACTAGTACGAATTGGAAACATTGGCTGTTTTCAATGCGGTTAAATATTTCCGGCATTACTTGCATGGTCGCAAATTTGTTGTGTACACCGATTGTAACTCTTTAAAAGCAAGCCTTACCAAAATTGATTTAACGCCTAGAGTGCATCGTTGGTGGGCATAGCTGCAGTCATTCGACTTTCAAGTCGAATATAGAAAAGGAAAGCGTATGGCACATGTAGACTTCTTTTCTCGCAACCTATTACCTATTGAAGCCAAACCGATTTCGAAGTTCGTTAAAAGACGAGTAGATATAACTGAACTCACAGATAATTGGCTTCTCGCTGAGCAGCAGCTATTAAACATCCACTATTGTTTCTAAATTGCACAGCAATGAACTAAGGGAAGATATAGCAAGCACTTATGAAATAAGGGCTGGAACACTATATCGGAAAATACAACGACATGGTAAGACTCGGTGCTTACCTGTAGTACCAAGGTCGTTTAGATGGGCTGTAAATAATCATGTGCATGAAGCTATTATGCATCTGGGCTGGGAGAAAACCCTTGACATGGTGTATGGCCACTATTGGTTTGAAAATATGAGTAAATACGTTCGCAAATTTGTAGATAATTGTATAACATGCAAATTGTCTAAGCCAAATTCAGGCAAAGTTCAGGCGGAGCTGCACCCTATTCCGAAAGTAGACATACCCTGGCATACTATTCACGTTGACATAACGGGCAAGCTGACTGGAAAGAGTGACGTTAAGGAATATGTTCTAGTCCACATTGATGCTTTTACGAAATTTGTCTATTTCTATCACACGTTAAACATCGATGCTGAAAATTGCATTAAAGCAATGAAGTCAGCAATTTCGTTATTTGGTGTGCCTATGTGCATAATTGCTGATCAGGGTGGGTGTTTCGCTAGTTCAAGTTTTCGCGAATTTTGCGCCACACAAAAAATAGATTTGCATCTAATCGCAACGGGCGCAAGTCGTGCTAACGGACAAGTAGAGCGCGTCATGAATACGTTAAAAAGCATGCTGACAGCAGTCGAAACCAGTCAACGATCTTGGCAGGATGCTTTGAGCGAGGTACAGCTGGCTTTGAATAGCACGGTCAATCGAGTAACGAAGTCTAGTCCATTAGAATTGTTAATCGGAAAAGAAGCACGGCCTTTTGGTTTATTGCCGATAAATAATGAAGAAAATAAAGTAGACTTAAGTTATGTGAGGGCGCAAGCCAAAGAAAATATTGAAAGAAATGCTTGTTATGATAAGTCTAGATTCGATAAAAATAAGGCCAAAATTGTAAAACATAAAGTTGGTGATCATGTTTTGCTCAAGAACCAAAAAAGACATCAAACAAAGTTGGATCCTAAGTTCAAAGGTCCATTTTTGATAATAGAAGTTTTGGAAGGATATAGATATGTGCTGAAGTCATTAAAAAATAAAAGAACTTACAAATATTCGCATGAATGTTTGAGAGCTATGCCAAGTGAGCAGGCTCCCGTAGAGTTAGATGATGATGTGCCTAGTGTGAGCACAGATGGCAATGGTGGTGAAAGAGACGCCAATGCAGAGGAAGCACTATTGAGGGTGCATGTAATGACTGACACTACGGCTAAAGACCGCACCACATCTGACACTGTAAGCACAAGTGCAGACAGCAATGTTTGATCATGGCGTGTGGAGCAGGTGGCAGTGTGGCGGGGGTCTGGGTCTAGGAAGACCATGATGCAAATACCGTCTATTTGTGGATGAGTATGAAGCATGGAATCGTTGTGAGGAGCAATAAGAGCCTATGAATGTGTTGATTTTGAAATTATTAATATGAGATTTTTATTGAGTTGTTATACGAGAACTGTTTTTTTTATTTTTTGTAAACAAATGATTGAATTCGGCAGTGAAATCTCTAAACCAAATCAGTCAAATTATATTGTAATAACGTAAATTAATAAGATATTTTATAACCGTAAGCAAAATTGAGCAAAACATGACGTCGACGTATTTTTTTTGTATTATTCTAGATTGCACACACGGGGACGTGTGAATGTCAGGAAGGCTGTGTCGTAGTGCAGGCTTAAAATGATATATAGGATATATTATGTACAAAGAAGAATAAAGATTGTCCTCTCTTACTGTTTACTTTTTGTGTCTCTTTGTCTTAACGGTTGTTTGTTGATACATAATGTTGAATGTTGCGAACAAGGCTGAGAGTGTGAATCACTTCTCCTGCCGAGTGTGGCCACGGCGTTGTAGTATGGGTAAGTAACAGGATCAGAAGAAGTGAGTGATCTACGTATGCGGCTGCACAGGGTGTGCATGTGCAGCCGTAGAAAGAGAGCGATCTGCAACCCCAGCTGCACAAGGTGTAATTATGCTTGCGAACTTTCTGTTCAAGAAGGGGTAGTTAGTTGAGTTCTAACAGGCAACATACATACAACGTTCGTGGACTCGCTGTGTTTTGCAATGTCGGAAAAGGAAAGTGACACGGTGCCGTTTGTGGCTATTATGTAATACAATAGACAATATGTAATACAAAAGACAAAACCCACCCTAAGCAACCAGCGAAAAAAATTCCGGAGTATTTTTAATCTACTGTGCCCGACCTACCTCACATTCAAATGAAGGTCAAATAAATGTGCAAAGGAACAAAAATTATTCCTAAAATTTTTCTCTTAGAGAAAAAAGCCTCCGGTGAATATCTTTCTCATACCTACATAGGCACACAAAGTTAAAGCAAAATAAAATGTACGCTTGTGGCTTATGGCCATACGGCACAAAAGGAAAAAGTAATTAATGGGCATGAAGAATACGAAAGAATAGACGCTAATTGAAAATGTTTGCTCTTTCACATTCACACTCCATCCATTACGAACGACGAAGACGATGAAACTGATCAGACTTGACGATGACGACGACACGACTGAAAACCTGTTTAACTCCCCACGAAGTAGAGCGAATGAATTTTTTCTCAACATCAATGAACAATACCATTGTGTATAAACAAAATAATACAATCACTTCGCATTAAAAAATTACGCTGGATTGACTCACATGGCATGGTGGCGCTGTACTTTCGTTACCCTGGACAAAGGTGAATATTTTCATCGATTTAGCATTGTTCATTGATACTGAGAGAAAACTTATTCGCTCTGAATCGTGGGGAGTAAAACCAGTTTTCAGTCGTAAGGGACTGTGGTAAAAGAGAATACATTTTCAATTGGCATATATTCTTTGGTGTTCCCCGCCTATCTTTCCTTTTTGCTTTTGTGCTGTATGAGTATACCTATAAGCGTATACATTTTATTTTGCTTTATCTTTGTATATTGAACCGAAGGATGTATCCTCTTCTAAGAGGACTAATTTTTGTATTTGCACTTTTATTTGACCTACATTTGAATGTGAGGTAGGTCTGGAACAGTAAAAGAATAAAATCATTGTATATAAACATTTACTATAGTAAAATCGTTTCGGCGTAAAAAAAAAACTGTGCGAATACGACGCAAAAGTTTCATGGCGCTGCAGTCACTGGAAACACATTGTGATTAAACATTTCAGAAGGGTTTTGTGAAATATTTGCATACGCTCTTCACTTAGGAGACACATGAAAAGGGGAAAACTGGTTTTGGTCATAACGAAACGTGAAAAAAAGATTTCGCTGTAGGTTTTATTAACGATTTCGTGTTGGTGTGCACGTGTGTATTTTAAGCACGTGTGTTGTGCAAGGGGCTAGATTTTCTGTTGCTACTTACGCTGTGCCGTTTTCAAAGATAAATGGGTCACGATCACCAGTCTTTACTTCAAGTGAGGTAGGTCATGGGATAGGTGAAAAGAAATCTACAATTATCGTACTTAAGTAAAGAAAAAAGATCTTAGGTGGATATATCTTCTTTGGTTGATACTTTTGGCTGGTGGGCCGCTTTTTTGTAGTTGGCTTAAAATTAAGCTGAAGTCAGACCAAAAACCAATTGTTGGAAAATATTGCTTACGATTGGGTCTATAACTCTGAAACTTTATGTCTTTCCAAGCATAAGAAATTAAGAATCATTTTCAATATTTTTTTTTAATAGGTACCTAGGTTAGGTTAGGTTAGGTTGGGTGGCTGTCCCCACTGGGCAGGGACACACTTAGACCAAAGGAGGTCCATTGTGATACCATTTGTAGGACTGGAGTTACCAGCCCGAGGACCTTAATGATGATTACCCGTTTGGGTGGGAGGGGTCTAGGCAACCAGTGAAGGTATAGACCTGTACCGAGGGTCACCGATCAAGGTTTAATTGGTTGAGACATACCCGAGTGTAATGAAGGCTGGGGGGGTAACCGTTTCGGTGTGAACCGCTGTCAGCAGAGTTGAGGGGGGCCAGTGAGAGACTTTCTGAAGGAAGGAGGTCTCGTAACTATTCTGTTGGACTCCGGATGGGAATCGGCCTTGTGGACAAGGATTGGGGAAAGTGGGGGGGAGGGGGTTGCTTGAGGTCGAGGAGGAGGTGGGGGGGTCCGTGAGGGATAGTTCCTGTATGAGAGAAAGCCCGGCAGGGACAACCGATTTCGGTATAAGTCCGAACCTGTTGCTTCTCTGCTAAGGATTGTCCTCGGGGATGGGAAGGTGAAGGGGTAACCGATTCGGTGTGAACCCCTGGAATTCACACGCAAGAAGCTGATGAAGGGTAACCGTCTTCGGTGTAAACCCGTACTACAGGCGACTCGCGTTAGAATTTGGGGAAGGTAGGGGTAACCGAAGCAGTATAAACCCGTATCAGTGAGAATTATGTGTTGGGGAGAGATGACGAGAATGACAATTACTGTAGGAGTACTACTAATTACGTCCCGTGTGGTGTGATGGGCAAATAGGGTATCTTCCCCTTGCGTCGAGTTAAACTAGATTTAGATCTTTAGTTTGCTATTGCCCCTAAGTGAGAGTTAGCCTTAAGGATTTGGGGAGCGCAGGTGGGGGTAACCGTTGCCGAAGGATGTGCCTTCATTGAGGACGCTGAGGTAGGGTATCCGTTTCGGTGTAAGCCCGTACCTCTGGTGACTCAAGAATTAACCTTGGGGGGGGGGAGGGGGCGGTCTCGAAGAGGTAGGGGTAACCGAAGCGGTATGAATCCGAACCTGGGGGAATATGTACCAGTGTTCCCACAAGAGCGGAGAGGTGAGGACAACCGAATCGATATGAGCCCTTACCAGGCCGGTCCTGTTGGGGAAAACTTGGGGGATGTGTTAGTGGGGTATATCTGGCGCTCCACTGTTAGGTGTTTGCTCGCCTGTAGAGTTTCCATATAGAGGAGGGATGGGTTTTGTGATGCACCCTTATGCGTTTAGCCAGTTTCACCCGGAGATAAAGTTCATTATCCTCTTAAGATCGAGTCGCGCTAGATCATTTAGGTCATCAAAGAAGTATTCGCCTTAAGCTTTCCTTCTCAGTGCTGATAGGGCGGGACAGTTGCACAGAAGATGAACCATGGTCTCTTCTTCCTCTTCATCACTGCAACTTCTGCAGAAATCGTTGAAGGGAGCACCAAGTCTTCTGGCATGTCGCTCTACCAGACAGTGGCCTGTAAGAGCCCCAACTATCTTTCTGAGATTCAGCCTTTTGAAGGAGATGAGTCTCTTTGTTTTCCTACGATCGAGCTCTGGCCAGATTTGTTAGGAGGAGAGACATGTGCTGATGTTATTCCACCTATTGTTTGCCAATGTGATGGCTTCGACGTCCAGGTGGAACTTTATCGAGTTTATGGGTGCTGCCGGCTCCGTTGTATGAGTCGGGTTGGCATTAGCACCTTCTCTAGCTTGTTCGTCGGCTCTGCAGTTGCCTGGAATATCCCTGTGGCCAGGAACCCAGCACAGGGATACGTCGCACCTGACAGCAATCTCGTTGAGAGATTCGCGGCATTGCTTAACCAACTTGGATCGTATGGTTGGCGATTCCGAGGCTTTTATTGCAGCTTGGCTGTCTATACAGAAAATAATAGCACTGCAGTCTACTGAGTTAATTGAAAACCGGCTTCACGAACGGCTGTGATTTCTGCTTGAAACACACTGCAGTGATCTGGCAGGTGCTTGGAGATACATAGGTCTAGAGTACTGGAAAAGACTCCTGATCCTACTCCAAGTGCTGTTTTCGATCCGTCAGTGTAGACTTCTATTGCAGATGCATTTAAGACCTCACAAGACTCCCAGGCGGCTCTGCTTGGAAATTTAGTCTTGAATTTGACATTGAAGTCGAGGTATGGGACAACGTAGTCCGAGTTGCGAGGGATGGTGTTGTGGCCATTCAGGATGCTAGCATGTCCCATGTTGTCACGAGTCAGTTGCGAGGATTCAATAAGCCTAAGTGCTGCTTTCGCTGCAAGATGGAGCATTGTGTCGAGCGCAGCCGAGGGAGTTGTTCTAAGAGCACCTGTGATGTAAATACAGGATAGTCTTTGAACTTTCTTTAATTTAGCAATCCTCGGTTTCTAGAGCCTTGTCGGCAGATGTTACGATTTTCATTGGGTTTCTAGTAGGAGCTCTGTTAACTTTTTCTGTCTGGCATTAAGGGCAGTTTCTCACAAAGTCCTCAATGTGTTTTTGCATACCTTTCCATTTGAATTTTCTTCTTACTTTTGCGTACGTAGCTTTCTGACCTGCCTATTAAATCCTCGTGATATTCCTTCATTATAGCTAATCTTTTTTCTGGTCTTGAACTTCTTCCTTTTTATCTGAGACTTGTTCTTCGCTAGATTCGCCTACTGAATTTTCTATTACTTCATCCTCTATGACTTCACTCTCCAAGTTTTCTATTACTTCACTATCTAAGTCACTTTTATTTTTGCTTGGAATTCCTTTACTTGGATTTCTTCCCTCGCTCGTGCTTGCGATATCATCCCTATTTTCGGTATTTATCTCGATACCTTCCTCTTCAAGTAAACTCATAAGATCTCGCCAAGTTTCCTCTCGTTCCTTTTCTGTGATTCTGACGTTCCTGCTTAATTCATCGGCTACAACGTTTTCTTTTCCTTTTTTATAAGTTATAACATAATCAAGCTCCTCAAGTTTGAGTCGCCATCTTACCAATCGACTGCCTGGATCCTAAACGTGAAATAACCAGGTTAACGGTCTATGGTCTGTTTGTATTATAAATTTAGTACCATAAATGTATGGTCGAAACTGTTTCGTATCCTATACGATAGCTAGACACTCCTTTTCCGTAGTGCTGTAGTTAATCTCCGCCTTATTTAATGTTCGGCTGACAAAATGTACTGGTAGGTCCTTACCATTGCTTTCCTGGCTAAGCACTGCACCGATGCCTCTATTAGACGCATCAGTTATTATAATGAATGGCTTGCTATAATCTGGGTACTGTAGTATGGGATGTGATATTATTAATTCTTTTAGCTTATTAAATGCTTCTTCCTGATCTTGAGTGCAGATAAACTCAGCATCCTTTTTTTAATAATCTATTTAATGACTCGGCAACTTTACTAAAGTTCTTAATGAACTTTCTGCAGTACCCTATCATCCCAAGGAAGGACTTAATTCCTCTAGGGTTCTTTGGAGCTTCCATTTGTTTTATACATACTATCTTTCCTGGATCGGGTTTGACTCCCTCTTCAGTTATAACATGTCCTAAGTAGGAGACTTCCTTTCTAAGGAACTCACACTTATCAGGCTGCAATTTGAGGTTTGCCTTTCGCAGTTGCTCGAACACTTCAACTAACTTTTGATTATGTTCCTCTAGGTTTTTCCCGTATACGACAATGTCGTCCAAGTAAACGAAACATCTGATTCCCTCTAAACCTGCTAGGACTGTGTTCATCAGCCTTTGAAAAAAGGCCGGAGCATTTTTCAAACCAAATGGCATTCTTGTGTACTCAAAATGGCCATATGGAGTGCTAAAAGCAGTTTTTTCGATGTCCTCCTCAGCCATTGGAATTTGATGGAATCCAGACGTTAAGTCTAATGTCGAAAAATACTTTGCCTTACCCAACTGGTCGAGGATTTCATTTATGTTTGGCAGGGGGTAATTGTCCGCAACAGTCAAGTCGTTTAGTTTACGGTAATCAATTACCATTCGCCACTTTTTTGTGCCACTTGCGTCGGACTTTTTGGGAACTATCCATAGCGGAGAGCTCCAGGGAGAACTGCTATTTTGGATTATTCCATCCTCTTTCAATTTTTCTATCTGCTTACGAACTTCCTTTTCGTGTACCTTAGGGTATCTATACGTTTTAGTGAACACAGGTTCACAATCGCTTTTTGTCCGTATTTTATGTTTTATTACGGAAGTTTTGACAGCCTTTCATTTTCGATACTAAAAATACCACTATATTTCCTAACAATTTCGATGAGACTTTCTTTTTCTTCCTTGTTTAAATGGTCAGTTTGAACGTTGCCTGACACTATTTGAAATCTGCCCTTAGAAAGTTCAAATTCACTCAAATTTCTTCCTATGATCCTAACATTTTTTTAATTAAATGGTTTGTCAGTAGTATTAGCTATTGAAACTAGACATTTCCCATTATTATTCAGCGTGACGCAATTTGGAATTATGATACCTCCGGTAATTTCCTGTCTGGGTATTACAATTTCACTATTTAAACCACTATCGATCTCAACTGTCCTAAAAACCTCAGATCTTTCCTTTACGATGATTCTTCTCCTAAAAACCGTAAAGGTATTTTTTCGTATTTCCCGCTGATGATGTTTTCCTTGTAATTGATCGAGAAACCACCCTCTCGTAGGAAATGCTTTCCAATCAATTCATCGTATTCTCCTAACAAGTCATTTTCTATTACTTGGAACATGATAGCTTTAGATTTTCCGGCTAAGGGAACAAATCTAATATGGACTTCTGTTTCACCTAGGGTGCTACGTGTCCCACCACCTATTCCACTAAATTTTATACATCTCCTTGCTTCTACATCTTCTTCATAAACGCAGTTGGCTTTGATAAGGGACACCTCAGCTCCCGTATCAATTATAAGCCTTTTCAACTTGGCATTAATTTCTACTAGTACATGAGGACTTTCAGAATTATCCAAGGTCCTAAGCTGCACGGGTGCCTCATTGACCATACAGCTTACCGAAAATTTTTCTGTTTAAGGTTCTTGTTATCGTTACTACTGCTATTACTGCTGGTACTTGGCTCATTTTCCCGATTACCTAGCTCATTCCTATCTTTCTTCGGTAACCTGCAAAACCTCGCAATATGTCCTGGTTTACCACAATTAAAACACCGTTTTTCTTGGTAATTTATCTTAGCTAGATTCTTATTTGTATAATCTTTTTGGGTATTTGATCGAATTATGTTCACACGTTGTTCCTCTTCGGACGCAAATTGAGCCGCTTCGGCTAGCGTTTTTGGACGTTGTGTTATCGTGTACGTCGACAATCTTTCTCGTAAGCCATTAATGAAAACCGTTAAGGTTTCATTTTGAATATATTCCAATTGCCCTTCTTTATGTTCACTCTTTACGTCTGCGAGCTTACTTTGTAACAAACGTCTTTGCAACGTTTCGACCCTTTGTAGGTAATGAACAACAGACTAATCCCTATTTTGCCTGATGGAAATTAGTTCCCTATGAAGCTGTAGAGCACTGTGAGGCTCTCTGAATACTGCTGTTAATTCCTTTTTTAGAGAATCCCAGTCTTTAATGTCCTTATTCATAAGAATTGTTGCGGCATTACCACGAATCTTTGTTTTGATATACTTGAAGAGAACATCTTTTTGTGTAGCGGATGCTAATTGGATAGCATCGTTACACGAATCAATGAAAGTAAAAACTTCGTCACTTGTACCATTGAATGTGGGGATGATGAAAATTAAAACGTTAATCGTGATTTCACTCATAGTTGCAACTCTTATTTCACTATTGGTATTGCTTTCACTATTATTTAAGATATCCTCGTACTCAATATTATCTTCTGGACTATCACTGTATTTTGAACTATCTTCGCTTTCATTTTCCGCGTTAGTATTTAGACCGCTTATTGAAGCACGAAATTTTGAAAACATGAATACTTAGTTCTTAGAAATTCTTACTATAATTTCTTCTTCTCCTTTTTTTTATGCACCGTATGAAACAAAAGCTTTACAATAAATGTACTCACAGAAAGATAATAGTTATGGACCGCTGCTTCATCTGGATCTGGATGTTTTTCGCTTCCCTCTCTCGCTGCTAATTCGGAGAATTTACACTTTCCTCTTCTTTTCGCGTATCCCACCGCTGCCACCAAAAATTTGTGTTATGCCTGGGTTCGGCTATACACAATAAAAAAAAAAGATCGCGAAGGAGATTCACCCTTAGGCCAGGTTTTCTATCGGGGTCCAACGATGCTGGCTTTTCCTTTGGGTATGCGAAGTGGAATTCTCAAGAGTAAGCACAACTTCTGATGTTCTCAAGATTCACTGCACAAGTTCTTATGTTCAGAATGACCGATGTCAACAACCGCACAACTTTAGTGGAGAAATGAATCGCACAACAGATCGAAATTGAAAGTCAACATAAGTTTTATAATGCTATGAGTTTTATTTCTACAACCGTCTTGGTTAATGACTGGGAACTAATTACAAAGATTTCGTACCGACTACCTGCCTAAATAACGTGAGACTGCTAACACTGCGGTTTCCTATTTGTATGTTGTTCTGCTGCCTCTGCTGAGTTAGCGTCTGGTCATTTGACCCATTCCATTGTTGTTTTGTGAGCTGCCGTCGACATCCGTAACAATATACCTAGCTTAATCTATTCTGTCTATTTGTGCAGACAGCAAACATTTTTTGTTTCAAATATTTATTCAATGTTAATTGTCGGTTAGCGAAAACAAAAAAATTTTAACTCAATAGTTCGGAGAAATAAGCCCATGCAATTTTTGGAAGCACTTTTATGCAGCAATTTCTGGCATTATGCATGGACGAACAAGTTAACGTGAATTAATCTTTCACGTTTCAAACACAGGCCATAATCACCTGACAGAATAATCCCACAGAGCGACGACCCAAAATCGGAGCAGCCAACGATCAGCAATGAGACCTGCTTCGAAAGCACTATCGTACGGGCAAATGACACCGACCGACCGCGACGTGCGATTCCAGGAAATTCACCAGTGCACCAAAAGTGCAGTGGCTGCAGATAATTAGTATTTAAGGTAGTCGTAAGAACATTACATTGTCATTTTATGTCATTCATAGTTTAAGAGGCGGAATCGCTGCCGGTTTGTTTTCAAAAATAAAAAAGTTTTTTTTTTAATTTATTTATATGTGATATGTTTAGCTGGCGCACGAGCAAGGGCCGGGAGTGCGGTGCGTGAAAGTTTTAAGTCGTTAAACTCGTCTTGTCTTTAAACCGAAGCGCCCTCAAGTAGTGCCGTGTTTTGCCAGTGCCCCAAAGAAGTGCCCGCGTACCTACCAGTGCCCTTAAGTAGTGCCCGCGTAGGAAAGACTGAATAAGTGCCGCAAAGGACAAACACTCTCTCCCGGTCCCACGCGTAGATTAGTGTGTAGTGTACTTGTTGGAAAAGAAATAGATAAAAGGCCCCCAAGTAAATTGTGAACGGGCGTAGTGTCAGACTGCTGCCGTTAACGAGGGAATTATTGTTCAACATGCTGATCATCATAGACCTGGTCGATTGTTGAATGCTGTTTCCTAAATCCAAATTGGTGATCCGGAATCAATCGTCTTTCTTCAATGATTGGTTGCAACCTTTTAAGCAACAGTTTCTCGAATACCTTAGATATTATCGGCTGTAGCGAAATAGGTCTGTATGACTTTTTGTCGTTCGGACATTTTCCTGGTTTCGGAACCATTATGACCTCGGCCACTTTCCATTGCCTTGGAACGTATTAAATTCTCATGGAGGCGTTAATTATATAGAGTAGCTTGACCAAAGCTTTTTTCGGTAACTCCTTTAGAATTTCGCTAGTAATTAAGTCGTAGCCAGGGGCTTTGTTGTTTTTCAAATTATTTATCGTTTGACGAAGTTCAGCCAATGACATGGTTTTTATTCTATAATTATCTTTTACCGCATAAGGATTGAGCTCCTCGACCAACGGTTCTCCTTCAAACGGTTTGAATGTTTCTTCTAGGTAATCTGCAAATAAATCCGCTTTTTCTTTGTCTTCTCTTGCTCATTCGCCGTTGGCTTTTCTTAATGGCGCAGAGTGTGCTATAGGCTTCTTAACGGATTTGACTGCTTTCCAAAGGGAGTAGTTCGAACCTTTATCGGCAGTCAAACTTTCGAGGTACGCAGTAGTCTCGCGACTTTTAAAATCTTGAAGTTCGTGCTTCAGTTTGTTAGAAAGGTGGTTCAAGATGGTCTTATCCGGGGGTGCTCGCGAACGCTGCCATCTCTTGCGCGCTCTCCTCTTTTCGCATATTAGCTCTTCTATTTCTCGCGGATATATTGTTCGGCTGTTCGATAATTCGGACCTCCGAAAAGAAGTGTTATTCCACGCAGCGCTCTGAATAACTCTCACGAGTTTATCTAATTCGTCTTCTATTTCAAGTGGCGTTTTGAGCGGTACATTTAAAGCTATGTTTTCTTCGCAGTATTTTCTAAAGCCGTCTCAGTCGGTGTTGTTGTTAGTTAATCTAGGCGGTCTATTCTTTTTCGCTAGGCTTCCGCCGATTTTCAAAAGAACTGCCAAGTGATCTGAACAGAGATCAAAGCGCTCTTTTACGTTCGTAAGGTAACGAGGTACCCCCTTGGCGATAAAGAAGTCGATGAGATCAGGTATTTTATTTCTGTCGGTTGGCCAATATGTTGGCTTTCCCGTCGATAAGAAGATCACGCTGCATTTTTTACTTGCTTTAAAGAGGGCTCTGCCTCTTGTTGAATTGCACCGTGAGCCCCAAAAAGGATTTTTCGCGTTAAAGTCCTCGCCGATGATAAAGTTTGACCCAAGTGAATCAAAGAGCAGAGCAAGATCTTCATCTGCCAGCCGATACTGCGGAGGAAAATAGCCCGTCGCGATGTTGTAATTTATGTGACTTAATTTTACTGAAACTGAGGTTATTTGCACAGAGTCAAGTTCCATTTCTTCGTTTTTGGAGTGCTTAATGCAGCCTTTAATGTATCCACCTCTTGAATTTTCTGAAGGATGATGCGCGTGATAGTCAATGTAACTTTTTATTTTGCGTGCGGAACCCTTTTAAAAGTGGGTTTCTGAAATCAGGCATATGTCTACATTATTCTTCCGTAGGAATACTTCTAGTTCGTCAATTTTTTGCAAAAGGCCGTTTGCATTCCATGTAATTATTTTGATTGACTTTTCCATATTCATGATTTTTTATTAAATGCTTTTCGAGGCTTAAACTCGAGCTCGCTCAGTTTGTTGAATAATACTTGATTAAGTTTCGCCTGTTGCTCAAACTTTTCTTAAATCATGCCTAGAATTTGAGAGACCGAATCTGATGCGGCCGATTGTGGCTTACTTTCACGTGACGCGACTTGAGCGTACGATCTTGGACCAACAAGTGTGGATTCTCCCTTTTGACTCCGGTGGGAACTAGGACCAGCGACGTTTTCTTGCGCATTTTGAATTTTGCCTTTAATCAAACCCTTATCCCTTGTCGACTTAGGGGTTTTTGGCTTATCTACTTTAGGAGGTTTTAGACTTTGGCCCTTATTTTCACTATTTTTCTTCGGGGCTTCATGTCGTTTTTGCAACTCAATGGCAATTTCGCAACCTCGGTAGCTCGCTGGGTGACTTCCCCTGCAATTGGCGCAAACCGCGGGGGCCTGACTGCTGACATTGCAATCCGTCGAGAGATGTTCGCCGGCGCATTTTACGCATCGCGGCTTTTTCTGGCAGTACGCTTGCGTGTGTCGGAAACCTTGGCATCGCTTATATTGGGGAACTAGCCTGTTGCCCTTCCGCTTGGGCTCGATTTTTACCTTGATGTTAAGGATTGATTTAATTTTGTAGATTTCGTTAATATTTTCAGTTCTATCAAAAGAAAGCATAAAAATTTGCAGGCCGCGTCGGACAACAGCGGAAACTTTGCCTTCGTCCGTACGTTGCTTCTCTTTCTTTATTATGTTTACGGCGTCAAGAATTGTAAAGCCTTGGGCTTGAACGTCTTGTATTATTTCGTCCTTTGTACAGGATGGGTGCAGTCCCCTCGCGATAACCCGCAGCGGCTTTTCGAGGTGATTTTAATAAGTAAACCATTGAATTTTCTCTAAATTTAACTTTTGTGACAATTACCGATAGGCATCAGAGTCATCGACGTTAACTTTCCATACGTTGTTTCGAAGTGATGTTAAGTTTTATTCGTCCCAAGAGTATTTTTAAGGATGTTCCGCAATTTTCCGTGGTCGGTGGTTTTTTTCTTGGGGTATTTTTTGCTGCACGGTTTCTACTTCGGGTGAAGAACCGGCCTTTCGTTTCTTGATAAGCCTTTTCCTAAAGACCGGATTCGTTTCGCGTGCAAGTTCTTCCTCGTCCGTCTGGTATTCACATTGACGTTTCGGCGTTTCCTCGCATACTATAGTACTACGGGGGTTCCTTAAGGCTTCATTTTCTTTACGTAACGAATCTACTTCGCTTTTAAGCTCATGGTAGAGACGTTCCATTTCATTAAGCTTAGCACGGAGTTGTTTTCCGCTTCAAAGCCTTTAATTTTCGCTGAGTCCTGATTAACCGGCGGACTTCCTTTCCCGGAGACCTTCGATCTAGCTGGTGGATCGAGGCACCCTTGATTTTTTCAAAAAGGGATTTATAAGCAATAAATGGCTCTCCCCAGAATCCGTAGAGCCTACCTACGAAGAGGGTGGATTTGCCAGTGAAACTGGATTGCCACCTGGGGTAATAATATCTTTTGTTTTGTCCATTGCATAGTTTGTATGCGCTACGCGCTCGGCATACGGAGGGTGGATTTTAGTCGCCTTTTACGACAGGCATGCCTTACCTCGGGTATATTCTAACCCCTACCCGAAGGGAGCTTAGATTAAGTAAGTATTAAGAAATTTTATTTAATTTAATATTATTTTTGAAATTTATCTTTTAACATACCAATTGAGAATAATCCTTAAGTAAACCTTACATAAACCTTAATAGCAATAAAATCGATTTATCAAGAGCCATTGACAAGTTGTCAAGTTGTCAATCCAAAACTCCACATTGTCTTCAGAATTATTTGGTTGTCGAATTTCTTTTTCTTTTAAAATGATTAACGACAATTTATTGCGACCATTCGTGCTTGACGGTCAAGCAGGTTCATCCAACCAAACGCAAAATCAAAACCAAAACCAGCCTGTAATAAGCCCTCCTCTACAATCCCTTATCGTGTCTATGGTTCGCGAAGCTTTTCAAACAGAAGGTCGTAATCTCGTGCACTCCATTCTAAATCCTTATTCGGATCAGTGCACAGGTACTGATCAAGTTATATAGCCTGACCAACCAAATAATATTAACGACTTGGACAAAATTCCTGACGTAGTTCGCAGTCTACGCGAATTCTCTGGTTCGCAAGCAGAATTCAGCTCATGGCGCAAGAGCGTAGAGCGAATACTCAAAATATATGACTCGATCAAAGGATCAGCCAAATATTTTGGAATAATAAACACTATCAAAAACAAATAAGGAGGAAATGCCGACCATGTCCTGGAGTCCTACAATACTCCGTTAGATTGGAAATGCGTTTCCAGATGCTTGACCATGCACTACGCGGATAAACGTGATTTGGGAACATTAGAATACCAAATGCCGGGGCTAGTGCAGGGCAACACATCGATCCAGGAGTTTTATCAAAACGTATACGCACGTCTCTTTTTAATCCTAAATAAAATATCATGCATGGATATCAGTGCCGACGCTCAAAAACGGCTAATGCAAACATATAGAGATAAAGCAATTGATGCCTTCATTAGAGGTCTTTAGGGTGACCTTCCCAGACTGTTGGGAATGAAAGAACCCTCAGATTTACCCCAAGCCTTGCACTTGTGCTTAAGGCTGGAAAACCAAAATTTCAGGTCACAATACGCAAACGCAACAAATAACAATAGGAGAATCCATCACCCAGAACCGCCACCAATTCCAGCAAGACGAGGAAATTTCAATCCTGCGCAAGGTTTTAACCGCCAACCATTCTACCCTGAACTTACATTTATACCTCGACCACCCAGACAACAGATGCCCTACCAATACAATGCTAGGCCTCCTCTACCTCCTAGAGTTCAAAGACAGTTTGTTCCGCAGCAATATCAACCACAATTTCAACAACAGTTTAATCCACAATATCAACAACGTTTCACCAATCCCCGGCTACCGCCACAAGAGTTATATATGTATCGACAATGCGAACGAACCGAGTTAACTACATAAACAGATCCCGTGTGGAAAATTGGCCACCGGCACCGAAAAGACCTCTCCTCATTCTCAGCAAGTACATCCTACCAAGATGCAAAGAAATTTTTACGTTGGCACTGAAGAGGAAATCGGTCAATACGAGGATATACAAGCGAGCGTAGACAACTCGGACGAATATGACAAACTTTACAACAATACACTGACATGACGCAACCGTACAATAACGACTATAATGATATTATGCAATTAACTGATATTCATTTTTTAGATTAACTGATTCTTCGCTGCACATAGAAACGATCGAGAAAATAAACTACAGATTCTTGAAAAATATTACTTCCCAGGTATGGCTCGGAAAGTAAGAAGAATCACTAAACTATGTTCCGTGTGCAGGGAAAATAAGTATGACCATCACCCGGAGAAGGTAGAAATTCAGGCAACCTCTAACCAACTTACCCCGGACAGATCATACATCTCGACATCTTGTCAACAGAAGGCAACCTTGTTCTGACTGCGGAAGATAATTGTACATATTGTACAATTTATTGTATAATTGCCCAGGCAAAAAATGTACAATCGAAGGCCGTAGAGGATGTAAGGACACCCCTTAGAGAAATAATATTTTCTTACGGCATTCCAAAGACTATAGTATTCGATAATGAGGAAGTCTTTCAATTCCATACCGATTATATTTATGATTGAAGACGAGTTTGGCATTGAGGCACTGATCAGATATAATTAGATAGGCAACTTGCATCCCCTTGCCTGATACACCCGCAAAAAAAAAGTAACGGGATCTCTCTCTTGACCCTGTCTGTGAATGCATGTGAAGTGAGCAATGGAGATGTTCAATGAATCCATTTAAAAGTGGCGGAAGCTGGGATAATCTGCCGTCTCAGTCATTCAAAAAATATAAACAAAGTAAACAGCCTCCATTCTTTTTTGGTTTATTTTGTTTTACAAATAATTATTATCTTCTTAGTAAAGGAAAAATCTGCCGCCCAAGCGAGTGCCTATTAGAAATAAATTTTTGCCATGCACATCGGGTCAACTGAAAATCGAATTTGTTTTGATTACAAAAATGTCAAAAGACATCTGATTCTGGTTTGCTGAGTTCAGTCCATAGGTAGAGTTCAGCACAATTGAGGTGGAAATAGAAGGTGGAAATCTTTGCTATTGGGAGTTTTTTTCCTTTTTGCTAATTTTTTCTGTAAAATAAACAATCAAGCTATTTGATTGTGGGCATAAATTTTATTAATTAATGCGTTTTCTTATAAAAAATTACGTGGGACTTTCTGGTCTAAACTTCTTATAAAAATTAGTTGCAAAAAGAATTTGATAAATTTTCCAGTAGTCCGAAACACATTTTGAAGACAGTTTTTTTTATAAATAAATAGGCACATTTAAACAATACTCTGTTAGCTTTTAGATCAATGTTTAGAATAAGGAGTTTTTTCGCTCAATTTTTTATTTGTTTCCGAATGATTTCATGAATAGTTTCAATAGTTCGTTTTAATTATTACTAGTTCATTTATCCAATTATAAATAGTAATTCAAATGAATAAATTGACGTCTCAAGTCGACAAGAAATAAAAGGAACAAACGTAGGATCTAGATACGGATAACGTTTTTATTCACATTTTATTTTTCTCAATTTTGTGTGCAATCGCGAAAAATTGAGAAAAATGTATTTCAGTTTGATTTTTAAAAAAAGTTTCAATCACACATGAATAATTTTTATTTGAATAGCAGGAATTGTTTGTTAATAAAATGTTATTCAAATAAAAATTTTATTTAGCTTTTTGCGAATTATTGCAAATAAAATTGATGGCATGATTGAAATCAAGTCAAATGATTTATTTGAAAATGTATTTTTATTTCATTATGGAAATTCAAATAACTTCGGTAGATACAAATTTAAAAAAGTTCTTAAACTTAACAAAAGAATTTTAAAGCAAGAGATTTTGTATATTATAAGCTCTTCCAATAGTTTGAAATTTTGACATATAATCCATTATATTTGATTTCTTTGACATCATCTGAAAATCTTTTTTTTTCCCGTTCTGTTCCTTGTGACAACACGGATTTACGAAGCGTTAAATTTTATCTCATTGGTTCAAAGTGTATTCAAGCTTATCAACAGACGAGCTATCCGTTCTTCTGTATTTCTCTCAGATGGTCCTAGGTCTTTATTTTAATATATCTTTTACACGAATTTAAAAGACTGTACATTTTTTACCAGTATATTTAAGGCGTCACTGACAAAGTCACTAGAATTTTAGAGCAATACAGAGTGAAACAGATCTTACCACCAGAAAGGTGATCTTTTAAGCAAGACTAACGTTCACCCAAAGATCGGTTCCAATTCTAGACACCAGTATTGTATATGCTATGCCTTTTAGCTGTCATCGGCATTCATTGGACGAACCCGGCGAAGTATTTCACATCGTTTGAAAGAATGTACAAATGCTGTGAGCATTTACAGTAGTTAGGAGTTGATTAAAGACAAATTTATCTTACGCAGACTTTTCAAAATAGACTCAAACTTTTCTTATAAGTTTAATCACTTCTTAACATCAAAGCAAAATCAAACACAAAAAAAAAAATACATGAATTTTCAACAAAAATATAATAATAAAATATATTAAGTATTTTCTAGAATTTTTATTTAAAAACTATTTAAACATTTTTTCAATCAAACAAAGCCTACAAAGTTCACACAAGTCTTAAGTTCCACGTAAGTCTTACCTAGGGTTCCACTGGTATTCCAAAAAACACTGAAGTTATTCCCAATAGTAATGGTAAATATCAATAGAGTTTACGGCAAACAATAATGCTAAGTCATTGTGTAGCAGAGTATGTTAGAACTATAGCAACCGACAAAGAATCGACAAGGTAAATGTCTCCGTTGCAAATAATTAAGGTAGTTTTTCTATTTTAAATCTTGAATGAGCAATCAATTTATTCATTTCTTTCTTTTCCATGAAAGCGAACAATGCAGCATTAAAAAAATAATAAATAAACTCTTATTTGAAAGGAAAAATCAAACTTTCTTGCACGAGATTCGGAAAAGTGAACTTGTCTGCTCGGAAATCTGAATAAAAACTCCGAACGATTGCCACGAATCGATATTCGATATGATGACCTGAAACGCAGTCGATATCTAAAATGTGTAGCCTGAAACGCGCTCAAAACCCAAAATTAGCTGCACCAAGCGCACTCATTTTGGCCTTGGAGGCACAAATCTTGCTTCCAGCTTGGTTGACTGTATTAGCGAATTTTTTTTTGCACCCCATAAAGTAGCATTGCAACCCACTAACACAATCATGATAGCTAGCAGCATTTTCCCTAGAGAGCCGAAAACGAGTTTGGGGGCAAAAAGAGGCACCCCAGCGAAGATGACTATCTCATTATACCTGATCAATGATTGAGGTCTCTAAAACACCACCATACACAAGCACCTCATATGGGCAAGTCGAAAGATTCCACTCGACTCTCGTAGAAATCATGCGATGTATCAAATGCGAGCAAACGCATAGATCCTTCACGGAACTTTAAGAGGCAGCAATGAATGCCTATAACTTTTCAATGCACTCTGTAACCAATAGGAAACCAGTAGACTTATTTTTCAGTAGAAATACAGATCCTGCCAAAATTGACAAAATGGGTTTGGAAACTAAAGACAAATTAAAAGACAAACAGCAACGTGATTTAGCTTATCACAATAAAGGAAAACCACCAGTGAAGAACTATTCCACAGGCGACGTTATATACGTCAGAAGAAATAAAATATTAAGCTCAAAACTAACTCCGAGATACACAAAGGAAATTGAGAACGAAAATAAGAAAACCACGATCCTTACTCAATCCGCCAAAGTTGTTCATAAATCGCACATCAAATCGTAAAAGTTTTCCATAACTTTCTTTCTAGACACCTGTACCTACATGACTGACTGCTTAGCTGACGTACAGATACTGGACTATACGAACGCAAGACTGGTGACTATAAATACCGGTACATCTAGACTACAAACAGGCACCTACAAAATAATTCATGAGATCGACCTCTCAAAGTATTCCGAAGCCATTGAAAGCATAGAAACATCCTTGACGCAAAATTTACCTCCCACGATAGCTTTCACTTATTATTACCGAAGAAATAGCAACAATAAAATCCCTCATAAAACGTTTAGTCCCAAACCATCCAAAATCTAAAAGACCAATCGAGTTCCTGGGAAGCGCTTGAAAATTTATTACTGGCAACCTTTCTGGATAAACACGACTTCCAAATAATTCAAGAAAAGAATAATAATGTACTAGAAAATAATAATAGACAGATAGTCATTAACAAGCTTATAATAGATAAAATAAATGATGTAGCTAACAGAACTAATGAAATAAGTAAATATGTAAAAGAAAATGGAAACATAATAGAACAGTTAGTATTTAACATAAAATATAAATTAGATTTATTAGAGGAAGAAAGACCTCTGAAAGAAATGTTGCATACGCTCTACATTGTGCAAGAGTAAATATTATAAATTCATATATCCTGTCGAATATTGAAATAAATACTATTGAAACCATTATAAATAATAAAAAAATACCATTTAAGAATATAGAAGAGGCCATCGAGTTCTCAGAAATATAAATAGCATTTAATAATTACGTTATATTATACAGGGTGTTTCCAAATTCGATGCAAATTTTTTGACACAAGATTCTTGGGTATATTTGAAGAAAAAAATTGTTCTACAGTATGGGCCTATCTCAAATTTTGATACCACTTATTGGGAATTTAAGAAAACACCTACTTTGAGGTACCTTGACCCATACTAACACAAATATCTCCGCTAACACTTACAACAGGTACTTCATTTAGGACTTAAATTTTAGAAGAAATAGTACTCCTTTTAACTGCATTAAAATAAAATTGTTGACTTTTTTAACTTTCGAGATATTTGCTTTTAAGTCGGATCCTTTTTCCCTGCCCATGACATTTTTTTGACTTTCAAGACACATTTCTGCGTAAAATGCGTAATAAACATATCGGTAATTTTTTTTCTAGTGCACCTAACAATACTTAATAAAAATTGCTAAGACAACTTACCCGAAAAACCCACAGATTCTATGATACTTGGGAAATTCCATAGCAGGTAAAATTATGAAAAACTCGATTCATAGTGTTCAATTCCTATTATTCTGAATAAAAATGCTTGTGTTTGGTCTATGTTTTTTTTTTTTATTTCATTAAGTTAACTTTACAATCAAATGTTAGCTTACAATCAGTGTTAGAGGCAAATTGAAGGGACCGATTAAGTTGTTTCCACTAACACCTGCCCACAAATTGACGCTAAATCTGTGTTGAAATGATGACTCTCTCCTTGTGTGTGGGTTTTCCGCCGCCCATGTGTGTAGATTGTGAAAATTTGTAATCCCATCTCTAGTAAATTGAGATTCGTCCGTCCATAGGATTCTGCTTATAAGACCGTTGTCATCCAAGTTCCGCTCTAACAACCAGTTGCAAAACTCAAGTCTCGGCTCCAAATCACTCTGAAGCAGTTCCTGCACAGGTGTATGGTGGTATGGATACAAGTTTTCCGTATGCAGGAGACGAACAATTTTATGAGTTGAAACATTAAATCGCAAGGAGAAGCGCCTGATGCTGATTGATGGATCATTTGCAACCGCTTCCAGTATTCTTTCATCAACTGCAATTCTTCCTGGTGAAGCTCCTGCGTTAGGTCGTCTTGTTGAAACAGATCCCGTTTCCCGAAGTCTTCGAAACGAATTTGTAAATACGCGGGGATTATGTACTCTTCGGTTAGGATAAAGCTGATGGTATCTTTGTTGTGCTCTAATAGAACTTCCGTTGCACATCCCATAAACGTAGATAATATCGGCGTATTCTTCGTTAGTAAAAGATGGCATTTTAAGTAGGGTTTCTTAACAACTGTTGTGTCACCTCGGCTTCAAAAATGACTTTGATGGATTTAATTTTGTTTTCTAACCTTTTATACAATTTACATTAGGTAAATTTTCCAACTAGGCGACCAACCTCAAACTTAATCCTTTTTGGGATTTAACAGAAAAATGATAGGGAAATTACCTTTTTATCAGGTAGTCTAATAAAAATGCATGCTCTAAAACCTACGTAAATTATTAATACATAGTCAATAAATCGTTCTTGTTGTCAATCGCGGTTATAAAAGTAGGTAACAAATCATATTTCCACCTTATACCTGTCGCGGCTTCGTGAAAAGAGTTTTTCATAATTTTACCTGCTATGGAATTTCCCAAGTATCATAAAATCTGTGGGTTTTTCGGGTAAGTAGTTTTAGCAATTTTTATTAAGTATTGTTAGGTGCACTAGAAAAAAAAATTGCCGATATGTTTATTACGCATTTTTCGCAGAAATGTGTCTTGAAAGTAAAAAAAATGTCATGGGCAGGGAAAAAGGATCCGACTTAAAAGCAAATATCTCGAAAGTTAAAAAGGTCATCAATTTTATTTTAATGCACTTAAAAGGAGTACTATTTCTTCTAAAATTTAAGTCCTAAATGAAGTACCTGTTGTAAGTGTTAGCGGAGATATTTGTGTTAGTATGGGTCAAGGTACCTCAAAGTAGGTGTTTTCTTAAATTCCCAATAAGTGGTATCAAAATTTGAGATAGGCCCATACTGTAGAACAATTTTTTTCTTCAAATATACCCAAGAATCTTGTGTCAAAAAATTTGCATCGAATTTGGAAACACCCTGTATATAGTAGGTTAACCAAATCTGTAAAAGAAGAAATTTGCGAAATAATTATTGTAAAAGCAGTAAGAGAAGAAACAAAAATAATAAAAATTTACTTTATTGAAATTATAAAATGTGAAAACGAAGTCTATGGAATTGTAACAGATTGTAAGACAATAAATAAATTATCAATTTGTCCTAGAATTAATATTGTTAATAAAAGCAACACAACATGTATCCCGAATCTTATAAAGAGTATCCTAGCCAACTGTTCTGCAATTAACAGCCAACACATTCATTCCTGCGTTTGAAGAAATATCATCCGACATCATTTTCATACATCGCTATGATGGGCAAATCACTATTAACAGCAACACGGTCTCACTCAAAGGCCCGTTTAGAATAAAGTATCATAACAGCAGCATACAAATTGGTAAGAACACGTTCAAAAGCCCTGGAAACTACAAATATCACGCCTTTACCACAACCAAGAGCAACAACATCTCGCATAAGCCAAATTCCTTTTTTTTTAAGTGAACGAGGACGTTCACACTTAAGGGGGGAGGAGCTAGCGTGAAATAATCTATCACGTTTCAAATACATGCCATAGTCACCTGGCAAAATATTCCCACAGAGCGACGAACCAAAATCGGAGCAGCCAATGATCAGCAATGAGACCTGCTTCAAAAGCACTATCGCACGGGCAAATGACACCGACCGACGTCGACGTGCGATTCCAGGAAATTCACCTGCGCAGCAGAAATGCAGTGGCTGCAGATAATTAATTAGTTAATTAATTAGTATTTAAGGTAGTCGTAAGAACATTACATTGTCTTTCATGTCATTCTTAGTTTAAGAGGCTGAATCACTGCCTGTTTGTTTCCAAAAATAATAAAGTTTTTATTAAATTTATTTATATGTAATATTTCTAACTGACATGCACTGTAAAAGAAAATCAAATGTTGAGCGTTATGCACTACCTTTGTTTCTATTACTTTTTCCACCATTGTATTTACTTTTAAAAAGCAAGCCTATAGAAACTACCTATACCCAAAAAGAAAATATTATACACCCGAAAAACTGAGTATTTGTACAGTTCATTAAAAATCTTGCGAGCCTTGCCTTGCCGACGACTGAGCTATAGAAGCCTACAACATTGTTTTTCAACCGCTCGGCTACGCTAATAGAGTGTTAAAAGAAATAAGGCCTTCTTATCAAGCGATGGAGGCTTAGTTTATAAAGCCCCTTCAAATTGCCCTCACAGAGGATTAAAACACTTGCTTAATGATTTTTCTTTAATAACATACTTCGTTGCAAAGATAGATTTTTACTGTACGCAGGCATTTTTCAATATGTAACTGAGTTAAAAATTTGAAATGAAAGAATTTTCTCGGATTTTAAAGCTGCAGAGAAGCGTTGCTGGAGTGTTTGTCTATACTAACTTGCATTGGACAGCAACATATGACACGCAGTACCAACTAAGTTACGTTTAAAATCAATGGGATCATTTCGTGTGCCCTCGAAATCATTTGGTTTTCTGAAAAAAGCATTATAAAGGATACAACTTAATTTAAGTGTTATAAAAGAAATAAACGTCACTACTTAACTTTGATTAAAATTCCTCTAAAAGTGATCTCCCAGAAAAGTCTGTTATTTAACCTATAAAAAATTGTTCTTTTCCTCATCACCCTGGTAGAACGGTAGATGCGTATTTTTTGCGAGGTTACCCCAGTAGGCCTAGTCCTCGTTCCTTCTGTACTTTTCATGCATGATACAGTTCAAAAGGAAATGCTTTTTCATCTTCGTAGCATGCGATTGGTAGCAGAAATGCGTATGACAAATGCAATTACAAATACATGTAAGGTAAGCAAATAGAAATGAAAGCTGTGTACAGGCAATACAGGTTCAAGCAATAGCAGAGTATTAAAATAAGCGTGTTATTTCAGCCATATTTAAATTTTAGAATGGTACCATACATACATACTTATTTAATTATGAATAAATTTAATAATACTGTTTAAAATAATAAAAAAATAAGAATATGACTACAAATAATAAATTACTGACTAAATGTTTGATGGATACCGAAATAAATTAGCGGCTCAAATAAAGTCATCACAGCAAATCAATACAAACTTCAATGATTAAGGTTAAAAAGTTTACTGAACTATAATAATAAATATTGATCTACATTTCATTAACTTAAACTATTTTAATTCAATGGTCCATATCCATTTCCGGTGCTTTCCAATTAGCTTTTTACAATTGTATATGTCGAATTGTGTAGATCTGTTCTTTCAATATGTTTGTATTCAATTGAAAATTTCATCGTCCGGAGAATTTGTTTCGCGATTCTTGTGTTGCACAGTTTAGCTCCTTATTTGTCTTTTTAACTGTGAATTTTATGAATCCAATTATAAGAACCTTGATGAGAGCTTCTTTGTGGCCTTCACCTTGGCAGTTCAAATAAAAATATGGCTCTATTTCGTCCATCAAGCATTGAAGCACGTTCTTTGATGCTTGCACTTGGGGAAAATGTTCGCTGAACATTCTTTGCACCCTCTTAACTTTTTGTTCTGTGATTCTGTGATTCAATGCAACAACACTGAATACGAGAGACCATTACGTAGTAGTGCATCGCCCCAATATCCACCGATAGTGTTATATGGCATACAAACGGTTGGATAGTGATTCATTGCTATGGAAAGGTTTACTCGAGTTCACTGTGTTTGTTATTGTTTACATTGGCGTCCATTGCACTTAGATTTTGTTATGTGGGCCAAAGGTATAAGATTTAAGAATATAGTGTTGTAATAATAATTGTATTGTATTGTAATTGTAATTATTCATAATTGTATTTATGCACTACGGTGGTCAAAGGATAGACATGTGCACTCAAGAGGATACAAGAATCCACAGGTTTTCTAAACCCACCTCTGTCTATCAACTCCTACTCTCACCTCCCCGTGGTGAACACCGGGTGCCTAGTACCTCAACCGGAGATTGGGTTCCAACCCCTTTGGAAGGTTGTTGGGGGTAGCAGACGAGAGAGGGGGGAGGAGTGTTCCCACTAAGGCACTTCTCCTTGCATCCGGACGGCAGCGGAGGAATTCCTCAGATGGAATCAACGGTGGCGTCCATAGTTCCAGTCAGGCCGAACTACTTAGTGAACACCTTGTATGGGCTACTACGACGTATTCGGAGCTCAGGCCTATAAGGAGCGGGCTATCCGGCTCTCCGTCCTTAGAGCTAAGCAAAGGATCTGGTCCTCCAGGTTGGGGGTCGTGCCGTCGGGGTGACTTCCCGGCCACGTAAAGAAACACCAGTCACGAAGCAGAAACAAGCCTCGGATTCGGACGGATTTACTGTTGACGACCAATGCAAACGAGAAAAGGACAACGAGCTCCGGATCTGCACGTGGAATGTTAGGTCCCTTAACAGACCACATGCAGCCGAGCAACTAGCGGAGGCCCTTAACGACTGCAAGGCAGACATTACTGCCATCCAAGAAATGCGGTGGGACGGGCCGGGCAAAAGAAGGATGAAAAACTGCGACATCTACTACGGCGACTGCTATCGGCATCAAAGACAGCGCCTATTTGGATGTGGTTTCGTTGTTGGAGGCAGACTTAGGCAAAAAGTCTTTAGCTTCAACCCTGTAAGCGAGCGCCTCGCGACGATCCGCATCAAGGCTAAATTCGCCAACATTAGCCTGATATGCGCACATGCCCCCACAGAGGAGAAAGATGACGAGACCAAAGATGTGTTCTACGAGCTCCTGGACAAAACTTATGAGCAGTGCCCTAGCTACGACATTAAGATTGTCCTAGGCGATTTTAATGCCAAGCTAGGAAGGGAGGGCATCTTTGGTCGTACTGTCGGAAAGCATAGCCTGCACGACACGACCTCCGATAACGGATTCAGGCTGATCGACTTTGCTGCGGGGCGACACGTTGTGGTAGCTAGTACATAGTTCCCGCATCTCAATATGCACAAAGGGACATGGAGATCTCCCGATCAATCAACCGTCAACCAGATTGACCATATTGCGATCGACGCAAGGCACATCTCCAGTATCATGGATGTCCGAACTTTCCGAGGGGCCAACATTGACTCGGATCACTACCTTGTTGTAGCCAAGGTACGGCTGCGGTATCCCGACCAGCGCCAAGTAATGGAAATACTGTGAGGAAGTTTGACGTCGGCCGACTACAATCGCAAGAGATCGCCAGGTCCTTCTCCAACCGAGTCTCTCAAAACCTTCTACGAAGTCCTATGCAACCAGCATCAAGTATTGATAGCCAGTGGCAACACTGCCAAAATGCCATCAGAGACGCCGCCTCTGAAGTGCTGGGTTTCACACGGCGACCACAACGAAACCCCTGGTTTGACGATGAATGCCGGCAAGCACATGCAGCTAAACAGGAAGCATACAAAGCGGCGCTGCACAGAAGGACTAGAGCTGCTCGCGAACTCTACGAGCAGAGGAGGAGAGAGGAGCACCGGCTTCTCCGAAGGAAAAAGAGAGAGCACGAGAAGCGCGCGGTTGAAGAGATAGAGAGATGTTTCAATAGGAATGAGGTGAGAAAGTTTTACCAAAGGATCAAAAGGTCCTGCCAAGGGTATAAACTTCGAACTGAAGCCTGCAAGGACCATCAAGGGAACATCGTTGTAGAATCGCAGTCGGTGCTGAGGATTTGGAAAGACCACTTCTGCAGACTGTATAACGGCGAGGACGAACCAAATACCGCGGTCAGGCAGAACGAACCATTCAACCCGGGCGAAGACGTTACCGACGAAGCATACGAACGATACCGCCCACCCGACCTGGAGGAGGTGAAAGTAGCTGTGTCTAAGCTCAAGTGTAACAAAGCAGCCGGAGCAGACGGCCTAGCTGCCGAACTTTTTAAATCCGCTGGCGATGAGCTGGTTAGGAGCATGCACCAGCTCATCTGCAAGATATGGTCGGAAGAAAGCATGCCCGACGAATGGAACCTCAGCATTGTTTGCCCGATCCTGAAGAAAGGAGACCCTCTGAGTTGTGCCAACTACAGAGGCATAAGTCTTCTTAACATCGCATACAAGATCTTTTCTGCTGTACTGTGTGAACGCCTGAAGCCGTTTGTCAACAATCTGATAGGCACATATCAGTGTGGTTTTAGGCCAGGAAAGTCCACCATCGATCAAATATTCACACTGCGGCAGATCATGGAGAAAACCCAGGAATTCCAAATCGATACACACCACCTCTTCATCGATTTCAAGGCCGCGTATGACAGCATCTATAGAGACGAGCTATATAGCGCAATGTCTAGTTTTGGCATCCCTGCCAAACTCGTCAGTCTGTGCAGGATGACGATGGAAAACTCACGCCGTTCCGTCAAGGTCGGCAAAGACCTCACCGACCCCTTTGATGTCAAAAAAGGATTTAGACAAGGCGATGCGACTTCTTTAACATCATACTTGAGAGAATTGTGCAGAACTCTCGCGCCAACTACTTGCATACTCTCGCGCCGTTCAACTACTTGCATACGCAGACGACATTGACATAATCGGTAGAACAAAGCGTGATGTCAGTGAAGCCTTCGTGAGTATTGGGACGGAAGCGGCGGATATGGGTTTAGCAGTCAATGAGGGCAAAACCAAGTATATGCTGTCATCAAGAAAAGACACCCAACACCGACGTCTTGGACAAAACATCACCATCGACAGCTATAACTTTGAGGTAGTTAGGGACTTTGTCTACCTGGGTTCCGCTATCAATTCAGACAATGACACCAGCGCTGAAATCAAACGAAGGATAACTCTTGCCAATCGCTGTTTCTTTGGGCTAAGAAGGCAATTGAGTAGCAAAGCCCTCTCTCGAGGAACTAAAGTGTCCATGTATAAGACCCTCATCATCCCAGTCCTGCTTTACGGTGCAGAAGCATGGACCCTGTCAAAGGCGGATGAAAACACTTTAGGCTGCTTCGAGAGGAAAATTCTTCGGACGATTTACGGTCCCGTCTGCATAGACGGAGAGTGGAGGAGGAGATATAACATCGAACTGTACGGGCTGTACAGCGATACCGACCTAGCCAAAAGAGTCAAAACACAACGTCTACGATGGCTGGGTCATCTAGAGCGGATGGACACCAACGCCCCGGCCCGGAAAATCTTCGAATCCACACCGCAGGGACGACGCGGTAGAGGAGCACCAAGACTCAGGTGGCGCACGCAAGTGGAAAGGGACCTCAGCCAACTTCGCGTGCGAAACGGGAGACGGCTAGCTAAGGACAGAGCTGGCTGGCGAAGCTTGTTGGCTGAGGCCCAGGTCCACCCCGGACTATAGCGCCACCTTAAAAAAAAAAATGTATGCACTACGCTGCATATTTTATTGTAAAGAACTTTTGTATAAATAGGGGCAAATTTGGTAAATAAATTAAGTCTAGAACCATAAACGTCTTGACTCATTATATCGGCTGTAATTAGCCACCCTACCTTTAGCGTGCTGCGCTTTGTACAGCTACATTTGGGGAGAAATATTACATGGCGATCCTGCCAAACTGTTCAAGTAAACCAAACATCTAATAAAGAAGCAGAACAATTTAGAAAGAATCATTACATGGCATCATCTATAATTAATGGCGTACAACAAAGAAGAACTAGATGATCTGTTTGAAGCGCTTGACAAACAGTACCACGTGACAGACTGAAGAATACGTGCCGACAGCAACAGCAACTTACATAATACCGGAATATATACCAAGACCAAAAATAGTGGGCCCAAAACCACTATCGATTGAGCAATACAAAAAGAGGCAGCAGAACTGGAGGAAGATAAACCAAGCAGCCAGCAATCCAGAGCCGAAGCAAAAGAGAAGAACACGGGCGGGAAAAGCCGTGAGAAGACGAAGGGAGCGCGCTGAATTATTTAGGATTATTCCAGTAACAATGGACCAGAAGCTCAAACGGTTGTTAATCAACAAATTGAAGAATCAACAAGAAAAATCTAAGGTTTCTGGCGTTTCTGAAGACAAAGAGCAAAATGGGGCAGCAAACATCTAAGGAGGAAATCATAAACAATAACATAAACTCAACACAACTCCGAGAAAACGCAAACACAAAAATAATAATTTTACGTATACTTGTTATTTTACTATTAGCAAAAATCCATTCATATTATAAGAAGTATGTTAGAAAGCAGATAATAAGAAATAGAATAAATAATGTCTTAGCGAAGAAATAATGGAAAATTTTAAATATCTTGTAGAATTACTCAAAAATCTAAAGAAAAATCCAAACAGAGAGTATACTCAAGAATATATAAGGGAAAGAAGGCAGGAGATAGAACAATGCTGGGTTAAAATAATAAGTGAGACATTAGAAGAAGAACTAGCTGAAACAAAAAACAGTTCGATAAAATTGTAGAACAAAAAAACACATTTCTAAAAGCAAAAACAACAACACATGGTATCACAGAGATGGCAAAATTTGATGTTTTAACAGCTGCAAAGCTGATAACAGAATTCAATGGTGAATCCAAACAGCTCTAAAATTTTCTAGGACTCATTGAATTTAATAGTGACACTTAAGGAGAAGAAGTTGAAAAGAAAAAACTCATAAAATTTATTATAACAACAAAGGTAACTGACAAGGTGAGAAATAAGCTCCTAACCCAGTCGGCTAACCTTCAAACCGTACACTTCGTTGTAAAGACTCTGCCTTTCGATTGCGTTAAATCAAAGCCTTTTTTTTCTTTATTCATCCCTTTTATTTTCCTGATAATTTCGGTATAGTTTAGACAATTTTCCCCTAGAAGTGAGTGGAAATTATGTGGCTCCATAGCCACGTCCCATATCTAGAAATAAGTATGTGAACCTTGATGAGTTGTCACTCTCAGGCCCGCCTGACCCACCTGATAGGCCAACAAAAAGACCAAAAACTGTTAAATAAATGAGATGCGCAGAATATGTTTCAGATAAATTTTATTGTTCCTTATAATATAATTGTCTGAGTACAAAAGGGAAGAAAATTCATGAAAGGTTACCTTTTATACATGTGAGAAAAATATGAATTGTCAAAGTGACAGTGGTCTGTCATGTGAACATCGTTGGTGTAGAGATGAGGAGCTAAGTAAGGGTTGCCACTTTAACACGCCCTCTCAAGCCCACGTCGCTCCTTCGCTTGTAGGATCTTCACCCTTTCTGAAACCCATACCTTTTAAGCATCTTTCATGTAACAGCCGAGGTAGAGATTTCGTCAGCATATCAGCAATCATTTGTTCCGTCGGTACATGTTCCAGCGCAAACATATTTGATGTGACTGATTCACGAACAAAATGATGCTTTATGTCGATGTGTTTCGTGCGAGCATGAAAAACTGGGTCATTTGCCATGCATTGTGCACCTCTGTTATCCGTATAAATGACAATAGGAGCGAACTCACCTAAGTCGATCTCACCAAGTAGACTTCGCAAGTAAATAGCCTCCTTAGCTGCCTCCGCTAAACTCACGTATTCCGCCTCAGTTGACGAAAGTGCAACAGTTCGTTGCTTCTGCGACTTCCACGTTACAGCTCCTCCAGATAATATGAATACATATCCTGTATAAGAACGTCGATCAACGGCACAGCCACCCCAATCAGCATCCGTGTATCCGACAAATGGCACATCGGTTTTCTCGTACAGCAGCCTGATGTGTGAACTTCCAGCGAGATACCTCAAGACCCGTTTTGCAGCATTCCAGTGTGAGTTATTATGTTTACCAGTAAATTGTGCCAATCTTGAAACAATGTTCGCAATGTCTGGACGCGTTGCAACTGATAAATACATGAGAGCACCAATTAACTCACGAAAAGGATAGTTTTCCTGCGCTCCCAAAATGCCATCATCCTCGAAACGCAAATTGACTTCCGCAGGTGTAGACACTGGATTACACTTTTCCATCCCATAGCGTTTGAGTAGTCCCAGTACATACCCAGTCTGTGAAAGCTCGATTTTACTCCCGTTTTGTTTGATTTGTAGTCCAAGGCAATACTTAGCAAGGCCGAGATCCTTTATCTCAAACTCCTCCAACAGGGCGTCACGTACATTTTTAATGTGGCTTTCATTAGCTGATGCAACCAATAAATCGTCGACGTAAACTAGGACGAATACCAAATCATCTCCACTTCTTTTGTAAAATAGGCATGGCTCATTTGTCGTCGGCCTTAAGCCACAATTTATAAGTTTTCCGCTGAGTTTCACGTACCACTGACGTCCAGACTGACGTAGTCCATAAAGGGCCTTCTGCAACCTGCATGTGTTTCCTCCGTCGCGTATATCCTTCAGCATACCTTTAGCTTGTTGTCCAACATTTGAATCCTCACCTTGCTTAGAAATGATCCTCTCGAGCATCTCATTTAACATCTCAGGAACTCTCATGAAAACTTCTTCATCCAAAGTTCCATTTAAATACGCCGTTACCACGTCAAATTGCCAAACCATTAGATCAAACTGGGCCGCAAGAGCCAAAAGTAGTCGTAAAGTTTCCAACCTCGCTACCGGTGTAAAAGTCTGGTGATATTTGATACCAAATTTTTGATTGTAACCTTTGGCCACTAGCCTTGCTTTGCGTCTTTCAACTTTTCCGTCGCAACTATGCTTGTTCGTAAGTACCCAACGACATCCAACAACGTTGGTACAACAGTCCTTCTTGACGATATGCCAGGTTTCGTTTTTAATCAAGCTTTCCACCTCTGCCTCCATTGCGTTCTTCCATTCCTCACAGGCATCACTCGAAAAAGCTTCCTTCGAACTGATCTCTGCTATACCAGCGAAAACTTCATCCTCAAGCTCAGAGCCACATTCATCGACTGCAGATGGGAGTTCATGATCTTTTGATTGCGTTGCATTCGAACAGCTACGTGTATGGCGAAAAAGCTTTCTCGGTCGCCCTCTGCTCCCCGTCCGCAATAGCCTTGGTCTTCCAGGAGTCCGTATAAGTTCTTCTTCAGCTTTCCGCTTCATCGACTGCGTCTCTGAGGGTTTTTCGGGAACAGCATTATCAATCGGTGGACAAGGTGAAAGTTCAACTGTCCTAAGTTGGATTTCCTCGCCCTCTTTTTCTTGTAGTAAGTCATCCAACATCTGCAAATTGTCAGCAAACCTCGGTGTTTCCTCAATGAACCTCACGTCACGTGCATAGATGACTTGATGTTTGTTCGGCAGCCATATTCTATATCCCCTTCTATCTCGAGGGTATCCCACGAACACACCTTCAAATGATCTTTGAGCCAGCTTATCTTTGTTAGGATCTTTGTTCAATACAAATACTCTCGAACCAAATGTTTTAATATAACTCACATCTAATTGCTTTTTAGTCCACTTCTCAAAAGGGATTCCACCGCCCAAACTACTTGTTGGACATCGATTGCGGATATGGCAAGCGGTAGCAATAGCTTCGGACCAAAACGACGCACTGAGGCCAGACTGCAGCAACAGACACCTAGCCATGTCCAAATGAGTTCGATTCCTCCGCTCCGCTACTCCGTTTTGTTGTGGAGTGCGAGGAACTGTCAATCTTCTTTCTATACCCAAGTCGGCCAAATATTTGTCGAACTCCAAACTGCAGTATTCACCGCCGTTGTCAGACTGCAAACATTTTATTCTTAATCCGGTCTGCCTCTCTACAAGGCTTTGATAGAGTTTGAAGGCTTCAAATACACCACTTTTCTGCTTCAAGAAATACACCTCAGCCCATCTGGAACTGTCATCTATAAAGGTCACGAAGTACCTTGCACCTCCATGCGATGCCTTCTTAAAGGGACCCACGACGTCAGAGTGCACAATTTTTAATGTTTCTTTGCATGGCACTCGGCACTTGGAGAAGGGCAAAGATGTCATTTTTCCTTTGAGGCAAATCTCGCAACGCTGCACTTCATCTGAATTCAAGCTCACACTAACCGCGGGTATAGCACCGATTTGAACCAGCTTTAATAAATCCTTGCTGTTCAAATGACCCAATCTTTCGTGCCACTTCAACAGTTCGGAGCACTCAGATTGGATAACCGCCCTTGCACACTCAGTATTCTCTCGAACAAAATATAGCTCTCCTCTACGATCTGCTACCACCGAGACATTTCCGCACTCATCACGAATGTAAGCGTCATCTCTCCGAAACGTCACTTCATGGCCCTTATTTGTGATTTTTGCGACAGAAATTAAGTTTGTACGCAAATCAGGAACAAACAACGTATCCCTGAACTCAATTTTTCGATCACCACGGTCGCTCGCAACTGAAATGCACACAACACCTCTTCCCTTGACTTCAGCTGACGCTTCACTTGCCAAATTCAGTTTCGTCTCTGGAGAACCCGTAAACGATTGAAAAAGAGATTTGTCGCCACATAGATGTGATGTACATCCACTGTCGATAATCCACGCTGTTTGCCGAATGCCTTGCACTTCTGTTAGTATCATCGGAAGCGGGCCTCCTGTTTGTACACGCGTTCGCCTTATGACCCAAATTACCACACTTGAAGCACGTGATTTCATTTGTTCTTGGTGGGATTTTCGCCTTGTCTCTCCTTGTCCGGGTATACATACTGCACCCAGCAGCCATGGCTATGACTGCACTTCCAGTTGCTTGCAGTCGTGCTTCGCTTTCCTCAATAATTTTTATTTTGAGCACCTCTGCAGTGGGAAGATCATCTCTGGACTCAATCGCACATCGAAAATTTTCATAAGATGAGGGCAGACTATACAGCAACATGATAGCGAGCAAATCACCATTTATTTGCACATCCATGCTCTCAAGTTTATCAACGGCATCGAAGAACCTTGCTGTATGGTCTTTTACATCACCGCCATCTTCTAGCTTTTGGAGCATGAGTTGCTTTAACAATGTTGCCTTCCTGGCCGGACCCTTCGAAGCATAAATCGACTCCAGCTTAAGCCACATCTCTCGTGATGTATCACATCCACGAATCTGCTTCAGCTCGGATGGATGAATCGCCAATACCAAATCTGCCTTCGCCTTTCTGTCTTGTTTTGCCCATGCAGCCTTCAACGCGTCGTCTGTCGCAGGCATTAAACACGACCCATTGACGTAGTCCCATAAGTCGTTTTTGGTAAGGAGCGCCTCAGCTTGCATGCTCCATGTGTCGTAGTTCTCCTTAGACAGCAACTCCATGCGCAATGAACTGGAACTTGATGAACTGGAAGCCATCTCAAACCAAGACTTTTTGTCGCGAGAAAATTTTTGTTCCCAATCAACCATAAACGATTCGATGTATGAGTGTATTGAATTATTGCGCTTTGGGGATGTCTGGGCCCATAACCTGTTAAATAAATGAGATGCGCAGAATATGTTTCAGATAAATTTTATTGTTCCTTACAATATAATTGTCTGAGTACAAAAGGGAAGAAAATTCATGAAAGGTTACCTTTTATACATGTGAGAAAAATATGAATTGTCAAAGTGACAGTGGTCTGTCATGTGAACATCGTTGGTGTAGAGATGAGGAGCTAAGTAAGGGTTGCCACTTTAACAAAAACATCTGCACAACTCTTTGGTGAATATCCAGAACTTCCAACTAAAGTCAACTCTAAAAACCCTCGGTTCATTATAATTTCTTCATGCAGCTTGGAACAACCCCTAACCTCAATAAGTGTTTTTCTGCTAAAAAAAACGATCGACTCCATAAGCAAAGAATACAAGAAAACCTCTCAATTAAGAGATGGATCGATTCTCATTCTTACAAAAGATCAACGCGTAGCCGAAAAGTTCATTAAAGTGAAAAACATAAGCAATTTATGCCCGGTGTCAATAAAACTTCACCCTAACCTAAACTGCACCAAGGGGTATACGCACCTTCCCTGATCAATATTCCCGAAGACGATATCGTTTCAGAAATGAAAACCCAGCATGTAACAAGTGTTTACAAATTTACGAAAGTCCACGAAGGTTCAAGGAAGCCCACTGGACTTATGCTATTTTCATTCGACCTCTTCCAACTACCATCACACTCGAAATTGCCTGGTACAAGTCAAAAGTCACCGAATACATTCCTAATCCCATGAGGTGTCGCCAATGTCAGATTCTCGGTCATACTACAAAGTGGTGCAAGCCAGCTGCCACATGTGTTTCGTGCAATCTCCCTCCCCATGTAAATACAGAATGCACCCGTATATTATGTGCAAATTGCCAGGGACCCCACCCCGCCTCTTCAAGATCATGTCCTCGTTACCTACAGAGCAAAGAAATCTTGGAAATTAAAACGCGTAATAAACTTTCTGCAGCCGAGGCCAAAAAACTTTACAGAGAGCGTAATCCTTCTCTATCGACTCCAACCAATAACCTATACTCTGAGAAACTAAAACAAGCTCCGCAAAACAATTCCACACCAAAAAAGCCCACAGTTACGCCAATTACAAAGCCTAGCAGTTCAAAATCAACTTCCGAGCACACAAGCACTACAGTAATGTCACAATCACCAACTAATACAAGCAAAACAAACCAAGGTATTAACCCTACTTCTACAAGTAATTCACCACCAACGTCAGATAACACTTTGACCAGCAATAATATATCAATCTCAAATCATAACTCAAATCAAACCAATAATTTATCGCTTCAAACAATTACCCCACCACAATTACAATCCCCTTGGGGCTAAATGCTTTTAAAAATGGATTAAATGAAGCCAAAACGAGTAGTACCAGCATCCAGGGTAACAACCATTAATGATGCAGTAAAGATAGCTACTGAGGTAAAAGCTTCTTTTAGACAAAACAATGTCATGACTTTAAGGACATATTTAAGAGGCAGGTACCAATACAATCAAGGTAGACAGAATCCAAGATTCACATATAATAATAGATATAACATAGGTAACAATTACAACAATAACTACGTAGCAAGGAATGTAAACAATAATAGAGGAAGAGGTAGTATTAGAGCTAGAGTTAACACAAGAGGATACCACAATAACACTACTAGGTCGGAAAACATGAACATTCCGGTCAACAGAATCGGGGGAACTAAGAAATGTATTAAAATACAATGGGGAATGTGATACAAATTTCGTTAGTGTAAAACATTTAGGTAAGACTTTTAAGTTTCTAATTCACACGGGTGCAGACATTTCTGTTTGTAAAGAATATCTTACAAATGAATCAAATCACGATTCGGCATGCCAAATAAATGGCATAACAAACAAAACTGTATATTCTAAAGGCGTGACAAATGTTGAACTCACAATAGGAGAGACAAATATAGAACATCAGTTCAATGTGGTAAATAAAGAAATAAACATAGCCACTGATGGGATACTAGGAAGAGATTTCCAAAAATCTCATAACTGCAAAACAGACTATGAAACTTGCGTACTTATAATCTTAGTACAAGATGAAGAAATAATTATTCCATTAAATATTTCTATGAGAAATATTGAAAATCTGACAATTCCACTGAGGTCAGAGGTAACAAAGAGCATGAGTTTGGATTTGAGTGAAGGCAGTGTAATTAGGAGGAGGAGTAAGGAGGAATTTTTATAACCAATTCAATACTACCGAAAAAAGGAATAAAACACATCAAAATAAAGGGTGATTTTTTAGCTGGTTTGGTTTTGGCAACACTGGTTTTGACAGCTGACGTGTGTTTAGTACCTTGTGTCACTGTCAAACAGCTTCAGTTTGGCTTGCAATTTAACCATGGATCGTCTTATAAATGAACAACGCTTGCAAATTATTGAATTTTACTATCAAAATTCGTGCTCGGTTCGAAATGTTCATCGCGCGCTGCTTCCATTTTATGGTCGGCATTCTCGACCTTCTGAGCAGTCTATTCGGAAGACTGTTTCGGGCCGGTCAATTGGCCGCCTAGATCGTGCGATTTGACACCATTAGATTATTTTTTGTGGGGGTATGTCAAGGCTAATGTCTATAGGGACAAGCCCGCTTCGATTGACGCACCGGAAGCCAACATCCATGCATTCATTCGTGAGATACCGGCCGATATGTGTGAAAGAGTATGCCAAAATTGGACTCAGCGGATGGGCTACCTGAGACGCAGCCGCGGTCAACATTTGCATGAAATTATCTTTAAACATTAAATTGCAAGGTTCAAACTATCGATTCAAATAAATATTTCATTAATTTTTTCGAATTTTTTGTGTTTTTTTTTTAAAAAAAGTTCTCAACCTCTTAAAAAATCACCCGTTATTAAATGCCACAGACAGAGAACAAATTATAGACTACCGAATGCTCAATTAGGTGAAATAAAAAACAGGTATCAGATTTTCTAGAGAATGATATAAAAGAAGAATCCGTCAGTCCATATACTTCACCATTACTTATTGTTCCAAAGAAAAGTTTGAATGGGCAAACTAAATGGAGACTAGTAGTAGATTTCAGATCATTAAACAAAAGAGTTGTAGATGATAAGCTTCCACTGACAAGGTTAGAAGATGTACTTGATCTACTAAGTAATGCTATCACAAAAAACTTATTAAATTGGAACAACACCTTATTGACCATAAACAACAATTAAGTGAACAATAAACAATTAAAACAGAAAAAAACTTTCAAAATTGAAAATTGCACTTTATTTATACATCGAATGCATTTCGAGTCATAGTGTGACTCATCATCAGCGATAAACTAGCCATGAATACGTAATGCTAAATATTTGTCCACTCTTGATATGACAAGCTCATTTCATCAAATTTCATTAGACAAACATTCTAGACCATAAACAGCATTTTCAACAAACGATGATCATTATCAGTTTAAGAGGCTTCCTTTTGGTTTAAAAATATCGACAAATAGTTTCCAGAAAATGTTAACCATTGCTCTTAGCGGCTTACATGACTCAGCATTTCTGCATGTATATGATATAATAATATTAGGTAAAAGTTTGCAAAAGCATAACGAGAGTCTAATAAATGTTTTAGAAAGACTTCGTAAACATAATATAAACTTAAATGTAGAAAAATGTAATTTTTTAAAACAGAAGTAGTTTATCTGGGACATTTGATAACACCAAATGGAATTTAACCAGATCCGAGCAAATATGAAGCAATTAAAAATTACCCAGTACGTAAAAATGCAGATGATGTCGGAAGGTTCGTTGCATTATGCAACTATTACAGGAAATTTATAAAAAAACTTTGCGGAAATCGCTAAACCTTTGAATCAATTATTAAAAAAGAAAGCATTATTTAATTGGAATGAAGATTGTGAGAAAGCTTTTAACTCACTTAAACAAAATTAAAAGACATCTCCCATACTAAGTTATCCACATTTCAAAAAGCCTTTTCTAACTACTACAGATACCTCAAATTTTGCTTTAGGAGCAGTTTTGTCACAGGGAGAGATTAAATTAGATAAACCAATAGCATACGCAAGCAGATCTCTGAATAAACATGAACTAAATAAACCAATTATAGAAAAAAAGCCATTAGCAATACATTGGGGACTAAATCACTTCAGACCATATTTATTCGATAAAAGATTTATAGTTTATACAGATTTTATCACAAAAGAAGATAAAAGTCTAGACATTATATTATTTGAACCTCCAAAACGAATAACAGATGAGAAAGAAATGCACAAATTAATTGAAGAACAACATAATACAAAACTAGGAGGACATTGCGGTATTAAAATGCATTAGCAAGTTAAAACAAAAATATGTTTAGAAAAATATGAACAAAATGGTAAAGAACTACATTAACAACTGCAGAACATGTAATGAAGTTAAGGTTACAAAATATGTTAAAGAAAAAATGATAGAAACAGATACACCTACAACGTCATTTCAAACTATTTCGATTGATACCATTGGACCATTGAGACCATCGAATGGTTATAGATACATACTAACGATACAATCTGAACTAACAATCCCAATTGAAACTAAAGAAGCAGTTACAGTTGCAAAGAGCAAAGAAGAAAAATTTATATTAAAGTACGGATGTTTCAGAAATCTTAAGACAGACAAAGGGACAGAATTTACAAATGAACTACTTAAGAATATAGGCAAAATCTTAGACATAGACAAGGTAGTGTCAACACCTTTTCACCATGAAACCTTAGGATCCATAAAAAGAAATCATAGAGTTTTTAATGAATATATAATGAGCCTAAGAGATAAAGATAACTCGGAGGAATTGCTTCCTTACTACACTTATTGTTAAAATTCTTAGCCACATTGTAGCTCTTTGTATTCACCATTTGAATTAATATTTGGAAAAATATGTACACTTCCATGTGAAGTATTGACTAATAAAGAAACAATGTATCTATGATTTAGAAAAAGTAAGCAAAAAGTAAGCAATTGCCCACTATAATATAGATATGTATGTATGTTAATTAAATATAGGTATAACTAGGCAGTTATCTTACTTGCAATAAGCACTCAGTCACTCAAGTAAATTAAAGGATGCAAAATCAATTAAAATTATAAATGCATAACAGTAATTAAGCACAAGCAAAGTAGGTAGGCAGTTATAAACAGAGCAAAGAAATTATTTAATTAATTGAAGGTAGGTAGGTAGGTAAAAATTAGTTTTTGTAGTTGTTAGCTTTAGAAGCTGAAACAACACAACCACGTTGACTTAAAAAAATCTAGAACTGACTGAAACTCCAAAAAAGTATATAATATGCCCCCTAAAAAGCGCGAAAAATGTTACCGCCACCAAAAGACAATATAGAATATACTAACCTCCTTCACCCAATACATTCAAAAGCACAGAAAAGCGTGGCAAAATAATTAATTTTCGCTTCTCCTTTGGTTCTAAAGGCTTACACAGAACCTAAAGAACATTAACATTCTGTAGTGCTTACACACAATACATTAAAAGCACTGGTAAAGGAGGCAAAATAAGAAATTCTCGCTCCGCTTTTGTTTCTGCATTGGAGCAAGTAAATCACCGATAATGTGAAATTGGCTTCGCATGACAAGGAGCTTATATGTATGTACCTACGAGTTCCAGTTCTATAGCTCAAAATATGAGGCCAAAAAACATGACATATAGAAGGACGGACGGACTGAGGGCGGATGTGACTTAATATGCCTCCTATCCTATGGGATGAGGCATAAAATAAAATACATACCTACCTACCTAGGTACCAACAAGACAATATGTAGATACATACATACGATTCATTTATGGGTAGAAAAGTAAGAAGTAAAACCATTGTATAAGTTAATATTTTATTGCAATGTTTTATTAAAAAAATATTTTTTTTATTTTTGGGAGCGAACTCCTTTATTCGGAGTCAAGATTACAACTGAGGTATTGCTCTACAACTAAGACGTGACGGAATACGGCATTGGCATCTCCTCTGCAGGTGGATGGTGTCGGGTGTTCCCGTTTGCTGGGAAACTGTTGTTGTAGGTGTGGGAATCTGTCTGCTTCTGCCGGCCATGACCCTGGTGCATGATGTTGGATTTTGCTGTGTTAACTATTCCCCTCTTAATTTGAATGTCCTCATTCAAAAAAATTGACTATTGTAGATATTGGGTAAGGTCAGTGTCTTGGTATTGTTTCAATTATATCTGTGTTTTGTTCTTAGCTTTTATCTGGTATGATCTGCATCTGGGAGATGGGATGGAGTACATCGTGTACTTTTTCTATGATTATGTTTTTTTTTGTTTTTTCCATGGATGATGATCATTAAGACAAGTATGACGAGGGTGGTTATAGTTCCATATGAAATCCATTTATTGGTCTTGGTATTGATGTTCAGCATATCTATTTCTTTTGTATTGTTTATGTGTAGTTCGCTTAGGGCCTTTAGTGATAGAATGTTTAGCCGACTCTTTTCTAAAGGTGTTGGTTGCAGGGTTGCTGGACTGATCCGCATTCTAGGAATTTGTATGCTTTTATAACATACGCTATTGATCTCGATTGTTGTATTGGTGAACTTTATTAGAAAGGTGCCATTCAGTTTTCTTCTTGATTGGTCTATAAGGATGTCTCCGTCAAATTGATTTAGCATTAGGACTCCAGGTGATAGTTCTTCGGTGATTGGTAGATGGTGATTATTCATTGTGGAACATGACGCGTTTTCTTCTTAATAATCTAGTTATACACGTGTCATTAACTAAGTCTATCAATTGGTTTTGCTTACATACAGTTAATTTGTTAAATACTCTGCAATTTTCTTTTATGCCGAAAATTTCATTTTCAAATTTCAAAAAAGTGTTATACGCTAAACTTATTGCTAAATTTCCCCTTTTTACAGGTTTTAATAATAATTTTTCATATGTTTTATTCGTAGTTAGGGGTATTTTTATAATGTATAAAAGTGCGGTTGTATTTGTCAATATATTTATTTTTGAAAGCTCAAGTGCTTCCTCAATTGTATTGAGAGGCAAGTTTTCTTTATTGAATGTATCTATTATAATCTTAATTTCTGATTTTGATAAAAGCATAGAATTAATTATAGAGTTCTTGGCCCATTGAATGGCAAACTTGATATTTGTTAATTCTTCTTTAACTAGTCTTAATCTATATTTCATGCTTAAAATTACTTCATTATTTATACGATTATCTTTTTTTATCGAGTTGACAAGTTCATTTGTAATCATTGTCAAATTGTTTATTCTTTCGTTATATAACTTATTTATGGTAACTTGTCGGCTATTATTTTCTATTACATTGTTAATTTGTGAACTAATTATTTGAAAGTCTTCGTGATCAGGATTTCCCGCTATAAATTTCCATGCGGTTCCTATAAAATCTAACGCTCGTTTTTGTTTTTTGAAATTTACTGGTTCTATTGTTTCCAATATCTCAAATGCTTGCACTAATTCATGTGTCAGTAGGGGATACAGGGAATGGGTCTTAGGAATAAGAGTGTGTAAATGTTTGATGATTTCTATTAAAAAAGTCTCATACTGTCGTATATCAATAATATGTATTAATTTGAGGTCTCCGTCTCCCTTTTAGCTTGTCCTTCGTCTATGCTTACCATATGTGTAGCGGAATAATCTGATATTTGAATTTCTCCTAAACTCATTGACAGTATCAAGGAGAGTCTGTAATAAAAACAAAGTTTTTTTTTTAGTTTCTATTCCGTATTTTTGTAAAGTTAGTTTCGTATGTGTTCCTTATGAACTATTCTCCCTGATTTAGTTTTAACTGTTGGCCTATGATTTTCTTTTACTATTTCTTTTAAATAGCGCTCATTTAACTTTGACCCTATTCTTTTGTTTCTCTTGACATAAATTTTATCTCCAGGTTTGTAATTTTTTATTTTTTGCCTCTTCTTGTTATGATATTTAAGATCTGCCTGTTGTTTTTGTTTCAATTTTTCTATGTTAGTTTGTTTTGTTTTTTCATAATCTTCGGGTCCAAAATTAACTGTCCTTCCGAAGAAGAGGTCTACCGGTCAATTTTGTGTGGTGGTGTGGAAACTGTGATTGTATTCATTGGTTGCATTTTCAAGAAGTTCGTCGAAATTCGCGTTTATTGCTCTCGGTTTTACACACCTCATTATTTCGATTAGGGTAGAATGAAACCTTTCTACTTGTCCATTGACTGAACTTTTATAAGGAGGAGTTATGAAGACTCTCATATTTAATTTTTCTCTCAAGAACACTTTCTGACTTGAGCGATTTTTCATTATCTATTACTATGCATTCAGGGACTCCAAATTGGAATATAATGTCTCTAAGGGGTGTACGAATATCTTCTATTGCTTTGGATTGAATTTTTCTTGTGATGGCAAATTTAGTAAATTTGTCTACGGCTGTCAGGACTTGCTTTTTTCGGTGGAGAATATGTCTATATGAATTGTGTGACCTGGATAATTGGGTATAGGCGTTTCGCCTATATTTGGGTGGTTAGGATGTCTGTCGTATTTGTTTTTTTACATATTGAACATAATGTGGTTATTCTTTTTATTTTCTTACTCATTTGTGGGAAATAATATTTCTCTATTATTTGGGATTTGTTCTCCAATGGACCCCGATGTGCCCTATTATGAGTTTCTATTATTATTTCGTTTTGGTGATTTTCCAAAACTACGTCTTCTACTAATAATTGTGTGTATCTGATTTTATAGCTTGCGAAATGAAGTTGATATAGTTCTTGAATTGTTCCCATAACATTTTCTGTGGCTGAGAGCCCATTAACTATCGTTGGATCTAAGAAGCGTTTAAAGATACCTATGAGATTTTGCGTATTGTAACTGGGTTCGGTAATTATATGTCTGCGGTATTTGCTAAATGGGCATAACATCTCGTGCTTACTTTTTTCGCCTAGTTTTAAAATCACTTGATTTCTGAATACATTTATAGGAATTTCTGCAGACGGGATTAATCTATGTGCAGAGCTTTCAGCGCTAGGAAGTGTGGGCGTTAAAGAATTAATATTTGAAATTTCTGGATTGAATAGTGGATTTCGGGATAGGGCATCTGCAACAACATTGGTTTTTTCCGGAGTATATTTTAACTCGTAATTGTATTGCTCGAGGAATGCCCGCCACCTTATCATTTTGTTATTATGATTCTTGTTTCTCAGAGCGTACGTTAGAGGTTGGTGGTCTGTGTAAATAATGACCTTTTTGGATCCGTAAAGGAAATTATTGAGGCTGTCAAGAGCCCAAATTATCGAGAGCATCTCTTTCTCGTTTGTTGCATATGATTCTTCTTCCTTTTTTAGGCATCGAGATAAAAATATTATTGGTCTTCCACTTTGGCTAAGCACTGCTCCTAATGCGAAGTTTGATGCATCTGTTGTAAGCTCAGTCTTTATCAAAGTCTGGGTATGCAAGAATTAAGTACTTCCACAAAACCGGAAGTAATTAAGTTACCACAAAACCGAGAAATTCTACCTCGGTTTTAAGAAATTCGCATTTATCTAATTGGGTTTTTGCGTTGGCTTCTTCTAGTGTTTTAAAAATTATTTGAATGTCTTTGAAATGTCGTTCTAATGATTCGCTATAATTATTATGTCATAGATATAAACGTAGCAATGCCAATGTGTTCACGTAACATGTCATCGATAGCTCGCTGAAAGATCGATGTCGAATTTTTTAACCCAAACGGTACTCGCGTAAACTCATATTTACCGTTGTTTACGGAGAAAGCGGTTTTCTCCATGTCAGATTCCTTAAGTGAGATTTGATGGAATCCGCTCTTTAAATCCACTATTGTAAAATATTTTGATTTTCCTAAGTTGTATAGAACTTGCTTTATTTCTGGAATAGGGTACCTATCTGAGGTCGTTACCAAATTCAATTTTCTGTAATCGACCACGAGTCGATATTTCTTTTTTCCTGACGCATCGGGTTTTTTTTCCTACAATTATTATTGGTGCATTATATGGTGACCTTGAAGGTCGTATAATTCCATTACTAAGAAGTTCACCAATTTGTTTATCGACTTCATGTTGAAGAGCTCTAGGATAGGGGTATGGTCTGGTGTAAACGGGGTCGTCTGTGGTTGTACGGATTTCGCCTTTCACTGACGTAAGATAAGTGAGCTTTTCATTCGGTTCGGTAAATAGGTTTGGAAAAAATTCAAGAGTGCGTAGTAATTCTTTTTCTTGAGAAGGATTAAGGTGTGATGTTCTAATTTCTATGTTGTTTACTGCGTGAGACTGTAATTGCTTGAAGGGATTGTTATATTTGTCTTTTAGAATTACGAAATTCTTGTCAGTATGTATGACAGCTCCTAATTCTTTTAGGGTGTCATTGCCTATGATACCATCAAAAGTACTGAGTCCGTTCAGGATAAAGAATTTAATTGGGCCTATTTCAGTTCCGAGTATTTCGAGTTTAGAATGATGTGTAATTTTTATTTTTCCAGTGACTGAGTTAGCACAAAAGGGTTTTGCGTTTGGGATAGGTTTTCGAATATATTTAGATTTAATATAGTGTTTATTCTGTGTCGAGTAAGAAATTTAAAATTTTTCCGCTCTTCATCTTGAATTCGTAATATGGTAGAGAAGAGCTTTCTAGTCTAAAAAATTAAACTCTTCGAGTTCTTCGCAAATGTCTGCAACATCTGCTTCTGGTTGATTAATTATAGACTCTGGGTCTGAAGGCGTGGTTTCCGAGTTCTCGAACTCTTCTTGGCTATTTATGTTAAAGTTCTGTTGTTGGTTTCGCTGCGGAAACGGTGCTTTTGTTTGGAAACTGTGCATACGTTCCTTGGGCTCGGTTTTTATTTGTAAAGTAGGTTGAGGATGTGGCTTTGGGGGATAGACATTACGATAGTTAAAATTCTGGTTAGGGTACGCGTTTGGTCTGGGGGCATAACTGGTATGTGGTCTTTCATTTGATTGTGGTTGTTGGGAGAAAAATGGTCTATTTGTATTTTGTTGATGATAATATCTTGGTGGGGGCTGGTGATATTGGCCTGAAAAACTAGCTTGATTGTTTGGTACGTTTTGATGTAAAGGTTTTTGATTATGCGCTTGAAAATTTTTATGTACTGGTTTTTGTAAATAGAATTTTTGCGAGTTTTGAGCATAATTAGCTCTATAATTCTGATTTTCTAGCTTAAGGCACAAATGGAGTGCCCCAGGAAGATCGACTGGTTCCTTGATCTGCAGTAGTCTAGGCAAACCACCTTTTAGCCCTCGTATAAATGTATCGAGTGCTTTGTTGCGATATGTCTGAGTAAGCATTTGCATAGCTTCGTTACCTATGTCCATGCAACTTATCTTATTTAAAATTAGAGACAAATGGCTATATACCATCTGGTAGAAGGTTTGAATGGTATTGTTGCTCGTTGATATTCAAGTGTTGCCACATCCCTCTTATCAGCATAGTGCATTACTAAGCACTTAGAGATTGAGGCCCAGTTGAGTGGCGTGTTGTAGGACTCCAAAGCTATATCGGCGTTCCCCACTATTTTGTTACGGATGACATTTAGGATTCCGAAATAGCGTGAGGTTCCCTTGAGATGTTCATATAATTTTATCACGCGATCAACGCTTTTTTTCCATGAACTAAATTCAGCGGGATCGCCTGAAAATTCTCGTAAGCATCGGACCACATCTGGGATCCGGTCTAAATCGTTAATGTCATTAACGGATTCCGCAGAGATCGATTGATCTTCCACACTGATAGTTGAATTTGAATTTCGCACACTGCGCAGAATTGAAGGCATTTGGTTAATAAGTATTTTCTGTACAATTTGTGATATAAGTGTATCCAATTCCGGAGTTGTTCTGACGTCCGTGGAGGACGATGTTGGGAGAAACGAGTTATTATGTCGATCATTCTGATTTGGGATATTATTTTGAGTAGAGCTACTTGTCGTAGCGATAACCAGAGGGGGATTTGTATTGGTGTTTGACATGTTTACGATAGTGTTAGTTGGGGGAGTATTATTGTTAGTAGTAAGGGCTATTGTGGAGGATACAGGCACAGTACTGGCACCTGTCCTGGTCTCAGGCATTATAAAATTATCAAATAAGTTTTTTAAGTAATAAATCTTTTCTAAAAATATTATGTAACCGTGTCTTAAAATAATTTATATATTTTCGTTGAGAAATATTTTACTTCTGCTTCTTTCTATTCAAGTTTAATTTTTTCACTTATTACTTTTATTTGCTTTTTACTTTCTTTTCAATTTTCAAATTTAAGTTTTCAAATTTCTTTTCAATTTAATTTTATTCTCATACTCTATCTTTCAATTTAGTTTAATATTTTAACTTTTTCTTTTCATTTATCAATTTATATTTAAATATTTCAAAATAAGTATTTTTCACTTTTTACTCATATTTATTTTTCACTTTCTTTTTTTTAAATTTTTAATATTTCCTTAATCTTTTCTTACATAATGATGAGTTGCATCCCAAGGCGGCTGAAACTCTCAGGTATCTCCCTTTTGTTTCCTACTTGGGGGCCTCGTTTCCTTGGACGTTAATTTTGAGCTCCTTGGTGTTCCTTTTGGTTCTTCTGGGATCGAGTTTGTATTTCGCGTTGGCACCTTTTTTTTTTGCACTGGTGCTTCTTAAGGACTCACACAAATTATTAGGTACTGACACTATTTCACTAACTCTGGTCCCTGCTGCTCGGGCGCCAGTTAATATTTGACTGCAATGTTTTATTAAAAAAATAATTTTTTTATTTTTGGGAGCGAACTCCTTTATTCGAAGTCAAGATTACAACTGAGGTACTTAAGTCTAGCTAGAAACAATTACACCTATTGTTCTACAACTAAGACGTGACGGAATGCGGCATTGGCATCTCCTCTGCAGGTGGATGGTGTCGGGTGTTCCCGTTTGCTGGGAAACTGTTGTCGTAGGTGTGGGAATCTGTCTGCTTCTGCCGGCCATGACCCTGGTGCATGATGTTGGATTTTGCTGTGTTAACTTATATAAACATTTACTATAGTAAAATCGTTTCGGCGTAAAAAAAAACTGTGTGAACACGACGCAAATGTTTCATGGCGCTGCAGTCACTGGAAACGAATTGTATATAAACATTTCAGAAGGGTTTTGTGAAATATTTGCATACGCTCTTCACTTAGGAGACACATGAAAAGGGGAAAACTGGTTTTGGTCATAACGAAATGTGGAAATAAGATTTCGCTGTAGGTTTTATTACCGATTTCGTGTTGGTGTCCTTCTTCATTCATATTCCCCTTTCATTTTAAGCATTTGTGTTGTGCAAGGGGCTAGATTTTCTGTTGCCAATTACGCTGTGCCGTTTTCAAATATAAATGGGTCACGATCACCAGTCTTTACTTCAAGTAAGGTAGGTCATGGGATAGGTGAAAAGAAATCTATAGTTATCGTACTTACTTGATGAGTGTGAAAAAGAAAAAAGATCTTAGGTGGATATATCTTCTTTGGTTGATACTTTTGGCTGGTCGGCCGCTTTTTTGTATTTGGCTTAAAATTAAGCTGAAGACCAAAAATCAATTGTGGGAAAATATTGCTTAGATTGGGTCTATAACTCTGAAACTTTATGTCTTTCCAAGCATAAAAAATCAAGAATCATTTTCAATATGTTTTTTTTAATAGGTACCTACCTACGTAGATAATTAAGGTGTAACATTTTTTTTTAATTTTGAAATTCATATTTACATATTTTTTCACGTTCTATATCTTAAAAATCTCACAATCATCTTATAATCATTTAGCATCCTACACCTGTTCTTAAAGCCTACATATAAAATGAGTAACTCACAGCTCTGTGGCAGGAAGATTCGAGCAATGTTCTGTTCAGCACGGAGATTAATTGTGTCCTGTGGAAATAGTTACCTCGCAAGTTCCCTGACTGTAGATGGCCCTAAAATTGTAAAAAAATTAAAGGTTCTTTTCCACATTACCCTTGAGGTAGAACAATAAATGCGCTTTTTTCGAGGTTTCCCCAGTAGGCATAGTCCTCGTTTCTTTTTGTACTTTTCATGCTATAAGTACAAAAGGAAATCGTTTTTTTGTCTCAGTAACATGCTATTTCATGCAAAAATGCGTTTGGGAAATGCAATTTAAAAAAACATGCAAACCAAAAGTCCAACATTAAATAAAGCGTTTGAGAATACTAATATAAGAACCTTAAGTCTAGCAATAACAAAAAGCTTTTCAAAAAGTGTCTTGGCTAGCTTTAATAAGGTGCAATACTTAGTATGTGATCTTATATAAAAAACTCAGAAAATATACCTAGACCTAATGTTGAGCTTTAGGAACATTAGGAATAAACTCCTTATATATCTAAAGTCATCACAACAAATTAAGACGAAGCCCCACCTAGAATGCGCAAACAAAATTTTACTAACAGAAAATAATTATTTACATTTTATTATTTAAAACTAATGTCTTATGACTAGTTGTCCGTTCTAGGCGCTGTGTCGTATATCCAATTTCAGGTGTTTTTTGTTTCATGTCCAGTGATTGTTTTCATTTGGTTGCTTATAATGCCCTCCTACAATTCCATATGTTGAATTGTATTTTGAATTCCAATTGTATGTGTTCAATTGATTTATTTGTTTCCAGGGAAATTTTTCTTAAACTCTGCTCTTGTGCAGTCCAAGTCTTTGTTGGTTTTCTTCACCGTAAACTTTACTAACCCAAGTATGATAAACTTGATCATAACATCTTTGTGCCCGTCTTCTTCGCAGCTTAGGTAGTAGTTCGGTGCGATTTTGTCCGTCAAGTATCTAAGCATATCTTTTGATGCTTGCTTTTTCAAGAACTGTTCGTTAAATCTTTTCTGTACTCTCTTAACAGTTTGCTCAAAGTCTGCAGATGGAACTGTTAGCATCCTGTAGTCTGATGTGTTCTTGGTTGTTTCATAGGCTCTCAGCTGTATTAGCATAGATTGTTTTCTTTTTTCCGAATCCGGTGCCTTATCGATCATAAAGTCGGTGCAATTTTGGCGTTTTAGCCGTTGCTTTAATTTAAATGCTGCGCATCCCGCGTAGTACGTCCCAGCAGTTTTTTTGAGCTTTTCAGCATCGCTGTCATTTTCATTTATTTGGAAACCGACATCATTGTCTTCTGTTTCCATTTCTTCCATTCCATCCAAGCTAATTCTTTCATCCATGACGTCATGACTTTCAGCGGATTCTTCTCCCTCGTTGACAATCTCCACGAAATTCAACAACATATTGTGTTCTTCCATCTCCTTGAAGGGAAATTCGCCGTCATCTTCAAGTACTTCTTCCTTTGCGTACGAAGCCCTCTGTAGCAATGGTTCTACTTGCTGGTGCTTGTATCCTGCACGTTCTGCCGAAATCAGGTGCATGAAAATAATTTGTTTTAAGTTCCTGACTAATCTCCAAGCCGAGGGATTCCTGTCGTAGGAGCCAAGATCATTTCGTATGATCGAAAATAGGTTTTCAGCCACATCAGTGTTTAAATGTGAAAGAAGTAGATATTTTTGCGTTGGGCCTCGGATATGATCCCATATTTGCTTGATTGCAAGCAGTGTTTGCGTTATCCTTTAAAGCAGGGAGGCGTTGATATGACGCTGCATCACTTCCACGTTGAGATCCATTCCCTGGCTGTTTTGATGGCATCGAGTGAAGTTGTTTTGTCGCATATTACCTGCGTATGGGGATTGCGAGATTGGACCTTGCACGTGTTCAAAACGTCAAAAAGGTCGTTCATTTTCTTAATGAACTGTGCTGTAGATTCTGTTTCCTTCTTTTCTTCTTCTGTCTTAAAGATGTTGGTTGTCCTTATTGCGTTTTGTATTGCAGTGTATACGTTCATGCTGAAAATCTGTGTCGTCAAACTGACTTTTAGCTTGTCGAATCCATTTGGGCTTATGTGTTGTTTCGTCAGTTTGTGAAGCACTTGAAAAGGACCTTCCTGGTGTGCTTCGTAGATCTTCACAAGGACGTTCCAGTCAACTGTGTCGTCTCCTATTATTATGTTGTGTTTCAGGAGAATATTTCGCATACTCTTAAAAAGGTGTGGATAATCGAACAGCATGAAAACTTTGTTGTTTTATATCTTCACGCAAGGGTCAGTTTCAGTCGCTCCCATCTTCTTATATGCTGAAACGTTATTGGCGCCTTGGTCGCACGTTACTGCGATAATGTTGAATCCGCACTTCATTACACCTGTAGCGATTGTTTCGATAATCTTCTTCACTACGTCGCCGTTTGGTGATCCAAAGTAATAAAGAACTGTCTGCTTCCAGTTCCTATTCAAGCCTCTTAGTGTGAACACCATCGCTTTTTTAGCATAAGACGTAAATCTGCCATGCTCTCCAAAGTCAGTGAATCCATATATGAGATCATCTTTGACATTGTATTCGAGTTCTTCCTTTATTGCCATTTCATCGAAGAGGAGCACGCACCTTTTGTCCATTTCAGTCATCTTGGTGGCCTTGGCAGTTAGCATTTTTTCTGTAGTTTGAGAACCCGGCGGGCAATCTTATAGTCGAGTACCATCGGTAAATTGTACTAACGGCTGGCATTTTAAATCCGTCATTAAGCATGTGTACGTACGCTGCTGGGGACTTGTAAAAAAGTCTTAAGAAAAAGTCTTTTTCGTCACTAGCCCAATGGCTGTTTGGTTTGTGGAAAATCTGTGCCAGGGTAAGCGTTTTCACGTAGTCCGTTTCCTTCTCCATCTTCTTCAGTATAAACTTCCTTAGCTGATAATCGGAACTCTTCTTTAGCCTCTTTGGTGTTTCGTAGACGTAGCTGGGTACTACACAGCTACGCTTTCGTGCAGGCGCGGCCTTGTAAGAATTATATCTCGGGGAAGGAAACTGGGAGGGAGAAATGGGAGTAGAAGGATTAACTTCTCCTAGGAAATAATCCCGGGAATAAGTTCTTAGGGGGGCCTGATCCAGATTTACGCGCATGGATGTGCTTGGAGAAGGATTTGGGGGTGTCTCAATTTTTTCCTGAGAAACAGAGATAGATGCTACGTTTGCAGTCGTCGCAGAAGTTACCGTGAATGTGGACACGTGCCGCGACTTGTATGCGTTCATGATGCGAGTACATGAAACGTCATTTTGAAACTCTGAACAGTTGCACACCGATGTCAAAGATACCGTCAATGCATCTGTTATCGGAGCTTTTTGAATGCGATTGCTGTTTATGTGGGAAGAATAAAAGTGTTCTTCACACTTAATGCATTTTTTAAACGAGTGATATGTATGTGGAACTCGTCCGTGCTTAAACCAAATTTGCCTTCGGTGGTCGCAAGGAACCGCAAAAAAAGCTAAAGATTTATTGAGGCGGGTTGAATTAAAGCAGCCTTCATAGCAGCAAGTAGTCATATTTATTTATTTAATTAAAAAATACGACAGTAAATTTACATATATATAAGAAATTACATAAGTATAAGAAATAATCTTAAAAAAAATAATACATATACGAAAATCAATAATAATTGAACACTTTTCAACTTTCATACGATTTAAAAATAAAATACGTCTATTCTTTTTTCCGATAAAAAGCTTTACACGATTTTTTTTAACTAATTATTGAAACACTAAACTCTTTTGCCTTTTACAAAACTTTAACAAAAAACACTGCAATTGTTAAAAAAAAAAATAATTTAAAAAACACTTTATCCACTTTGCCCAGTTACCAACGACTTATTTTTTCACGTAGAATCGTAATGCAACAAAAATGCAATAAAAAACGCACAAAACGGTGCAGAGTTTTAATGTTTGAAAATGCACTTTTTCTAAATTTACACACACTTCGAACACTGCTTAAAAAAATTCATAGCTTTAACATACTATATATGACATTCCAACCAACACGACAATATTCATTCATTATCGGTATAGAAGAGTAAGCAGCAAAACGCAAAATCCTTCCCTTTTTCTTTTCCAATATGATAGGTACACACATAAAAACCAAGAAGATGGAGCAAAACACAAAAACATTATCACTTTTCCCTAAAGAAAAATATACCTACCTATCAATACAGATATACACATTCATTCATAAGTAGAGGCGTAAGAAGCAAAATGCAAGATCTTTCGTCTTTTCTTTTGCTCCTCCAAAGGCCAGTAGATGATTTTTTTTATTTCTGTAAAGAGAACCAAATAAAGAGGGGGAAACAGAGGAAATTTGCAAATTACTCTGGAACAAATCCAGAAAACCTCCAGTGAGCGTGCAGCATGTATCTATAAAATCTCGCTGTAGTTCGTCGACACGTCGTATGGCGGCGCCACCGTGCACAGGCCGAAAAGATTTTACCATTGTTTATAAACATTTAATATAGTAAAATCGTTTCGGCGTAAAAAAAACTGTGTGAACACGACGCAAATGCTTCTTGGCGCTGCAGTCACTGGAAACGCATTATATATAAACATTTCAGAAGGGTTTTGTGAAATATTTGCATACGGTCTTCACTTAGGAGACACATGAAAAGGGGAAAACTGGTTTTGGTCATAACGAAATGTGAAAATAAGATTTCGCTGTAGATTTTATTATCGATTTCGTGTTGGTGTCCTTCTTCATTTTAAGCATGTGTGTTGTGCAAGGGGCTAGATTTTCTGTTGCCACTTACGCTGTGCCGTTTTCAAAGATAAATGGGTCACGATCATCAGTCTTTACTTCAAGTGAGGTAGGTCATGGGATAGGTGAAAAGAAATCTACAATTATCGTACTTACTTGATGAGTGTGAAAAAGAAAAAAGGTCTTAGGTGGATATATCTTCTTTGGTTGATACTTTTGGCTGGTCGGCCGCTTTTTTGTATTTGGCTTAAAATTAAGCTGAAGTCAGACCAAAAATCAATTGTTGGAAAATATTGCTTACGATTGGGTCTATAACTCTGAAACTTTATTTTCCAAGCATAAAAAATTAAGAATCATTTTCAATATTTTTTTATACCCCATCCCATAGGATAGGAGGTATATTAAGTTTGTCACATAGTTTGTAACACGGTGAAATAATAATGGTAGACCCACAAGACCTTAAGGGCATATGATCGAGACCGAATTCTGAATCGAATGAGCCATGTCCATCCGTCCGTCCGTCCGTCTGTATGTCACATGTTTTTAGGCCTTAAATTTTTAGCTAGGGTGCTGGAATTTCGTACGTCAGGTGCACGTTATGCAAAGCAGTAAAAGTGTAAAAATTTTTGAAATCCGCCCAAAGACACGCCCACAATCGGTCTAAATATGCAACTACATCCAGATTTTTCAAAATTGTAAGACGTTCTAAAAGGCTGAAATTTGACATTTAGCATCTCTTAGTGAATATAACACACAAAAAAGACAAATTTAATTGGTAAACCTCCTCTAGTGGGCGTGGCATCTATTTTAAGGGTAAATTTTCAAATGCAGTTTACTCAGTATTTTTGGCTCGGAATTGAAAAAAAAATTTGCTTAATATTTTATGTAGAAAACGTTTAGTTTCACATTTTGTTCATACAAGACTTTGAGCCCCGCCCACATTTGGAGGCAGAATTGAAGGAAAACTTAATATTTCACAGAAAAACTTAATTTCGACTGCCCTTGAGCCTAATTTAGGAAAGCATGAGATAAAAAATGTAGCAGGTTAGGTAAACAATACTTCCGTCCAGATTTCGTTCATATAAAGTTTTTAGCCACGCCCCCTTTTAGGGGTCGATTTTTCAAAAATATTGAATTTGAACCAAAAAATTGCATTTTTACGTACAATTAGGTGTAACTTGGAAATATCTGTCGAAATACCTTATAATTAATAGTTTGTAATTAGGGGCAAATTACAAAATCATCAAAATCATCAATCATCAAAAAATAATCATATAAAAATAATTATAAAATAATGCATAATCACAAAAAATAACTATGCCATCAGCATTTTACAACGTGGGATAGGATGGGGTATTCATCGGTCCGTTTTACGGACTGTAACTTCTGCGTACACACTGTAGCACTTACTCACTGGTGTTTTTTATTTTTGAAATTCATATTCACATATTTTTTCACGTTCTATATCTTAAAAATCTCACAATCATCTTACAATCATTAAGCATCCTACAGCTGCTCTTAAAGCCTACATATAAAATGAGTAACTCACAGCTCTGTGGCAGGAAGATTCGAGCAATGTTCTGTTCAGCACGGAGATTAATTGTGTCCTGTGGAAATAGTTACCTCGCAAGTTTCCTGACTGTAGATGGCCCTAAAATTGTAAAAAAAAATAAAAGTTCTTTTCCACATCAGCCTTGATGTAGAACATTTTTTTTTTTTATAATTTACTCCCGCTCAAGGGTTTGTGGCTACCCTTGTGATGAGTTAACACAGCGCGAGTGGAAAGCATAAGAGGAGACAGAGGAGATGTACTGGTGTACTTTGATTTTGAATTGCTGTGGACTGTAATGAGGAGGAAAGACCCCGCGTGGAAGACTATTCCACCTCCGTGTTGTTCTGCTAAAGAAGTACAATGCAGTACGACCAAAGCTTGGCTCAAGGGTGAATTCATGAGCATTAGTTCTAGCACGTGTGTTGCGGTTGAATTCTTTCGGAGGTGGGATACAGCTGGCGATTTCGCTAGAACAGTCCTTATAAAAGAAACGATAAAACAAAGTGAGACACGAAACATTACGACGGTGATCCAAGGAGTCAAGTGACCCCGCTATGTTAGGGTCCCCAATAAGTTTTATCGCTCTCTTCTGAATCCTATCGAGAAGGTGCAGAGAGGTCTTTGATGCACCTGCCCAAACGTGGGAGTTGTATTCCATTTTGGGGCGTATAAACGCTTGGTAAATTATTGCTAGATCTAATGGTGTGAAATATTTCTTGCACCGCTTCAAGAATCAAAGGCATTTCGTAGCACTCTTGGCAATGTCATATATGTGGTCACTCCAACGTAGGTTGTCGTTTACACACATACCGAGTACAGAAAGCTTGTTGGTTTCGGCGATGCAAGTGCCGTCCATGGATATTGGCTGATGTATCCTATTTTGTTTTGAAGACAGCATTAGGTTTTCGAGGCGTTAAATTCCATCCTGTTAACAAAACACCATCTTGATATGATGTCAATGTCGGAATTTAAAGAGGCAAACATAGGCAACCTTGCCGTTTCAATATCCGTGGGGCTCGGAAGTTTATTTTGGAACGAGTATGAATGACTAAGAGTACTGTCATCTGCAAATCGATCGGATTAGATGAAGCGGATAAAAGGTCATTAATGAATATTAAGAAAAGTGTTGGAGACAGAACAGACCCCTGGGGCACACCAGCATTAATTGAATGGATGTCAGATATGAAGCCGTCCAAGACCACTCTGATGGAGCGCTTAGAAAGGTAATTCCTAATCCAAACAATAAGTGTCGTATCGATTCCGTATGCACTGAGTTTTGATAGAAGGGCCTGATGCCAAACGTTATCAAATGCTTTTGAAATATCTAGTGCGATTGCCCTGCTTTCACCCAGCAAATGCAAAGAGCGATTCCACTTTTTGGTCTAGAACAATAAATGCGCTTTTTTTCGAGGTTTCCCCAGTAGGCATAGTCCTCGTTCCTTTTGTACTTTTCATGCTATAAGTGCAAAAGGAAATCGTTTTCTTGTCTCAGTTACATGCTATTTCATGCAAAAATGCGTTTGGGAAATGCAATTTAAAAAAACATGCAAACCAAAAGTCCAACATTAAATAAAGCGTTTGAAAATACTAATATAAGAACCTTAATTCTAGCAATAACAAAAAGCTTTTCAAAAAGTGTTTTTGGCTAGCTTTAATAAGGTGCAATACCTAGTATGTGATCTTATATAAAAAAACTCAGACAATATACCTAGACCTAATGTTAAGCTTAAGGAGCATTAGGAATAAACTCCTTGTATATCTAAAGTCATCACAACAAATTAAGACGAAGCCCCACCTAGAATGCGCAAACAAAATTTTATTAACAGAAAATAATTATTTACATTTTATTATTTAAAACTAATGTCTTATGACTAGTTATCCATTCTAGGCGCTGTGTCGTATATCCAATTTCAGGTGTTTTTTGTTTCATGTCCAGTGATTGTTTCCATTTGGTTGCTTATAATGCCCTCCTACAATTCCATAGCAAAATGCAAGATCTTTCGTCTTTTCTTTTGCTCCTCCAAAGGCCAGTAGATGATTTTTTTATTTCTGTGCAGCAATACGCAAAGAGAACCAAATAAAGAGGGGGAAACACAGAAAATTTGCAAATTACTCTGGAAAAAACCGAGAAAACTTCCAGTGAGCGTGCAGCATGTATCTAGAAAATCTCGCTGTAATTTGTCGACACGTCGTATGGCGGCGCTACCGTGCACAGGCCAAACGATTTTACTAAATATATTAAATGTTTATATACAATGGTGAGATTACTATTTAAATGTTTATATACAATGGTACTTTCCTTGTATTATACACTTTATAGTACTCTCAGTCGTGTCGTCGCATCAACTTCGTCGTTCGTAATGGATTAGCGTTTATTCTTTGGTATTCTTCATGCCCATTCTTTACTTTTCCCTTTTGTGCCTTATGGGCATAAGACACAAGCCTACATTTTCTTTTGCTTTAACTTTGCGTACCTATGCATGAGGGAGATATAAACCGGAGGCTTTTTTCTCTAAGAAGAATGATTTTTGTTCCTCAGCACATTTATTTGACCTCAATTTGAATCTGAGGTAGGTCGGGCACAGTTGACTAAAAATACTCCAGAATTTTTTTGCTGGTTGCTTAGGGTGGGTTTTATCTTTTGTATTACCTTTTTTTCAGCAGAGGCTTATGCATGTTGATGTTGATCCCTATGCTGATCGACATACATATCGCACTCATCATACAATAGTTACAAAATACTATTGTAACTCAAAATTCGGCTTTTTCCAGGAACGGCGAAAAATTGATTACTCATTGGATTTTAAAAAGCTGAATACCTACTACCTAAACCTACTTTATTAGGGTTCTTCAGAAATATAAAACAATAACCCATCTACCAGTCAGCCTAAATATTGCAGAAAATAATTAAACTTCCATTTTCAGCGGTCCGTCCAATTTTTACTGTCGAACACGAAATCAATTGAAATCCATTGAATTGGTAGGAATACCTATGTGTGTGTACATACTTACACAAGGAACTTATTTGCTCAGCTAAAATATGAAGCTGAAAAAGATGCACAAAATCCACTATAGTAATGATGCAATGATCATAATGCACAAAATCTGGTGCAAATATTACGGGTTTTTGACAAATACGTTTTGTCATTCAGGTAGATCTACCTACAAATTTTTTGTCATTGTACCTTTCTACCTATATCTAATCATCAAAAATAACCACAACTGCTTTCTTTTTGGCTATATCTATTATGTATGTATCTATCTACATACCTACCTATGTAGGTAGCACAAAGATTTCAATTTAGTTACTTCAATAATCCTACAAAAAACATCACACACAAATTTAATGAACATAGGTATCTGCATTTTTCAAGGAAAAAACAAAACGATCAATACGATCATGCCATAATGTTCGAACAAGAGTATTGATTGAAAAGATCGGTTCTGTTTGCGAGCATTCTAATATATTTGTGTGTCGATCTTCTCAGGAGCGAATTAATTCCTTTTGTACGAATCATTAGCGTGCAAGGTAAGTTCTTCGTGACATTTTTATTTACATATTACGTGCAAAATAAGGAAGGCTTTTTAGATGCTCTTCCAAATTGAGAGATGTTTCTTCAATGCTCTCTGATTTTGGAAAATAGTTTCTGGGTGATAAGAATTACTTACTTAAGGTGGCGCTACAGTCCGGGGTGGACCTGGGCCTCAGCCAACAAGCTTCGCCAGCCAGCACTGTCTCTAGTTAGCCGTCTCCAGTTTCGCACGCGAAGTTGGCTGAGGTCCCCTTCCACTTGCGTGCGCCACTTGAGTCTCGGTGCTCCTCTACCGCGCCGTCCATGCGGTGTGGATTCGAGGATTTTCCGGGCCGGGGCGTTGGTGTCCATCGCACAGTTCGATATTATACTCCTATATTATATTCATCCGCCATTGACAGGGTCCATGCTTCTGCACCGTAAAGCAAGACTGGGATGATGAGGGTCTTATACATGGACACTTTAGTTGCTTTTCTAAAGAAGGGGCAATTGCCTTCTTAGCCCAAAAAAAACAACGATTGGCAAGAGTTTGATTTCAGCGCTGGTGTCATTGTCTGAATATATAGCGGAAACTAGATAGACAAAGTCCCTAACTACCTCAAAGGTATAGCTGTCGATGGTGATGTTTTGTCCAAGACGTCGGTGTTGGGTGCCTTTTCTTGACAGCATATACTTGGTTTCTTGATGACTGTTTAATGAGACGAAGGAGAATAATTTTTGATATACACTGCGTGGTGTCCAACAAACAAAAAGCTTGATTCAAAATAAACCATTGAGAATGTTGAGCTTATTGGTGTTAATGTCATGGTGTGGGAACGTTATTCTGTCGTGGTGTCGGCCTTGAAGTGTGAATTGAAGGAAGAATGGGTCAGTTTCTTTGCAAAAATATTCTGTAAAAGGGAATGTTTTAATGAAGCGTTGGTTTAAGGAGGGAAAAATGCGAGTTCTGACTTGGCCAGCTCAAAAACTATTTCTGAAAAAAACAGTTTTTGCCTAAAAACGCCCCATAATTGTGGGCGGAGCTCAAGACTTTGTATGATGGTGATGACCAAACTTTGCAAATGGTAATATCTTTAATATTTGTTTTCGATTGTGAGTCAACTTTCCGAGAAATCGGGTTTTCAAAGATCTAACATGTTAAAAGTGGGCATGGTCGATATTGTGGGCGGCCCAATTTTTGGCTTGTTAAAGGTATGGGCCAATATTGCTCAATACCAAAATTTGAGCTCCTACGCCATGTCTAACTTGATTGGTCAAGGCATTTTGAAAGAAAATGTGATCCAAATCTGCCCAAAGGTGTTATATAAGATTAAGATCAGGTGACTGCGGAGGAGTTTGAAGCTGGTTTGGCACATTGTGCAACAGCCACTTACGAGTATTGAGAGCAGTGTGCTTCGGATAATTGTCTTGCTGAAACACATAAATCTGTACACAAGCAGTGGGTTAAGTGTGCCCAAGTTTTTTCCCTACATCTTGCTTGATTAATATCAAATGTTTTATAATTTTTTGTTATACCCGACCCAGGGTATATTAAGTTTGATGTATAGTTTGTAACGCAGTGAAATAATCACCGTAGAACCCAAAGACCTTTTAGAGATACGAATGGGACCGACAGGAGCATCGATTAAGCCGGGGCGGCTGGACGACGCACCTTTTCGAAGTTTGCATTACTTATAAAATGTCAAAATATAACCATGTCTTCAGCATTTTACAATGTGGGATAGGATGCGGTATTCAACGGTCCGTTTTACGGACTGTAACTTCTGCGTACATACTGTAACACTTACTCACTGGTTATAAGTAAAGTTAACATGCGTTGACTAAGTATCGTTAAGGACGACTCGCCAGCTCCTCGTCCATTCGCATATTTTGTCTAAAGCGCGCTGAAGTTTTTCTGTTGATGATTCCACTGTCAAATCAATAGCGAGAATAGCAGTGTCGTCAGCGAACGTAGCTAAAATTGTTCCCTCATCGTGCGGTATGTCTTTGGTACAAGCAAAAATAATATTGAGCCGAGAACGCTTCCTTGCGGGACACCGGCATTTATCTCTTTGAATTGGAAGTACTTATTTTCATAGCTTATGCGAAAGATTCTGTTTTCAAGGTAAGACTCTAAGATTTTATAGAGACTTGTACTTCAGACCTTCGTGCCATACCTTGTCGAAGGCTTGCGATACGTCGAGAAAAGCGCTAGTACATATCTTTTCGCTTCCAGAGCTTTTTCGATTTCGTTTGTTATTCGATAGACCTGGTGGATTGTTGAATGGTTTTTCCTAAATCCGAATTAGTGATCCGGAATCACTCGTCTTTCTTCAATTATTGGTTACAACCTTTTAAGCAGCAGTTTCTCGAATACCTTAGATATTATCGGCAGTAGCGAAATAGGTCTGTATGATTTTTTGTCATTCGGACATTTTCCTTGTTTATAGATATAGAGTAGCTTGACCGAAAATTTAAACAAATGGGTGTAAAAACAGTAAAGTCCTTTAGCCAATATGAGGCTTATATTCTGCATTCTGTACAATTGCTTAGCTGGCTGCGCTAAAACACAATCACAGATACCTGTCAGGTTTCGTAAGAGATGAAAATTTTTTGTAAAACATACTAATTTTTTCTGTTGTCATTTGCTACAAACATAAACGGCAACCGCCAAACAACAATTGACCTCTATACCAAACAGGTGCCTGCATATTTGTGCATCATTAGAAATCCTAATTTCATCACACATTTCGAGAAAATCCTTATGCGCACACTTACCACAAACTAAACGTAAAAATATGAAAATAACAAACAAAACACGCATTTACTGTCGAACACGTCTTGTAGCTATCTAATGAGTCAATTCACCCCCAATGAGAAGAAAATAGGTGTTCAGAGATTATTCATGAACTGTGTCAATGGCTCGGGTATGACCCATACCAGTACAACTCATACCAGGACCGCTCATACCCGACATCTCGAACCAGTCACAACCCGTACCCGAACAGCTCAGACCGAACACATTTCGCACCGCGACGTTTCAGACCCGGACAACTCGTACCTTAGGCCACCCCCCCCATCCCACATGAGTGAGACTTTTGGCAAAGCACAGGAGGCCGGCCTGAGTTGCAAACTCAAATGAAAAACTGAAATTGGATGTGATTGGATGGTTGAAACAAAGATAGCAAGTTGAATTGAATGCAGTAGCGTTGCTACAATGGCGCAAAATGAACGTTGAACCGACCCCCTAAGATAAAAGGGCTCCTGGTCCCTTCAAGTATTTACGTTATGAATCTACATTACATACTACATACACATATATTATCTATCAAACTGGCTTGCAATGCCTTGTGGTAATTTCATAACAAAGCAGTATTATCCCTTTTTGCAGTAACGTTGACTACTTATTATATTGACCACTTATAAATATTACCCATTGCCTAAAGACTAATATAGGAAAATTATAAATTAAATTTATAAAAGCATTGCATTTTGACAAGGAGTTTTCCCAGTTTTATGCCTTATTAGGATGTATGTTTCTAAAACTATAAGGTTGGTGATAGAACTAAGCCACATGCCCGTTTATAGATCTGTGCATTATATGCATAGCAAAAAAGAAAACAAACAACATTTTAGCACTTAATGGATAAAGCAGGTAAAGGAATGTAACGGAACATTGGTACACTCGTCCAACGTTCTATTGCAGATGTAACCGAACTGTGATGAACGCACTTTTGTAGTAAAACTCACGTTGTTTATCTTCATAATTTCATAGTAACTTTGACCTCGGAGCTCTTTCGCAATAAGTGTGTGCACCATTTGCAAGGAGGCCCTGTTAATTTCTTGCCTTGGCGCCTTGCCGCATAGCTACCCCACGGACCAATTGAGTATTTTTGCAATAGCCTCGACCGGCTCGACCCTAAGCACAACATGGTATGCCGATGCCAGCTCGCTAGGTGAAAAATATATTTATAGCAAGCATCCAGCACCAGCTCACGACAGCGTACGAGGAATGCGACACGCAACTGCACAAGTCAAACACAAAAGAGGCACAACCCTTTTGTTCAAAAATAATAATATTCCCTATCGTTTAAGATGCACGATGGGCCACTGCCACGGACACAGCTAACATGTTATATTCACACGCGATACACACGCAGCTGAGGCCGGCCCGAAAGGATCATACCGTAATACAAGTTGTACTGTTGAGTGAAATGTAATAAGATTCCTATCTTATTGTAGCTGTGCGCGATCGTTTTCGTGATCCTGCCAGTCCGCTTTAAGCGTTGAACTCACTATAAAAAAGCACCCTTCAAGTAAGAGGCATAGGGAACTCACTATAAAAAAGCACCCTTCAAGTGAGAAGCATAGGGAACTCACTATAAAAAAGCACACTAAAAAGTGAGAGGCATAGGGAACTCACTATAAAAAAGCACCTTAAGATAAGATAATGTTTCAGTTGTAAGATTATAATATCAAATCTCTGTATTGTATACTGCAGAAAATACTGCAGAAAATTTTCGTGCTGCTCTGTTTGACCAAATAGAGCAAAAAATGTATCAGCCAATTGCTCGTAACGAGGCAGCACATCAGCAGGTTCACAAAAGCAAAGGACGATAAATTTTTTGATGCTTGTATGGTATTCACCATCAACACCGAATCGGGTTGTCATGCCCAGCTCCTGCACCTTTCTCCGCACTGCCTGCGTGAAATGAAAGAAACAGCCATGAATCCGCGTATTTGGGCAGCTTAACCGAATAGCGTTTTCTTCGGCTTTCTCAAAGTCAATTACAAATGAGTCAGGTTTGTAATTGTTGACCCCAGGAGAATTAAAACTAGCTCAAGAGCCTGAGTGTAGGTCTCCTGCGTCTTATTTGGCAACAGACAATAAACGAAAGGTAGAACCTTGTTGTGAAAAATCCCATGGATGACCCATAGCTGATAAAACATTTCAGGGCACACCTTAAATGTTCCATCTGCTAGCCATTTTTGGCACTGGGCCAACCGCACACAATCAGAATGAGCTGCTAGAATTATGATACGGTTGGTAGCGTTCGAGCCTGTGTCAGCCAACAAAAAAGTTTCTGACAGTGCTGTTCGGGTTTTTAATAATGCCTCTGGAAGAACTATTTCGGATCGGTTATGCGGTATCGGCAGACTCTGATTTTGTTGCACGCGAGTCCTGCTGACACACTTTTCCATTGATATGAGCTTCGGGCATTGAACAATCGCCCCTGCTGAGACGCCGTCAAGAGCATTATTTTTAATGGCTCTCGGGGGTTCGGTACTCCTACCAGCCACTGTGTTCTTGGGCCTCAAGCACATTTTGCTCAACCGAAACTGCTCTGCCACGACAGCCAAGTGAATCATTTTTTTCGCACTTCCAGTTTGTTTGTAACCCCGTTGCTCGATGCTTCAAATATATGAAGCCATTAAAGTGGAGCTTCAGAACACCACGCTGTGACGGTACAAAAGTTGCCATTTTAATTGTGAGGGATTTTGTTTTTACTTTGAACGTTACTTCAAAATCAACTTTCTCTCTCCAAGTTCAGATGCAAAGTGAGTAGAATAAGAAAAATAAGAATTAAATTAAAATTTCCGTATTTTTGGCGGACATATTTATATTGCGGTTTGTCCTTTAAAACCTTAAATTTTGAGATAGAAACTTGAAACTTTATATCTGGGCTTTCTAGACGTCACAAAAGTATACCTATGTGTAAAAAAAATTTAAATCCATCCACTGACGCGCCTACTTTACTTATTAACATGAAAAATCAAAACCGCTTCTTAAAATGCTATTTACCTAGAGTAAACCTATATTTGCTTAAAAACGCAGAAAAAGCTTACATAGCCAGCATCAATTTTAGCAAAACAAAATATAGCCACACCAACTTTTGGGGGCCAGAAAAAACAGGTAGAAAGGTAGGTGCATTCTTAGAAACATAAATAAGCCTAAGTAAGTAGGTACGTACCTAGCTAAGTAATTTGAAATCTGAAAAAAGCGCAAACATTCAGAAATAAATTTCCCCACTCTTATACTTTACTACAAGGACAGCTTTCAAAAAAAAAAATTCAAACACATTTTCTTTTGACCATGTAAAATATTAAGTAGATTTGGAGATTTTATCTTACAGTCTTCTTTTAGTTTAAACGCTTTTACCTAGCCTACCTAACTCAAGCCGCAATGCCATGAATAAAATTTCCTTATACGTTTCTTTCATATTTAAACGGAAATATGCTCCCATATTATACCTACCTAGCCTTTGTAAGGCCTAGCTTAGCTACATTTTATTAAGTATTTTGGTACAGTGGACTCTCTCATAAGCGGACACTGACGGTACCAAGAAATTTGTCCGCTTATGAGGGATGTCCGTTTATAAGAAAAAACCAGTCATTGCAAGAGTAGGTATGTATTAGGTTCGGTCCGTCTGCAACGAACTGTGGTAGATACATATACTTACCCTATTCCTATTCTCCTTTCCATTCCTATCATGAGGCTATATAACCAAATTACGCAAGAAGATTTGTCCCGTTTTAAACTAAAAATTCTGCAGACACTTACAAAAGAATCTATTTAAAAATTCAACGTGATTTTTTAACGACATAAACACGTGAGCGCCGCATATCACTCCATACCTACAATACGTTTTTTTTTTAAATATTGCTGGTGGGTAAAAAGCAACAACGTACTGGCATACTCCCCTCCTTGACTTATTTTGTTTTTCCTTTGAAAAGCACATTGAAAGAGAAAAGATAAAAAAGCGAACATTCATACACTCACATACAGCTTACATCCACGGGGCACGGACCACGGACGACGCGACAGCACCGCCACAGCCTGCTATGTTTACGAGTAGGTAGATACGAGATGACATACCGCTATTTTTCCTGGGTAACACCAATAACTTCACGAATCTTTTTTTGTTTCTCGGAAGGGCCCATGTATGTAACCCAAAATGTAACAAAGTGTGTCTGATACGTTCTTTGTCCGTTTAAGAGAGAGTGAAACTCTATCGTGGTTAAGAAAATTTGTGTCCGCGTCCGGTTATAAGAGAGTCCATTTTTGAGGATGTGATTGGCATGAAAAATCAGGCTCATAATTCCGTTCTTAAAAATTTGTCCGGTTATGAGGGGTGTCCGCTTATAAGGGGTGTCCGTTAGAAGAGAGTTCACTGTATACTAAATTCCTGTAAAAATAATTTGCCAGCAAATCGTACGCAAAGAGAAATCATATTTTTTTAATTCGCCAGCAATGAAAGCAAAGTGGGCGGACCTTCATTAAGCGGGGAGACACACAACCTTTCTATATTCAACGCTTAAAGCGGACTGGCAGGATCACGAAAACGATCGCACACAGCTACCTCCTATCTTATTACATTTCACTCAACAGTACAACTTGTATTTCGGTATGATCCTTTCAGGCCGGCCTCAGCTGTGTGTGTATCGCGTGTGAATATAATAGCTGGGACACAATGAGTATCTGTGTCTGTGGCTGTGTCTCGCAGTTCAGCTTACGGGAACACGTATATAGCGACACAATGCGTATCTCGCTGTGTCTCTGATTTTAGGTGAAAAATGAGGCGAGACACAGCGACAGACACAGACACACATTGTGCCCGGCTTGTAACATGTTACCTGTGTCCGTGGCAGTGGCCCATCGTGCATCTTAAACGATAGGGAATATTATTATTTTTGAACAAAAGGGTTGTGCCTCTTTTGTGTTTGACTTGTGCAGTTGCGTGTCGCATTCCTCGTACGCTGTCGTGAGCTGGTGCTGGATGCTTGCTATAAATATATTTTTCACCTAGCGAGCTGGCATCGGCATACCATGTTGTGCTTAGGGTCGAGCCGGTCGAGGCTATTGCAAAAATACTCAATTGGTCCGTGGGGTAGCTATGCGGCAAGGCGCCAAGGCAAGAAATTAACAGGGCCTCCTTGCAAATGGTGCAAACACTTATTGCGAAAGAGCTCCGAGGTCAAAGTTACTATGACATTAGGGTAAGTGTACTAGTATCCAGACACTTAACACTTTTCTGATCTTTTAACTCAATTCATTTTCGTATAATGAAAGATACCGCCAGGAGTTTTAGTGTTTCTAAAATCGTAGATATTTTTTAGTAGTGCAGCATTCATACAATAGTCTAATTTTGTGTTAATATATTTAAAAAAAGCAAAATTCAAAAAAGTTCGATTTCGCATTAGTATCCGGACGGCAAATTTAGTTTCCGGACACTTTTTTTTCAGTATCCGGACACGTAAATTTTGCATGGAGACTTATGTCCCTTTTCATTTTAAATAAATAAAACAGTTATTTAAAAATATATATATTTTTGTTTAATTTTATTCAATTGAAATAGGCACAAAGGTATTTATAATACCGACAGAATTCACAGCGAGAAATAAATTGGTAGGTACATAATTAATACATGTTAACTACTAAAGGTCTATAAAAGCAAAATAGAAAAATTCATGAAAAAGAACAACAGCTCTTAATGGATTAAATTAACAAAAATCATCTAGTTCATATTCAGTTGTTTATAATAGGAATACAAAAATTTACAAAACAAAAATACATAATTCAGCTCTAAATTATAAAAAAATATCGAAAAAACTAATTTTTTTTTCTTTATTTTCGGTGTCCGGATACTAAAACTTAAATTGAAGAATATTTCAGTTTCCGGACAGACTGTCGTTATCTGTAGGCGAATTTTGAGCTTTCATGGAGTTTGTCGGTGAATTATGTTTATTAGTAGTGGAAGAGGCTTCTTGGGTATCCTTTTCTAAAGTTCCATCGCTATTAAAGACATAAACCCTACGCTCAAATTTCCCAATCCTCCTGGGATCTCTCCAAGTTCAGCATCCACTGTTATATCCAGTGGTGTATCTGTCGTTGCTTTTGACGCTTCGGTTTGAATTACTTTTAAGACAATCTCAAAATCTATTCCAGTATCTTTTAATTGTCCAGATAACATCTGTATAACCTCTAAAGCTATCTTAAATCTGAATGATTAACTGGGTTGTTCTTGATCGGATGGTTCAGGAGCTCGAGCTATTAGCAGATTCTCAGCATTGTTTTTAACACATTTTGTGAAGTCCACAGCATTCGGATTTAGTGGATATAATCCACATTTCCTGAACCCATTTTGTATGGTTGCCACCATATCCTTGTTTTTTAGTATTGCATCATTTAAAAGCGGGCAAAAATTCCTTTTTGTAAGCGTGTGCCCTAAGTTTTTCAAGTTCCAGTCACGTACTGTTGATTTCCAGTCGGATTTTAAGGGCTTAAACACACTTACGTCGGCCGGCTGCATTATATTTGTAGTATTTGGTGGCAACGCATACAAGATTATTTCGTTGTTGCTGCAAAATTCGCTTAACTCTAAAGTAAGATGAGACTTGACCCATCCACAAATAATATTACCGGCCGTTCCACATTATCAGCCAGTAAGCGCTTATGGACAAAGTTGGCGACGTATTCAAAAAATGTCTCGCTTCGCATCCATCCGCTTTCACTTCTACCCAAAAACCAACCCTCCGGCATACTGTCAACAATGTCTTTCGGCGGACGTAGGTATGGAAACACCACCATTGGTTCAAAAAGTTCTCCATCTGCTGAAAAAACAATGAGTACCGTTAGCGTTTCTTTTTCACTTCCAGCAGCGATTGTATAAATGTTTTTGTAGCCTCTTGGAGCTATAACTTTTCCAGTTTTCGGGCAAAGGCAAAAGCTACTTTCGTCACCGTTCAATATTCTAGCCGGGTTATTCATAAGGTGTTCCTGACCAATGCTTTTCAAATATTCATCTAAATCCCTGAACCATTTCAAAATGCACCCTTGCTAATACTTTCCGCTTCTCTCATAACCAAAAAAGGATGGCGTTTAATAAATGCTCGCATCCATGTTCTGCCAGGTCGGTCATTTTTGAAAGGTGTTTTTCTCTTTGAATCCTTTATAATTTTTTGTACCGTATTTAGAAGATCATCCATTTTCAGTGGAAAGCCACATTTGCACAGATCGGTACACCACTGGGCAATCTGTTTTTCTTCTTCAACTGTTAAATAAGGATCTGGACCCATTTTCGTTGCCTTTTCGCCGATCATCCTTTTGCCTTTTAAACGGTCGTGTAACGTTGAGCGACATAAGCCGTATTTTGCAGCTGCCTTTCGAATGCTAGTTTTATTCTGTCTAATATCTTCTAAGGCCTTAGCAATTTTATCTGCATCCATTCTTTAAAGAATAATAAAAAGAAGACAGGTAAGACGTAAGAGTCAACAAACTGCGGGTTAAAATCCGCTTAAGCCAATAGTTGGATACCACATCCAATTTGGTAGGTAGGTATTTATCAAAACCTAAATCGAAGCAAAAAATACGTTCACGTGTTTTAAAATGTGACCTTTTCGACTTTTGGCTAATTTTTGTTAGCTTAAATTCAGTTACAATGTGAACAAGGAAAGTTTACTAGGTAGGTCTAAAATATACCTTCTTATTGAGGTTTAGCTACCTTATAAGTAGGTTAGGTACCTACCTACGTCAATTTAGATTTGTTATGCTTATAACCAAAGTGAAAAATTTATAAAAAAAATGTTACTTGCCCTGCTTCTGGACCTAGAATAATGTAGTTTTAACCATCTAGCTCGAAATATAAGGCCTTAAAACTAAACCAAACTATAAGTCAACCGTAGTATACCCTTTATCCTATGGATGTGGTATACAAATTGCTCGTGAAATACATACAAAATGACGTCGTGTGGATACTAAACCTTATATTTCAGTATCCGGACAGACGTGTTCTTGCCTACAAAACCCTGTCCGGATACTGAAAATTTGTAAGAAAATTGCAATGCTCTATCTTTACATCATAGAGAATATACGTTGCTATTATTTTGGCGCTTCAAAAGGAGAAAATTAAATTTTGCTCTTATTTTCAGTCTCCGGACAGTCTGTCCGGAAACTGAAAATGTTCTTCAATTTAAGTTTTAGTATCCGGACACCGAAAATAAAGACAAAAAATTTAGTTTTTTCGATATTTTTTTTTAAATTATTGAAGTTAAGTGTTTTGATATGTAAAGTAAATATTTCACATTAGAATAGGTTAAAAAATGCTTCGTGAATTACTTACTCTCTTCAAATGCCCGCACTACTTTTTTGCCCACAAAACTGAAACACAACCGACTTCTAGACAGCGAACACTCAACTGACGCGTAACTCTTCCACTTTACAGTTGTTTTTTGTAAAACTTTGTGTGTATTCGTATGACATGTGAGAGATTGCATTTTTGTTCAAGTTTTATCTTGTTTATGTGCGATTTGCTTATTTATCTCAAATAAACGACGAAGTGTCCGGACACTAGCGCTGTCCGGATACTGGTACACTTACCCTATGAAGATAACTAACGTGAGTTTTACTACAAAAGTGCGTTCATCACAGTTCGGTTACATCTGCAATAGAACGTTGGACGAGTGTACCAATGTTCCGTTACATTCCTTTACCTGCCTTATCCATTAAGTGCTAAAATGTTGTTTGTTTTCTTTTTTATTATGCATATAATCTATAAAATGCAGTGCTTTTATTAATTTAATTTATAATTTTCCTTTATTAGTCTTTAGGCAATGGGTAATATTTATATGTAGTCAATATAATAAGTAGTCAACGTAACTGCAAAAAGGGATAATAATGCTTTGTTATGAAATTACCACAAGGCATTGCAAGCCAGTTTGATAGATAATATATATGTATGTAGTATGTAATGTAGATTCATAACGTCAATACTTAAAGGGACCAGGAGCCCTTTTATCTTAGGGCCTCGGTTCACCGTTCATTTTGCGCCATTGTAGCTACGCTATTGCATTCAATTCAACTTGCTATCTTTGTTCCAACCATCCAATCACATCCAATTTCAGTTTTTCATTTGAGTTGCAAACACAGGCCGGCCTCCTGTGCTTTGCCAAAAGTCTCACTCATGTGGGATGGGGGGGTGTGGCCTAAGGTACGAGTTGTCCGGGTCTGAAACGTCGCGGTGCGAAATGTGTTCGGTCTGAGCTGTTCGGGTACGGGCTGTGACTGGTTCGAGTTGTCGGGTATGAGCGGTCGTGGTATGATCTGTTCTGGTATGACTGGAGCCGACACCTGTGTCAATATATCTGTCTACCACCATACATAATAAAAAGTGTACGCTTGAAATGTTAAAATTCCACACCAAATATCATGGAACGCCTATAATTTTTCCTATGTGTCGATCAGCACAGTGATCAACATCAACATAAACTTCTGCTGAAAAATATGTAGGATACAAGACCCACCCCAATCAACCAGCAAAAAAAAAATCTGGAGTATTTTTCATCTACAGTGCCCGACCTACCGCACATTAAAATTTAGGTCACATTAATGTGCAAAGAAACCAAAATTATTCCTCTTACACATCTTCCTCAATACAAACATCAAAATCTCATCAAGCATACGAGAGTTTGTTTTACGCAGCATATATACACATCAAGCTTTAGTCTTCAAGCATTCATATAATTATACCCGACCCAGGGTATATTAAGTTTGATGTATAGTTTGTAATGCAGTGAAATTATCACCGTTGACCCCTAAGACCTTTTAGAGATATGAATGGGACCGACAGGAGAATCGATTAAGCCATGTCCGTCCGTCTGTCCGTCCGTCCGTATGTAAACAACTTTTAGGCCTTAAATTTTAAGGCAGAGAGCTAAAATTTTGTGGGTTGGTTGGAAGTCCAGTCCTTCAGATCAAGTTTGAAAATAAGCTGAGTCCGCCCACAGACACGCCCACTACAGGCCTGTATGTGCGACCATCTCTAATTTAAAAAAATACATTTTACAAATTTTAGCTATGTTACAATGGCGCTAGCGCATCCATTTTTGGTACGTAACATTGCCTTATAATTGTCCTTGAGGTAGCTGAAAAATTTTAGCTTTTTTATTTGCCACGCCCGCTTTTTAATTTTAGCTAAAATGACTGTTTTTCAATAAATATATATGAAATTTGACAAAAAATTGTACGACAAAAGCTCTAGATATTAGCATTTTCTAACTTTTATGTATATATTGTATGTGCCTCCGCCCACTTTTGTGGGCGTGGCGTTAAAAAAAGTGATTTTTTTAGTTAAAAAGGCGGAGTTTAAGGCCGAAATGTATGCAACCACCTAGTATAAAGCATTCAACAGTTATATTTTTATATCGCGCCCACTTTTTGGAGGCGTGGCAGTTTTCTTTTTGGTATGGTCGGGTATTTTGCAATCCGTCGTAGATGGATTGAAGCTTTTGCATACCCACTGTTGCACTTTCCCACTTGTTTTTATTTTTTTCTCAATTTTTGTACAAATAAACCCCGCTCCGTTCATTAAATGTCCTCCAAACTGAATGAATGCTTGATCAAGCAGTCAATCACGAATATACACTTATCAAGCATAGACACTTGATTGAAGAAAAATCAAAACATTTTGATTTCGCTTCAAGCATGCACACAACGTATACGTGTTTCGTTTTTACACATGCACTCTCGCATGCTTGATGAGATTTTGGTGTGTGTATATGCCGATGTACACAAAGCCCATGCCTTGCGGCCATGTCCATACGGCACAAAAAGAAAAAGCAAAGAGTGCTCGAAGAATACCAAAGAAATAACGCCAATAGAAAATTTTTGCTCTTTCACATATGTAGGCATCACTTGCACAACAGACTGTAGTTTATTTTAGTTTGACACAGCTTAAGTAAATAGAAACCGAAACCACTCGCTTTCTCTGATCATATGATCCTGCCGCAATGAAGTAATGTTGTACATTTATCCCGTATCGTTCAGGTCTTTAAATACAGCTCTCGAGAGATGTTAAGGCGCTTTTTGTGTAATAAACTGTCAATGTGAAAAGATCAGAACCAAGTTTTTTTAATGTGAATAACGCTATCCTACAAATTTCAGAAGTGGGATCTGATCTGAATTTCTAAGTACTTTTTGCAAAAACTTTAAGTTGTCGAGTGTTAAATAAAAATAGAGTGGCGCAACAACTCGAGAAGAACCAGGGCCAACTTCTCAACAATGTATGGTGGTGTGTTAATATCTTTACATACAAGGGGACCCACAATTTTTTGCCGAATCCGAACGGCACTTTGAGAAGTTTTTCAAGACAAATGATACTCTCGGAGGCCTTGTCAGACCCTCGCGGAGGTGGGGACCGTGAAAAAGAACAAGTCTTTTTTTTTCAGGTTACGATGGCAGGATTCGAACCCAGACCTCCGGCGTAGTAAGCACACACACTCCGGCGTAGTAGGCACCCCACGTTGTCGAGTGTCGAGTGTTTAGTCAAGGTTATTCGTAGAAATGTCAGAAAATTTTAACCAGTTTCTTAATAAAGCTACTGTTGCTGTCCTTAAAGACATTTTGCGATCTCTTGAATTAAGAACTGATGGGACAAGAGCGGTGTTAAAACTTCGGGTGGAGGAAGCAGTTGCAAGCTGCTCACAGGAGAATCGTCAAAAGCTTTTGCAAGATTTCACGCCCGCAGAAACGCTAAATGTTTCCGAGCCCACCGATGACGACGAGTCCGAACAAGAGCAGGACGAGCAACCAGCACAGATCAACAACATCGATGAGGAGCTTAACAATCTTCGAGAAATGTGCAAAAAGAGGGAAGAGATTATTTTGCTGAAGCGAAGACTGAACGAGCTGTGCATGGAAGTAACTCAGGAAAATCCCAGTTCAAGGCCACGTATTTCACATAACCTCAAGGACATGGAGAACGTATTGTACCCATTCACCGGAGATGACAACTTCCCTATTGATCGTTGGGTAGAGCAGTTTGAGGAGTACGCTGAAACTCTTCATTTAGATGATCGAACCAAATTAATTTATGGGAAGCGGCTCCTTGATGGTACTGCAAGGCTCTTCGTGAGGTCTTTGAAAACTCGAAGCTGGATTGAGCTACGTGATGCACTCGTGGGTGAGTTCAAGCGAATTGTTACTAAAGCAGATATTTTCAGTGAGCTAAGTGCAAGGAAAAAACGACGAGAAGAAACTGTACAGCAATACGTATTGTCGATGCAAGAGATAGCATCGCATAACCCTATCGAGGAAGAGGATTTGATCCAGTTCGTCATCAAGGGCATACCCGATTCCGAGATCAATAAAAGTCTACTGTACCACGCCAACAGCATAGAACAGCTAAAGAACGCCCTGAGGAAGTATGAAAAGTTCAAAAACAATAGTCGTGACAATTTACAATCGAGGCCCAGCACATCGCAGTCGCAAGCTCACAGCGGTCAAAACAGGCATAAGAATGTTCACTTTAGGAAAACTGAACAAACTACTCATGCAGCTTCCAGTGGTTCGTACCCGAAGAGAGAAGTCACGTGCTTTAAGTGTGGTGCTCGTGGACACATCGCAAAGAATTGTTCCAGCAGCAAACCTGTCTTGACTCTCGAGCCCAACAACATCAACAATAACATAGGCAGCAACAAAAACGTTTCTTCAGAGAAAACCGACGATGGAAATCATGAACGAAGCCCCATCAAGCCACAGTGCATTGCGGATTATAATGATTTTGAGAAGGAAATTCGTTATCAATTCAGAAATGGTAAATCCGAATGTGCCTGTACTCTGACGTCACTTCTGGATTCTGGAAGTCCGATTAGCTTCGTACAAGAGAAGTTCTTGCCGCAGTCGATGATTTCACCTTTGGGTACTTACAGTCACTCGTATTGTGGAGTTAACAACAGCCCTCTTCAAGTGTTGGGAAGGGTTAAATCTTTTATATTTTTTGATAATTCAGAAACTAACTTAAGCTTATTTGTAGTGAAAAACAATTCCATGAGTTATCCGATTGTTCTTGGGAGAAATTTCATCGACAAAATTGGTATGTTGTTACTGAGAGCAGACAACAACGCTGAAAGTCAACAAAATGCAGTTGCGCCAAATTCGTCGAGCAGTGACAATTGTAATCGTTTTTCAAGTGTATCATTGTCGTCATCACGAAGTAGTCCAGAAACGTATGTTTGCATGAATAATTCGTCTGTATCATCTTCAAGTCAGTGTCGTCGTCCGCATGTAAGTACGTGTAATGACGAATTTGATTTTATTGAACAAATTTTAAATTTTGACGTGAGTGGTGAAAAGTCAGCGTTAGATCTAAATATCAATCCAGAAATACCTTATTATACAGGGTGTTTCCAAATTCGATGCAAATTTTTTGACACAAGATTCTTGGGTATATTTGAAGAAAAAAATTGTTCTACAGTATGGGCCTATCTCAAATTTTGATACCACTTATTGGGAATTTAAGAAAACACCTACTTTGAGGTACCTTGACCCATACTAACACAAATATCTCCGCTAACACTTACAACAGGTACTTCATTTAGGACTTAAATTTTAGAAAACTTGTATCCATACCACCATACACCTGTGCAGGAACTGCTTCAGAGTGATTTGGAGCCGAGACTTGAGTTTTGCAACTGGTTGTTAGAGCGGAACTTGGATGACAACGGTTTTATAAGCAGAATCCTATGGACGGACGAATCTCAATTTACTAGAGATGGGATTACAAATTTTCACAATCTACACACATGGGCGGCGGAAAACCCACACACAAGGAGAGAGTCATCATTTCAACACAGATTTAGCGTCAATTTGTGGGCAGGTGTTAGTGGAAACAACTTAATCGGTCCCTTCAATTTGCCTCTAACACTGATTGTAAACTAACATTTGATTGTAAAGTTAACTTAATGAAATAAAAAAAAAAAACATAAACCAAACACAAGCATTTTTATTCAGAATAATAGGAATTGAACACTATGAATCGAGTTTTTCATAATTTTACCTGCTATGGAATTTCCCAAGTATCATAAAATCTGTGGGTTTTTCGGGTAAGTAGTTTTAGCAATTTTTATTAAGTATTGTTAGGTGCACTAGAAAAAAAAAATTGCCGATATGTTTATTACGCATTTTTCGCAGAAATGTGTCTTGAAAGTAAAAAAAATGTCATGGGCAGGGAAAAAGGATCCGACTTAAAAGCAAATATCTCGAAAGTTAAAAAGGTCATCAATTTTATTTTAATGCACTTAAAAGGAGTACTATTTCTTCTAAAATTTAAGTCCTAAATGAAGTACCTGTTGTAAGTGTTAGCGGAGATATTTGTGTTAGTATGGGTCAAGGTACCTCAAAGTAGGTGTTTTCTTAAATTCCCAATAAGTGGTATCAAAATTTGAGATAGGCCCATACTGTAGAACAATTTTTTTCTTCAAATATACCCAAGAATCTTGTGTCAAAAAATTTGCATCGAATTTGGAAACACCCTGTATACAGAAAATGCTGAAAGAAATAGTGAGGCCAGTTTTTTTTTGGAAAATGAAGACAAAGTAAACTCTGTGGAGGATGAATTTAAAATGAAAATTGTTTTAACTGAAGATGTTCCTTTTCATTGTGCACCAAGATGATTACCCTATTCCCATAAACTGGAATTAGAAAAGATTCTTAACGATTTGCAAAGCAAAGGAATTATAAGGGAGTCAAGTTCGCAATATGCGTCACCGATTGTTCTGGTGGAAAAAAAAATAAAGAGTTAAGGCTTTGCGTAGATTTTAGGGAACTAAATAAAATTACTATTCGCGATAACCACCCACTACCTTTAATTGAGGACAATATTGATCGGCTTAAAAATAAGAAATTCTACACAACTTTAGATTTGAAAAATGGCTTTTACCATGTGCCGCTTGAGGAGGAATCAATAAAATATACCTCATTAGTAACCCCGCTTGGTCAATTCGAATTTACCAAAATGCCTTTTGGGCTAAAGAACGCCCCGTCTGTCTTCGAGCGATACATAAAGCATTTGTTTGGTAAATTGATAGTGCAAGCGAAGATTTTAACTTACTTAGATGATTTCCTAATCGCGACAGAGACAATTGAAGAGCATATAGAAATTTTAAGGCAAGTCATGGAAATAGTCATTAACAAAGGTTTGAAGCTTAGACTAGATAAATGTGCATTTTTGCAAAGTAAGGTAACATATCTAGGATATCACATAACCGAAGCTGGTATTAGTCCGAATGATGCTAATCTCAAAGCAATTCGAGATTTTCCATTACCTACATCAACTAAAGTCGTCCACAGTTTTTTAGGACTTTGTTCCTATTTTAGGAAATTTATGCCTCAATTTGCGAATATAGCTAAACCTCTTTGTGATTTGTTGAAGAAAGACTCCACTTTTATGTTTGGTCCAAAGGAAATAGCAGTCTTTAATTTGATGAAGAATAAACTGATTTCAGCTCCGGTGCTATCAATTTACAGCCCTCATAACCCTACAGAATTACACTGCGATGCCAGTTCGCATGGTTTTAGAGCGGTTTTGTTTCAAAAGCAGAGCGATGCAAAATTCCATCCGGTATTTTATTTTTCCAAGCGAGCTACTGATGCTGAAAGCAGGTTTCATAGCTATGAATTAGAGACTTTGTCTATTGTCTATGCTTTAAGGCGATTTCGAATATACTTGTTGGGCATTCCATTCAAGATTTTGACAGATTTCCAAGCTCTCGCTTTAACATTGAACAAAAAAACATTGAATCCACGTATATCACGATGGGCGCTGGAATTACAATCATACGATTATTGTTTGGAACATAGAAAAAGTGATCGAATGTCACACGTTGATTCTTTAAGTAGATCCTTTAACATTTTGCATGTTGACGATGAATCGTTTGAATTTGTACTCGCAGCCGCTCAAAGACATGACCCAAAAATAGTTTCCATCGCTTCTGACTTGAGTAAGTCTGAGAGTCCTGATTATGAAATGATTGACGGATTGATATATCGAAAGGCAAAAGATAAGATTGTTTTTTACGTGCCATCTCACATGGAGGAGCTAGTAATTAGAACTCACCACGAGTCACTTTGTCATCTAGGCGTCGACAAATGTTTTGAGCATTTGGCTGGAATCTATTGGTTTCCAAATATGAAGGATAAGATACGCACAGTAATAAAGAGTTGTCTGAAATGCATTTATATCTCCCCCGAGTCTGGGAAAAAAGAAGGTATACTCCACCCTATTCCAAAAGGAAAGTTGCCATTTGACACCCTTCACATAGACCATTAGGGTCCATTTCCTACATCTCATTCTAACAAAAAGCACATACTGGTGATGGTAGATGGTTTCACCAAATTTACCAAGCTTTATCCGACCAAAAGTACTTCAAGTAAGGAATCAATAGCATGCTTAAACACATATTTTGATAATTTTTCTAGACCTAATCGATTAGTATCCGACCGTGGTACATGTTTTACCTCGAAAGAGTTTGCCGATTTTACGAGGAGAGCAATATTGAGCATGTCAAGGTAGCCACACACTCAGCGCAATCTAATGGTCAGGTGGAACGACTAAATCGCATAATAACACCTATGCTTGCGAAAAAATGCGAATCATTTACTACTAGTAATTGGGACAAAAATCTAGATAAGGTTGAGTTTGCTATAAATAACAGCGTGAATCGCAGTACAGGTTTCACATCTAGCACTCTGCTCTTTGGTAGGGACCAAAAGGGAAGACTTTGCGACAAGGTCAAAGAGTTTTTGGCAAACAATGTAGGCTCTGATGGAATGAATCTTGATGAGGTTAGAGAAGAAGCTAAGGAGAATATTGAAAAAGAACAAATGAAAAACAAGAAATATTACGATAGTCGTCATAAAAGTCCGAAAGAGTATAAGTTAGGAGACTTTGTCATGATTAAAAATATAGATACAACACCAGGTACAAACAAAAAATTACTGGCCAAGTTTCGTGGGCCATACGAAGTCAAAAAGGTTTTGCCGAACGACAGGTATGCTATAGGAGACGTAGATGGTTTACAATTAACGAGATTGCCATATAAGGGTGTTAGTTCCCCTAATAATATGAGAATGTATGCAGTACCTGAGATTGATTTGAAGTATGATGACAACAGCGATGATGATTTAAAATAATAGAATCCTAACTGTTGAAAAAATAACGATAACTTGAACACTTGAACAACGCACGATCATTTGGAACCTTACCAATTAAATTTGATTGATAGAATTGAATCACAATGCTATAGAATGCTTCTCTCTACACCAATAGCGTCGATGAGAATTTTCCTATCTCTCCTATAAAATAGATAGTAAATAGTATTAAATCAATAGTAAATTTTCAGTTTTAAGAAAAGGAAGTTTAACTATAAGATTATTGTGAAGTCTGGAAATGTTTGAGTTAAGCAAATCTTATATTTTCGAATATAAATGCTTATATGAAATTTTTTAACTGATTTAATGTTTGAATATGATAAACCTAACTTTATATTTTCCAATATAAAATTCGAAAATGTTAAATTCTCATTTTAGTATCTAAATGTTTTTATTTTGTTTTCATAAAAAGGTTTCATTTATAAAACATCTAAAAATGTTTAACTGTAGATTTAATGTTATATTTTATTAACATTTCATTGTGAAAAAGACAAAATCAAAAAGTCGTACCAATTTTTATGAAATATTATAAAACTGTAATCGGGTCGATCATACGGTCAGAATGGCCGAGTTGTAGGCATCACTTGCACAACAGACTGTAGTTTATTTTAATTTGACACAGCTTAAGTAAATAGAAACTGAAACCACTCGCTTTCTCTGATCATATGATCCTCCCGCAATTAAGTAATGTTGTACATTTATCCCGTATCGTTCAGGTCTACAAATACAGCTCTCGAGAGATGTTAAGGCGCTTTTTGTGTAATAAACTGTCAATGTGAAAAGATCAGAACCAAGTTTTTTTAATGTGAATAACGCTATCCTACACATTCATACTCCATCCAATACGAACGACGAAGACGACCAGTTCTACTCCCCAAAATGTAGAGCGAATTTTCTCTCAACATCAATGAACAATGCTGAATCGATGAAAAGATTCACCTTTGTCCAGGGTAAAGAAAGTCCAGCGCCACCATGTGAGACAACCCGGCGTATTTTTTTAATGTGATGTCGCTCCACAGTTATGGCACCTCCTCGTCATGGCCGTTTGTCCTTTCGCCGCTGGGGATGTCCTAGTCGAAGTTCGGTTGTCTATTCTCTGCATCGTCATCTGCATTTGCATCCTCTTGTAGTAATCTAACTTCTTCTTCAACTCCTCCAATGTCGATGCTTCATAGAGAACGGTTAAATTTGTTATCGAGTCAGGAACGCCATTTGGTATGTACTCCACCAAGGATGGTTCATCGACTGCTCCTTCATTCGCAAGCTGTTGCATCGAATACAAATACTCCAATAAGGTCTCTGTGGGCTTCTTTTTGCGCGCTGCCAGCACACGGTGTACGTCAATACTCGGTCGAGAGTCCTGAAATTCCTTCAGCAAAGTATCTTTTAACTTCGTATATCTGTTCCTTCGATTCCCGTCGTGGCTTCGATCGATAGTTTAGCTGCTCCTCCCAACAGCTGCCGGGCGTAAAGATATTTTTGAATATCATTCCACTTACATACAGTTGCAATCTCCTCAAAGTCTTTGATCCAACTCCTTACACTCTTCCCCGTCTCTCCCGTGAAGTGCTCCAGAGATTCTTCTACATCCCTGAACACAAAGTTGTTCTCTGTCATAGTTGTAGCTGGTTTATCTTCGTTGATACTGTCTTCACTAACACCTCCGTTATGTTCTTTTACGCTATCTTCTTTACTTCTATCTTCACCGACACTTCTATCCGTCTCACTGAGTTTCTCTACGTTACAGTTTTTGTCTTCAGCAACTAAGCCTGTTAACTCTAAGCCTGTTAACGAGGTCTGTTTTGAATCTGTACCTGTATGAGACACCTCTTTGCTTCAGCTGTTCCTGCAACTCTCTGGTGGTTAGATTTTATTACTCATCCATTCACTTTTCTTTCACACCGAACTCCCTCTTAATTTTTCCACTTTGCTCGTCTTAGCCTTCTTTTAACCTTCTCTTAACCTTCTTTTTTTTTATTAGAACTACTTCAACTTCTTTGTTTTTCTTCCTACTGGTCTGCTTAACACTCCAGCACTTAACACTCCAGTTTCCCCACTGTCGTTATTCGAAAAACAACACGCAAAGTTTCCATTTTTGATTCCGGTGATCCCGGTTGAGCCCCCATATAGGAAACTATTTAGTCATTTATTTTTCCAACGAATAGATCGAAACGAGTAAATTTTGAATTTAATTTTATTTTTTACAAGATTACAAAACCTTAAATTATTTGGACATTACAAAAAAATTAGAATGTTTGAATACAAAATTCTTAGAATATTTTGGGTCGCCGCCAAACATCAGCAGAAACCATCCACCGAGCACTCCAATCACGATCGATAATATCCGAAGGGGAGACATGGTATTTTAATGCCCCTCTAAATAGGTCAGCATAGAAAAGTCTAGCAATGAATCAGGGAACATTATCAACCCGATCTCCGTGATTTATGAAAGTAAACACGCTTGAACCACTGTGTTTAAATCGATGTAAACAAACTCCTCGGCTAATGAGGCATGGGGGCCGACGAACGAGCGAGCGACGACATTCAGGGTAATCTGAAACCGAAACAATTAAAACTGAATTTTCAAGCCATTTGAAACCGAAGCTATTAAAACGAATAGGCGACCTAAATCAATCTGAAAAGAAAACAAGTAGTAAAAATTAAAAGACAAAAAAAAATATTTAAAAAATAAGTGGTTAACATTCTTTTTGAATGGAATTCCTACAAATATATTTGAATGCTCGCAAACAGAATCGATCTTTTCAATCAAGTAGGTACCTACCTACGTTGTGCGAACATTATGGCATGATCGTAGGTAGATCGTTTTGTTTTTTCTTGAAAAATTCAGATTTTCGTCAAATTTGTGTGTGCGAATGTTCTTTGTAGGATTATTGATGTAACTAAATTGAAATTGTTGTTCTATATAATGTAGATAAACATATAGCCTATCTATTGGAAAATAGAAAACCGCTACGAATTTAAGCATCATGCAAATACAGATTGGTAGAAAATTATATCCGAAAGACACATATAAAAACAGCTTCCGGTTCAGATCGGTAATTATGGAAGTCATATTTAGTCGTTTATTCAACGGATTCAGTCGTATTTTCTTCACTTGATATTCTAAAAGTGACTTCAAGTAAATCTTATCAGAAACATGGAAAACAAATAGTTTTAAGAAGATTGTCTTAAATGCTTTTATATCGATGTGTTACCAAGTATTCCTTAAAAATATTTGAAAACATTGACTGCGGTATTGCTAAAGTGAAATAGTTTTCAGACCCTGTTTGATATGCTTCTTTAGCGAAGAAACGGAGCACAGCCAGGAACTTCAAAATTGGTGCCACTTACATTGTGTGTAATCTTTTCTCAATGGGCTTACTTTTTCCAAAAGTTTTGCGAATGCATTTTTGGGAAGTCGAAAAAAATTAATAAAACTGCAAATTATTTCTTGCATTCGAAAATCTATTAGGCAGGAATTAATCTCATGGCTATGCGAATATTTGCCAATGTTGTGTTGATTCCTCCACATCCGGTCATTAAAAATAGATTGATTGAATTGAATCTCTTGTTTCTTTCTTCAATTTGAGTTCATACATAAATCACCGAACCTTTCAAGCTTGCTTTGAATTTTTTCATCTGAAATTTTGACACTACTTGTGCATTTGAAGTGCGATGAAAGGCGTTGCTGCCCGACTGCATCTGTGATGGAGTCGTATTCAATGCATACGACTTGCATAATCGCAAAGCAAATACGATACTATACGAATCGAAGGACTTTTTGTACACAACTTGCATAATTGGGGTGAGTGTGTGCCCGATCGTTGAAGTGTGAAAAGTGCGTAGATTTTTGACAGTGCAATTTAAATAACAAGCCTAACATTCCTCAATTAAACTTTTTAAGAACCTCCACAATAGGGCCAAACCCCCTATTTGGTGATGATAAGTTATGACCTTAAACTCGAAAAATACATGACCTTAAACATGAAAATGGGTATCTATTTTCCATTTCATTTTTTCTCAAAAACTTTTCAATTTTTTGCAAAAGTTCGATTTTTTTATGAAAGTCCAATATTCTTTTAGTGCATGTTTCAATACAAAGGTTTTTTTTTCCGTGTGTAGGAAAAACCTGCACAGGTACTACGAGGACCGGCCGCGCGAGTAACATATGCAAGTGCATCGACCAACCAACCAACAATTGCAACATCAGCAATAACAACATACAACAATCAACTGATGACAACACCAATAGGTCAGGTAATTGAACCAACAACAGCAACATCAGCAATAACAACGTATGACAAACAACTGACACAAGTAGGTCAGGTAATCGAACCCAAATTGGCAACATCAGCAGAAAGAGCCTATATAGGAAGGGCACCGCTAAACGATCGGCGCCCAGTATTACGATATTAGTCGAAAAGTAACTGCAGCGACGTTGAAGACGGCGGGTTACTCTAGATTAACATTTGTAATTAATTAAAGTGTGTAATAAAGTACTTCTGGCCTGTGGCTACCAGCAACTGAAAACGTGTTTTTTTTAGTTCGGTTAATGCCATAAAATATAAGTGGCGCAGTCGGTTGTCCTCTAAGTAAATTCTGGAGGATAGTGAAACGAAAAGATTGTTTAAAATAATTTCATAAGAAAAATAAGGCTAACAATCCATCAACCAATATAAATCAAAATCAAAATAAAAATTTGGAAATTGTAATTTGATTATAATAAAGTGTCCGTTTTTTTAGACACTAATAGTCTCAAGTCAATCAAAAAAAAAAAAAAACAATTTAACAAATTTTGTTAAAAATGGCACAGCCAACAGTGGAACCGTGTCTAGTGACTCTTACGGAAATTTTAAGCCGTCAGAGTGGTGCTCATAACATAAGAACATTGATAGAAAGAAGAGTAAAACATTTGAAATCATTTTCGGGAGAACAAGGCACGTTACCATCGTTCATCGCGACCGTGGAACAAATATTTGATGAGTATGGAATCATAAATCAAGAAGCGGTATATAGTGTTATTTATAACGAAAAAATCGAAGGAGCTGCGAAGAACTACCTGGCTGTGGAAGAACCAGCGTCGTGGGAATAATGCAAGCAAAAGCTCAAGTTACATTTCCGCCCAAAGAAGGACATAGGGTCAATCCTAAGAATCATCAATAATATAAAGGTGAATAGTATTAATCAATGACTAGATAAAATTCAAACTATAATAAACTACATAACAGAAAGTGGAACTTATAGTGAAAATGGCTTAGAAACAGCAGATTTCCTTAATAGTGCGTTAATTTAAAAAAAAAAGAACTAACAGCAGGGGCATTAGGGGCGGAAATCTATAATATGTACAGTATATCAAACATTAGAACAACCTTGTTTGAATACTTAGGTCAGGATGAATTTTATTTAAAATCAGAAAAATCATTTAAGAAGTCAAAATAATAGAAACAATATATATAACCAACCTAATCAACTTAATAGACGAAACTACCCGAACCAAAAACAATTTGATAAAAACAATCAGGTACAACCCTACAAATTTAATAGAAACAACTATTCTAACCAGAATCAAACTAATAGAAACAGTTATTCAGGGCAAGTTAGACACAACAACTTATCAGGACAAGCTAGATATTCATGGAATAATCGACAATTCCAAAATAAACCCCAAAATAATCAAAACTCAGGTCAATTCAGATCAAGACAACATATATTAGAACCCATGGAGGTAGACGTTATAAGCAATGGAGACGAAACTAACCAAATAGAAAATCACGAGTTTTTTATAAACTAGCCTCGGACAGAAGGAAAATTTGCATTCAGTTAACCTTTGAAAATACAGATTATAGTATTAATATACACAGGTTCAACCATTAGCCTTTTAAACTCAACTAGAGTTCCATCAAGCCTTTATGAAAATATAAATGATATCCCAATTCAAATAAATACTATTCAAGGTACCGTCACCAAAACGGCACAGGTAAAAACAATATGTCCAACACAATTTGATCAACCTTGCAATGCCAGAATCAAATGGAAGTAACAGTAGATGATAATTACCCAAAACCAAATATCGACAGTATATTGGATAAATTGGGGAAATCTCAATATTTTAGTACCTTAGATCTTGCAAAAGTCTATCATCAGATCTTAGTAGCAGAACAGGATATTGAAAAAACAGCTTTTGTGACTCCATCAGGTTTATATGAATGGATGCCTTTCGGATTAAAGAATGCACCTGCAACGTTTCAGAGACTAATAAACGATATATTACGGGACTATATAAACAAAATATGCGTAGTCTACTTAGATGATATATTAATATTCTCCACAACCTTAGAAGAACATATGCATTCACTAGAAAAAATATTTAGAGAACTACAAAATCATAATCTTAAAATACAAGCAGATAAGTGTTGTTTTATGAAAAGGGATACTGAATTTCTTGGACACGTGTTGACCAAAGAAGGGATTAAACCAAATCCAAATAAAGTAAAAGAAATTGATAACTTAGAGATACCAAAAACAGAGAAACAACTTAAAGGTTTCCTAGGGATGACAGGGTATTATAGAAAGTTCGTAGAAGATTATGCTAAGATTGCTTACCCAATGATAAGATACTTAAAGAAAGACGAAAAAACTAACATTAAAGACCCCCAATATATTTCAGCATTTGAAAATCTTAAAGCTCTTATTACTTCACATCCAATAATAAAATATCCTGAATATGATAAACCTTTCGTACTGACTACAGATGCAAGTAACTATGCCATAGGTGTTGTTCTTTCTCAAAATGGGCACCCAGTATGCTTTGTATCCCGAACCCTTAATAAGCATGAACAACAATATAGTGTAACCGACAAAGAGTTCCTTGCAATAGTGTATTTGGTCAATTGTTTTCGACCATATTTATATGGAAATCATTTTAAAATTATAACTGACCATATTCCTATTAAATATATTAATAGCAAATACAAAGGGAAAGAATTCTCCCAACGAAATCAAAGATGGCTCTTGAAACATCAAGAATATAATTTTAAAATTGAAAACCTGAAAGGTAAGGAAAACAAAGTAGCAGATTTTCTTAGCAGGTTAGAAAATACACCTAAAATTAACGAAGATAACAACTCAGAATCTAATATGGACCTCAAAGAAACAGCTCATTCAGTTGAGGAACAACATTTAGATCATATAGGTATCAAAGACGAAATTGTAAACAAATATAAAACACAATTAATTTTAAACTACAGTGTTATAACAAATGAAATAGAAATATCCCACAAACGCAGAATTATTCATCTAAATACTCTTAATGAAATAGAAAGTATAAAAAATATATCAATTAGATTCATGAAAAAAAGAACAACAGGTATATATTCTGAGGTAGAAGACCATGACTATAATAAAGCTCAACAAATTATAACTCAATTATTTTCCATGAATGAAATTATGAAGTTTATCAAATGTACTCATAGGGCAGTCGAAATCAGAACCGAGGAGGAAATTCATAAGCAGATCTCATTATACCATACGAAAGAATCCATGCATAGCGGAATTAATGAAACATATTATACCTTAAAAAACAGAATTTATTTCCCCAAACTCTTAGAACAAATTCAGTTAGTAATAAATAATTGCAGAAAATGCCAAGAGATCAAGTATGATAGGAAACCCATCAAATCAAAATTCTATATTACAGAAACCCCAAAACACAAGAACGAAATTATACACCTAGATTTATTTCACATACAAAAGAAAGCATTCGTTACTTTAATAGACAAATTAACTAAGTTTGCAGTAGGATACACAATAACTGACAGAAATTGGAGAAGTAAGAAAACGATCTTAATAGAGCATTTCTCAAAGTTTGGAAAACCAAAGAAGATCATTACTGATAACGAATTCAAATCAGAATATAACGGGTGATTTTTTAGCTGGTTTGGTTTTGGCAACACTGGTTTTGACAGCTGACGTGTGTTTAGTACCTTGTGTCACTGTCAAACAGCTTCAGTTTGGTTTGCAATCTAACCATGGATCCTCTTACAAATGAACAACGCTTGCAAATTATTGAATTTTACTATCAAAATTCGTGCTCGGTTCGAAATGTTCATCGCGCGCTGCTTCCATTTTATGATCGGCATTCTCGACCTTCTGAACAGTCTATTCGGAAGATTGTGACCCTAACAAACTTTTTTTTGCCCGAAATGGAAGTTCTTGACTTGCATGATATGTGGTTTCAACAAGACGGTGCCACATGCCACACAGCACGCGAAACAATGGCGCAATTGCGAGGCGAGTTTGGTGAACAGTTAATTTCACGTGAGATACCGGCCGATATGTGTGAAAGAGTATGCCAAAATTGGACGCAGCGGATGGGCTACCTGAGACGAAGCCGCGGTCAACATTTGCATGAAATTATCTTTAAACATTAAATTGCAAGGTTCAAACTATCGATTCAAATAAATATTTCATAATTTTTTTCGAATTTTTTGTGTTTTTTTTAAAAAAAAAGTTCTCAACCTCTTAAAAAATCACCCGTTATTATACATTTTCTGAATGAAAACGATATTGAAGACTGTCTTGTGACAGTCTTGTGGTCTACAGTCTTGTTATTACAAAGTGCTCCGTGCAATTGTTTTTTTTTGTTTATTTTCTTTGATTTTAACTGTTAAATTTTTGTATACCTACGTTTTTGCATGCACACTGTATTTCTTTTTCTAGAATCTCTTCTCTGAAGTCTATAGTTTGTGTAATTTGTGCATGATAATAAGAAATTTCTTGTGTGATATTGAATTTTTATTCTTTCCTTGCTTAGTGGTAAGCGTTTTTTTATTATATTTACTCCTCTCCCTAAAGCTTTTCATAAATGCACTCACCTAAATTCCTTCTAACACATACATATGTATTATTTTCTCAACTCTTATACGTTATACCACACGCTGTTTTACACTAATTTCCAGTAAATCACTATCTCTGTCTAAAGCTTTCACTGTACCATTAAATTAAATATAGCTCATAATAGACTTTTATGTCCTTGTTTTTGGCAGCGAAGTTTTAGCGACCTAGTGGCGCAAAGGTAGGGTGTTAGGTTGACGAAGTTGTTATTCTCCGAAAGTCTAGGTTCGAGTCCCGTGGTCGTTTCGAAGATTTTTTTTTTCTTTGCGTAGTGGTTTGTCAAAATATTTTAACTACTAGGTCCTTTTAATACCAACATTTTTTTTTCTCTCGAAATGGCCTGTTCAGCCAGAAAATGTTGCGATAGCAAAATCAATGCCCCTCTGTATACTTGCCATGGTCCTTGTGGTAATCACTTTCATGCTAAATGCGTTGGCTCAACTGCCGCGCTTCTTGAAAAAGTCAACTCATCTCAGCTAGCTTTCTGGTATTGTCAGCCTTGTCGTAAGATTTCCCTGTCCCAACTGTCTTTTAAATTGTCATCCTTTAAGCATGACATCAAAAAACTGTCGAAGAATTTCAATGACTTGCTTGATAGTTTTAATTCAGCTGTGACTAACGTCTCATCGTTTTCCAGTGTCAGTTATTCTACTGATGCAGCCACTGAAACAGATCCTGACCCCCCATTTTCATCTTTTAATTCTCAGAAAATCGACGTCTCTACCTTGACAGAAGCTCTTCCTCTTTCTCCTTGCTTATCTCTGTCATTAACTAATGACGATATCGCTTCCACATCGTCGGCAGCCCCTTTGACTGTGCTAAGTCCCCTTTAGGAAAACGCGAATCGCCAGACTAAAACTATATCTAACATTGAGCCTAAACGTCCTAATTTGAGGACCCGTAATAAGAAATCAATCATTGAGGTCTCTTCAAACTCTTCGCCTCCGTTAATTAGTAGTGCTTCTCAAGATATTACAGCCTCTGTTTCCAACTTACCCTTCAATTCTTTACAATCTGTGCCTAAGCCAAAAATAATCTTTGTTCCTAGGGTTAAACCGGAAACTACTGCTGATGAAGTTGTTCATCATCTGATTTCACAAAAAATCATCTCTACTGATTCTATTGTCAAATGCATGAAACTCAGTAAGCAAAACAGCTTTGTTTCGTCGTTTAAATTAGTATCCCCACCCGCTCTGTTCGACTCTATTTGTAACAGCACAATCTGGCCAACTAACACTCTGGTCGAGGAATTTACATATCGATCCACAAAGGCTAAGCCACAAAGTAAACAAAACATTTTTTCAAAAAACTAAGCAGCAGGCTAAGCTGCTTCTATCAGAATGTTCGATCGATCCGCAGCAAACACAAATCGGAAGATGTATTTGAAAATTCAATGGTTTTTCCTCATGACGTCATTGTTTTGACTGAAACTTGGCTCAATGCTAGTATTACTGACGCGGAGCTCTTTAATAATGAGTACATAGAAAAGATCGTCATAAGGACGATTTGAAAGCATTGGGTGGAGGAGTCGTCGAAAGTTCCCTTCCCCTTTTCTGTCAATATGGAAATTGTATGTGTAAAACTTGATTTCAAGCCTTATTTTGTATATGTTGTAAGCACATATATCCCTCCCGATAGCTCTGCTGAAATATACTCGGAGCTAGCAAAAGCCCTTGATTATATTTTCAGCCTTTCATGTTGCAATAATACTGTTCTCCTAATTGGTGACTTTAACCTTAGTCCTCTAAAATGGGTACCTTCAGACGATAGTACGTATGTGTTTCCATGTGTTTCCTCTGCTCAAACGGCACTTAATAAACTAGACAATATTCTTTCCTCTGACTTACAGCAAATAAGCTGTATCAAAAATATTAATAATCGAATTCTCGATTTAATCTTTTCATCAGACGCTGTTAGTACTGTTGCCTGTAAGTCCACATGCAACATTACTAAAATAGATACTCACCATCCACCACTGGATGTATTTCTTGACTTGAACGGTCTCATTCATGAGAATAATAATTTATATGATCGTTCATACATGTTTGATTTCAAAAAGGCTAACTTTCACGCTCTCTCAGAAGAGTAAACCAGGTTAGGTATTTCTAACGGTGCGAACTCTTCTGATGTAGACTACTGCGTGGATAATTTTTATTCTATTTTGAATACCTCCATAGGTAATATTATTCCTAGAAAATTAAAGAAAAACGAAATTTGTGACCGTCCCTGGTATACTAGTGAACTTAGAGCCTTGCGTAACAAACGAAACAAGGCTTGGAAATTATATATAAAAAGTTTAAATCATACAGACCTCGAAAGATTTATAGTAATTTTTGAGGAATTCAAAGATCTTTCGGACTATCTATATAACAATTATATCTCTCAAATGGGAGCAGCATTTAAATCTTATCCATATAAATTTTGGAAATTCGTCAATTCGAAAAGAAAGACGGACGGTTATTCAGCGAATTTGACGTATAACGGTAACTCATCTAACGACCCTGCTTTGATTTGTAATTTCTTCGCTCACAACTTTTCTAAATCGTTCAGAGATGGTCCGTTTCCTGTCGACACGGAATACTTTGAATATCTTAAGCATTCAGCACAAGTCAGCTTTAATGGAATACCAGTTGCTTTTGAGTCTATTAAAGAGTTCATGTCTAATCTTATAGAGGATTGTTCTGCAGGACCAGACGGGATTCCACCTATTTTGTTAAAAGAATGTAAGGATATACTTGCCTTTCCCCTCCAACATCTATTTAAGCTGTCGCTTTCTTCTGGAATTTTTCCAAACGCTTGGAAGCTATCGTATATAACCCCTGTTTTAAAAAAGTGTTTTCATAGTGTTCAATTTTTATTCTATTTTGAATACCTCCATAGGTAATATTATTCCTAGAAAATTAAAGAAAAACGAAATTTGTGACCGTCCCTGGTATACTAGTGAACTTAGAGCCTTGCGTAACAAACGAAACAAGGCTTGGAAATTATATATAAAAAGTTTAAATCATACAGACCTCGAAAGATTTATAGTAATTTTTGAGGAATTCAAAGATCTTTCGGACTATCTATATAACAATTATATCTCTCAAATGGGAGCAGCATTTAAATCTTATCCATATAAATTTTGGAAATTCGTCAATTCGAAAAGAAAGACGGACGGTTATTCAGCGAATTTGACGTATAACGGTAACTCATCTAACGACCCTGCTTTGATTTGTAATTTCTTCGCTCACAACTTTTCTTAATCGTTCAGAGATGGTCCGTTTCCTGTCGACACGGAATACTTTGAATATCTTAAGCATTCAGCACAAGTCAGCTTTAATGGAATACCAGTTGCTTTTGAGTCTATTAAAGAGTTCATGTCTAATCTTATAGAGGATTGTTCTGCAGGACCAGACGGGATTCCACCTATTTTGTTAAAAGAATGTAAGGATATACTTGCCTTTCCCCTCCAACATCTATTTAAGCTGTCGCTTTCTTCTGGAATTTTTCCAAACGCTTGGAAGCTATCGTATATAACCCCTGTTTTAAAAAAGGGAGATAAGTGTGATGTGTCTAATAACAGACCAATTCAAAGCTATCATCCATACCTAAACTTTTCGAGCAAGTTGTTTGTGATAGTCTTGTCTTTTTCTGTCGCAATATCATTTGTAGAGAACAACATGGCTTTGTAAGAAACAGATCCACTGTCACTAACCTCGTGTCCTTTCACAGCAAGTGTACCAACGCTCTGGAGAGTCAATTTGAAGTTGACTGTATTTACACAGACTTTTCAAAAGCTTTTGATCTAATTTCACATGAAATTATTGTTTTTAAATTTACATCCCTAGGCTATCTTCACTTGAGAACTTATCAAGTAAATTTCAGAGGGACTAAATCAAATATTCCTTTTCCGCGGTATCAGGTGTTCCCCAGGGGAGCCATCTTGGTCCTCTTCTCTTTATACTCTCAATTAATGATTTCCCGTCAAGTGTGAAACATAGTGATATTCTTGCATATGCTGATGATATGAAAATATCAAAAACAATAAAGTCAGTGTCGGACCATAGTTTTTTGCAGTCAGACATCGACAGTTTCACCATCTGGTGTGATAAAAATGGACTCACACTTAACCCAAATAAGTGTCAGGTTATGACGTTCTCAAAAAAACGTACGCCGACGGAGTTCTCATACAGGGTGTTTCCAAATTCGATGCAAATTTTTTGACACAAGATTCTTGGGTATATTTGAAGAAAAAAATTGTTCTACAGTATGGGCCTATCTCAAATTTTGATACCACTTATTGGGAATTTAAGAAAACACCTACTTTGAGGTACCTTGACCCATACTAACACAAATATCTCCGCTTACACTTACAACAGGTACTTCATTTAGGACTTAAATTTTAGAAGAAATAGTACTCCTTTTAACTGCATTAAAATAAAATTGATGACTTTTTTAACTTTCGAGATATTTGCTTTTAAGTCGGATCCTTTTTCCCTGCCCATGACATTTTTTTGACTTTCAAGACACATTTCTGCGTAAAATGCGTAATAAACATATCGGTAATTTTTTTTCTAGTGCACCTAACAATACTTAATAAAAATTGCTAAGACAACTTACCCGAAAAACCCACAGATTCTATGATACTTGGGAAATTCCATAGCAGGTAAAATTATGAAAAACTCGATTCATAGTGTTCAATTCCTATTATTCTGAATAAAAATGCTTGTGTTTGGTCTATGTTTTTTTTTTTTATTTCATTAAGTTAACTTTACAATCAAATGTTAGCTTACAATCAGTGTTAGAGGCAAATTGAAGGGACCGATTAAGTTGTTTCCACTAACACCTGCCCACAAATTGACGCTAAATCTGTGTTGAAATGATGACTCTCTCCTTGTGTGTGGGTTTTCCGCCGCCCATGTGTGTAGATTGTGAAAATTTGTAATCCCATCTCTAGTAAATTGAGATTCGTCCGTCCATAGGATTCTGCTTATAAGACCGTTGTCATCCAAGTTCCGCTCTAACAACCAGTTGCAAAACTCAAGTCTCGGCTCCAAATCACTCTGAAGCAGTTCCTGCACAGGTGTATGGTGGTATGGATACAAGTTTTCCGTATGCAGGAGACGAACAATTTTATGAGTTGAAACATTAAATCGCAAGGAGAAGCGCCTGATGCTGATTGATGGATCATTTGCAACCGCTTCCAGTATTCTTTCATCAACTGCAATTCTTCCTGGTGAAGCTCCTGCGTTAGGTCGTCTTGTTGAAACAGATCCCGTTTCCCGAAGTCTTCGAAACGAATTTGTAAATACGCGGGGATTATGTACTCTTCGGTTAGGATAAAGCTGATGGTATCTTTGTTGTGCTCTAATAGAACTTCCGTTGCACATCCCATAAACGTAGATAATATCGGCGTATTCTTCGTTAGTAAAAGATGGCATTTTAAGTAGGGTTTCTTAACAACTGTTGTGTCACCTCGGCTTCAAAAATGACTTTGATGGATTTAATTTTGTTTTCTAACCTTTTATACAATTTACATTAGGTAAATTTTCCAACTAGGCGACCAACCTCAAACTTAATCCTTTTTGGGATTTAACAGAAAAATGATAGGGAAATTACCTTTTTATCAGGTAGTCTAATAAAAATGCATGCTCTAAAACCTACGTAAATTATTAATACATAGTCAATAAATCGTTCTTGTTGTCAATCGCGGTTATAAAAGTAGGTAACAAATCATATTTCCACCTTATACCTGTCGCGGCTTCGTGAAAAGAGTTTTTCATAATTTTACCTGCTATGGAATTTCCCAAGTATCATAAAATCTGTGGGTTTTTCGGGTAAGTAGTTTTAGCAATTTTTATTAAGTATTGTTAGGTGCACTAGAAAAAAAAATTGCCGATATGTTTATTACGCATTTTTCGCAGAAATGTGTCTTGAAAGTAAAAAAAATGTCATGGGCAGGGAAAAAGGATCCGACTTAAAAGCAAATATCTCGAAAGTTAAAAAGGTCATCAATTTTATTTTAATGCACTTAAAAGGAGTACTATTTCTTCTAAAATTTAAGTCCTAAATGAAGTACCTGTTGTAAGTGTTAGCGGAGATATTTGTGTTAGTATGGGTCAAGGTACAAAGTAGGTGTTTTCTTAAATTCCCAATAAGTGGTATCAAAATTTGAGATAGGCCCATACTGTAGAACAATTTTTTTCTTCAAATATACCCAAAAATCTTGTGTGAAAAAATTTGCATCGAATTTGGAAATACCCTGTATACAATAAACAACCACATCCTTGGTCGTGTCTTTCGATTTAGTGATCTTGGTGTTTTCTTTAGCTCTGATCTTACTTTTTCCGAACACATTAATCATGTCGTTAATAAGTCTAACTGTATGATGGGGTTTATTAAAAGATGGGCTAAGGAATTAAATAATCCTTATGCAACTTTTTCGCTGTACAATAGTTTCGTTAGGCCACACCTCGAATATGCTTCACATGTTTGGACAACATCCCAAATTTGTTATGCTGACAGGATTGAGGCTATTCAGAGGCGATTTATCCGCTTTGCTCTAAGAGGCCTTCCTTGGGAAGATCCATTTCACCTTCCACCTTATTCCCAGAGGCTAAAATTACTTAATCTGCAGAGCCTGTCTCAAAGATGTATTAACACCGATCTCGTTTTTATTCAGCAAATATTGTTAGGTCACATTGACGCACCTGACCTCTTGTCCTCTTTCAAATTTAAATTTCGTGGTGGCTCTTATAACCTACGTAATATCAATCTGTTAAACGTTCCGAATCATAGATCGAACTACGGCATGCATGAGCCTATTACATGCATGAGTACCCTGTACAATTTATATAGTAGTGTTCTAGATTTCAATATTGACAAAGCGACACTGAAAAAGCTGCTTAAGCAATCGTAATTTTCTTTCTTTATGTGTATCTATTTTATTAATTTTTTCCTATTTTCTTAATTGTTGTGTATGTGTTAAGTGATCGTTACATTAACCACTAACACCTGCACTAGTTGATGAGCCTGTGTAAGCAATATTTTGCTTGGCAATTTTCTGCTTGTTGTTGCTGCTTGCTTTAAGCACCCTAGTTCACAGATCTGATAGTGCAATTTAAAATGAAGTACACTTTACGAAGCCAAATAGTCACACGGGAAATTCCGACATTGAAAGATTGCATTCAAAAATTTTAGAAAAAATAACAGGGATCGAGGAAAAAGATTTATCAGTAGAAATGAAATTACAGATAGTTTTAACTAACTACAATAACAGATATCATTCAACCATACAAACTACACCTATAAAAGCTAAAGAAGAAATTGACGAAAAAGTACTTCACGAAATAGCACAACAGGCTAAGCAAAAGAAAATTAACAAACCTAATGAAAAACGAGAGGAATACACAGAAAATAGACAAAAAGGACCAATCAAGAATTATAAAAATGTTAGACACAAAGAATAAACTAGATATAAAATTAAAAACCTTGGTAATGTACACTTAACTAACATTAAAAGACCTTACTAATTTGCAGGCAACATTTATTCACATAATTCTCGTACTCCTGATAACACCAAGGATACACGCAACACTTTAAACAACACAAGTTAACGAAAACACAGGTTACATGAAAATTCAAATTAAAAATGTTCAAATCAATAATCATCTCACTAACAATATTTTACACATAATAAATCCACAAGAGATACTTTACACAGTTTCATTTATACAAACTAACATAAAACATTTAAAAATTGAAGATAAAGCCATGATAATGAAAGAAATAGAAGCACTTGTAGCAAAAATTAAATCAATCATGCCTAGAGACCAAACAAGATCAAAAAGAGGATTAATAAATATAGTAGGAAATCTAAAAAGTTGGCTCTTCGGAACCATGGACAATACAGATAGAGAAGAAATTTCGAATTATTTAAATATAGCAGTAGAAAATAGTCATAATGCAATAAAAGGAATAAATCAGCAAATTAAAATCAATAAACATTTTAATGAATCCATAGAAACACTAAATATAATAATTTAAATTGATAGGAAAACAATATATTGAATACATACAATAAAATAGAAAATTCTATTACAAATCTTAAATTACAAAGTTAAGATTAATAGAAAACAAAATTAACCAAATTCAAGACAATATTGTAGCAGCAAAATATTATATAATTCACCCAAGTATTTTAACATTAGAAGAACTTATCGAATATAAAATTGATCTACATAAACTGAAATTAATAAAAATGGGTGTTCTAGAATATAAAAATAAATTTCTAATAATTGCTTTTAAAATCCCAAAAAACTATATATCAATTAAAACAAAATTAATAACTCCAATACCAAATGAAAATAAGTTTGAAATAGACTCTGATAGTCAGTATATAGTAGAAATAAATAATAAGACTTATGAATATCAGAATGATGTAAATTACAAGAACTGAAATTAAGTAAGCATTGTGTTGTAACAAAAAGCTGTAAACTAAGATATAATAATAAAACACAAATTAAAATAATTGATGAAACCATTTTTATTAAAAATGCTTATAAAGAAGAATTAAAACAAAATTGCGATAACCGAAATATTGTACTCAATGGTAATTATCTAATTAACTTTTTTAATTAACAATTGTATCTTGTTTAATGAAACATTTTACAATAATAAAAAAATTGTTCGAGAAAAATTTGTTTATCAAGAAAATAATCCTATTGTTTCTTTTGAAAAATCTATGACTTTTGATGACATTGTTGTAAGCAACTTTGAAAATATTAAAGGAATCAAAGAACTCAAAATCCATAAAAATATATCATACGTAATAAATTTAACAATGATTGTAATAATTATTGTAACAACGATTAGCATTGCATATGCTTGTAATAAAATGTATAACAAAGCATATAATGTAAAAGAAATGAATGGACAATGTCAGGAGACATTTTTTTTCAAACCGAGGAGGAGTAACACATGCAAGTGCATCGACCAACCAACCAAAAATTGCAACATCAGCAATAACAACATACAACAATCAACTGATGACAACACCAATAGGTCAGGTAATTGAACCAACAACAGCAACATCAGCAATAACAACGTACGACAAACAACTGACACAAGTAGGTCAGGTTATCGAACCCAAATTGGCAACATCAGCAGAAAGAGAGTATATAGGAAGGACACCGCTAAACGATCGGCGCCCAGTAATACGATAGTAGTCGAAAAGTAGCTGCAGCGACGCTGAAGACGGCGGGTTACTCTAGATTAACATTTGTAATTAATTAAAGTGTGTAATAAAGTACTACTGGCCTGTGGCCACCAGTAACTGAAAACTTTTTTTTTTTTAGTTCGGTTAACGACATAAAATATAAGTCGCGTGCTCATAGTAGTGTGAGATTCTTACTCACTAAAAAACCTCCCATTTTCCGTCAGACTACGACTTAGTTTCCTTAACAAGTAGTTCAAGCTTCTGTAGTAATCGCGTGTGGCAGGCTGCCTTCCAACGAAGGCACCTACAATACCGTCAATTTATGCGGTTTCATCTTATGCTGCTAGATCTAACGGTCTCATTCGTTGTAGTCGGCGCGTAAGATTTGTCTGATCCAAAGTTCAGATAATTTCACTGTTGCAATGTCCGCGAAGTCGAGTACTAAGTTTGCGAGCAAAGTTTGATACCTCGTCAGTCACGGTTGCGATTCCTAGATCTCGGTGTAGATCACTATTTCTTATGTACCATGGAGCATTAACGATTGCTCTGAATGTCTTATTTTGAAAAGTTTCTAAAATAGATATATTGCTTGGTTTAGTACAACCCCATAGATGTACCTTACGTCCAAGATGGTTTTAGCACTTGCTTATACAAACGCAGTTTGTTATATACGCTTAGTTTCGAAAATCTTCCGATAAACCAATTCATTTCTCTTAACCTGATTTCGAGCTCGTCGCGTTTCTTTTTAAATTGCGGCTTCCATTTAAGTTTTGCGTCTAGAGTCATTCCTAGATATTTCGGCGTTTGAGTACGGGATTTTGTATGGAGTTAATGAATAAAGGTTTGTTGTTTATCTTTTTATAAGTAAAGTTAACATGCGTTGACTTAGTATCGTTAAGGACGATCGCCAGCTCTTTGTCCATTCGCATATTTTGTCTAAAGCGCGCTTAAGTTTCCCTGTTGATAATTCAACTGTCGTATCAATAGCGAGAATAGCAGTGTCGTCAGCAAACGTAGCTAAAATTGTTCCCTCATCGTGGGGTATGTCTCTTGTATAGAGCAAAAATAAAATTGGGCCGAGAACGCTTCCTTGCGGGACACCGGCATTTATCTCTTTGAATTCCGAGTACTCATTTTCGTACCTTACGCGAAAGATTCTGTCTTCAAGGTAAGACTCTAAGATTCTATAGAGTTTTTCTGGTAAGTTTAGCTTTAACTTGTACTTCAGGCCTTCGTGCCATACCTTGTCGAAGGCTTGCCATACGTCGAGAAAAGCGCTAGTACATATCTTTTTCTCTTCCAGAGCTTTTTCGATTTCGTTTGTTATTCGATAGACCTGGTCGATTGTTGAATGTTTTTTCCTAAATCCGAATTGGTGATCCGTCCAATCGTCTTTCTTCAATATCGAATCGTCTTTCTTCAATGATAGGTTGCAACCTTTTAAGCAACCGTTTCTCGAATACTTTAGATATTATCGGCAGTAGCGAAATAGGTATGTATGACTTTTTGTCGTTCGGACATTTGTCTGGTTTTGGAACCATTATGACCTCGGCCACTTTTCATTGCCTTGGAACGTATAAAATTCTCATGGAGGCGTTAATGATATAGAGTAGCTTGAGCTTTTTCGGTAGCTCATTTAGAATTTTGCTAGTAATTAGGTCGTACCCAGGGGCATTGTTGTTTTTCAGATTATTTATCGTTTGACGAAGTTCAGCCAATGACACGGTTTTTATTCTATAATTATATTGTACCGCATAGGGATTGAGCTCCTCGACCAGCGGTTCCCCGTCAAACGGTTTGAATGTTTCTTCTAGGTAATTTGCAAATAAATCCGCTTTTTCTTTGTCTTCTCTTGCCCATTCGCCGTTGGCTTTTCTTAATGGCGCAAAATGTGCTATAGGCTTCTTAACGGACTTGACTGCTTTCCAAAGAGAGTAGTTCGAACCTTTATTGGCAGTCAAACTTTCGAGGTAAGCAGTAGCCTCGCGACTTTCAAAGTCTTGAAGTTCGTACTTCAGTTTGTTAGAAAGGTGGTTGAAGATGGTCTTATCCGGGGTGCTCGCGAACTTTGCCATCTCTTGCGCGCTCTCCTCTTTTCGCATATTAGCTCTTCTATTTCTCGCGGATATATTGTTCCGCTATTCGATAATTCGAACCTCCGAAAAGAAGTGTTATTCTATGCAGCGCTCTGAATAACTCTCACAAGTATATCTACTTCATCTTCTATTTCAAGTGGCGTTTTGAGCGGTACATTTAAAGCTAAGTTTTCTTTGCAGTGTTTTCTAAAGCCGTTCCAGTGTTGTTGTTAGTTAATCTAGGCGCTCTTTTCTTTTTCGTTAGGCTTCCACCGATTTTCAAAAGAACTGCCGAGTGATCTGAACAGAGATCAAAGCGTTCTTCTAAGTTCGAAAGGTAACGAGGTACCACCTTGGCGATAAAGAAGTCGACGAGATCAGGTATTTTATTTCTGTCTAAGAAGACCACACCGCGTTTTGTACTTGCTTTAAAGACGACTCTGACTCTTGTTAAATTGCACCGTGAGCCCCTAAAAGCCTTTTTTTTTTAATACTAGGGTGGACGGAGGCTAAAACTCCAAAATCTTTCAAAGATACCAATACGCCCACTATAGCAGGTATATAATACCGAAGTAGCCGATATTGGTTATGCCCGATTTCCACGTGCTAAAAACCACTCATTTATGAGAGACACTATAAAACTGCCAGAAGGCACTTCATAGTAGTAAATTATCGCTCTCTTATAATACTTCTTGACTACAACTAAGTTATCTCAACAAGTAGTGCTTATCGCATAGGGTAGGTTGCTATCCAGTGAATGCACCTACTAAAGCCGTTCATTTATGCGGCTTCACCCTACGTCGCTAGATCGAAGGGTCTTATTGTTTGTAGTCGTCGCTCGTTGTTTACATCGTTAAAAGTCTCGTTTAGAGTACGGATCATTTCATTGTTGCAATGAACATGAAGGCGAGCATTTAGCTTTCGAGCAAAGTTTGTTACTTCTTCGCTCACGGTAGCTATTCCTAAATCTCTGTGAATATCACTGTTCCTAATATACCATGGAGCACACAATTGCTCTTAGTGTCCTGTTTTGGAAAGTCTGTAACATGGACATGTCGCTCGGCTTGGTACAGCCCCAAAGTTGTATACCGTATGTCCAGTCGGCTTTAACACCTGCCTGTACAAGAGCAGTTTGTTATATATACTTAATTTCGAAAATCTTCCGATAAGCCAATACATTTCCCTGAGCCTAATCTCGAGCTCGTCACGCTTCTTCTTTACGTGTGGTTTCCACCTTAGTTTAGCGTCCAGTGTCATCCCTAGATACTTCGCTTCATTTGCATAAGGTATTTGTGCAGAATTTATGAACAGAGGTAAATTGTTAACCCTTCTGTAAGTGAAATTCACATGCGAAGACTTGTTCTCGCTAAGAGCGATTCACCAAGTCTTCGTCCAGACACAAATTCTGTGCAATGCTCGTTGGAGGTTTCTCGTTGATGACTCGACTGATTCACCTGTTGCCAGGATGGCCGTATCGTCCGCAAACGTGGCCACGACTGTCTCGTCATCTAGAGGTATGTCTCTTGTGTAGAGCAGGAACAGGGTCGGACCGAGGACGCTTCCCTGGGTTACGCCAGCCCGAATTTGCTTGAAACTCGAGTATTCACTACTACACCTAACACGAAAAAGTCTGCTTTTAATATAATTTTCCAATATTTTAAACATGTCTTCCGGCAAGTTTTGCCGTACCTTATATTTCAAGCCTTCGTGCCATATCTTTAAAGCGTCTTTCAGCAATTATTGGTTGTAATCGCCTCAGCAGGAGTTTCTCGAATACTTTCGATATTATCGGCAGAAGCGATATGGGACTAAAAGATTTTTTATCATTTGCACATTTCCCCTAAGAGAAGCGTTTATCATATAATGCAGCTTGACTAGTGCCTTTTTTTGGTAGTTCTTTCAATATTTCGCCAGTGATCAGGTCGTAACCCGGGGCCTTATTATTTTTAGGTTTGCTTATTGTCTGTCGGAGTTCAACTAACGAAACGGTTCCGCGTTGTTGTTTAGAACGTCAGCCAACGGCGGACCGTCGAAAGGCTTGAATGCTTCTTCTAAATGTTCAGCAAACAAATTCGCTTTCTCTTTGTTTTCTCTTGCCCATTCGCCGTTAGCTTTTTTATTGGTTCCGAGTGGATTATAAGTTTCTTGGTAGACTTAACTTCTTTCTACAGCGAGTAGTTTGAGCTCCTATCTGCCGACAAGCCTTCAAGGTATTTAGTGGTTTTACGATTTTTAAAATCTTGTAACATTCCTTTCAGTTTGGTAGAAAGGTGGTTCAAGAGGGTTTTGTCTGCGGGAGCCCTCGTGCCTTGCCACCTTCTACGCGCTCTACTCTTTTCACGAATCAATTCTTCAATTTCGAGCGGATATGTTGTGCGTACATGCCCTTCGGTGCTAACTGCGTTCTTTAAGGACGAAGTGTTGTTCCAAGCAGCGCTTTGAATTGCTTCAATTAATTTGTCAACTGCGGTTTCTAACTCGAAAGGAGTTTTCAATTGCACATTCAAGCCAACACCCTTCTTACAGTCCTTTCTGAAGGCGTCCCAGTTCATGTTTTTGCTAGCTAATCTAGGAGCTCTTTCTATTTTCGCTAGTCCTCCACCCATCTTGAAGATTACTTCTGAGTGGTCTGAGCAAAGTTCATAACACTCTTCGATTCGCGTAAGGTATTTGGGGTACCCTTTAGTGATGAAAAAGTCGTCAGGCTTTTTATTCCTATCGGTTGGCCAATATGTTGGCTTACCCGTGGAGAAAAAGTCCACCCCACGTTTCGTACTGTTTTTGTATAATAATCTGCCTCTTGTTGAATTGCATCGTGAACCTCAAAAAGTATGCTTCGCGTTAAAGTCATCCCCAATGATAAAATTGGACCCAATGAAGTCATACATACGATCAAGATCGTCTTCCACCAGTCTATATCCTGGCGGGAAATAACAAGATGCAATGTTATAATCTAAGCAGTCAATTTTTACAGAATCTGAACTGATCTGCATAGAGTCTAGCTCAACTTCTGTGTTCTTGAACTGCTTTATGCAGTTCTTAATGTAGAGGGAGGATCCTCCTCTCGAATCGTGCGTGATAGTCATTGTAACCTTTAAGTTTGGGAGCCTTTATGTCAACTTTGCACTCTGTTCAGAGGTGTTTTCCGGCACATTTCACGCAATGTGGTTCTTTTTGGCAGTAGGCACTTGTGTGCCTGAATTCCTGGCATCGCTTACACTGTGGTATCAGTCTATTGCCCTTTCGCATGGGCTCGATTTAAACCCTGATTTTAAGTATTATTTTCATTTTATAAATATCGTTCGCGCTCTCAGTTCTTTGGAAGGAGAGCATAAAAATTGGAAGGCTGCGTCTGATCACAATGTTTCTTCCTCCTTCTGTGCGTTGCTTTTCCTTTTTAATGATTTCGACGACATCAATAATTTTAGGGCCTTTAGTTTTTACGTCTTTTACAACGTCTTCTTTTGTGCATGAGTAAAAAGGTAGACAAGATTGGCGCTGGCCGCCTTGCTATGGTGCAGGTTTATCTGACCTACTTTCTACTGAGACCCTTCGGTCTGGTGCACTCAAGTATTCAGGCTAACAACCCTTATGTCAGCACCAGCCCACGGGGCATCAGTATTGCTTATAAAGTTGTTAAGCCAGTCGAGTATGTACTTGTCACAACAGTTTAGTTTGTTGAATTTCTTAATAGTGACCAACGTGTCAAAGCGTGGTTTATTACCACTGGCCTTGCAGGCATCGTTGATCCCAGCGAGAGTTCTGTTTTCCACCTGCTTCCATTGGTCTTCAGATAGCTTTCGTTCTGTATTACCAAAGTCGACTACTGCAACCCGAAAGCTCCCTTTGACCAAGTCCGCCAGTGTTTTTGGTTTTCTCGCCTGTCTATTGATTATTAGTGTCGTCATGCCGAACTTTTTTGGAGATTCCTGCAGTCGCTTGAGGTTCGGACTGGTCCTTGCCCTTCGTCTCTGCAGTTTTCCCGATACAAGATGCCGAAATGCAGGGCAGTTGGCATTGCGCCCTCGTCATCAGGGTCTCGTATGCTCCTCCGGAGGCCTGCTCCCTAGCTACCTTCACGTCAACGCCAGCGTCGCTGCTCAGATCTCCCTTGGAGCTACCTTCAATTTTCTTGGGGTCCGATTTCTCTTCGCACAGGTTAATTGATGATTTGGAGAGTTTACCATTGCCTAAAGTGGAAGGCAAGTGGCCTTCCTTCTTTGTTCGGATTAACCTTCTTTTTGCTCTTTGGGACTTGCGTTCCCTAACCAGGTGCCAAGCAGTTTTGGTAAGGTCCATGATCTCATGTGCCCTTTTTAGCTTGCTCAATTCCTTTTCCGTTAAGGACTTAGGATCGTGCTTGTTCAGCCGGATGATGGTCCTTCTGGCGTTGGCTCTTTGGCGTACGGTGTACGCTACTACGAAGCAGTAGTGTCGTTGCTGCAACTTGGCTTGTCAGTGCCTGCGATAGGAGTGATGCTGCCATCCGCCATATTGAGGTCAGATTTGCAAGGCCCGACAGGCTATGGCATGTCACAGACTTGGACAGATTTGTCGAACCCCCCATGGAACCTTTTCCTTTCGGCTAGTCTCCGGTGAGAGACGGGCAATAGGCATGTCATCTCCCGTCGACACGCTTGCAAGGAAATCCAGAGCGTTTTTAAGCCTTCTTTGCTCAAGTTCACTAAGTTGCTGCTGCTTATCCCCTAGTTTTTTAACCATCAATTCACAGTTCTGTACTCTGCTGCGAATTGACTTGGTCGATAAGATCGAGAGTCTGCACGAGCTAGCTATCGAGCAGTTGACATCGTCACTGACAAATAGCTTCCCAATGTTAAAATCAACTGTCCCCGCACTACCTTCGTCCGAAGCATTAGCCCTGACTGGTTTCTGGAGTAAGAGGCTCTCCGTCAGAATTTCAAAAGAGTAAGAGTCGGTTGATTTAAGGCTAGGAGTGCCCGACTCACTCACACCCTTCGGTGAAGGCTTTTTGATTTTAGAAGATTTAATTTTAGTCCCACGGGTAAGGGGGAAGATGATGTCCATCTGTACTCATCTCCTGTATACAGATAAGGGGAATTTGAATTAAAACAAGAAGTCCCCACGTATCTAGATTTGTGCACCTACGACTGAGCTCCCCCTCAGCCTCGCAGGTCTCGGCATGCACACCTTACCTTGGGTCCCCTCCTCCTTGGACCGGGCTTGGGACCGGCTGAACACCATCGAAGTTCCAGCATTGGGTGGATCCCTGATGGTGCACAGGCGGAGTTAGGTATCAAAGTTAAAATATTGGAAGTCGAAGACCTGCCGGGAGAAACATCCGATATTTGAACATAATATATCTTTGTTTTCTTGGCTACGCCCCCTTGTAGGCGTCCCATTGTAGGCGTGTCTTTGGGCGGATTTCAAATCAAAATTTTTGCACATGTACTGCTTCGCATGACGCGGACCTTACGTACTAAGTTTCAGCACCCTAGCTCAAAATTTAAGGCCTAAAAACATGTGACATACAGACGGACGGACGGAAGGACGGACATGGCTCATTCGATTCAGAATTCGGTCTCGATTATATGCCCTTAAGGTCTTGGGGGTCTACCATTATTATTTCACCGTGTTACAAACTATGTGACAAAATTAATATACCTCCTATCCTATGGGATGGGGTATAAAAAAAACAATTTTTTAATATAAAACTGCGATGACACGTGTATACCACATCTGATAAAAAATATGATAAGACCAGTGAATATGATAAGACCAGTGAGTAAGTGCAACAGTGCGTATTTAATAGCTTCGGTCCGTCTGTAACGGACCGCTGTATACCCTATTCCTATTCCTATTATCCTTTCCATTCCTATTATCCTTTCCATTCCTATTCTCCTTTCCATTCCTATTCTCCTTTCCATTCCTATTCTCCTTTCCATTCCTATTCTCCTTTCCATTCCTATTCTCCTCCCCATTCTTATTAACCTTTTCATTCCTTTTCTCCTTTTTATTCCAATTCTCCTTTCCATTCGTTTATTTGCTGGTTTTCCATCCCCGTCCCGTTACCATTTGCATAATTTACCTACCCCTGCAAGGTCGGGGTTAGAATAGCCTTGAGGCAAGGTATGCCTGTCGTAAGAGCCGACTAAAATCCACCGGAAGAAATATTCTTTAATGTTTCAACGTATGCTGTCGATGCTGCTCCATTCGGGGCAACTTTTGGCAGTAATGTTTTAACTTATAGATGAATCTGAAGGTTAAATTAAAATCCAGAAGCATCTGTCACACATTGTGCGGCTCACTGGTCGGCGTCTGTCTCCAAAGGGGCGGCTGTATTTAAAAATGAAAATAGAAGTGACTTACATATTTCTCCTAAAAACGACAAGTTAAAAAAAAAATGGCAATGAACAAAACGAAAGATTTGATTACCCCAGGTGGCAGCCCAGCTATGCTGGAACATCCACCCTCTTCGGAGGCAGGCTCTACGGATTCTGGGGAGAGCCTTTTATTGCTTATAAGTCCTTTTGAGAAAAGGACAAAACTAAATCGATCACCACCACCTAGATCGAACATATCCGGAAAAAGCAGTCCACCGGTAAACCACGACTCTGTGAAAATAAAGAGCTTAGAAAATGAGAATAATAAACTCCGAGCTAAGCTTACTGAAATGGAGCGACTCTTCCAAGATATAAAAATGGGAATTGACTCTCTGCGAAAAGAAAACGAGGGTATTAAAAATACTCGTTTAACGAAAGACTGTGAGGTAACGAAAGAGTGTGTAACACCGAACCGACCAGCAGTCGAATACTTCACGGACGAGGACGAACTTGCACTTGAGACCGATTCAGTCTTAAGGAAAAGGTCTAGCAAGAAGCGAAAGGCGAATTCCTCTCCCGAAGTAATACAGAAAGAAGATAAGCCCTCTGGCTCAAACAAGGCTAAACCAGAAGCGAAAATTCGTTCAGCTCCCGCAATAAACATCGTCGGGATAGCAGACTTTGGGAGATTGCGCAACCTTCTTGCAAACACGGTGAGAACAGAAAACTATAAGCTTACCTCGCACCGAAATAAGGTGTGGAAAGTAAATGTTGACAACGCCGATTCCTATCGCGCACTGTCTCTTAGACTGAATGCAGAAAGAATCGAGTGGTATACTTATCAAAATAAGTACGAAAAACCACTGCGAGTCATTGTAAGGGGGATCCATCCAACATGCACAAAAGAAGACGTTGTAAAAGACGTAAAAAATCAAGGCCTCATAATTATTGATGCCGTCAATATCATTAAAAAGGAAAAGCAACGCACGGAAGGAGAAAGAGACACTGTGATCAGACGCGGCCTTCCAATTTTTATGCTCTCCTTTGAAAGAACTGAGAGCATAAACGATATTTGTAAAATAAAAATGATACTTAACATCAGGGTTAAAATCGAACCCATGCGAAAGGGCAATAGACTGATACCACAGTGTAATCGATGCCAAGAATTTAGGCAAGTGCCTACTGCCAAAAAGAACCACGTTGCGTGAAATGTGCCGGAAAACACCTGTCAACAGAGTGCAAAGTTGACATTAAGGCTCCAGCAGTTTGCACCAATTGCCACGGAAACCACCCCGCGAACTATCGAGGATGCTAAGTAGCCATAGAGCTGCAAAAGGGACGAGAACCTCTTAAGGAAAATACTAGAGGTCAGAATCAAAGCCTAGGACGCCCAAAACCTGCTGAAACTCCTAAGCCAAAGACTCCAAAGACGCCAAAGCCGATCAAAAAATAGAAGTATTTCTACGGAAAAACAATATTGATAGTTGCACGATTACGGAAACTCACCTTATAAAACGGGTCTACACCCAAACTTAAAGGTTACAATGACTATCGCGCACATCACCCTTCGCAAAATTCGAGAAGAGGATCCTCCCTCTACATTAAACACTGCATAAAGCACTTCAAGAACACAGAAGTTGAACTAGACTCTATGCAGATCAGTTCAGTTTCTGTAAAAATTGACTGCTTAGATTATAACATTGCATCTTGTTATTTCCCGCCAGGATATAGACTGGTGGAAGACGATCTTGATCGTATGTATGACTTTATTGGGTCCAATTTTATCACGATGCAATTCAACAAGAGGCAGATTACTGTACAAAAATAGTATGAAGCGTGGGGTGGACTTTTTCTCCACGGGTAAGCCAACATATTGGCCAACCGATAGGAATAAAAAGCCTGACCTTGTCGATTTTTTCATCGCTAAAGGGTACCCCAAATACCTTACGCGAATTGAAGAGTGTTATGATCTTTGCTCAGACCACTCAGGAGTTATCTTGAAGATGGGTGGAAGACTGGCGAAAATAGAAAGAGCTCCTAGATAAGCTAGCAAAAACATGAACTGGGACGCTTTCAGAAAGGACTGTAAGGAGGGTGTTGGCTTGAATGTGCCATTGAAAACTCCTTTCAAGTTAGAAACTGCAGTTGACAAATTACTTAAAGCAATTCAGAGCGCTGCTTGGAACAACAATTCGTCCCAAAAGAACGCAGTTAGCACCGACGGGCATGTACGTAAAACATATCCCCTCGAAATCGAAGAATTGATTCGTGAAAAGAGAAGAGCGCGTAGGAGATGGCAAGGCACGAGGGCCCTCCCAGACAAAACTTTATTGAACCACCTCTCTAACAAACTGAAAGGAATGTTGCAAGATCTTAAAAATCGTGAGACCACTGAATGCCTTGAAGGCTTGTCGGCGGATAGGAGCTCAAACTACTCGCTGTGGAAAGCAGTTAAGTCTATCAAGAAACCTATAATCCACTCGGCACCAATAAAAAAAGCTAACGGCGAATGGGCAAGAGAAGCAAAGAGAAAGCGAATTTGTTTGCTGAACATTTAGAAGAAACATTCAAGCCTTTTGACGGTCCGCCGTTGGCTGACGTTCTAAACAACAACGGGGAACCCGATAGCCTTAGAATGAAAAAAGTTTCGTTAGTTGAACTCCGACAGACAATTAGCAAACTTAAAAATAATAAGGCCCCGGGTTACGACCTGATCACTGGCGAAATATTAAAAGAGCTACCAAAAAAGGCATTAGTCAAGCTACTTTATATGATAAACGCTTCTCTTAGACTTCTATACGTTCCAAGACAATGGAAAGTTGCTGAAGTCATTATGGTTCCAAAACCGGGGAAATGCGCAAATGATAAAAAATCTTATAGACCCATATCGCTTCTGCCGATAATATCGAAAGTATTAGAGAAACTTCTGCTGAAGCGATTACAACCAATAATTGCAGAAAGATGCTTGATCCCGGATCATCAATTCGGTTTCAGACCTAACCATTCCACAATAGATCAAGTCTACAGAATAACGCATGAAATTGAAAAATCCTTAGAAGGGAAAAAAATATGTTCAAGTGCTTTCCTCGACGTATCGCAAGCCTTCGACAAGGTATGGCACGAAGGCTTGAAATATAAGCTACGGCAAAACTTGCCGGAAGACATGTTTAAAATATTGGAAAATTATCTTGAAAGCAGACTCTTTCGTGTTAGGTGTAGTAGTGAATACTCGAGTTTCAAGCAAATTCGGGCTGGCGTACCCCAGGGAAGCGTCCTCGGTCCGACCCTGTTCCTGCTCTACACAAGAGACATACCTCTAGATGACGAGACAGTCGTGGCCACGTTTGCGGACGATACGGCCATCCTGGCAACAGGTGAATCAGTCGAGTCATCAACGAGAAACCTCCAACGAGCATTGGACAGAATTTGTGTCTGGACGAAGACTTGGCGAATCGCTCTTAACGAGAACAAGTCTACGCATGTGAATTTCACTTACAGAAGGGTTAACAATTTGCCTCTGTTCATAAATTCTGCACAAATACCTTATGCAAATGAAGCGAAGTATCTAGGGATGACACTGGACGCTAAACTAAGGTGGAAACCACACGTAAAGAAGAAGCGTGACGAGCTCGAGATTAGGCTCAGGGAAATGTATTGGCTTATTGGAAGATTTTCGAAATTAAGCACATATAACAAACTGCTCTTGTACAGGCAGGTGCTAAAGCTGTCCTGGACATACGGTATACAACTTTGGGGTTGTACCAAGCCGAGCAACATGTCCATGTTGCAGACTTTCCAAAACAAGACACTAAGAGCAATTGTGAATGCTCCATGGTATATTAGGAATAGCGATATTCACAGAGATTTAGGAATAGTTACCGTGGGCGGAGAAGTAACAAACTTCGCTTGAAAGCTAAATGCTCGCCTTCATGTTCATTGCAACAATGAAATGATCCGTACTCTAAACGAGAACGATGTTAACAACGAGCGACGACTACAAAGAACAAGACCCTTTGATCTAGCGACGTAGGGTGAAGCCGCATGAATGAACGGCTTTAGTAGGTGCATTCACTGGATAGCAACCTACCCAATGGGATAAACACTACGGAAGCGTAAACTACTTGTTAAGTTAACTTAGTTGTAGTCAAGAAGTATTATGAGAGAGCGAAAATTTACTACTATGAAGTGCGTTCTGGCAGTTTCATAGTGTCTCTCATAAATGGGTTGTTTTTTAGCACGTGGAAATCGGGCATAACCAATATCGGCTACTTCGGTATTATGTACCTGCTATAGAGGGCGTATTGGTATCTTTGAGAGACTTTGGAGTTTTAGCCTCCGTCCATCCTAGTATTCAAAAAAAAAAAAAAAAAATTCCATAATTTCAAATAGAAAAAAAAATTATTGCTTATAAGTTTTTGTTTACTTTTTTTTTAAAAGGCACGTGGCATGTCCAACCTCTTTAACTGAAAATTAATATAAGCATAGAAATATCCAAGTTTGCGGCTAAAATGTACGCAAAACTATAATTTTCTGGTTCAAATTCAATAATTTTGTGAAATCGACCTTTAAGGATAGGCGTAGCCGAAACTTTGTAGGAACAAAATCTAAAAGAGTACCAGGTGCACTTTATGTGCTAAATTTTATTTCTTATTCTATCTTTAGTAAAGCTAAAAGCAGTCGAAATCCATGTTTTTCTGTAAATTTATAGGTTTTTATGGAATTCTGCCTCTTAATGTGGGCGTGGCCCAAAACTTTGTATGAATAAAATGTAGAGTATTTTTTACACAACATATTAAGTAAATTTCTTTCAATCTGGAACAAAAATATTGAATAAGTTGCATTTGAACAATTACCCTTTAATTCGATGCCAAAAATGCAATTTTTTTGTATCGAATAGCCCAAAACTTTGAAAAAAAAATAAAAAAAAGCGCTTTCTATATAATATATTAAGTAAAAATATTTCGATTTGGAACAAAAATATTGAATAAATTGCATTTGAAAGATTACACTTTCAATCGATGCCATGCCCACAAGGGGTGGTCTGCGGACTTTATTTAGAAAATGCTAAATAATAAATTTCAGCTTTTCACGACGTCTTACAGTCTTGAAAGCACCGGAGGTTGTTGCACATTTAGACCGATTGTGGGGGTGTCTGTGGGCGGATGTGAAAAATTTTAACACTTGTATTGCTTCGGATGACAAAGAGTTTACTTACAAAATTTCAGCTTCCTGGCTCGAATTCAAAAATCAAAAATTTAAGGCCTAAAAATTGGTGACATACGGACAGACAGACGGACGGACGGACATGGCTCATTCAACTCAGAAGTCGGTCTCGATCATATGCCCTTAAAGTCTTGGGGGTCTATCATTTTTCTATGTAACACTTTCGCCTGTATCAAACTTCATATACTCCTTTCCTGTGGAATAGGGTATAAAAAATTATGTTATTGAAAAGAGGTTGATGCCACACCCCTTTTTTAAGTGAAATTTAAAGTAATTTAAAGTAACTGAAATTTTACAACCAAGATTTTTGAAGCATTTTGGAGCTTGACAGTGGTCAATTGGGATGGGGTATCCAACGATTCGCCTAGGCGGATTGTAGCCCTCCCACTAGTTGAAATTGAATTGTTTGAATGGGTACTTCTCCGTGCAATCCATCTTGGGACCAAGTGGGGAAGCAAGCAGATTGTTTAATATAAAAAAGAGAAGCGATTTCAGTATTGATGGATTGAATATTCAGTATTGATAGTCAAACTTTCGATGAATTTGCCTGCGTAAAAAGTTATGTCAGTTTAGAGAAAATCCAGAATGGGTAGAAAATCAGAAAAAACAAGTGGGAAAGTGCAACAATGCGTATGCAAAAGTTTCAGTCCATCTACGACGGGTTGCGAAATACCCGACCATACAAAAAAACTGCCACGCCTCCAAAAAGTGGGCGGGATACAAAAATATAACTGTTGAATGCCTTATACTGGTTGGTTGCATACATTTCGGTCTAAAACTCAGCCTTTTTAACTTAAAAAAGTCACTTTTTTTAACGCCACGTCTACAAAAGTAGGTGGAGGCACATAGTACCCATACATGAAAGTTAGAAAATGCTTATATCTAGAACTTTTGTTATAAAATTTTTAGTCAAATTTCATATAAATTTATTGAAAAACAGCCATTTTAAACTAAAATCCCTTAAAAAAGTGGGCGTGGTCAATGAAAAGGCTAAACATTTTTAGACACTTCAAAGACAACTACAAGGTAATGTTACTTACCGAAAATGAATGCGCAAGCACTATTCTAAGATAGCTTAAATTTAGAAAAAGTATTTTTTTAAATTAGAGGTGGTCGCACATACAGGGTTGTAGTGGGCGTGTCTGTGGGCGGATTAAACTAATTTTCAAACTTGATCTGGTCCAATGGACTTCCAGCCAACCCACAAAATTTCAGCTCTGTACCTTAAAATTTAAGGCCTAAAAGTTGTTTACATACGGACGGACGGACGGACATGGCTTAATTGATTCTCCTGTCGGTCCAATTCATATCTTTAAAAGGTCTTAGGGGTCTACGGTGATTATTTCACTGGGTTTACAAACTATACATCAAATTAATATACCGTGGGTCGGGTATAAACAAGATATAGATGGGTGGAGATATTTAGTCATTTTACAGAATAAATATAAATTTCAAAAACTTTTTGAGCATTGTGGAATTTGGATTATGCCAGTCAAATGCTTCAAGAAAGGGTTTTTTCTTTTTAAATAATATTTGGACAAACGAAAAAAAACCAAATGAAGGCAGAAACTATTAAATTCATTTAAATTACTAAATATAATTATGAATCATCTTGTCTTGAGTTCAAAGGATATTTAAAACATAAACCGAATCTTGTGAAAGAAATTTATTCTTCAGAAAAGTATTTTAATCAATAAATCGATCTAAACTGTGTTCATATAGTTAATTAGTATTTTTGTTTTAATTTTATGCGCAAAGACTCAATTCCTGGAAATCCAAATGTGTTCTATTTAATTTTTTTTTGGTTTTTCTTTTTTTTTTTTGTTTAAATAACATATCTAGGTATACATGAAAAACAAATAAGGAACTGATATATGTTAAAAAGGGTTGTGATTTTTCTATTCTTTATTATTTTGAATTTTCAAGCATGGTCACCTTAGCCATAGCCAAAATGCAACAACATTCTACCTATACCAAGAAAACACTACTCTTCTGGTAGTGGTTGCTTTTGCCTCAACAGTGAAATGGATATATGGAGCCCTAACCGGTTATTTATCGTAAGCGACAAAATGTAAATTTCACAGGAAATGATTTTTTTGTTTATTTACTGAGCTGCAAAACGAAAAAAGCTGATTTTAAGTAATCAGTTCTCTTTTTGGATATTCAATAAAGTTGTCATAAATGATACACTGCTGTTGCCAGGGGCGTAGCGAGGGTCCGAGCCGTGGAGGGGGGAAATTTGCCGACTGTTCAGATTAAGCATACGTGTTGAGGAAATGATAGTGTGAAGTTATACAATATCAAGGCCTTTCCATTTATTATTATTATTATAGCTTTATTGATAAGTCAATTAAAAAATTAATAAACTAGTGTCATCTTAGTTTAAATAACATACATACATAAGCTATATAGCCTCCGCTACATACCATCCGCTTAAGCAAATCTTTGGATACCCCAACCCAATTGACTTCTGTCAAGCTCCAAATCACCGGATGTCAAAAATCTCCATTTTGCATGTCACGCCGCTAGAATGGGGCGTGGCATCAACCCCTTTTCAATTACATTGTAGTTTAAGTTCAAATATATTATTGAGATGAGGCAATACCAAAAAGTGGGCGTATTAAAATTTTTTCTTGTAAATTATTTGTATCAAGATATATGTATACAATTATAATATTAAGTAGGTACCTATTACAAAGCACGCATTTTTCGATTTCAAGCAAACATATTGCATACAAATGCGATTTGAGAAACGGCAAATTAAATTCGACCACGCCTAAAATGGGGGCGTTTTACGCTTTTTTCGGAGAGCCATCAAGATAGCAAAATTTAGCGTCCCACGACAATTTTGATTTTTCATGCGAATTTGTAAAGGGGGCGTCTCATTAGGAAGATTTCAAACATTTTTACATTTGTTCTGCTTCGGGACCAAAAAAGGACCAACTCAAAATTTGAGGCCTGCCGACAGACAGAGTGGATAACTGGACAATCAGCATAAATGCCCCGTCTTTCAGAAAGGCGATCCTATGTCTTGCAAGAAATTTTGGGGCATATCCCTGTGAGAGTCTTAAACCGTTCTGGGTTCTGCAACATACCAATCGGCAGGTACCAGTGTGGCTTCTGGCCCGAAAAATTGACCGTACCACCAGTTTCTTCACACTAAGAAAAACCTTGGAAAAGACCAACGAATTTTTTTCAAAACTCTGGTTGAAAAATTATATTTTTTATTCATTTTTGAAAAAAAAAAATCTTTAAGAAATGAAAAATGTTTTGTTTTTTTTAATATTAATACATATTGGTTTGCTACTACAGTGGTTGACCGCGCGATATACATTTGATAAATAAGCACACGACCGTCTTCTTTCAAAGTTTACATCAAAGTGGTTTTTATTTTTCTAATCATACTTAAAACTAGCTTACAACTACCTGAGCCGAAAAGCGCACTCAGCAAAAGTGTGTGAAAATAATTTGGAATGTATGAAATGAAATAAGATGAGGCGAGAAGCGCACTCAGCAAAGGTGTGTGAAAATAATTTGAAATGTATGAAATGAAATAAGATGAGGCGAGAAGCGCACTCAGCAAAGGTGTGTGAAAATAATTTTAACATATGAGCTTATAGCTATACATAGTAAGTTTGTTATAGATACATATACATAATTATACATATTCAAGTCTACTGCGTAGACATTCTGCCGCCTCCCAAGACAGCGTCGTTCGGTGGAATGGTTATCCTCACAGAAGGTGAGGATCCGTCGTCATCTGCTTCGAGCACGAACTCTGCTCTGGCTTCAGGTAGTTTAGTTGTTCTTTACTGGTCTGCTTAACACTCCAGCACTTAACACTCCAGTTTCACCACCGTCGTTATTCGAAATTTAAAACAACACGCAAAGTTTCCATTTTTGATTCCGGTGATCCCGGTTGAGCCCCCATGTAGGAAACTATTTAGTCATTTATTTTTCCAACGAATAGATCGAAACGAGTAAATTTTGAATTTAATTTTATTTTTTACAAGATTACAAAACCTAAAATTATTTGGACATTACAAAAAAATTAGAATGTTTGAATACAAAATTCGTAGAATGTTTTGGGTCGCCGAAACCGAACCGCGCTGTTGTGAAGACAAAATCCGACTCCCTTTTCCAACGAAAAAAGTTCCATCGTCCACTCGATTTCCGACCTTTCCTCCTACCCCAGCCAGTCCCATAACCTCGTTGCACTCAGGACATTGTACCACACCCATAACTTTAGGGCAAACATCAGCAGAAACCATCCACCGAGCACTCCAATCACGATCAATAATTTCCGAAGGGGAGACATGGTATTGCTGAAAGATACTGATATCGATTGATTTTAATGCCCCTCTGAATAGATCAGCTTAGAAAACTCTAGCAATGAATCAGGGAACATTATCAACCCGATCTCCGTGATTCATTGAAAGTTAACACGCTTGAACCACTGTGTTTAAATCGATATAAACAAACTCCTCGGCTAATGAGACATGGGGGCCGACAAACGAGCGAGCGCCGACATTCAGGGTAATCTGAAACCGAAACAATTAAAACTGAATTTTCAAGCCATTTGAAACCGAAGCTATTAAAACGAATCGGCGACCCAAATCAATCTGAAAAGAAAACAAGTAGTAAAAATTAAAAGACAAAAAAAAATACTTAAAAAATAAGTGGTTAACATTCTTTTTGAATGGAATTCCTACAAATATATTTGAATGCTCGCAAACAGAACCGATCTTTTCAATCAAGTTGGTACCTACCTACGTTGTGCGAACATTATGGCATGATCGTAGGTAGATAGGTATTGATCGTTTTGTTTTTTCTTGAAAAATTCAGATTTTCGTCAAATTTGTGTGTGCGAATGTTCTTTGAAGGATTATTGATGTAACTAAATTGAAATTGTTGTTCTATATAATGTAGATAGACATATAGCCTATCTATTGGAAACTAGAAAACCGCTACGAATTTGAGCATTATGCAAATACAGATTGATAGAAAATTATATCCGAAAGACACATATAAAAACAGCTTCGGGTTCAGATCGGTAATTATGGAAGTCATATTTAGTCGTTTATTCAACGGATTCAGTCGTATTTTCTTCACTTGATATTCTAAAAGTGACTTCAAGTGAATCTTATCAGAAACATGGAAAACAAATAGTTTTAAGAAGATTGTCTTAAATGTTTTTATATCGATGTGTTACTAAGCATTTCCTTAAAAATATTTGAAAACATTGACTGCGGTATTGCTAAAGTGAAATAGTTTTCAGACCCTGTTTGATATGCTTCTTTAGCGAAGAAACGGAGCACAGCCAGAAACTTCAAAATTGGTGCCACTTACATTGTGTGTAATCTTTTCTCAATGGGCTTACTTTTTCCAAAAGTTTTGCGAATGCATTTTTGGGAAGTCGAAAAAAATTAATAAAACTGCAAATTATTTCTTGAGTTCGAAATCGGTTTCAAATTTTTACTTTAAAAACACACCATGCATTCGAAAATCTATTAGGCAGGAATTAATCTCATGGCTATGCGAATATTTGCCAATGTTGTGTTGATTCCTCCACATCCGGTCATTAAAAATAGATTGATTGAATTGAATCTCTTGTTTCTTTCTGCAATTTGAGCTCATACATAAATCACCGAGCCTTTCAAGCTTGCTTTGAATTTTTTAATCTGAAATTTTGACACTACTTGTGCATTTGAAGTGCGATGAAAGGCGTTGCTGCCCGACTGCATCTGTGATGGAGTCGTATTCATTGCATACGACTTGCATAATCGCAAAGCAAATACGATACTATACGAATCGAAGGACTTTTTGTACACAACTTGCATAATTGGGGTGAGTGTGTGCCCGATCGTTGAAGTGTGAAAAGTGCGTAGATTTTTAACAGTGCAATTTAAATAACAAGCCTAACATTCCTCAATTAAACTTTTTAAGAACCTCCACAATAGGGCCGAACCCCCTATTTGGTGATGATAAGTTATGACCCTAAACTCGAGAAATACATGACCTTAAACATGAAAATGGGTATCTATTTTCATTCCATTTGTTCTCAAAAACTTTTCAATTTTTTGCAAAAGTTCGATTTTATTATGAAAGTCCAATATTCTTTTAGTGCATGTTTCAATACAAAGGTTTTTTTTTCCGTGGGTAGGAAAAACCTTCACAGGTACTACGAGGACCGGCGGCGCGAGTAACATATGCAAGTGCATCGACCAACCAACCAACAATTGCAACATCAGCAATAACAACATACAACAATCAACTGATGACAACACCAATAGGTCAGGTAATTGAACCAACAACAGCAACATCAGCAATAACAACGTATGACAAACAACTGACACAAGTAGGTCAGGTAATCGAACCCAAATTGGCAACATCAGCAGAAAGAGCCTATATAGGAAGGGCACCGCTAAACGATCGGCGCCCAGTATTACGATATTAGTCGAAAAGTAACTGCAGCGACGTTGAAGACGGCGGGTTACTCTAGATTAACATTTGTAATTAATTAAAGTGTGTAATAAAGTACTTCTGGCCTGTGGCTACCAGCAACTGAAAACGTGTTTTTTTTAGTTCGGTTAATGCCATAAAATATAAGTGGCGCAGTCGGTTGTCCTCTAAGTAAATTCTGGAGGATAGTGAAACGAAAAGATTGTTTAAAATAATTTCATAAGAAAAATAAGGCTAACAATCCATCAACCAATATAAATCAAAATCAAAATAAAAATTTGGAAATTGTAATTTGATTATAATAAAGTGTCCGTTTTTTTAGACACTAATAGTCTCAAGTCAATCAAAAAAAAAAAAAAAAAAACAATTTAACAAATTTTGTTAAAAATGGCACAGCCAACAGTGGAACCGTGTCTAGTGACTCTTACGGAAATTTTAAGCCGTCAGAGTGGTGCTCATAACATAAGAACATTGATAGAAAGAAGAGTAAAACATTTGAAATCATTTTCGGGAGAACAAGGCACGTTACCATCGTTCATCGCGACCGTGGAACAAATATTTGATGAGAATGGAATCATAAATCAAGAAGCGGTATATAGTGTTATTTATAACGAAAAAATCGAAGGAGCTGCGAAGAACTACCTGGCTGTGGAAGCACCAGCGTCGGGGGAACAATGCAAGCAAAAGCTCAAGTTACATTTCCGCCCAAAGAAGGACATAGGGTCAATCCTAAGAATCATCAATAATCTAAAGGTGAATAGTATTATTCAATGACTAGATAAAATTCAAACTATAATAAACTACATAACAGAATGTCCAACTTATAGTGAAAATGGCTTAGAAATAGCAAATTTCCTTAATAGTGCGTTAATTTAAAAAAAAAGAACTAACAGCAGGGGCATTAGGGGCAGAAATCTATAATATGTACAGTATATAAAACATTAGAACAACTTTGTTTTAATACTTAGGTCAGGATGAATTTAATTTAAAATCAGAAAAATCATTTACCCATCAACAAAGAAGTCAAAATAATAGAAACATTATATATAACCAACCTAATCAACTTAATAGACAAAACTACACGAACCAAAAACAATTTGATAAAAACAATCAGGTACAACCCTACCAATTTAATAGAAACAACTATTCTCACCAGAATCAAACTAATAGAAACAATTATTCAGGGCAAGTTAGGCACAACAACTTATCAGGACAAGCTAGATATTCATGGAATAATCGACAATTCCAAAATAAACCCCAAAATAATCAAAACTCAGGTCAATTCAGATCAAGACAACATATATTAGAACCCATGGAGGTAGACGTTATAAGCATTGGAGACGAAACTAACCAAATAGAAAATCACGAGTTTTTTTATCAACTAGCCTCGGACAGAAGGAAAATTTGCATTCAGTTAACCTTTGAAAATACAGATTATATTGCATTAATTGACACAGGTTCAACCATTAGCCTTTTAAACTCAACTAGAGTTCCATCAAGCCTTTATGAAAATATAAATGATATCCCAATTCAAATAAATACTATTCAAGGTACCGTCACCAAAACGGCACAGGTAAAAACAAAATGTCCAACACAATTTGATCAACCTTGCAATGCCTGAATCAAATGGAAGTAACAGTAGATGATAAGTACCCAATACCAAATATCGACAGTATATTGGATAAATTGGGGAAATCTCAATATTTTAGTACCTTAGATCTTGCAAAAGTCTATCATCAGATTTTAGTAGCAGAACAGGATATTGAAAAAACAGCTTTTGTGACTCCATCAGGTTTATATGAATACGTCAGGATGCCTTTCGCATTAAAGAATGCACCTGCAACGTTTCAGAGACTAATAAACGATATATTACGGGACTATATAAACAAAATATGCGTAGTCTACTTAGATGATATATTAATATTCTCCACAACCTTAGAAGAACATATGCATTCACTAAAAAAAATGTTTAGAGAACTACAAAATCATAATCTTAAAATACAAGCAGATAAGTGTTGTCTTATGAAAAGGGATACTGAATTTCTTGGACACGTGTTGACCAAAGAAGGGATTAAACCAAATCCAAATAAAGTAAAAGAAATTGATAACTTAGAGATACCAAAAACAGAGAAACAACTTAAAGGTTTCCTAGGGATGACAGGGTATTATAGAAAGTTCGTAGAAGATTATGCTAAGATTGCTTACCCAATGATAAGATACTTTAAGAAAGATGAAAAAATTAACATTAAAGACCTCCAATATATTTCAGCATTTGAAAATCTTAAAGCTCTAATTACTTCACATCCAATATTAAAATATCCTGAATATGATAAACCTTTCGTACTGACTACAGATGCAAATAACTATGCCATAGGTGTTGTTCTTTCTCAAAATGGGCACCCAGTATGCTTTGCATCCCGAACCCTTAATAAGCATGAACAAAAATATAGTGTAACCGACAAAGAGTTCCTTGCAATAGTGTATTTGGTCAATTGTTTTCGACCATATTTATATGGAAATCATTTTAAAATTATAACTGACCATATTCCTATTAAATATATTAATAGCAAATACAAAGGGAAAGAATTCTCCCAACAAAATCAAAGATGGCTCTTGAAACATCAAGAATATAATTTTAAAGTTGAATACCTGAAAGGTAAGGAAAACAAAGTAGCAGATTTTCTTAGCAGGTTAGAAAATACACCTAAAATTAACGAAGATAACAACTCAGAATCTAATATGGACCTCAAAGAAACAGCTCATTCAGTTGAGGAACAACATTTAGATCATATAGGTATCAAAGGCGAAATTGTAAATTGTTATTCATCTAAATACTCTTAATGAAATAGAAAGTATAAAAAATATATTAATTAGATTCATAAAAAAAAGAACAACAGGTATATATTCTGAGGTAGAAGACCATGATGAAAGCTCAACAAATTATAATTCAATTATTCTCCATAAATGAAAGTATGAAGTTTATCAAATGTACTCATAGGGCAGTCGAAATCAAAACCGAGGAGGAAATTCATAAGCAGATCTCATTATACCATACGAAAGAATCCATGCATAGCGGAATTAATGAAACATATTATACCTTAAAAAAAAGAATTTATTTCCCCAAACTCTTAGAACAAATTCAGTTAAGAATAAATAATTGCAGAAAATGCCAAGTATGATCAAGTATGATAGGAAACCCATCAAATCAAAATTCTATATTACAGAAAACACAAGAACGAAATTATACACCTAGATTTATTTCACATACAAAAGAAAGCATTCGTTACTTTAATAGACAAATTAACTAAGTTTGCAGTAGGATACACAATAACTGACAGAAATTGGAGAAGTAAGAAAACGATCTTAATAGAGCATTTCTCAAAGTTCGGAAAACCAAAGAAGATCATTACTGATAACGAATTCAAATCAGAATATAACGGGTGATTTTTTAGCTGGTTTGGTTTTGGCAACACTGGTTTTGACAGCTGACGTGTGTTTAGTACCTTGTGTCACTGTCAAACAGCTTCAGTTTGGTTTGCAATCTAACCATGGATCCTCTTACAAATGAACAACGCTTGCAAATTATTGAATTTTACTATCAAAATTCGTGCTCGGTTCGAAATGTTCATCGCGCGCTGCTTCCATTTTATGATCGGCATTCTCGACCTTCTGAACAGTCTATTCGGAAGATTGTGACCCTAACAAACTTTTTTTTGCCCGAAATGGAAGTTCTTGACTTGCATGATATGTGGTTTCAACAAGACGGTGCCACATGCCACACAGCACGCGAAACAATGGCGCAATTGCGAGGCGAGTTTGGTGAACAGTTAATTTCACGTGAGATACCGGCCGATATGTGTGAAAGAGTATGCCAAAATTGGACGCAGCGGATGGGCTACCTGAGACGAAGCCGCGGTCAACATTTGCATGAAATTATCTTTAAACATTAAATTGCAAGGTTCAAACTATCGATTCAAATAAATATTTCATAATTTTTTTCGAATTTTTTGTGTTTTTTTTAAAAAAAAAGTTCTCAACCTCTTAAAAAATCACCCGTTATTATACATTTTCTGAATGAAAACGATATTGAAGACTGTCTTGTGACAGTCTTGTGGTCTACAGTCTTGTTATTACAAAGTGCTCCGTGCAATTGTTTTTTTTGTTTATTTTCTTTGATTTTAACTGTTAAATTTTTGTATACCTACGTTTTTGCATGCACACTGTATTTCTTTTTCTAGAATCTCTTCTCTGAAGTCTATAGTTTGTGTAATTTGTGCATGATAATAAGAAATTTCTTGTGTGATATTGAATTTTTATTCTTTCCTTGCTTAGTGGTAAGCGTTTTTTTATTATATTTACTCCTCTCCCTAAAGCTTTTCATAAATGCACTCACCTAAATTCCTTCTAACACATACATATGTATTATTTTCTCAACTCTTATACGTTATACCACACGCTGTTTTACACTAATTTCCAGTAAATCACTATCTCTGTCTAAAGCTTTCACTGTACCATTAAATTAAATATAGCTCATAATAGACTTTTATGTCCTTGTTTTTGGCAGCGAAGTTTTAGCGACTTAGTGGCGCAAAGGTAGGGTGTTAGGTTGACGAAGTTGTTATTCTCCGAAAGTCTAGGTTCGACTCCCGTGGTCGTTTCGAAGATTTTTTTTTTCTTTGCGTAGTGGTTTGTCAAAATATTTTAACTTTCGAATTATTCGTTACTAGGTCCTTTTAATACCAACATTTTTTTTTCTCTCGAAATGGCCTGTTTAGCCAGAAAATGTTGCGATAGCAAAATCAATGCCCCTCTGTATACTTGCCATGGTCCTTGTGGTAACCACTTTCATGCTAAATGCGTTGGCTCAACTGCCGCGCTTCTTGAAAAAATCAACTCATCTCAGCTAGCTTTCTGGTATTGTCAGCCTTGTCGTAAGATTTCCCTGTCCCAACTGTCTTTTAAATTGTCATCCTTTAAGCATGACATCAAAAAACTGTCCAAGAATTTCAATGACTTGCTTGATAGTTTTAATTCAGCTGTGACTAACGTCTCATCGTTTTCCAGTGTCAGTTATTCTACTGATGCAGCCACTGAAACAAATCCTGACCCCCCATTTTCATCTTTTAATTCTCAGAAAATCGACGTCTCTACCTCGACAGAAGCTCTTCCTCTTTCTCCTTGCTTATCTCTGTCATTAACTAATGACGATATCGCTTCCACATCGTCGGCAGCCCCTTTGACTGTGCTAAGTCCCCTTTAGGAAAACGCGAATCGCCAGACTAAAACTATATCTAACATTGAGCCTAAACGTCCTAATTTGAGGACCCGTAATAAGAAATCAATCATTGAGGTCTCTTCAAACTCTTCGCCTCCGTTAATTAGTAGTGCTTCTCAAGATATTACAGCCTCTGTTTCCAACTTACCCTTCAATTCTTTACAATCTGTGCCTAAGCCAAAAATAATCTTTGTTTCTAGGCTTAAACCGGAAACTACTGCTGATGAAGTTGTTCATCATCTGATTTCACAAAAAATCATCTCTACTGATTCTGTTGTCAAATGCACGAAACTCAGTAAGCAAAACAGCTTTGTGTCGTCGTTTAAATTAGTATCCCCACCCGCTCTGTTCGACTCTATTTGTAACAGCACAATCTGGCCAACTAACACTCTGGTCTCACTCTTAACACTCTTAAAACTACGGTTGTTCTCTATCCGATGAAGTCAAATATCTGGGAGTAATCCTTGATAGAAAACTTCTATGGTCCAAGCATGTTGAATCCAAAACCGAAAAAGCATTGTCCACCTTCTGGCAGTGCAGAGGCGCTTTTGGCAAGATATGGGGCTTAACTCCGAAAAGGGTCCTCTGGATCTATACTGCCATGGTTAGACCACTCCTCTCATACGCATCGGTTGTTTGGTGGAACAGGCTTTCGCGGAAACGTGTTACTGCCTCTTTTGCCAAACTCCAAAGAACGGCTTGTCTTGGCTGCACAGGGGCCTTTCCTAGCACGCCGGGCTCTGCTCTAGAAGCTTTGATGAACCTCCCCCCCTTGATATATTTATCATGGGGTGTACGCTGAAAACCATCTTTCGCTTAAAGAGAGGTGGTTTTTGGTACCACACGCATTGGAATTTTGAAGAACTTGTTCGAGAATTGTCCTTTGACCCCTGTCTTATGGACATGCCCTCTGACGCAATGACCCAAGAAATCCTTTTGCGACAAAATTACCAATTCAACTTTCCTCAGGTAATGGAATGGCTTCGGCCAGACTCTGAGCCAGGGAAAGAATGTCATCGTATTTTCACGGATGGCTCCAAAACCGGACAGGGGTCTGGTGCTGGAGTCCTTGTGGAAAGCGAGAACATTAGAATCCACTACCCCTTAGGTAAATATGCGTCTGTCTTCCAAGCGGAGATTTTCGCTATCCTAATGGCTATGCGCTATATTGTGACTAACAGGTGGAGGGCAAGAAGCATATGCGTTTGCAGCCAAGGTGACAGCCAAGCCGCTCTAAATGCGTTGCTCAACCCTCTTACCTCGTCCAAGATAGTGCTCGAACTCAAGAATACGTTGAGCTCTTTAATAATGAGTTTCTAGTACATAGAAAAGATCGTCATAAGGACGATTTGAAAGCATTGGTGGAGGAGTTCTCACCGCTGTTCGGAAACAACTTACTTCGTCGAAAGTTCCCTTCCCTTTTCTGTCAATATGGAAATTGTATGTGTAAAGCTTGATTTCAAGCCTTATTTTGTATATGTTGTAAACACATATATCCCTCCCGATAGCTCTGCTGAAATATACTCGGAGCTGGCAAAAGCCCTTGATTATATTTTCAGCCTTTCACGTTGCAATAATACTGTTCTCCTAATTGGTGACTTTAACCTTAGTCATCTAAAATGGGTACCTTCAAACGATAGTACGTATTTTATTCCATGTGTTTCCTCTGCTCAAACGGCACTTAAAAAACTAGACAATATTCTTTCCTCTGACTTACAACAAATAAGCTGTATCAAAAATATTAATAATCGAATTCTCGATTTAATCTTTTCATCAGACGCTGTTAGTACTGTTGCCTGTAAGTCCACATGCAAAATTACTAAAATAGATACTCACCATCCACCACTCGATGTATTTCTTGACTTGAACGGTCTCATTCATGAGAATAATAATTCATATGATCGTTCATACATGTTTGATTTCAAAAAGGCTAACTTTCACGCTCTCTCAGAAGAGTTAACCAGGTTAGGTATTTCTAACGTTGCGAACTCTTCTGATGTAGACTACTGCGTGGATAATTTTTATTCTATTTTGAATACCTCCATAGGTAATATTATTCCTAGAAAATTAAAGAAAAACGAAATTTGTGACCGTCCCTGGTATACTAGTGAACTTAGAGCCTTGCGTAACAAACGAAAAAATGCTTGGAAATTATATATAAAAAGTTTAAATCATACAGACCTCGAAAGATTTATAGTAATTTTTGAGGAATTCAAAGCTCCTTCGGACTATCTATATAACAATTATATCTCTCAAATGGGAGCATCATTTAAATCTTATCCATATAAATTTTGGAAATTCGTCAATTCGAAAAGAAAGACGGACGGATATCCAGCGAATTTAACGTATAACGGTAACTCATCTAACGACCCTGCTTTGATTTGTAATTTCTTCGCTCACAACTTTTCTAAATCGTTCAGAGATGGTCCGTTTCCTGTCGACACGGAATACTTTGAATATCTTAAGCATTCAGCACAAGTCAGCTTTAATGGAATACTAGTTGCTTTTGAGTCTATTAAAGAGTTCATGTCTAATCTTAAAGAGGATTGTTCTGCAGGACCAGACGGGATTCCACCTATTTTGTTAAAAGAATGTAAGGATATACTTGCCTTTCCCCTCCAACATCTATTTAAGCTGTCACTTTCTTCTGGAATTTTTCCAAACGCTTGGAAGCTATCGTATATGACCCCTGTTTTAAAAAAGGGAGATAAGTGTGATGTGTCAAATAACAGACCAATTGCAAAGCTATCATCCATACCTAAACTTTTCGAGCAAGTTGTTTGTGATAGTCTTGTCTTTTTCTGTCGCAATATCATTTGTAGAGAACAACATGGCTTTGTAAGAAACAGATCCACTGTCACTAACCTCGTGTCCTTTCACAGCAAGTGTACCAACGCTCTGGAGAGTCAATTTGAAGTTGACTGTATTTACACAGACTTTTCAAAAGCTTTTGATCTAATTTCACATGAAATTATTGTATTTAAACTTACATCCCTAGGCTATCTTCACTTGAGAACTTATCAAGTAAATTTCAGAAGGACTAAATCAAATATCTTTTCCGCGGTATCAGGTATTCTCCAAGGGAGCCATCTTGGTCCTCTTCTCTTTATACTCTCAATTAATGATTTCCCGTCAAGTGTGAAACATAGTGATATTCTTGCATATGCTGATGATATGAAAATATCAAAAACAATAAAGTCAGTGTCGGACCATAGTTTTTTGCAGTCAGACATCGACAGTTTCACCATCTGGTGTGATAAAAATGGACTCACACTTAACCCAAATAAGTGTTAGGTTATGACGTTCTCAAAAAAACGTACGCCGACGGAGTTCTCATATACAATAAACAACCACATCCTTGGTCGTGTCTTTCTATTTAGTGATCTTGGTGTTTTCTTTAGCTCTGATCTTACTTTTTCCGAACACATTAATCATGTCGTTAATAAGTCTAACTGTATGCTGGGGTTTATTAAAAGATGGGCTAAGGAATTAAATAATCCTTATGCAACTCTTTCGCTGTACAATAGTTTCGTTAGGCCACACCTCGAATATGCTTCACAGGTTTGGACACCATCCCAAATTTGTTATGCTGACAGGATTGAGACTATTCAGAGGCGATTAATCCGCTTTGCTCTAAGAGGCCTTCCTTGGGAAGATCCATTTCAACTTCCACCTTATTCCCAGAGGCTAAAATTACTTAATCTGCAGAGCCTGTCTCAAAGACGTATTAACAACGATCTCGTTTTTATTCAGCAAATATTGTTAGGTCACATTGACGCACCTGACCTCTTGTCCTCTTTCAAATTTAAATTTCGTGGTGGCTCTTATAACCTACGTAATATCAATCTGTTAAACGTTCCGAATCATAGATCGAATTACGGCATGCATGAGCCTATTACACGCATGAGTACCCTGTACAATTTATATAGTAGTTTTCTAGATTTCAATATTGACAAAGCGACACTGAAAAAGCTGCTTAAGCAATTGTAATTTTCTTTCTTTATGTGTATCTATTTTATTAATTTTTTCCTATTTTCTTAATTGTTGTGTATGTGTTAAGTGATCGTTACATTAACCACGAACACCTGCACTAGTTGATGAGCCTGTGTAAGCAATATTTTGCTTGTCAATTTTCTGCTTGTAGTTGCTGCTTGCTTTAAGCACCCTACATCACAGATGTGATAGTGCAATTTAAAATGAAGTACACACGAAGCCAAATAGTCACACGGGAAATTCCGACATTGAAAGATTGCATTCAACAATTTTAGAAAAAATAACAGGGATCGAGGAAAAAGATTTATCAGTAGAAATGAAATTACAGATAGTTTTAACTAACTACAATAACAGATATCATTCAACCATACAAACTACACCTACAAAAGCTAAAGAAGAAATTGACGAAAAAGTACTTCACGAAATAGCACAACAGACTTAGCAAAAGAAAAGTAACAAACCTAATGAAAAACGAGAGGAATACACAGAAAATAGACAAAAAGGACCAATTAAGAATTATAAAAATGTTAGACACAAAGAATAAACTAGATATAAAATTAAAAACCTTGGTAATGTACACTTAACTAACATTAAAAGACCTTACTAATTTGCAGGCAACATTTATTCACATAATTCTCGTACTCCTGATAACACCAAGGATACACGCAACACTTTAAACAACACAAGTTAACGAAAACACAGGTTACATGAAAGTTCAAATTAAAAATGTTCAAATCACTAATCATCTCACTAACAATATTTTACACATAATAAATCCACAAGAGATACTTTACACAGTTTCATTTATACAAACTAACATAAAGCATTTAAAAATTGAAGATAAAGCCATGATAATGAAAGAAATAAAAACACTTGTAGCAAAAATTAAATCAATCATGCCTAGAGACCAAACAAGATCAAAAAGAGGATTAATAAATATAGTAGGAAATCTAGTAAGTTGGCTCTTCGGAACCATGGACAATACAGATAGAGAAGAAATTTCGAATTATTTAAATATAGCAGTAGAAAATAGTCATAATGCAATAGAAGGAATAAACCAGCAAATTAAAATCAATAAACATTTTAATGAATCCATAGAAACACTAAATATAATAATTAAAATTGATAGGAAAACAATATATTGAATACATACAATAATATTAATACATACAATAGAAAATTCGATTACAAATCTTGTACAACAACAGCTATTTCTAGACCAAATCACAAAGTTAAGATTAATAGAAAACAAAATTAACCAAATTCAAGACAATATTGTATCAGCAAAATATTATATAATTCACCCAAGTATTTAACATTAGAAGAACTTAACGAATATAAAATTGATCTACATAAACTGAAATTAATGAAAATGGGTGTTCTAGAATATAAAAATAAATTTCTAATAATTGCTATTAAAATCCCAAAAAACTATATATCAATTAAAACAAAATTAATAACTCCAATACCAAATGAAAATAAGTTTGAAATAGATTCTGATAGTCAGTAGATAGTAGAAATAAATAACAAGACTTATGAATATCAGAAAGATGTAAATTACAAGAAGTGAAATTAAGTAAGCATTGTGTTGTAACAAAAAGCTGTAAACTAAGATATAATAATAAAACACAAATTAAAATAATTGATGAAACTATTTTTATTAAAAATGCTTATAAAGAAGAATTGAAACAAAATTGCGATAACCGAAAAATTGTACTCAATGGTAATTATCTAATTAACTTTTTTAATTAACAATTGTATCTGTTTAACGAAACTTTTTATAAAAATAAAAAAATTGTTCAAGAAAAATTTGTTTATCAAGAAAATAATCCTAATGTTTCTTTTGAAAAATCTATGACTTTTGATGACATTGTTGTAAGCAACTTTGAAAATATTAAAGGAATCAAAGAACTCAAAATCCATAAAAATATATCATACGTAATAAATTTAACAATGATTGTAATAATTATTGTAACAACGATTAGCATTTCATATGCTTGTAATAAAATGTATAAAAAAGCGTATAATGTAAAAGAAATGAATGGCAAATGTCAGGAGACATTTTTTTTCAAACCGAGGAGGAGTAACATATGCAAGTGCGTCGACCAACCAACCAACAATTGCAACATCAGCAATAACAACATACAACAATCAACTGATGACAACACCAATAGGTCAGGTAATTGAACCAACAACAGCAACATCGGCAATAACAACGTACGACAAACAACTGACACAAGTAGGTCAGGTAATCGAACCCAAATTGGCAACATCAGCAGAAAGAGCCTATATAGGAAGGACACCGCTAAACGATCGGCGCCCAGTAATACGATATTAGTCGAAAAGTAACTGCAGCGACGCTGAAGATGGCGGGTTACTCTAGATTAACATTTGTAATTAATTAAAGTGTGTAATAAAGTACTTCTGGCCTGTGGCTACCAGTAACTGAAAACTGTTTTTTTTTAGTTCGGTTAACGACATAAAATATAAGTCGCGTGCTCATAGTAGTGTGAGATTCTTACTCACTAAAAAACCTCCCATTTTCCGTCAGACTACGACTTAGTTTCCTTAACAAGTAGTTCAAGCTTCTGTAGTAATCGCGTGTGGCAGGCTGCCTTCCAACGAAGGCACCTACAATACCGTCAATTTATGCGGTTTCATCTTATGCTGCTAGATCTAACGGTCTCATTCGTTGTAGTCGGCGCGTAAGAATTGTCTGATCCAAAGTTCAGATAATTTCACTGTTGCAATGTCCGCGAAGTCGAGTACTAAGTTTGCGAGCAAAGTTTGATACCTCGTCAGTCACGGTTGCGATTCCTAGATCTCGGTGTAGATCGCTGTTTCTTATGTACCATGGAGCATTAACGATTGCTCTGAATGTCTTATTTTGAAAAGTTTCTAAAATAGATATATTGCTTGGTTTAGTACAACCCCATAGATGTACCTTACGTCCAAGATGGTTTTAGCACTTGCTTATACAAACGCAGTTTGTTATATACGCTTAGTTTCGAAAATCTTCCGATAAACCAATTCATTTCTCTTAACCTGATTTCGAGCTCGTCGCGTTTCTTTTTAACGTGCGGCTTCCATTTAAGTTTTGCGTCTAGAGTCATTCCTAGATATTTCGCTTCATTTGAGTATAGGATTTTGTACGGAGTTAATGAATGAAGGTTTGTTGTTTATCTTTTTATAAGTAAAGTTAACATGCGTTAACTTAGTATCGTTAGGGACGACTCGCCAGCTCTTTGTCCATTCGCATATTTTGTCTAAAGCGCGCTTAAGTTTCCCTGTTGATAATTCAACTGTCGTATCAATAGCGAGAATAGCAGTGTCGTCAGCAAACGTAGCTAAAATTGTTCCCTCATCGTGGGGTATGTCTCTTGTATAAAGCAAAAATAAAATTGTGCCGAGAACGCTTCCTTGCGGGACACCGGCATTTATCTCTTTGAATTCCGAGTACTCATTTTCGTACCTTACGCGAAAGATTCTGTCTTCAAGGTAAGACTCTAAGATTCTATAGAGTTTTTCTGGTAAGTTTAGCTTTAACTTGTACTTCAGGCCTTCGTGCCATACCTTGTCGAAGGCTTGCCATACGTCGAGAAAAGCGCTAGTACATATCTTTTTCTCTTCCAGAGCTTTTTCGATTTCGTTTGTTATTCGATAGACCTGGTCGATTGTTGAATGTTTTTTCCTCAATCCGAATCGGTGATCCGGAATCAATCGTCTTTCTTCAATGATAGGTTGCGACCTTTTAAGCAAACGTTTCTCGAATACTTTAGATATTATCGGCAGTAGCGAAATAGGTTTTTATGACTTTTTGTCGTTCGGACATTTGCCTGGTTTTGGAACCATTATGACCTCGGCCACTTTTCATTGCCTTGGAACGTATAAAATTCTCATGGAGGCGTTAATGATATAGAGTAGCTTGAGCTTTTTCGGTAGCTCATTTAGAATTTCGCTAGTAATTAGGTCGTACCCAGGGGCATTGTTCTTTTTCAGATTATTTATCGTTTGACGAAGTTCAGCCAATGACACGGTTTTTATTCTATAATTATATTGTACCGCATAAGGATTGAGCTCCTCGACCAGCGGTTCCCCGTCAAACGGTTTGAATGTTTCTTCTAGGTAATTTGCAAATAAATCCGCTTTTTCTTTGTCTTCTCTTGCCCATTCGCCGTTGGCTTTTCTTAATGGCGCAAAGTGTGCTATAGGCTTCTTAACGGACTTGACTGCTTTCCAAAGAGAGTAGTTCGAACCTTTATTGGCAGTCAAACTTTCGAGGTTAGCAGTAGCCTCGCGACTTTCAAAGTCTTGAAGTTCGTACTTCAGTTTGTTAGAAAGGTGGTTGAAGATGGTCTTATCCGGGGTGCTCGCGAACTTTGCCATCTCTTGCGCGCTCTCCTCTTTTTGCATATTAGCTCTTCTATTTCTCGCGGATATATTGTTCCGCTATTTGAAAATTCGGACCTCCGAAAAGAAGTGTTATTCCATGCAGCGCTCTGAATAACTCTCACAAGTTTATCTACTTCATCTTCTATTTCAAGTGGCGTTTTGAGCGGTGCATTTAAAGCTACGTTTTCTTTGCAGTGTTTTCTAAAGCCGTTCCAGTTGGTGTTGTTGTTAGTTAATCTAGGCGCTCTTTTCTTTTTCGTTAGGCTTCCACCGATTTTCAAAAGAACTGCCGAGTGATCTGAACAGAGATCAAAGCGTTCTTCTAAGTTCGAAAGGTAACGAGGTACCCCCTTGGCGATAAAGAAGTCGACGAGATCAGGTATTTTATTTCTGTCGGTTGGCCAATATGTTGGCTTTTCCGTCGATAAGAAGACCACGCCGCGTTTTGTACTTGCTTTAAAGATGACTCTGCCTCTTGTTAAATTGCACTGTGAGCCCCTAAAAGCTTTTTTTTTTGAATATTGGAGTGGACGGAGGCTAAAACTCCAAAATCTTTCAAAGATACCAATACGCCCAATATAGCAGGTATATAATACCGAAGTAGCCTAGTAGTAGGGGCATTGGTTATGCCCGATTTCCACGTGCTAAAAAACCACTCATTTATGAGAGACACTATGAAACTGCCAGAACGCACTGCATAGTAGTAAATTATCGCTCTCTTATAATACTTCTTGACTACAACTAAGTTATCTCAACAAGTAGTGTTTTTTGCATAGGGTAGGTTGCTATCCAGTGAATGCACCTACTAAAGCCGTTCATTCATGCGGCTTCACCCTACGTCGCTAGATCGAAGGGTCTTATTCTTTGTAGTCGTCGCTCGTTGTTTACATCGTTAAAAGTCTCGTTTAGAGTATGGATCATTTCATTGTTGCAATGAACAAGAAGGCGAGCATTTAGCTTTCGAGCAAAGTTTGTTACTTCTTCGCTCACGGTAGCTATTCCTTAATCTCTGTGAATATCACTGTTCCTAATATACCATGGAGCATTCACAATTGCTCTTAGTGTGGCTTAAATTATTAACCCTTCTGTAAGTGAAATTCACATGCGTAGACTTGTTCTCGTTAAGAGCGATTCGCCAAGTCTTCGTCCAGACACAAATTCTGTCCAATGCTCGTTGGAGGTTTCTCGTTGATGACTCGACTGATTCACCTGTTGGCCGTATCGTCCGCAAACGTGGCCACGACTGTCTCGTCATCTAGAGGTATGTCTCTTGTGTAGAGCAGGAACAGGGTCGGACCGAGGACGCTTCCCTGGGGTACACCAGCCCGAATTTGCTTGTAACTCGAGTATTCACTACTACACCTAACACGAAAAAGTCTACTTTTAATATAATTTTCCAATATTTTAAACATGTCTTCCGGCAAGTTTTGCCGTATCTTATATTTCAAGCCTTCGTGTCATACCTTTCAAGCGCCTTTCTGCAATTATTGGTTGTAATCGCTTCAGCAGAAGTTTCTCGTATACTTTCGATATTATCGGCAGAAGCGATATGGGACTAAAAGATTTTTTATCATTTGCACATTTCCCCGGTTTTGGAACCGTAATGAGACTTCAGCAACTTTCCGTTGCCTTGGAACGTATAGAAGTCTTAGAGAAGCGTTTATCATATAAAGCAGCTTGACTAGTGCCTTTTTTGGTAGTTCTTTCAATATTTCGCCAGTGATCAGGTCGTAACCCGGGGCCTTATTATTTTTAGGTTTGCTTATTGTCTGTCGGAGTTCAACTAACGAAACTTATTTCATTCTAAATCTATCAGGTTCCGCGTTGTTGTTTTGAACGTCAGCCAACGGCGGACCGTCGAAAGGCTTGAATGCTTCTTCTAAATGTTCAGCAAACAAATTCGCTTTCTCTTTGTTTTCTCTTGCCCATTCGCCGTTAGCTTTTTTATTGGTTCCGAGTGGATTATAAGTTTCTTGATAGACTTAACTACTTTCTACAGCGAGTAGTTTGAGCTCCTATCTGCCGACAAGCCTTCAAGGTATTCAGTGGTCTCAAGATTTTTAAAATCTTGTAACATTCCTTTCAGTTTGGTAGAGAGGCGGTTCAAGAGGGTCTTGTCTGCGGGAGCCCTCGTGCCTTGCCATCTTCTACGCGCTCTTCTCTTTTCACGAATCAATTCTTCGATTTCGAGCGGATATGTTGTGCGTACATGCCCTTCGGTGCTAACTGCGTTCTTTAAGGACGAAGTGTTGTTCCAAGCAGCGCTTTGAAGTGCTTCAATGAATTTGTCAACTGCGGTTTCTAACTCGAAAGGAGTTTTCAATTGCACATTCAAGCCAACACCCTTTTTACAGTCCTTTCTGAAGGCGTCCCAGTTCATGTTTTTACTAGTTAATCTAGGAGCTCTTTCTATTTTCGCTAGTCCTCCACCCATCTTGAAGATTACTTCTGAGTGGTCTGAGCAAAGTTCATAACACTCTTCGATTCGCGTAAGGTATTTGGGGTACCCTTTAGTGATTGAAAAATCGTCAGGCTTTTTATTCCTATCGGTTGGCCAATATGTTGGCTTACCCGTGGAGAAAAAGTCTACCCCACGTTTCGTACTGTTTTTGTATAATAATCTGCCTCTTGTTGAATTGCATCGTGAACCGCAAAAAGTATGCTTCGCGTTAAAGTCATCCCTAATGATAAAATTTGACCCAATGAAGTCATACATATGATCAAGATCGTCTTCCACCAGTCTATATCCTGGCGGGAAATAACAAGATGCAATGTTGTAATTTAAGCAGTCAATTTTTACAGAATCTGAACTGATCTGCATAGAGTCTAGCTCAACTTCTGTGTTCTTGAACTGCTTTATGCAGTTCTTAATGTAGAGGGAGGATCCTCCTCTCGAATCGTGCGTGATAGTCATTGTAACCTTTAAGTTTGGGAGCCTTTATGTCAACTTTGCACTCTGTTCAGAGGTGTTTTCCGGCACATTTCACGCAATGTGGTTCTTTTTGGCAGTAGGCACTTGTGTGCCTGAATTCCTGGCATCGCTTACACTGTGGTATCAGTCTATTGCCCTTTCGCATGGGCTCGATTTGAACCCTGATGTTAAGTATTATTTTCATTTTATAAATATCGTTCGCGCTCTCAGTTCTTTGAAAGGAGAGCATAAAAATTGGAAGGCTGCGTCTGATCACAATGTTTCTTTCTCCTTCTGTGCGTTGCTTTTCCTTTTTTAATGATATCGACGATATCAATAATTTTAGGGCCTTTAGTTTTTACGTCTTTTACAGCGTCTTCTTTTGTGCATGAGTAAAAAGGTAGACAAGATTGGCGCTGGCCGCCTTGCTATGGTGCAGGTTTATCTGACCTTCTTTCTACTGAGACCCTTCGGTCTGGTGCACTCAAGTATGTCCTTCAGGCTAACAACCCTTATGTCAGCACCAGCCCACGGGGCATCAGTATTGCTTATAAAGTTGTTAAGCCAGTCGAGTGTGTACTTGTCACAACAGTTTAGTTTGTTGAATTTCTTAATAGTGACCAACGTGTCAAAGCGTGGTTTATTACCACTGGCCTTGCAGGCATCGTTGATCCCAGCGAGAATTCTGTTTTCCACCTGCCTCCATTGGTCTTCAGATAGCTTTCGTTCTGTATTACCAAAGTCGACTACTGCAACCAAAAAGCTCTCTTTGACCAAGTCCGCCAGTGCTTTTTGTTTTTTCGCCTGTCTATTGACTACCGGGGAGATAGTGCCGTCATGCCGAACTTCTTTGGAGATTCCTGCAGTCGCTTGAGATTCGGACTGGTCCTTGCCCTTCTTCTCTGCAGTTTTCCCGATACAAGATGCCGAAATGCATAGCAGTTGGCATTGCACCCTCGTCATCAGGGTCTCGTATGCTCCTCCGGAGGCCTGCTCCCTAGCTACCTTCACGTCAACGCCAGCGTCGCTGCTCAGATCTCCCTTGGAGCTACCTTCAATTTTCTTGGGGTCCGATTTCTCTTCGCACAGGTTAATTGATGATTTGGAGAGTTTATCATTGCCTAAAGTGGAAGGCAAGTGGCCCTCCATCTTTGTTCGGATTAACCTTCCTTTTGCTCTTTGGGACTTGCGTTCCCTAACCAGGCGCCAAGCAGTCTTGGTAAGGTCCATGATCTCATGTGCCCTTTTCAGTATGCTCGATTCCTTTTCCGTTAAGGACTTAGGATCGAGCTTGTTCAGCCGGATGATGGTCCTTCTGGCGTTGGCTCTTTGGCGTACGGTGTACGCTACTACGAAGCAGTAGTGTCGTTGCTGCAACTTGGCTTGTCAGTGCCTGCGATAGGAGTGATGCTGCCATCCGCCATATTGAGGTTAGATTTGCCAGGCTTGGCAACAACTTTACAGATGCTATCTGCTGTCATGTTTGCTTCCCGGATGATAGAGTTGGGGGTAGCACTCTTGCACCCGGAAACCTCCGACTCGAGAGTCGCGCTCGATGGATTAGAATGCTTTGAGATTATAGCGATTTCTGCAGTCGGCTTCTTCGCAGTATGTGCTGTCTGTTCCTCCACCTTAGTCAGACAAGTACTAGCCAATGGCTTGATGCATAGTCTGACAGGATTTGGGAGAGTAAACACCGGCTTAAGCGCTGCCCCGTTGGCTAAAGATCAGGGGTTGGCGCCTACGATCCCAGACCCGACAGGCTATGGCATATCACAGACTTAGACAGATTTGTCGAAACCCCCATGGTCCCTTTCGGCTAGTCTCCGGTGAGAGACGGGCAATAGGCATGTCATCTCCCGTCGACACGCTTGCAAGGAAATCCAGAGCGTTTTTAAGCCTTCTTTGCTCAAGTTCACTAAGTTGCTGCTGCTTATCCCCTAGTCTCTTAACCATCAGTTCATAGTTCTGTACTCTGCTGCGAATTGACTTGGTCGATGAGATCTGCACGAGCTAGCTATCGAGCAGTTGACATCGTCACTGACAAATAGCTTCCCAATGTTAAAATAAACTGTCCCCGCACTACCTTCGTCCGAAGCTTTAGCCCTGACTGGTTTCTGGAGTAAGAGGCTCTTCGTCAGAATTTCAAAAGAGTTAGAGTCGGTTGATTTAAGGCTAGGAGTGCCCGACTCACTCACACCCTTCGGTGAAGGCTTTTTGATTTTAGAAGATTTAATTTTAATCCCACAAGTAAGGGGGAAGATGATGTCCATCTGTACTCATCTCCTGTATACAGATAAGGGGAATTCGAATTAAAACAAGAAGTCCCCACGTATCTAGAATTGTGCACCTACGACTGAGCTCCCCCTCAGCCTCGCTGGTCTCGGCATGCACACCTTACCTTGGGTCCCCTCCTCCTTGGACCGGGCTTAGGACCGGCTGAACACCATCGAAGTTTCAGCATTGGGTGGATCCCTGATGGTGCACAGGCGGAGTTAGGTATCAAAGTTAAAATATTGGAAGTCGAAGACCTGCCGGGAGAAACATCCGATATTTGAACATAATATATCTATGATTTCTTACGAAAATTTTATATTCACACAAAGCTGGTTACACAAAATTCTCGCTTAAGTGTATTGTGATTGGCATTTGAAAAGAAAGCGAAAACCGCCCCCTTGTAGGCGTGGCCATATTTAATATGCATTCTAGTAAACGGTTTTTATTTGATATATTTGCTTTAAATCCAAAAAATGTTGCACAATAAAATGTTCAGATATATGCGTAAGCCGTCAACTCAAATTAACTAGTTTTTGCCACGTCCACCTTTGGGGGCGTTTTTAAGAAAAAACCAGTGAGTAAGTGCTACAGTGTGTACGCAGAAGTTACAGTCCGTAAAACGGACCGTTGAATACCCCATCCTATCCCACATTGTAAAATGCTGATGACATGGTTATTTTTTGACATTTTATAAGTAATGCAAACTTCGAAAAGGGGCGTGGTCCAACCGACCCTAATGAGAAACCACATATATATCCAAGTTAATTTTTTTTTCTTAAAGGGGGCGTGGCTAAGAACTTTATATGAACGAAATCTGGACTGAAGTCTCGTTTTCCTAACCTGCTTCTTTTTTTGTTTCATGCTTTCCTAAATTAGGCTCAAGGCTAGTCGAAATTAAGTTTTTCAGGCAAATTTTAGGTTTTTCTTCAATTCTGCCTCCAAATATGGGCATGGCATAAAGTCTTGTATGAACAAAATGTAGAACTTAGCGTTTTCTATATAAAATACTTTAGCATTTTTTTTTAATTTTGAGCAAAAATATTGAGTGAACTGCATTTGAAAATTTACTATTAAAATAGATATCACGCCCACTAGAGAAGGTTTACCGATTAAATTTTTCTTTTTTGTGTCTTAAATTTATTAGGAGATGCTAAATGTTAAATTTCAGCCTTTTAGAACGTCTTACAGTTTTGAAAATTCTGGAGGTAGTTGCACATTTAGACCGATTGTGGGCGTGTCTTTGGGTGGATTTCAAAAATGTTTGCACATGTACTGCTTCGCATGACGCGGACCTTACGTACTAAGTTTCAGCACCTTAGCTCAAAATTTTAGGCCTAAAAACATGTGACATACAGAAGGACGGACGGAAGGACGGACATGGCTCATTCGATTCAGAATTCGGTTTCGATTATATGCCCTTAAGGTCTTGGGGGTCTACCATTATTATTTCACCGTGTTACAAACTATGTGACAAAATTAATATACATCCTATCCTATGGGATGGGGTATAAAAAAACAATTTTTTAATATAAAACTGCGATCACACGTGTATACCACATCTGATAAAAAATATCATAAGACCAGTGAATATGATAAGACCAGTGACAAAGTGCAACAGTGCGTATTTAATAGCTTCGGTCCGTCTGTAACGGACCGCTATATACCCTATTCCTATTTCTATTCTCCTCTCCATTCCTATTATCCTTTCCATTCCTATTCTCCTTTCCATTCCTATTCTCCTCTCCATTCTTATTAACCTTTCCATTCCTTTTCTCCTTTTCATTCCAATTCTCCTTTCCATTCGTTTATTTGCTGGTTTTCCATCCCCGTCCCTTTACCATTTACATAATTTCAAATAGAAAAAAAATTATTCCTTATAAGTTTTTGTTTACTTTTTTTTTAAAAGGCACGTGGCATGTCCAACCTCTTTAACTGAAAATTAATATAAGCACAGAAATATCCAAGTTTGCGGCTAAAATGTACGCAAAACTGTAATTTTCTGGTTCAAATTCAATAATTTTGTGAAATCGACCTTTAAGGATAGGCGTAGCCGAAGCTTTGTAGGAACAAAATCTGAAGAGTACCAGGTGCACTTTATGTGCTAAATTTTATTTCTTGTTCTATCTTTAGTAAAGCTAAAAGCAGTCGAAATCCATGTTTTTCTGGAAATTTATAGGTTTTTATGGAATTCTGCCTCTTAATGTGGGCGTGGCCCAAAACTTTGTATGAATAAAATGTAGAGTATTTTTTACACAACATATTAAGTAAATTTCTTTCAATCTGGAACAAAAATATTGAATAAGTTGCATTTGAACAATTACCCTTTAATTCGATGCCAAAAATGCAATTTTTTTGGTTAGAATTCCACAATTTCGTAATATCTACCTCCAAACATGGGCGTGGCCACAAATTTTGTATAAACGAAATCTAGTATAGAACACGTTAAAGCTAACGTGCTAAATTTTATTTCTTATTTTTACTTAAGTCAGGCTAAAAAGTAGGCGAAATCCATGTTTTCTGGAAAATTAGAGGTTTTTCTGAAATTCTGCCTCCAAATGTGGGCGTAGCCCAAAACTTTGAAAAAAAATAAAAAAAAGCGCTTTCTATATAATATATTAAGTAAAAACATTTCGATTTGGAACAAAAATATTGAATAAATTGCATTTGAAAGATTACACTGTCAATCGATGCCATGCCCACAAGGGGTGGTCTGCGGACTTTATTTAGAAAATGCTAAATAATAAATTTCAGCTTTTCACGACGTCTTACAGTCTTGAAAGCACCGGAGGTTGTTGCACATTTAGACCGATTGTGGGGGTGTCTGTGGGCGGATGTGAAAAATTTTAACACTTGTATTGCTTCGGATGATAAAGAGTTTACTTACAAAATTTCAGCTTCCTGGCTCGAATTCAAAAATCAAAAATTTAAGGCCTAAAAATTGGTGACATACGGACAGACAGACGGACGGACGGACATGGCTCATTCAACTCAGAAGTCGGCCTCGATCATATGCCCTTAAAGTCTTGGGGGTCTATCATTTTTCTATGTAACACTTTCGCCTGTATCAAACTTCATATACTCCTTTCCTGTGGAATAGGGTATAAAAAATTATGTTATTGAAAAGAGGTTGATGCCACACCCCTTTTTTAAGTGAAATTTAAAGTAATTTAAAGTAACTGAAATTTTACAACCAAGATTTTTGAAGCATTTTGGAGCTTGACAGTGGTCAATTGGGATGGGGTATCCAACGATTCGCCTAGGCGGATTGTAGCCCTCCCAGTAGTTGAAATTGAATTGTTTGAATGGGTACTTCTCCGTGCAATCCATCTTGGGACCAAGTGGGGAAGCAAGCAGATTGTTTAATATAAAAAAGAGAAGCGATTTCAGTATTGATGATAGTCAAACTTTCGATGAATTTGCCTGCGTAAAAAGTTATGTCAGTTTAGAGAAAATCCAGAATGGGTAGAAAATCAGAAAAAACAAGTGGGAAAGTGCAACAATGCGTATGCAAAAGTTTCAGTCCATCTACGACGGGTTGCAAAATACCCGACCATACAAAAAAAAACTGCCACGCCTCCAAAAAGTGGGCGGGATACAAAAATATAACTGTTGAATGCCTTATACTGGTTGGTTGCATACATTTCGGTCTAAAACTCAGCCTTTTTTACTTAAAAAAGTCACTTTTTTTAACGCCACGTCCACAAAAGTAGGTGGAGGCACATAGTACCCATACATGAAAGTTAGAAAATGCTTATATCTACAACTTTTGTTATAAAATTTTTAGTCAAATTTCATATAAATTTATTGAAAAACAGCCATTTTAAACTAAAATCCCTTAGAAAAGTGGGCGTGGTCAATGAAAAGGCTAAACATTTTTAGCCACTTCAAAGACAACTACAAGGTAATGTTACTTACCGAAAATGAATGCGCAAGCACTATTCTAAGATAGCTTAAATTTAGAAAAAGTATTTTTTTAAATAAGAGGTGGTCGCACATACAGGCCTGTAGTGGGCGCGTCTGTGGGCGGATTAAACTAATTTTCAAACTTGATCTGGTCCAATGGACTTCCAGCCAACCCACAAAATTTCAGCTCTGTACCTTAAAATTTAAGGCCTAAAAGTTGTTTACATACGGACGGACGGACGGACATGGCTTAATTGATTCTCCTGTCGGTCCAATTCATATCTTTAAAAGGTCTTGTGATTAAAGGCCGGTGATTATTTCACTGGGCTTACAAACTATACATCAAATTAATATACCGTGGGTCGGGTATAAACAGGATATAGATGGGTGGAGATATTTAGTCATTTTACAGAATAAATATAAGTTTCAAAAACTTTTTGAGCATTGTGGAATTTGGATTATGCCGGTCAAATGCTTCAAGAAAGGGTTTTTTCTTTTTAAATAATATTTGGACAAACGAAAAAAAAAACCAAATGAAGGCAGAAACTATTAAATCCATTTAAATTACTAAATATAATTATGAATCATCTTGTCTTGAGTTCAAAGGATATTTAAAACATAAACCGAATCTTGTGAAAGAAATTTATTCTTCAGAAAAGTATTTTAATCAATAAATCGATGTAAACTGTGTTCATATAGTTATTAGTATTGTAATGCTTTCGCCTGGGGTTCGTCGAATAAAACTCAATTTCACTTTTATAATTACACAATGGAACACTTTATTTATCAAACAAAACTTGTTTAAATTCAAATCACACTGTTATTCAAATTTACTACTTAGAATTCAACTCTTTATTTCAATTCAATCACTTTTTACTTTATTACCGATTTTCACAAGTCCACATTTAACATATAACTGTGCCGTACGAGCCTGCCACCCGTGTATTTATACAAAATTAAGCACCTTCTAGTACGTTCCATACCCCCTTTGGTAATTTTCCATTGGTACTCCTCCGCTGAATTCCAAGGAGGGGAAATCGAAATTCGAACTTCGGATATGACAGCTGCTGTCAGATGACTGGAATGACAGTTGGGTATGTTCGTTTAGTGAATCGAGCGGGTGCGTTTGTAGAGTGAATCGATGGGTGCATTCAGGGACTCCTGCGAGTTGTTTTATTTCTTGTCGCCACATAACATTGCCCCCCTCTTAGTTTTGTTCGTCCCGAACAAGTACGTCATCATTGCTTCCGTGGTAGCGATGTAGGCGATCAACATGGACAACTCTCATCTTCGCTCTTGGTCCTCTTTGGATTCGGAATACGACATCATTAATTCGCGTTACAACTTGGTAGGGACCTTCCCAGTCCTTCTGAAGCTTTGGCGATCTTCCCTTTTTACGATGTGGGTTGTAGAGCCATACCAGATCTCCCTCGTTGAACTCGGGTGCCGTTGCTCGCGCATCGTATCTCGTCTTCATGCGGTCGCTTGCAATTTTTAAATTGCTTCTGGTTCTCTGGTGGATGTCATTAATTCTTTTTCTAAGGTCAACCACGTAGTCCTCCTCGCATGTTGGGTCTTCAGTAGGAAAGCCGAATTTAAGCTCACTGGGTAGCCTGGCAGTTTTCCCAAATAAAACTTCAGATGGAGTATATCCAGTTGTACCGTGAATAGCATTTCGGTAGGCCATGAGAAATAAAGGTATTCGCCGATCCCAATCCCGTTGATTCTCGTCCACTACTTTGGACAGATGTTCCTTTAGCGTCTTGTTAAAGCGTTCCACCATTCCATCTGATTGTGGATGAAGGGGTGTGGTCTGTATCTTCTGTAGTCCGATTGCCGCGCATACTTCCTGGAATATCTTCGACTCAAAGTTTCTTCCTTGGTCGGAATGTAATTCCATTGGCACTCCAAACCTGCACACCCAGTGGTCCACTATCTGATCGACAACGGTTTTCGCTTCTTGATTTGGGATCGCAAATGCCTCGGGCCACTTGCTGAAGTAATCGGCAATAACCAGGATGTAACGATTACCGCTTTCAGTTTCCGGAAACAGTCCTGCGATGTCGACGGCGACCCTTTCAAAGGGAGCACCCACATTGTACTGGTGCATTTTACCCTTGGTTTTGACTTTGGGTCCCTTACAAGCAGCACAAGTAGAACACTTCCGGAACCAGCACTCAACGTCGCTTTTTGCACTCAGCCAAAAAAATGTTCCGTACTTTTTCCAGGGTTTTGTTGATGCCCAAGTGCCCACCAGACACTCCATCGTGCATTTCCCGTAGAGTCTCCTGGACTTTCGACCGTGGAACCACAAGCTGCATTTTAAAGGATTTTCCATCCGGCATTTCCCATTTTCTTCGCAGAACGCCACCTTGTACATGGAAAGACTCCCACTGCGCCCAATATGCCTTTAATGTGGGACTTCTGTCGGATATATCCCTTGCGCTCGGTTTCTCCATAGATTCCTTCCATGAAAGGATTGGCTCAATGTCAGGATCTTCTTGTTGTGCGTTGCGAAGTTCCTTAGTACTCCAGCATTCTGCAGGTTCGGCTCTTACTCTCTGGACAGTACATTCGTCCTTTTCCTACTGTCGCACGCAATGCTTACAATTGGGCTCACATGTTCGCCGGGACAATGCGTCCGCGTTGCACTGCAGTCTTCCTTTGCGATGTTGTATCTCGAAGTCGTATGCCTGCAATCGGTCGATCCATCTTGCGACTTGGCCCTCAGGATTTTTAAACTGCAGTAACCATTTGAGCGCGGCGTGATCGGTACGCAAGATGAACTTCTGGCCGCTTAGGTACTTCTGGAAATGTTTCGTCGCCAGTATTAAAGCAAGGAGTTCTCGCCTAGTAACACAATAACTTCTCTCTGGTCGGGTAAGAACTTTACTGAAGTATAATACAACTTTATCCTGCCCATCGTGTAACTGCGACAATACTGCGCCAACACCCACATTGCTAGCGTCTGCGTCCACAATAAATGTCTTGCCGGGGATGAGGTAAGCTAGTACCGGTGCTTCGTAAACTCGCTGCCTCAGATGTTGAAAGCTTCTTTCGCACTCACCTGACCACTTAAATTGTCTTCCCTTCTCAGTCAGCTGGGGCAGACACTTTGCAATCCCGGCGGAATCTTTGACGCACCTCCTGTAGTACGTAGCAAGACCGAGAAAGCTCCTTAGCTGGTGCTTGTCCTTGGGAACTGGCCAACTTTTCACAGCTTCGATTTTCTCTGGATCCGTCTTCACTCCATCCATCGATATCACATACCCCAGATTCTTTACTTCTGCTCTGAAGAGCACACACTTCTTCGGATTGAGCTTCAAGTGTGCTGATCGAAGTCGTAAGAACACTTGCCTCAAGTTGTCGCGATGTTCAGCGAACGTCTTTCCCAAAGGATGACGTCATCCAAATATACTAGGTCTTCTCTTTGTCTTCTGGATGGATCTGTACCTGCCAGTAGCCACTTTTCAGGTCAAGGGTGGAAAACCATTTCGCTCCAGAGAGTGTGTCCAGTGTGTCATCGATTGGAGGTAAAGGGTAGCTGTCCTACTTTGTGACATCGTTAAGCCTCCGGTAATCCACGCAGAATTCAGTACTGCCGTCCTTCTTTTTCACCAGTACAACAACCGACAAACATGGACTTTTCGAGCTTTCGATCAAACCTTCCGTTTCCATGGTCGATATCATCTCGGCGGCCTCGTCCTGTTTAGCCAACGGAAGTCTAGCATCTCCGGTGTCTATGCGGTGTTGTACTAAGTGTGTTCGACCATAGTCTCCATCCTGTGAGGCAAATATATCAGCAAACTCGCCAATGAGATGTTCCGCTATGGTTTGCTACTCTTGATTTAGCTCACAGTCTCCGAGTATAGTCTTACATACCTCGGTCAATTTTGATGGAGAGACAGGACTTGCAGGCTCACTCTCAGTTATTGTCGAAATGGCTGCAACGGGCACACATCTTCCGATCACCTCTCCTTGTCTGAGCTTAACGGTGCGCTTATTTGGGTTCATCAGTCTTACCGGCACCATGTTGTTCTTGGGCTCTGCAAGAATTTTTCCCACGACGTAACTTTTAAATTCACTTTTGTTATCTGGCTCGATGAGATAGAATCGGTGGTTCCCAGGATCACCCTCCAAACGTGTCCAAAGAACTGTCTCTGAAGAGGGCCGCAGAACTTCATCGCCTCCCAGTATTGCTCGAAGATTCACTGCGTTCTCGTTTCTGTATACCTCGATACATCGATGCGTATACATCGTATACATCAATGCGTTGACATGAGCACTCCAGAGCAACCGTTTCCCTTATGCGATGGCAACCTTGCGAAGCTTGGTCGGCTGCTTCCATTGTCAGGGCAAATGCTAGTGCTTCAGCTAGAGTCTTCTTACCTGCAATTCTTACAGCCATTTGTAGCTTTCCATCCGCAATAGCATTAGTAAACGCATCGGTTGCCAAATCGTTTATTATCTCCCTGCTGGTGTTGGGATAGGACAAATTCGATAATCGCTCGATGTCGGCTTGCAACTGTTGAAGCGTCTCACCCCTTGTCTTAACTCTTCGGCGCAACTGGACCCGGTAAGCTTGCTTTGTAAATCGGCCAGGATATTTGACCGTCAAACACAGGCGGCTGCATTTCTTTGCGTCGTGGGCTGTCGATGGAATATTCCCGAACTTTCTGCGTCTTGACGTAGTCGAGCTCTCTAGCTAGCGGTTCGTACTGTTGCTCCATCTTTTCCACTTGAGATTCTACTTTACCGAATTTCGCTTCGAACTTTTGATCTATTGCCTCTATTTGATCTTTAAAAATCGAATTTTGGGCATTAAGCTTCGTTTCGAGTTTAGCGTCCAGACTTTCGAGTTGCTGCTCTAGAGCATTCTTCTGTTCATCAAATTTGCTTTCGAGAACGTTCTTTTGTTCCTCAAAAGCGTTCTTTTGTTCCTCAAAAGCGTTTCTTTGTTCTTTTTGGCCGCTCTCCAGCTGCTCGAATTTACCTTCGAGAATATTCATTTGTTATTCGAATTTTCCCAAAAGCAACTTCATGAAAGCGGGCATTTCATTGGCAGTTCTTACTGTGCTTTGTTGCTGTTCTTCTAGGACTTCGAACAGCATCGTGTCTGGGTCTCCACCTTCCTCGGTAATAGCGTCCTGGAGTCGGAGCAATAATTCCCTTTTGAGCCCTGAAGTCTGGAGATTTCTTTTACCCAATTCAGCTTTCAATTCAGCTGTGGTCAATTGTTCAATCTTGCGACCCATTTTGAATTATTTTCACACAACTTTCACAACACAATCAGTTTATGTTTTATATCTGTTCTAGAATATTCACTTGCGAGTAAGTTAGCGACACTGATTTGTAAATTCGTTATTTAAACTTTATCGCACAATCAGTTTCAATATGTCCGGAATATTCCACGATCAAATTTGTATAAGTCACCGACACCGTTTACACACACGATATCTCTGGAAAATTCCACTGCACAAATAAACCGTTTTAGTCACCGACGCTATTTACGCGCACTTTTTCTAGAAAACTCCACTTAAAACTGTTTGACACACTAACACTGTTCCGGAAAATTCCACTGTAGAATTTACCCGCACAATTATGAGTTTTATCCCCAATTTCTGACACCAATGTAATGCTTTCGCCTGGGGTTCGTCGAATAAAACTCAATTTCACTTTTATAATTACACAATGGAACACTTTATTTATCAAACAAAACTTATTTAAATTCAAATCACACTGTTATTCAACTTTACTACTTAGAATTCAACACTTTATTTCAATTCAATCACTTTTTACTTTATTACCGATTTTCACAAGTCCACATTTAACATATAACTGTGCCGTACGAGCCTGCCACCCGTGTATTTATACAAAATTAAGCACCTTCTAGTACGTTCCATACCCCCTTTGGTAATTTTCCATTGGTACTCCTCCGCTGAATTCCAAGGAGGGGAAATCGAAATTCGAACTTCGGATATGACAGCTGCTGTCAGATGACTGGAATGACAGTTGCGTATGTTCGTTTAGTGAATCGAGCGGGTGCGTTTGTAGAGTGAATCGATGGGTGCATTCAGGGACTCCTGCGAGTTGTTTTATTTCTTGTCGCCACATAACATTATTTTAATTTTAATTTTATGCGCAAAGACTCAATTCCTGGAAAGCCAAATGTGTTTTATTTCATTTTTTTTTTGGTTTTTCTTCTTTTTTGTTTAAATAACATATCTAGGTATACATGAAAAACAAATAAGGAACTGATATATGTTAAAAAAATTTTCAAGCATGGTCACCTTAGCCATAGCCAAAATACAACAACATTCTACCTATACCAAGAAAACACTACTCTTCTGGTAGTGGTTGCTTTTGCCTCAGCAGTGAAATTGATATATCGAGCCCTAACCGCCGAAATGATTTTTTTGTTTATTTACTGAGCTGCAAAACGAAAAAAGCTGATTTTAAGTAATCAGTTCTCTTTTTGGATATTCAATAAAATTGTCATAAATGATACACTGCTGTTGCCAGGGGCGTAGCGAGGGTCCGAGCCGTGGAGGGGGGAAATTTGCCGACTGTTCAGATTAAGCATACGTGTTGAGGAAATGATAGTGTGAAGTTATACAATATCAAGGCCTTTCCATTTATTATTATTATTATAGCTTTATTAATAAGTCAATTAAAAAATTAATAAACTAATGTCGTCTTAGTTTAAATAACATACATACATAAGCTATATAGCCTCCGCTACATACCATCCGCTTAAGCAAATCTTTGGATACCCCAACCCAATTGACTTCTGTCAAGCTCCAAATCACCGGATGTCAAAAATCTCCATTTTGCATGTCACGCCGCTAGAATGGGGCGTGGCATCAACCCCTTTTCAATTACATTGTAGTTTAAGTTCAAATATATTATTGAGATGAGCTAATACCAAAAAGTGGGCGTATTAAAATTTTTTCTTGTAAATTATTTGTATCAAAATATATGTATACAATTATAATATTAAGTAGGTACCTATTACAAAGCACGCATTTTTCGATTTCAAGCAAACATATTGCATACAAATGCGATTTGAGAAACTTCAAATTAAATGCGAACACGCCTAAAATGGGGGCGTTTTACGATTTTTTCGGAAAGCCATCTAGATAGCAAAATTTAGCGTCCCACGACAATTTTGATTTTTCATGCGAATATGTAAAGGGGGCGTGTCAGTAGGAAGATTTCAAACATTTTTACACTTATTCTGCTTCGGGACCAAAAAAGCTCAGATATTAAAGTTCCAAATACCCATCTGAAAATTTGAGGCCTGCCGGCAGACAGAATGGATAACTGGACAATCAGCATAAATGCCCCGTCTTTCAGAAAGGCGATCCTATGTCTTGCAAGAAATTTTGAGGCATATCCCTGTGAGAGTCTTAAACCGTTCTGGGTTCTGCAACATACTAATCGGCAGGTACTAGTGTGGCTTCTGGCCCGACAAATTGTCCGTCCAACCAGTTTCTTCACACTAAGAAAAACCCTGGAAAAGACCAACGAATTTTTTTCAAAACTCTGGTTAAAAAACATATATTTTTTATTCATTTTTGGAAAAAAAAAAACTTTAAGAAATGAAAAATGTTTTGGTTTTTTAATATTAATACATATTGGTTTGCTACTACAGTGGTTTACGCTTGCGCGATGAAGTTTGCTTGATGAAACAGAAACAGATCAAAAGTTAAAGGTATTTTATGGCACTATAATTTAAGTAAAGCAACTTAAATAATTTTAACATAAATGTTTAACGTTCATATTGTTATGCGGCGACAAGAAATAGAACAACTCGCAGGAGCCCCTGAATACACCCATCGATTCACTAAACGAACATACCCAACTGTCATTCCAGTCATCTGACAGCAGCTGTCATATTCGAAGTTCGAATTTCAATTTCCCCTCCTTGGAATTCAGCGGAGGAGTACCAATGGAAAATTACCAAAGGGGGTATGGAACGTACTAGAAGGTGCTTAGTTTTGTATAAATACACGGGTGGCAGGCTCGTACGGACATTTATATTTTAAACGTGGACTTGTGAAAATCGGTAATAAAGTAAAAAAGTGATTGAGTTGAAATCAAGTGTTGAGTTCTAAAAAGTAAAGTTGAATAACAGTGTGATCTGAGTTTAAATAAGTTTGTTTGATAAATAAAGTGTTTCATTGTGTGATTATAAAAGTGAAATTGAGTTTTATTCGACGAACCCCAGGCCGAAAATATTACGTTGGTGTCAGAAATTGGGGATAAAACTCATAATTGTGCGGGTAAATTCTGCAGTGGAATTTTCCAGAGATATCGTGAATAAAGCTATAATTAACTTAGTTATAAAAACGGTGTCAGTGGTTTGTTTATTCGCAAGTGAATTTTTTGGAACAGCTATAAAACATAAACTGATTGTGTTGTGAAAATTGTGTGAAGACAATTGAAAATGGGTCGAAAAATTGAACAATTGACAACAGCTGAGTTAAAAACAGAATTGGGTAAAAGAAACCTCCAGACTTCGGGGCTTAAAAGGGAATTGTTGCTCCGACTCCAGGAAGCTATTACCGAGGAAGGTGGACACCCAGACACGATGCTGTTCGAAGCTCAAGAAGAACAGCAACAAAGCACAGTAAGTGCTGCCGATGAAATGCCCGCTTTCATGAAGTTGCTTTTGGAAAAATTCGAGAAGCTGGAGAGCGACCAGAAAGAACAAAAGAATGCTCTCGAAGAAAAGTTCGACAAGCTAGATACTAAGTTCGATGAGCAGAAAAAAGTTCTAGAAAGCAAACTCGATTCCCAGAATTCACTTTTTAAGGAAAAGTTCCTAACGATGGATCGAAAAATTGAAAGCGTGGAGGAACAGTTCACTGAAGTCAAATCGGAAGTAGAACAGCTGGCTAGGGAGCTGGAGTTGGTTAAGAAACAGAAAGTGCGAGAATGTTTGCCCAACAGTCCACGGCGTAAAGAAATGCAGCCTCCTGTTTTTGATGGTCAAACGTCATGGCCGATTTATAAGAGGCAATTTGAAGCTGCCGCAATGACGAGCAATTGGGACAACGAAGAGAAGTCGATTGCTCTCACGCTTGCTCTCAGAGGAACAGTTGCCGAATAGCTGCAACCTATTTCTGAAGAAAAACAGAAGGATTATGATGCCATGGTGAAGGCCATCGAGATGAGGTTTGGCGATGACCACATGCAGCAAGTTTACCGGGTACAGTTGCGCCGAAGAGTTCAGACAAGGGGTGAAACGCTTCAACAGCTGCAAGCCGACATCGAGCGATTAGCGAATTTGTCATATCCCAACACCAGCAGGGAGATAATAAACGAGTTGGCAACCGATGCGTTTACTAATGCCATTGCGGATGGAAAGCTACAAATGGGTGTAAGAATAGCAGGTAAGAAGACTCTCGCTGAAGCACTAGCATTCGCCCTGACAATGGGAGCTGCAGACCAAGCTTCGCAAGGTAGCTATCGCATAAGGGAAATGGCTACGCTAGAATGCTTATGTCAGCGCGTGGAAATGGAGAGACAAAACACGAACAACAGTCGGGGACAAATAAGGTAATGGAATTACAACAAGTTGGGATACCTACAGCGACAGTGCAGAGCTCCACCAAGACAAGCAAGATGCCCACATTGCGCTAGAAGAAGGCAAAATGAAGAAGCATCTGGCAGGGACGGCGTTCAACCTGCTGGACAAGTTTCGGAGCAACAGCAGTCGGGAAACGCCTAAGAACCAACTTCGCGGGGCAGAAGTTGGTTGATGGAATCGACGCCCCCAGGACCATCATCCAAGTCTCCCAAACAAAACGCTGCAACAAGAGTCTTACAGTGAAGGCAATTATTGGCAACAGAAAATGTGTGGCCACTATCGACACAGGTGCCACGGCCTCCATCATCCGAAGAGACCTTGTTCAGACGTCCTGGCTACATAACACCAGCTGCTACAGTCTGAAGACAGCTACAGGAGAAGCGGCCAAAGTATACGGGGAGGTGCAGCTACAGATACAACTAGAGGGATTGACGTTCTCACATGCATTCTTGGTAGCCGACATATGCGACGAATGCATCATTGGAGTGGACTTCATGAAGGCACACGAGGTAATTCTTGACCTTCGAATGCAGGTGCTAAGGTATCGAACCGTCGAGATCCCTATGGTATACGGAAACGACAACGCTGTGAATCTTCGAGTAATACTGGGAGGCGATGAAGTTCTGCTGCCCTCTTCAGAGACAGTTCTTTGGACACGTTTGGAGGGTGATCGTGGGAGCCACCGATTCTATCTCATCGAGCCAGATAACAAAAGTGAATTTAAAAGTTACGTCGTGGGAAAAATGCTTGCAGAGCCCAAGAACAACATGGTGCCGGTAAAACTGATGAACCCAAATAAGCGTACCGTTAAGCTCAGACAAGGAGAGGTGATCGGAAGATGTGTGCCCGTTGCAGCCATTTAGACAATAGCTGAGAGTGAGCCTGCAAGTCCTGTCTCTCCATCTAAATTGGCCGAGGTATGTAAGACTATACTCGGAGACTGTGAGCTAAATCAGGAGCAGCAAACCATAGCGGAAAATCTCATTGGCGAGTTTGCTGATATATTTGCCTCACAGGATGGAGACTATGGTCGAACACACTTAGTACAACACCGCATAGACATCGGAGATGCTAGACCAATTCGCCAACTTGATAGACGACTTCCGTTGGCTAAACACGATGAGGCCGCCGAGATGATATCGACCATGGAAAAAGAAGGTTTGATCGAAAGCTCGAAAAGTCCGTGGGCGTCGCCTGTTGTACTGGTGAAAAAGAAGGACGGCAGCACTCGATTCTGCGTGGATTACCGGAGGCTTAATGATGTCACAAAGAAGGACAGCTACCCTTTACCTCGAATAGATGACACATTGGACACACTCTCTGGAGCAAAATGGTTTTCCACTCTCGACCTGAAAAGCGGCTACTGGCAGGTACAGATCCATCCAGAAGACAAAGAGAAGACCGCCTTCACAACTGGCAATGGGCTTTGGCAGCTTACAGTAATGCCATTTGGTCTGTGTAATGCTCCGGCCACCTTTTAGCATCTTATGGAACGTGTCTTACATGGTCTGACGTGGAAAACCTGCCTGGTATATTTGGATGATGTCATGGTTTTGGGAAAGACGTTTGCAGAAGATCGCGACAACTTGAGGGAGGTCTTCTCACGACTTCGAGCAGCACACTTAAAGCTCAATCCAAAGAAGTGTGCGCTCTTCAGAGCAGAAGTAAAGTATCTGGGGCATGAAATATCGACGGATGGCGTGAAGACGGATCCAGAGAAAATCGAAGCTGTGAGAAATTGGCCAGTTCCCAAAGACAAACACCAGCTAAGGAGCTTTCTCGGTCTTGCTACGTACTACAGGAAGTTCGTCAAGGATTTCGCCGGCATCGCAAAGTGTCTGCACCGGCTCACTGAAAAGGGAAGACAATTTAAATGGTCAGGTGAGTGCGAAAGAAGCTTGCAACACCTAAAGCAGCGACTTTGCGAAGCACCGATACTAGCTTACCCCATTCCTGACAAGACATTTACTGTGGACGCAGACGCTAGCGATGTGGGTGTTGGTGCAGTATTGTCGCAATTGCACGATGGGCATGAGAAAGTGGTTGCATACTTCAGCAAAGTTTTAACCCGACCAGAGAGAAATTACTGCGTTACCAGGCGAGAGCTCCTTGCTCTAATATTGGCAACGAAACATTTCCAGAAGTACCTGAGTGGCCAAAAATTCATCTTGCGTACAGACCACGCCGCTCTAAAATGGTTACTTCAGTTCAAAAATCCTGAGGGACAAGTCGCAAGATGGATCGAGCGATTGCAGGCTTTTGACTTCAAGATACAACATCATTTTTTGCATTTTTACTTCCTGGCTGTAAAAAAATTGCCCTTTCTCTATGCATTTCCTTTTCTTTTAAGAGCTTTATAAGTGTTCCGAGTTCCATTTTTCGACGACACGCCTTCAAAAATAAAGTGTTATGAAACATTTGATCCATTTGACCATGAACTTCAAACTGTTGTCAAATCGTTATTTGTGCTTTAAAAAAATGCCTTCGTTGGATTCTCTGATTATTTCCGCAGTTTAAAAGCACCGCAAATTCGGTCTCTCTACGACTTACCGTTCAGAAGTTATAACGCGATTGGACGGACTATCTAGCGATACCATATGAGATCCTTTTTCTATTTTTGGACGGACCGCTAGAAATCCCGCCTGGGACAGAAAAACGAAGCCAACGCACTACCTAGGTATATGATACCAAGAAATTAAGTAAAACAAAACCGAAAACCACTGTTAAAGAAGCGTACCCAAATCCCAAACCCATCCACAAGACACATAATAATGATAATGCATTACCAGCACCAGCAACTCGCAGCAAATTGTCGTTTTCGCGTGTCACGGACGGGGCGGTACTGGCTTCTACCTTCTGGGTCTGGGCTGCGTAAGGGTCTATTTCCTCGAGCCACAGAGCAAAAGTTGTCTACAGTCAAGATATCATAGGGTTATTTAGCTTCAGCTGTCGCTCGTGTAAGTCCCTTTGATAGAGCTCTGTGTATCCAAAAACTGTTTCGTTGCTCATGGAAGGCTAAAACCAACGACTGCTTGGGTTTGCTTTTTTAATACGAAAAAGCTCCGGGCTCCACTTTTTTGCCGATTTCTTCCCGATAACGCCATGGTGATTGTGTGTATCTGTTTTTGTGTGCTTTTTAGAAAAGTGAACAAAAAATGTGCTAGGTAATTGAAAAAAAAAAAAAAAACCCGCTGTCTTTCTGTTTCCGGGAAAAGAGTGTGTTGTTGGGGCGAAAAGAAAACAGGAAGAAAAACACTAAAAAACATCTCAATGGTAACGTTTTTTTTATTGGTATCACTTTCGTTGCACGCTATTCCTAATGCTATCTTAAATTGCAATAGCTTCGGCCCAGATGCCATCTCTATTTATTTGATATAATGGAATTGTTTGCGTCGTTAGTTGTCGAGCAGTCCGCCGAAAAAAGGGTACTTTTTTACGTGGGGTTTTCAAATACATAAAGGTAGAAGTAAGGAATGAATACAGGGAAAGCTCTATTTGCCCAGCAATGAAAAATTATGGTATTTGCGAAAATCGGAAATATGCGCAATTCCAATGCTTGCAATAAGTGATTTTATGCGCCTTTCTGTACATAAGAATTGTTTAATAATGTGCAAATAATATAAATTTTTAAAAAGGTGGTGGGCATCCTGTCATTGCCGACTCTAGGTAGGCACCTACCTATCCATAAATTTTTACCGATTTAGCAATTTATTATCATTTATAAAATGTAAAGAAATAAAGAAATCGGCATTTCCCAAAATTTGACTGTTTGCTTATTTGTGGACTATGTAGTTCTCAAGCTTTACCGAGTATAATAAGCCATTTTTTTCATTTTTATAAAAAAAAAAAGTTTTTATAATAAAAAAATCGGCCAGGTCTTTTGCCGACAATAGGCATTTCTTAAACTTCTACCGAGTTTAGTCATTTAGTTTAATTTTGAATGCAAAAGCTATAAAGTAATCGGCATTTCTCAAGTCTGACATACTTGGTTATTTGCTGACTGTATGTAGTTGAATTTTTACTATGTACGCCTTTACCGAGTTGAATAAGCCATTTATTTTCATTTTTATTATCAAAAAACTATCAAGTAATCGGCAATCCCACAAAGGTGAAGTAGTTGGTCTTTTGCCGACTTTAAGAATTGGTTAAATTTTTACCGATTTAGCTAATTATTCTGATTTACAGTTTACCGGCTTATCCAATTAATGTTGTTTTAATAATCAAAAAACTATGGATAAGTCGGCATTTCCGAATGATAAAATGATTGGTAATTTGCCGACTGTAGGTGCTCCTTAAATTTTTGCCGAGTAAGCCATTTATTTTGTTTTTATAATAAAAAAAAACTATGAATTAATCGGTATTTTGAAAGGCGAAATATTTTGTCGTTTGCCGACTGTATGCAGCGCCTTAATTTAACCGAGTAAGTAATTTAATTTTGTTTATGAATTAGTCAAAGGCGAAGTATTTGGTCATTTGCCGACTGTGGGTACTCCTTAAACTTTGTATCAAAAAACTATGGAGTTATTGGCATTTCACCAAGGTTAAGGCTTTGAAAATGCCGACTTTAAGACATTAAGAATGAAAAACAAAGTTAATTTATTATTTTTTTCACGATCTGTGCCAAACAAATTCTTAAAAATTGTTCCTTTTTATTCATAATAACCGATTTTTCTTAATTTGCATTGATTCAAAAATTTTAACCTCCTTTATTTGCAGACTCTTGGCAATCATTTGAATAACGTAGGGGGGGGGGGGGGGGGGGGGGGTGCGACACTATTTGTTTAATTTTATTTCTGGGAATATTTTACATTCTGTTTTAGATTTATATTAGATAGATTTTTAGATTTGTTACTTAAAAGAAGGGTACCATAAAACTTTTCCTTTACATTTTTATATTTTTTTTCCTAAAAATATACTATATAACCAGCATAATTATTTTTTAAAGCTCTTGTTTATGTTCGTGTGGATGTGCCTGTGTCAAATTTGGTTGATAAAAAATAAAAGGGCCCAAAAGTTACTATAGATACATATCTGTAGCATCATTAAGTCAGTAAATTTAAGCGTTTTCAAGCACATTGACTATTTCAAAACTGCTTCAATCTAGGTAGGTAGTTCGTGATTTATTTCATATGTTTGCCTCTAACCGTTTGGAAAGTAGAGGGATATTTTCTTGGCCTTCTTTAACATTTTCGAAATTTGTAATCCATAAAACAGCAATTACGATTTTTTTCAATTACCGTTAGGTTTTTTTTTTAAATTCGCATCCAGCTGCGTTCTACTGGCTTCTTAAATTAGGTGGAAATGGATTTTCGAGAAAACGGCTAGGTTATTTTCTATTTCTTTTGAAAAATCTAAGGTTAGAAACGGCGATTTTGAAACTTTTTAAATGCAGTAAACTTGCGTTTTAAACGCTTAATCCTTCAGCCAAATTTAAATAGGATCGTCACTACCATCAACAGACAAGCAACGTTGAAAAAATCGTTTTCGATAATATTTTTAGGATTATGAGTTTTATGAGTTTTATTTTTAGGATTATGATCGCAAGCCTTCAACTCGCAAGCCTTCGACAAGGTATGGCACGAGGGCTTGAAATATAAGCTACGGCAAAATTTGCCGGAAGACATGTTTAAAATATTGGAAAATTATCTTGAAAGCAGACTCTTTCGTGTTAGGTGTAGTAGTGAATACTCGAGTTTCAAGCAAATTCGGGCTGGCGTACCCCAGGGAAGCGTCCTCGGTCCGACCCTGTTCCTGCTCTACACAAGAGACATACCTCTAGATGACGAGACAGTCGTGGCCACGTTTGCGGACGATACGGCCATCCTGGCAACAGGTGAATCAGTCGAGTCATCAACGAGAAACCTCCAACGAGCACTGGACAGAATTTGTGTCTGGACGAAGACTTGGCGAATCGCTCTTAACGAGAACAAGTCTACGCATGTGAATTTCACTTACAGAAGGGTTAACAATTTGCCTCTGTTCATAAATTCTGTACAAATACCTTATGCAAATGAAGCGAAGTATCTAGGGATGACACTGGACGCTAAACTAAGGTGGAAACCACACGTAAAGAAGAAGCGTGACGAGCTCGAGATTAGGCTCAGGGAAATGTATTGGCTTATCGGAAGATTTTCGAAATTAAGCACATATAACAAACTGCTCTTGTACAGGCAGGTGTTAAAGCCGTCCCGGACATACGGTATACAACTTTGGGGTTGTACCAAGCCGAGCAACATGTCCATGTTGCAGACTTTCCAAAACAAAACACTAAGAGCAATTGTGAATGCTCCATGGTGTATTAGGAATAGCGATATTCACAGAGATTTAGGAATAGCTACCGTAGGCGAAGAAGTAACAAACTTCGCTCGAAAGCTTAATGCTCGCCTTCATGTTCATTGCAACAATGAAATGATCCGTACTCTAAACGAGACTCTTAACGATGTTAACAACGAGCGACGACTACAAAGAACAAGACCCTTCGATCTAGCGACGTAGGGTGAAGCCGCATTAATGAACGGCTTAGTAGGTGCATTCACTGGAAAGCAACCTATCCAATGCGATCAACACTATGGAAGCGTAAACTACTTGTTAAGTTAACTTAGTTGTAGTCAAGAAGTATTATGAGAGAGCGAAAATTTACTACTATGAAGTGCGTTCTGGCAGTTTCATAGTGTCTCTCATAAATGGGTGGTTTTTTAGCACGTGGAAATCGGGCATAACCAATATGGGCTACTTCGGTATTATGTACCTGCTATAGTGGGCGTATTGGTATCTTTGAAAGATTTTGGAGTTTTAGTCTCCGTCCATCCTAGTATTCAAAAAAAAAAAAAAAAAAAGGATTATGAGTCAAATCTTCAATTTTTTTTAAAATTCGAAGCTTGTTTTAGCTTTACATGAAATCTCAGCAAATGGACTATGCCCGTTATTTATTTTAAAGTTATAATTTATGCTGTTTAGGATCTAGAGGGGGAGCCATACCTTGTTTTCACCTTTTTTTAATTTTTTAAATTTCAAATCCATAAAACAACCATGTATTTCGAGTTTTTTATAGTTCCCGTTAGACTTTTTTCCAATAGCGCAACTACCTAGCATTAGCATATTTTTAAATTCTATGACCAATGGCTCTTGCGAAAACGGCTTTTTCATCAATTTTAGCGATTTTTTTTTTTTGGAAAATGTGTTAAAATGGCAGTATAACAACGTTTTCTAAATAAAAACAAACATCAGATTTTCAATATTTTCAAAAAATTGAATTTTTTCGTTAAGGCTCCGTCCGTATATCTGTCGGTACCCTCGGTAGTTTTTGGGGCTTTAAATTTAGAGCCAGAAATTGAAATTTGATATCCGTCCTTTCTAAGTACCGAAGCAGTACAAGTGTAAAAATTTTTGAAATCCACCACTTACACGCCCACTTTACTAAGTGGCACGAAAAATCAAAGTTGTCAGAGGAAGCTGAAATTTGGTATGTGTTATCCTTGCTTAAGTGTGATTGGCCTTTCAAAAAAAAAAACCAAAACCGCTCCCATGTGACCGTGGTCATATTTAATTTGCATTATAATAATCGGTTTTTTTCGATATATAAATAAATAAATAAAATAAATAGAGTAGCGCAACAGCTCGAGGTGAACCAGGGCCAACTTCTCAACCATGTATGCTGTGTGTGTTTAATTCTTCACATACAAGGGGACCTACAATTTTTTGCCGAATCCGAACGGCACTTTGAGAAGTTTTTCAAGACAAATATTACTCTCGGAGGGTTTGTCAGACCCTCGCGGAGGTGGGAGCCGTGAAAAAGAACAAGTCTTTTTTTTTCAGGTGTCAGAGACAGGATTCGAACCCAGACCTCCGGCGTCAGAGGCACACACACTAACCACTGCGCCACGGCGCCCACATTCGATATATTCGTAAAAAAATTTCATTTGGAAAAAAAAAAAAATTCGATATATTTTCCTTAAATCCAAAAAACCTGCACCAACCAGCTATCAACTGAAATGAATAATTTTTTTCCACGCCCACTTTTGGTTGCGTTTTTAAGTATAAACCAAATTTTGAATGTGAAAATGCAACCAACACGCGTATACCCCTTCTTATAAGAAATATGATCAAAATTAACGATGTTATTAAAAACTGGTTGATGCCACGCCCCTTTTTTAAGGAAGAAAACTCTTAACTGACAAATTCTAGATACAATTAAAGTTAGATAAATAAATAAAAATAAAGAGAGTGGCGCAACAGCTCGAGATGAACCGGGGGAACTACAATTTTTTGCCGAATCCGATCGGCGCTTTGAGAAGTTTTTTAAGACAATTTATACTCTCGGAGGGCTTGTCAAATTCCGCGGAGGTGGGGACCGTGAAAAAGAACGAAAGTCTTGTTTTTTTCAGGTGACGATGGCAGGATTCGAACCCAGACCTCGAGCGTAGTAAGCACACACACTAACCACTATGCCACAGCACTCCACAATTAAAGTTAAAAGAAACTGAAATTTAACAACCAAGATTTATGACGCAATTTGGAGCTTGATAGTGGCTTATTGGGATGGGGTATCCAACGATTCGCCTAAGCGGACAGTAACCCTCCCACTAGTTATGTAATGTTTCCATGCAAGCTGCTCACTCTCCTATTCGTACTGTGCTTTTGATAACAGAAAAAAAAAAATATAAAAGAGAATCTCTTTTCCAACAAAGTTAAGTTGATTATTATCAATAAAATTCTTTGTCATTTACGATACTTCGCTGTTAACGAAAAATACTGAAGTCGCTTACGATAAATTTTGTTTTCCTTGTAACTTTTTGCTTAAATGTTTTATTGAAAAACTGAGAATGCGGATAGATGCGTTATAGTTTGAAGTATCGGGCTGCATTAATAACTAGGTTTTGTTAAAAATGTCGCTTACGATAAAATGGTGGTTAGGGCTCGATATGTGGTGAATGTCAGCACTTGGAGCGAGTTCTTTGCTTAAGCGAGAAATAGCGCCCCCATACGACGACTGGCAAAAAAATTAAATCGCGCTTGTAACCAGCGCTTGTAACTGTGCTTGTAACCAGTGATGCCAGATCGTGGGAGGTTTCTTATTTCGTGAGAATTCCGCATCTCAAAAATATCTAAAAGGGGGAAAAATTATTCTCGTCTTCTAGAACAAAAAAAGGGAATTCCACATAAATCTAATCTTTAGAAAATTACAAATGATAAAATATTTGCATTTTTTTCTTTTTTTTTTGAATAGTATGAAAAACATTTTTCATAGCCTGAAGGAACCCATTACGATTTTGTTTCGAATTTCTTAGTTTCTCTTTTACTCATCGTGCATCTACACACGTTCTCTCTTAACAAAATTCTGAGTCCATTTATCTGAAACCGATTTGACATGTTTCTAACTCTAGCCTCTCGAAAAATATTTTTGTCTCATGTTCATTATACTCACACTCACACTCACACACATATCCTGCCACGAATACTCATCGGCATCGGTGGCCCTACATCTATGCAGGGTTACCGATGGGCGACATATGTCGCCAAATTACGGTTTTTGGAAACTTATCTTAAAAACAGGCAACATTGGGACGCATTTTTTATTTTCAAGTCAGCTATGCATACAACAGCCACAAATTGAAAAATTTATTGGATCTGCCTCTTGCTAAACCAATTTCACAAAACGAAATAAATGAGTCGAATAAATTTTCTACTCAGCAGTAAATCCGTCTAGTGTTTCCTTTGCGTAGCCGGGAGGTTACCCTGACGGAACGACCCCCTGCCTGGAGACACAGATCTTTTTAATTACTCGAGGGCAGAGAGCGAGATAACCCCTTCCTAGGGCCGGTTTTTTAGTTCGAGATCATCAGAGTTTCCGAGTTAAGCTGAGACTTACTATGAGAGATGACATCTTAGACCAACTCGAACTTCGTTTTCTGTGTTTTTCTATGTAAAGTAAGATTTGAGAGGGTTAATTATTCCGTGAGTCGAAGATTTTGACAACTTTACTGACGGAGCTAGCTCTGCAATGTAGCTCTCAGTTTTTTCTGCTAATAGCAGGTGAGCCGCCTACGTCATGTTATGTTAGGGATGATCAAGTCTTGTCTGATTCTCAACTCAATATTTTAATATGTATGTAGAAATTAAAGGTCGCTATTAAAAGATTTTGCAACAAACAAGTTTTTATTCCACATTTAACTCTTTAATTATGTTGGGTATTGAGTGAGCGGCGGGTTTAAGACTACCAATTTCAGTATTTTTTTTCTATCGTGTCACGATTTTTTTTTTTTTAATTTAAGCATTTGTGAATTTTTTTAAGTGGCATTTTTAGATTCATTTTTTGGCTCGGCGACTTCTTTTGGCGACATTTTCAAATTATCCATCGGTAACACTGCATCTACGCATTAATTTTTACCTCGAATTTCATGTTCGTTCGTTTCGCAGTCTTTCTCAATCGTTGTATTAGTCCAGGCAACGAAGCAAAAATAGGGGAAATAATTCGTGTAGAAGCGAATTTTGGTACAGTTGTAGAGAAAGGTGTCCTGAATGAAAATTACTGGTGGGTGGGGCGGAGCTAGCGGGTGGGCGGGGCTTTAAAGGTCACTTTTTTCAGTTTTTGGCAAATATCTCGAAAACTATAGCTCCCAACGAAAAAATGTTGGCTACTAAATTACTCTACACTAAATTCTCAACAAAAAAGATTATATACACTTAGAAATAGACATTTTTAATTAAAGTGACTTTTATCAAATTTGAAGAATCTTGAGGCTAAGAGCTTGGTGTGTCTTCAAGTTGTGGTGCATTGTTGCAGGAGCCATAACGGCATACCCACACCCGCAATCGTGATGCATCGGCATAATAATGCATAATAATGAAATTTAACAACCAAGATTTATGACGCAATTTGGAGCTTGATAGTGGCTTATTGGGATGGGGTATCCAACGATTCGCCTAAGCGGATAGTAACCCTCCCACTAGTTATGTAATGTTTCCATGCAAGCTGCTCACTCTCCTATTCGTACTGTGCTTTTGATAACAGAAAAAAAAAAATATAAAAGAGAATCTCTTTTCCAACAAAGTTAAGTTGATTATTATCAATAAAATTCTTTGTCATTTACGATACTTCGCTGTTAACGAAAAATACTGAAGTCGCTTACGATAAATTTTGTTTTCCTTGTAACTTTTTGCTTAAATGTTTTATTGAAAAACTGAGAATGCGGATAGATGCGTTATAGTTTGAAGTATCGGGCTGCATTAATAACTAGGTTTTGTTAAAAATGTCGCTTACGATAAAATGGTGGTTAGGGCTCGATATGTGGTGAATGTCAGCACTTGGAGCGAGTTCTTTGCTTAAGCGAGAAATAGCGCCCCCATACGACGACTGGCAAAAAAATTAAATCGCGCTTGTAACCAGCGCTTGTAACTGTGCTTGTAACCAGTGATGCCAGATCGTGGGAGGTTTCTTATTTCGTGAGAATTCCGCATCTCAAAAATATCTAAAAGGGGGAAAAATTATTCTCGTCTTCTAGAACAAAAAAAGGGAATTCCACATAAATCTAATCTTTAGAAAATTACAAATGATAAAATATTTGCATTTTTTTCTTTTTTTTTTGAATAGTATGAAAAACATTTTTCATAGCCTGAAGGAACCCATTACGATTTTGTTTCGAATTTCTTAGTTTCTCTTTTACTCATCGTGCATCTACACACGTTCTCTCTTAACAAAATTCTGAGTCCATTTATCTGAAACCGATTTGACATGTTTCTAACTCTAGCCTCTCGAAAAATATTTTTGTCTCATGTTCATTATACTCACACTCACACTCACACACATATCCTGCCACGAATACTCATCGGCATCGGTGGCCCTACATCTATGCAGGGTTACCGATGGGCGACATATGTCGCCAAATTACGGTTTTTGGAAACTTATCTTAAAAACAGGCAACATTGGGACGCATTTTTTATTTTCAAGTCAGCTATGCATACAACAGCCACAAATTGAAAAATTTATTGGATCTGCCTCTTGCTAAACCAATTTCACAAAACGAAATAAATGAGTCGAATAAATTTTCTACTCAGCAGTAAATCCGTCTAGTGTTTCCTTTGCGTAGCCGGGAGGTTACCCTGACGGAACGACCCCCTGCCTGGAGACACAGATCTTTTTAATTACTCGAGGGCAGAGAGCGAGATAACCCCTTCCTAGGGCCGGTTTTTTAGTTCGAGATCATCAGAGTTTCCGAGTTAAGCTGAGACTTACTATGAGAGATGACATCTTAGACCAACTCGAACTTCGTTTTCTGTGTTTTTCTATGTAAAGTAAGATTTGAGAGGGTTAATTATTCCGTGAGTCGAAGATTTTGACAACTTTACTGACGGAGCTAGCTCTGCAATGTAGCTCTCAGTTTTTTCTGCTAATAGCAGGTGAGCCGCCTACGTCATGTTATGTTAGGGATGATCAAGTCTTGTCTGATTCTCAACTCAATATTTTAATATGTATGTAGAAATTAAAGGTCGCTATTAAAAGATTTTGCAACAAACAAGTTTTTATTCCACATTTAACTCTTTAATTATGTTGGGTATTGAGTGAGCGGCGGGTTTAAGACTACCAATTTCAGTATTTTTTTTCTATCGTGTCACGATTTTTTTTTTTTTAATTTAAGCATTTGTGAATTTTTTTAAGTGGCATTTTTAGATTCATTTTTTGGCTCGGCGACTTCTTTTGGCGACATTTTCAAATTATCCATCGGTAACACTGCATCTACGCATTAATTTTTACCTCGAATTTCATGTTCGTTCGTTTCGCAGTCTTTCTCAATCGTTGTATTAGTCCAGGCAACGAAGCAAAAATAGGGGAAATAATTCGTGTAGAAGCGAATTTTGGTACAGTTGTAGAGAAAGGTGTCCTGAATGAAAATTACTGGTGGGTGGGGCGGAGCTAGCGGGTGGGCGGGGCTTTAAAGGTCACTTTTTTCAGTTTTTGGCAAATATCTCGAAAACTATAGCTCCCAACGAAAAAATGTTGGCTACTAAATTACTCTACACTAAATTCTCAACAAAAAAGATTATATACACTTAGAAATAGACATTTTTAATTAAAGTGACTTTTATCAAATTTGAAGAATCTTGAGGCTAAGAGCTTGGTGTGTCTTCAAGTTGTGGTGCATTGTTGCAGGAGCCATACCGGCATACCCACACCCGCAATCGTGATGCATCGGCATAATAATGCTTATTTTGTACCTGTAGCTCAAGCCCGAAATATATTATGCACGCGATTCGTAGAAACCAGTATTTAAAAATACTATGTTACGTTAACAGATTTACCTGTAAAGGTATCCTTAGGACTATTTCACACATATCCGGCAGCCGGCTAACCTGTATCGGGTACGTGATCGGTGGAAGGACATTGTTAAGGGCAAGAGCTACCGGGGAGGGTTCTTACACCGGCGACCTAAGGATGTATATTACAAACATGAGGCCTGTGAATATTTTCCCAGAGGTATTCGTGAAACGTCTAAGAAAGTGCTGCCTCGAAGCCCTTCCGGTTAAAAGAAGAGTGACCAGATCAGATATGGGGTTACTAGCGTTTGCTTATGACATCCTCCAGGACTCGCTTCCCGTTAACTACCAACCTGCTCAATTTTCTCAGGTGATGATGAGGGATTAATATAAATATGTGAGATTTACTTCGTCAAGGCAGGTTTGAAAAAAAAAACAGTAATTCCTTGCATCAAGCCACATGAACCTTTCATCCGGTGATCTTTGTGTTTTCGATGATGATATACTACTATACTAACTACTTCTTCTATTAAATAAATAAATAGAGTGGCGCAACAGCTCGAGGTGAACTTCTCAACAATGTATGCTGTGTGTGTTGATTCATTCACATACAAGGGGACCTAGCATTTTTTGCCGCATTCGAACGACACTTTGAGAAGTTCGTCAAACCCTCGCGGAGGTGGGAACCGTGATTAAAGACGAGTCTTTTTTCAGGTGACGACGGTAGGATTTGAGCTCATACATCCGACGCCACGGCAACCCACTTCTACTACTACTTTGTCTGAAAAAAGTTTTTCAATTTTTGGCAACACACATAACCCTCAAGATAACCTTCTTTTATTCCTCTCAGACATTTGCTTCTTCCATAAAAACAAGGCCTAACATTGGCATCTAATTATGCGACAAAAACTAGGCATATAACATCTTCCAGTCCAGATCCACCCATTCTGTGACCAATACATGCCTCTAAGGAACACTGGGTTGTTGCACCCATCACGTATTACAATGTTCACAACCGTGATCTCTAGCGTATAGGTAGACGGTTCGGACCATAGTGTGGCCTCGATCTTCTGACTTTTTCTGTAAGCATTCTCTAACGTATATAGTGCTGTATTTTTTTTTTGTGGTAAGTTAATAAATAGAAAAATGGTTACCAACGGTATACCATTCCCTTTGATTCTGAAAATATTTGCAGCTCTGAAGTGGGTCACATTTCCCGGACCCACTTTTCACACATCCACAGAATATATTGAACAAAAAATGCACCGGCATGGCAGGATATCTACAGGATAATTTATCGGTGCACGGCTGGTTGTGGGTTTGCCTTGGCTTTGGCAACAATGCACCACAATTTGAAGACACACTTGACGCTGAACCTTGAATACTCTTAAAATTTCGAAGAATATTAATAAAAGTTTATAAAAATATCCGTCTCAATCTTTATTTTTTTCACGATAAAAGCACCCTTTAATTAAAAGTGTCTATTTCAATGGGAGCTAAAGTTTTCGAGATATTTGCCAAAAACTGAAAAAAGGGACCTTTAAAGCCCCACCCACCGGTTAGCTCCGCCCCCACCCACCAGTACTTTCAGTATGTCATTCAGGACACCTTTCTCTACAACTGTGCCAAAATTCGCTTCTACACGAATTATTTCTCCTATTCGGTCTTATTTGGTTTTCGTTGCCTGGATTATATGATCAACCCCTAGTTTAATAAAGTGTATGTTTGAGTTCTGTGGTTCTTGCGATTCAAAAAAAAGTGTAGTGCTTTACCTTAAATCGCATTTACCACAGAATTGATAATGCTTTTTGTGCATTTTGTTTTATGTGCAGTGGCATTGCAGATTTGAGAATAACCTACAAAAAAGCGAGTATTTCACAAAACAAAGCCAAACCTGAGTTAGAATTTTCAAACCAAACTAACACCAAAGAACGGTGTCAAAATTGAGTTCAATTAATGAATCAAAACTAACACCGAAAAATGGTGCCAAAATACAACGAATACTCATCGGCATCGGTCGTCGTACATCTACGCATTAATTTTTACCTCAAATTTCATGTTCGGTCGTTTCGCAGTCTTTCTCAATCGTTGTATGCTCAACCCAGAGTTTAATTAAGTTTTTGTTTGAGTTATGTGGTTCTTGCGATTTAAAATAAAGTGTAGTGTTTTACTTTAAATCGCATTTACCAGAGAATTGATTATGCTTTTTGTGCAATTTTTTTTGTGTGCAGTGGCATTGCAGATTTGAGAATAACCTACAAAAAAAGGAAGTATTTCACAAAACAAAGTCAAAACTGATTAAGAATTTTTAAACCAAACTAACACTTAAGACCGGTGTCAAAATTGAGTCAAATTAATGAATCAAAACGAACACCGAAGAATGGTGTCAAAATGGAGATACACAAAAAAAACGGTGTAAACAATTTTTCAATCTAGGAACAGCATTTAAGTTCAAATTGACTCAAAACTGACACTAAAATTGGACAACGATTTGACATGATGTATGGAATGGAGACTTCATTTTTGAGTCAATTGTAACACCGCGTGCTTAGAGGGAATGTTTATTGATGTTCGTTTCCTGCAGGCAGCAACATCAACAAGTCTTGTTTTCTTCTCCTGTTTTGGAAAAAAAAAATCTGCACAAGACAGGTAATTTGGTTCTAATGGATTATTATCTATTATTTTTAACTATTTTCCAATTCATTTTAGTACGTCATCGAAATAGCGTTTCCAAGCAAGCTGGATGGAGGAACCGAAATTTGTGCTTGGCTAAGACCTGTTTCAATGAACGACAATAAAGCATTGTGCACAGCCTACGGCACGACGCTTGTTTGCGGGAAAACTGAGATTTTGAAGCACAGTGCAGGAGCTAAACATCTTGTAAATCTCAAAACAGTGCGAAAAACCCCTGCAAAAAAGACAATTTTTCTAAAACAAATAAAATTGCCGACAGCAAAAAGGCGGCGGATATTAAGTAAAGTGCTTTTTTTGCTGAGCACAACGTTGGAATCGAAGTGGTTGAACACCTGGTGCCGTTGCTGAAAGATATATTTCCTCATCATCATCATCATCATCATTTTCGAATGCCGCCTATCCTTTAAAAGGGTCGCGGAGCGAGGGTGGCTAAATGGTCCTTCCATCTTTCTCGATCCTTTGCCACCAACTCAAGAGACTCCGGCGCAATCCCCAGGCGGGACTCAGAGAGGTTCTTTACCTGATCCCACCACCTGTTTCTTGGCCTACCAGGGGGGCGACGCGCTCGCATCTCGGCTAGCATGACCTGTCTAGGAAGTCTGTCAGGGGCATGCGAACAACGTGTCCAAACCATCGAAGAATCGATCGCTCCACTCGGAGAAGTAGCTGCTCAACATTAAGATTCCTAAGAATACTGACGTTTCTCACTCTGTCCCTTAGAGTAACACCAGCAACGCACCTCAGGAATCTCATTTCGGCAGCTTGTACCCGTGATCTAATTCTTTCGGTCATTACCCAAATTTCATGGCAATAGATGAGGGTCGGAACGAACACTGAATTAAAAACTGAGATCTTTGCTTTCACTCCAAGCTCAGCTTTCCTGATGACCGGCCGGCGCAGTTCCTTTACTATTGCTCCAGCTTGGCCAATTCTACAGCACAACTCAGTATCACTCCTCCCATCTTTCGTGAAAAAGACCCCGAGATACTTAAACTTCTCCACCTGTTTTAATGGAACTCCATTTATGTGCAGGGTACACTGCACAGGAGTTCGGGAAACAACCATCACTTCCGATTTGTTCACGTTTACTTTCATTCCAGCATCACCACAGATGGCTGCAAACCTATCCAGTGCTCGTTGAAGTTCCTCTTTGGATGATGCAAGAATGGCCAAATCATCTGCGAAAAGTAGATGGCTCATCCTGATGCCAGCCAATTCGAAACATTGCACGCCAACACAGCCCTGGCGAAGTCCAACGCGCACATCAAAAGGACGGGATTTGACGCCATTTACCCGTACACAGCTTCTGCAGTTTCCATACAAAGACTGAATGGCTCTCAGAAGAGGCCCACTCAGCGCATAGTCCTGCAAAACTCTCCACAGTATATCCCGAGGGACTCGATCATACGCCCTTTTCCAGATCTACAAAACACGCATAGACCGGCATATTCCCAGGCCTTCTCAAGAATAACCTTTAGAGTAAAAAGCTGGTCGGTTGTGCCTCTGCCAGGCCGAAAGCCGCACTGTTCTTCCCGTAAAAAAGGCTCGATTACAGCTCTGGAACGCGTTTCCAACACCTTCGCGAATACTTTTCCCGGAAGACTCAAGAGAGATATGCCCCTATAGTTGGCGCAATCTCTCCTGTTCCCTTTTTTGAAAATGGGCACTATAACTCCCGTTTGCCAATCGCTAGGTGCCTTCCCGCTATCCCAGGCCACCTAAATGACACGTGTTAGCCATTTAACACCCCCTTCACCCATTGCCTTGAGCATTTCTGGCCGGATTTCATCAACTCCAGCAGACTTGCCAACTTTTAGCGATTTAATCGCTTCAGTGACTTCGTCTACTGTGGGACTATTCTCCGCCCTTATCTCGTCAGCAGTGGGAATGCCATCTTCAGTGCCCTGTTGGGGGTTGAGCAACTCCGAAAAAAGCTCTCTCCATCTGCGCAAGACATCGCTCTCACTTGAAAGAAGTGTACCGTCCTTGAATTTAACCCCTTGGATGATATTTAACTTCCTTCCTCTGAGCCGGCGAATGGTCTGCCAAAATATCTTGTTTGCAGATCCGTAATCGTGCTCCAACTTCTCGCCGAACTTTTTCCATGACTGTTCCTTGGCTGTTCTGACTGCCAGATTGGAAGTCCTTTGCGCCTCATTGTACCAGGCTCGAAAAGTTGAGTTTCTACATTGGATCCACGCAATGTAGGCTCTCTTCTTCTCTCTGATGGCTTCTTGAACTCCAGGCGTTTTAAACCAAGCAGTTCTTTTCTCACCACCAGCCGCTACCCCAAGCCGCTTCACTCCACAAACATTTCCTGCAGAGGGAATGACTGCCGATAAAAACAGCTGCCATTCCTCCTCTACATTCAAAAGGTCAGTTGGAATTTGTTCAAACTTCTCCGAAACATGCTGTGCAAAACGCTCTCTGAAATCAGAGTTCCCACCGTATGCGGGTCACCAGTCTTGGTTTTCGCCTGGGTGGCAAAGGAATACTGTCACTGAAAAACAATTTACGCAACACTAAGTGGTGATCAGTTGACAACTCGGCTCCCCTGAAAACTCGAACATCATAAATCATTCTTTGAACACACGATGGTACAACAAAGAAATCAATCAGTGACTTCTGATTTAAACTGTGCTTGTAGCATGTGTATTTGTGAATGTCTCTGTGTGGGAAAAAGGTGTTCATGATGGACAAGCCATATGCACAGCAAAAGTCCAACAACTTCCCTCCGTTCCTGTTTTGATCCGGGTCACCGTGCCTCCCAATCACACTCCTCCAAGTACTGTCGTCTGTACCCACATGTGCATTGAAGTCACCCATCAGGAGAAAGAAGTCCATTTCTGCCACTCTGTCTAGGGCAGCATCAACTTCGTTCAAGAAGGACTCATACTCTGACTCTCGATTTGGTGCATAAACCTGTGTTATGCGCGACCAAAGTTATTGGGGAAAAAAAACACAGTAATAAATGGAACACAAAAAGGAGTTTATTAGAGCAGAGGAGTACCTGCTGCTTTTGATGTTGGATTAAAACTAAACTTAAAGTTAGACGAACAGACGATGTTCGTCCAAGGGACCATTATACATACATGTGGATCGTGGGAAGATCGAGATAAGAAATCATCGACGTTCCTTTATTATGTCGAGTGTTTATGAAATTTAAAACCGATGTTTATAATAGCCGCACCAACGACTTGGGCGACAAAAGAATTAAATCAAAACAATAGCCACATAAACGACTTGGGCGGTAAAAGAATAAGGAAAAGTGCCACAAAAATTGTACGGCATCCGTTACGAAAGATAAGAAATTGAAAAGGATCCATGTGAATGCATAACACCTCCCTTCATTAAAAAGAAACAATACAATTGTTTCGTAAAAATAATCTTTACATATTCAACTTGTTTCATATTACATAACATATTCATTTTTTTCATTACAATATGTGTATGGGTTAACTAACATATAACAATTTCAAGTTTAAACATTACAATGTATTACATACACGTTCTTACATATGACATTTATTTTCGTTTCAATTATTATTTAACATAAGTATATGTTTTATTCATCAAATCTTAAAACTCTAGAAGTAGGACGTTCTTTATTATAATAGTGAACAATTTTTTCCCTTTCTATTACAGGATTACGGTGTCTCTTATTAAAACAATTTTGGAAAAATACTATTTTATTACCTTTAATAATCTTAAAAATAATATAGGAAATAAAAATTGTTAAAATTACAGCAAAAGTTAAAAATGCTCCTCCTTGTACCTTCACAGGTATAGGTTTCAACAAATTTTCTATGAAGCTCTCTTCATTTTTAAGTTCAATGCTTAAATCATTAATGTTCCTTAAACTACCTTTTATTTTTGTTAAGGGAATGCTATTGCTTTTAAAATCTTCTAATTTGGTACTTAGACAATCATCTAGTCCAAAATTATATTTATCATTATTGACATAAGTGAAAGTTTCATTGTTAGTGCTTAAATATGTTTCTAAAGTTGAAAATCTGCAGTTGGCTTCTAAGTATAGAATACCTGTTCCTTGAATATAATCTGCTTTTTCTTCGGATTTGCATTTACAATTATACTTTGTTTCATCTTTAACTACGAAAAGATATTTGTTGGAGTCAAGAGCATGAAAGATTTCAATATCATTCGGAATTTGATTAAATTTACAGCTGTTAACTGATCTACTCATATAAATGTTAAGAATACAGTTATCTTGTCTAATAGTGCTTTGCAATATCAAGTTCTTGCATATATAATATTCCTTTATCTGCTTACATTGTTTAAAATCTAAAAAGGTTCCAAACTCTTCTCTGTTTTCGCTAATTATAAAATGATTTGCACTTATATCTAAAGTGAAAACGTTTTCCCTTTTCATAACTGGTAAGGTTATTATTTCAAAAAGCTCTATATTTTTATCTTCTACAAGAGGTATCTCTACAATAATATTGATTTTCTTACCCGATAAATAAGATTTTACTTCTGATTCTTCAATAAGATAATTATAATTTTCAATATTTGGTTCAAAAAGTAGAGAATTTTTATTGGTACTTTCTTCAAGTATTTTAATAAGCTTAGATGGCTTAAGTATTACTGGATGAATGAAATTGGATTTCAAAAGGAAAATAGCTTGCTGTATAATATCCGTTTCTATATTTTTTTATCTAAGGTTTTATCAAGAATCTGCCTATGAATTTTTTCGAAATACTTATTTATTAAAATTTCTTGATTTGCCTTATCAGTATTTTGAGTCAAGTTGTTTAATTTGTCTACCAAATTGTTTATCTTATCCTCATGAGAGTAATAACTATTATGCAATGCTTTATTTTGCTCATTCAATGATTTCATTATTACAATTTGTGATTTCAGACTATTTTGTAAATTTTCACTATTACTTTGGATTGTTCTTATAGCTTTTTCATAATACTCGCTATCTTCGTTATCCATTGTTCCGAATAAACCTTTCAGTCCACTTCCCACAATATTAATAAGACCTCTTCTGTTTCTGTTTGATCTTATACCTAATAAACCGTATATATCACCTAACCTTCTGTCTATACGAGGTGTATGTTTATAAACCTCAGATTGTATTTCGTTACATTCTAATTTCTGCTTTGCACAAATTGTACCAAGTCCTTGAGACTGTTTAATTATTTTGTCTACACTGGTTTCTATTTCACTGATATCCAGGGTATTGATTATAGAGATTTGACCTTTAGTTTTCCGAATATTTCCTTCTCTTTTAAAGTATATTCCGTTGGAATTAATGCTTTCAATTTTGATACTGGACACCGGCTGCATTATCCATACGATTAATCTAGAATACAGAATAATACGTGTGGTATAAGTACGTAATTGTACGAAATTAGCTTTGAAATGGTTTTACTTTACTTTTGTTATACTTCATATTTTTGGTATTATAAAAGGGGTATTTGCTTTCCTACCGAAGAGTACTTCGTGAGGTGTATATCCTGTGCTATTGTGAACAGTTGTATTGTGACAGAATGCTGCATATCTGAATAATTTTGAGTATTCAGGTTTCGATTTGTCCTTTATCATCAATCTTAGGTATTCTCCTAATCGAGCATGTGATCTTTCAGCCGATCCATTTGTTTGAGGATACATATTACTAGTTCTTAAATGTTTAATTTTAAAAAGCTTGCAAAGTTCCTTCATTACATCATTTATAAATTCTCCTCCATTGTCAGTTAGAATTAATTTTGGAATACCGAAATACAGTATCCATTCATCTGTAAATGCTCTTGCTACAGTTTCACACTTTTTATCTTGAATGGGTATATATTTAATATATTTACTTAAATCATCCTGAATAGTAAGACTATAAAGTGTTTTGCTTCCTTCCTTGTAAGGACCTGTTAAATCCATTGATACTTTTTCTAAACTATAGTCTGCGCTCGAAACTATTTTCATGGGATTTCTCCCTGGATTCCTATTAATTTCTTGTCGTTGACATTCTGGACATTTGCTTACATAATCAATTACATCTTTATTCCAGCCTTTCCAGAAATATTTTTCTTCGATTCTAGAAATCGTTGCTTTTTGGCCTCCATGACCACCAGTCAAACCGTCATGATTTTCTTTAATAATTTGCTGCTGTTGATTTTGATCGCTAATAACTTCAACATCAGTTTCACTTCCTTTTTCCGAAACCTCCTCAATTTCTTGTTCTTCCGTAACAGGTTCATTATCTTCTGAAATAATGTTTCTTTGATTCGAAAGATTTGCACACTCTTCTTCATAAATTTTCCTCAAAGTAGACTCATCTTCTAATTCACCAGAAAAATCGTCACCAAAAATATCTTTTATATTTTTTTGAACTTCTGCGTTATTATTTTTATTCTGTACTTCTATAGGATAAACATTTCTACTTAATTCGTCAGCCACAACGTTATCGACACCTTTCTTATATTCTATAGTGTATGAGTATTCTTCCAACTTTAGTCGCCATCTAACTAATCGACTTCCTGCGTCTTTGACAGTGAAAAGCCATGTTAATGGACGATGATCTGTTTTAATTTTAAAATTTTTTCCATAGATATATGGCCGAAATTGTTTAATAGCACAAACTACAGCTAAACATTCTTTTTCGGTCGTATTATAATTTAATTCTGCATTGTTCAGTGTTCTACTAATAAAATGTACTGGTAAATCTTTACCTTCATGTTCCTGCGATAAAACTGCTCCTATACCGACGTTGCTAGCATCAGTTGTTATTAAAAATTCCTTATTAAAGTCCGGATAACGTAAAATTGTAAATTTTTTCTAACTCATTTTTTAATTCTTTAAAACTTTCGCTCTGTTCCTTTCTCCAATTAAATGGTACATCTTTCTTTAATAGTGCATACAAGGGTTTAGCAATTGTACTAAAATTTTGAATAAATTTTCTGTAGTATCCAATCATCCCTAGGAAACTTTTTATTCCTTTCTGATTTATAGGTTCTTGCAATCTATCTATTGCTTCAACCTTTTTAAGATTCGGAAGAAGACCTTTATTTGTGATTAGGTGACCTAGATATTCGACTTCTTCTTTCAAAAATTCTGATTTATTTAATTGAATTTTCAGATTGGCTTTTCTAAGTCTGTCTAGAACTACTATCAATCTTTCATTATGTTGCTTTAAGGTTTCTCCAAAAATGACTATGTCATCTAAATATACAAAGCAACATTTACCTTGGAGTTCGTTAAGAACATTGTTCATCATTCTTTGGAAACACGTTGGCGCATTCTTAAGCCCGAATGGCATGCGTAGAAATTCAAAGTGTCCGTAAGGTGTAGAGAATGCAGTTTTTTTATATACTGTCCTTGCTTAAAGGTATTTGATGAAAACCGGATGTTAAATCTAAAGTGGTAAAATATTTGGCGTTACCAAGTTTATCTAAAATTTCTTGAATATTTGGAATTGGATAGTTATCACTAGTGGTGATTTCATTGAGTTTCCTGAAATCAATTACCATTCTCCATTTTTGAGTATCAGTTGCATCAATTTTCTTCGGAACAATCCAAACTGGACTCGACCAAGGGGAAACACTTGGTTGAATAATACCATCCGCGAGAAGTTTTTGAATTTGCCTATTTACTTCCTCTTCATGGATTTTAGGGTATCTGTATGTTTTTGTATTTATGGGTATCTCATTTATAGTTCTTATAAAATGTTCTGCACTAGATGTTTCTGTTAAAATTTCATCTTATAAGCTGTATGTATCACTATATTCTTTTAATATTTCTTTTAATGTCTTTATATCTTTATCATCCCTTAAATGATCTATTCTCAGGCTTTCTTATATTTTTAAAAATCTTTCTCTTCTTTCCTTATCATTCATTTTACTTTCTGGTAAACATTTAGGTTGTGTTAACGACTGAGACATGCCGATGTGTTTATAACCTCCATCGCATTGGTACTCGGTGTTCTGATTATCAGCCAACGCTTGATTACTTTTCATAATTTCCTTTAAATCTTGTAACCTATTCTTTTTCTTGCCTTTTTTGTACTCAAACATAGAATATTCACTACCTTTATTTATTTCAGTTGGATCCCTTGAAACGTTCTTAAATTTTTCCTTCTTATATTCAAATATTTCTCTTGCACTGTTTTTATTATCACCTTTTGTTTTGCAATCGGAGGACATAGACGTTGTAAGCGCGTTTGAAGAGTTTCCACTTTCAATCCGTTGGTTTACGCAGTTTGAGCCTACCTCTACAATACTCTGACTATAAAAATCATCTTTATACTTTAATATTAACTTTTCCCTTTTATTTATGAGGGTCTTACCTTCGCAATCGATTGTGAATCCAAAATATTGTAGGAAATCATATCCTATAACACCATGATAATAACATAATACGTCTTCACCAATTATGTAAAACTTAAATTCATTAAAAATACCTTTTGTCAATTCTATATTTAATCTGGCACTTCCTAGCCCGCTTCTATTATTTTAACCAATTCCTTTTAAGACTATTATATCCTCCTTATTTAAGTCTTGTTCGAATATGCATTTTTGTTTCAATAATGATACGCCTGCACCTGTATCTATCAACATTTTAAATACTTTATTTTTATATATCATATCAACATGAGGGCTTCCTAACATTACTAACGAGATCGCCGCCTCTGGAGCTACTCGTTTAACCGAAAATTTTGCACGTTTTTTCAATCATTTTTATTAGCAATATTTTTTTCGCCACCATTATTCCTCTGATAATGTCGATGACTTAAATTATTAGAAGTATTCGAACTTTTCTGATATCTATTCGGGAACTTATTTAACTGATTCTGTCTGTTAGGTTTGTTTTTAAAACAATTTCTCGATATATGACCTTTGAGTCCACAAGTATAACATTTTATATCCTTTATGTGATTGATATTAATTAAATTCTTTCCTGTATATTCCCTACCTAAGTTATAGTTCTTCGTTTTGAAATTATTATATCCTAACCGGATTTCTTCTTCCATAGCCAATTGACTAGCTTCTGCTAATGTTTTTGGTCTTTGGGTGTTTACGAACGTTCCGATTTCCTTTTTTAGTCCTGAGACGAAAGCGTTAAGCATATCTCGTTGAACTGCTATTTTCTGACCGTAGTAGGTTGGATCGTCAGGATTTTCAGTATACAGAACTTGTATACGCCGACGTGTAAGAGTTTCACATCTCTGAGTAAATTGAATGACTGTTTCGTTAAATTCTTGTTTTAATCTTGTCATTTCTAAATGAAGTTGTAAACTGGAATATGTCTCTTTAAAAACTGTGTTTAGTTCGTTTTTCAATTGTGACCATGTATTAATATTTGTGTTCATTAAAAGTATCTCTGCGTTTCCTGAAATTCTGCTTTTAATTAAAGCTAACAGCAATGCTCTCTGTTGTAGAGATGCTAATTTCATAGCAGTATCGCAATTTTGTATAAAATTGTGTGCTTTTTGAGCATCACTATCAAAATGTGGTATTAACTTAGTTAGATCACTAAAGTTTGCTAAATATTCCGTTGAAATAGCCGTATTATCCCTTTCTAAAAGTTGGTTTTCACCTGCTTGATTACTATTATTTTCAGAATTTGAACTTTCCGTAATTGACACGAATCCACTTTGTGTATGAGTTTGTCTTGTCTTCGGTATAGCACCAGTTTTTCCTAACTCTAGCCGTTCTAAAGTTTTTATTGTTTCTTCTAATGGACTTGTATGAGCTTTTTCGGTTAAATACTCCTCTTCCATATATGCCAAAAATAACTTTCTACTTAAAACTTCACCTTTGTAAAATATTAAAAATTCCTCCTCTTGATCTTTTACACTCACTTTAACATTTTCGTTTATGTCTTTTAGACATATTTCGTATATTTTTCCCGTAGTTTTTCCTATGCACTTAAATGTAAGAGCCATGAGCTCTTCGGAAAAATTTAACTCACTCATTTTCACTTTTCACTTATATACCAATAATAATAATTAATAAACTATATAAGGATAAGGATCTATGTAATAAAGTAACTTAACTTACAATACGTAAGTGGTGTTCATCTTAGCTTTTGTTGGATCACGGCGTTGTTGATTTCTTGTCTTGTATCTCGTCTCGGAATCGCCGACTCTGCTTATGATTTTCCAGGAGTAAATTTACCGCAAAATATAATTGAAGGGTGCAACGAGCCTTTACCAATTTGCAGAAAAAGTTCACTTGGTTTTGTTTCGAATCTTCTTTTTTTTTAAGATGGATTTCAGTTAAATAACTTTGTTTGCGTATTCACAGTTAAACAATTGTGCTTTCGTCAGGATCATTTAAATGTATGATTGCCGTCAGAATTTTATAATGTCTCGAATTGAAACGACAGTCAAAGAGAATTTATTTTCCGTCTCGAGTTATAAAACAATCGCAACTTTTTTTTTGTACGTTCACAGTTAAATTACGCAACACTAAGTGGTGATCAGTTGACAACTCGGCTCCCCTGAAAACTCGAACATCATAAATCATTCTTTGAACACACGATGGTACAACAAAGAAATCAATCAGTGACTTCTGATTTAAACTGTGCTTGTAGCATGTGTATTTGTGAATGTCTCTGTGTGGGAAAAAGGTGTTCATGATGGACAAGCCATATGCACAACAAAAGTCCAACAACTTCCCTCCGTTCCTGTTTTGATCCGGGTCACCGTGCCTCCCAATCACACTCCTCCAAGTACTGTCGTCTGTACCCACATGTGCATTGAAGTCACCCATCAGGAGAAAGAAGTCCATTTCTGCCACTCTGTCTAGGGCAGCATCAACTTCGTTCAAGAAGGACTCATACTCTGACTCTCGATTTGGTGCATAAACCTGTGTTATGCGCGACCAAACTTATTGGGGAAAAAAAAACACAGTAATAAATGGAACACAAAAAGGAGTTTATTAGAGCAGAGGAGTACCTGCTGCTTTTGATGTTGGATTAAAACTAAACTTAAAGTTAGACGAACAGACGATGTTCGTCCAAGGGACCATTATACATACATGTGGATCGTGGGAAGATCGAGATAAGAAATCATCGACGTTCCTTTATTATGTCGAGTGTTTATGAAATTTAAAACCGATGTTTATAATAGCCGCACCAACGACTTGGGCGACAAAAGAATTAAATCAAAACAATAGCCACATAAACGACTTGGGCGGTAAAAGAATAAGGAAAAGTGCCACAAAAATTGTACGGCATCCGTTACGAAAGATAAGAAATTGAAAAGGATCCATGTGAATGCATAACACCTCCCTTCATTAAAAAGAAACAATACAATTGTTTCGTAAAAATAACCTTTACATATTCAACTTGTTTCATATTACATTACATATTCATTTTTTTCATTACAATATGTGTATGGGTTAACTAACATATAACAATTTCAAGTTTAAACATTACAATGTATTACATACACGGGCTTACATATGACATTTATTTTCGTTTCAATTATTATTTAACATAAGTATATGTTTTATTCATCAAATCTTAAAACTCTAGAAGTAGGACGTTCTTTATTATAATAGTGAACAATTTTTTCCCTTTCTATTACAGGATTACGGTGTCTCTTATTAAAACAATTTTGGAAAAATACTATTTTATTACCTTTAATAATCTTAAAAATAATATAGGAAATAAAAATTGTTAAAATTACAGCAAAAGTTAAAAATGCTCCTCCTTGTACCTTCACAGGTATAGGTTTCAACAAATTTTCTATGAAGCTCTCTTCATTTTTAAGTTCAATGCTTAAATCATTAATGTTCCTTAAACTACCTTTTATTTTTGTTAAGGGAATGCTATTGCTTTTAAAATCTTCTAATTTGGTACTTAGACAATCATCTAGTCCAAAATTATATTTATCATTATTGACATAAGTGAAAGTTTCATTGTTAGTGCTTAAATATGTTTCTAAAGTTGAAAATCTGCAGTTGGCTTCTAAGTATAGAATACCTGTTCCTTGAATATAATCTGCTTTTTCTTCGGATTTGCATTTACAATTATACTTTGTTTCATCTTTAACTACGAAAAGATATTTGTTGGAGTCAAGAGCATGAAAAATTTCAATATCATTCGGAATTTGATTAAATTTACAGCTGTTAACTGATCTACTCATATAAATGTTAAGAATACAGTTATCTTGTCTAATAGTGCTTTGCAATATCAAGTTCTTGCATATATAATATTCCTTTATCTGCTTACATTGTTTAAAATCTAAAAAGGTTCCAAACTCTTCTCTGTTTTCGCTAATTATAAAATGATTTGCACTTATATCTAAAGTGAAAACGTTTTCCCTTTTCATAACTGGTAAGGTTATTATTTCAAAAAGCTCTATATTTTTATCTTCTACAAGAGGTATCTCTACAATAATATTGATTTTCTTACCCGATAAATAAGATTTTACTTCTGATTCTTCAATAAGATAATTATAATTTTCAATATTTGGTTCAAAAAGTAGAGAATTTTTATTGGTACTTTCTTCAAGTATTTTAATAAGCTTAGATGGCTTAAGTATTACTGGATGAATGAAATTGGATTTCAAAAGGAAAATAGCTTGCTGTATAATATCCGTTTCTATATCTAAGGCTATTATCAAGAATCTGCCTATGAATTTTTTCGAAATACTTATTTATTAAAATTTCTTGATTTACCTTATCAGTATTTTGAGTCAAGTTGTTTAATTTGTCTACCAAATTGTTTATCTTATCCTCATGAGAGTAATAACTATTATGCAATGCTTTATTTTGCTCATTCAATGATTTCATTATTACAATTTGTGATTTCAGACTATTTTGTAAATTTTCACTATTACTTTGGATTGTTCTTATAGCTTTTTCATAATACTCGCTATCTTCGTTATCCATTGTTCCGAATAAACCTTTCAGTCCACTTCCCACAATATTAATAAGACCTCTTCTGTTTCTGTTTGATCTTATACCTAATAAACCGTATATATCACCTAACCTTCTGTCTATACGAGATGTATGTTTATAAACCTCGGATTGTATTTCGTTACATTCTAATTTCTGCTTTACACAAATTGTACCAAGTCCTTGAGACTGTTTAATTATTTTGTCTACACTGGTTTCTATTTCACTAATATCCAGGGTATTGATTATAGAGATTTGACCTTTAGTTTTCCGAATATTTCCTTCTCTTTTAAAGTATATTCCGTTGGAATTAATGCTTTCAATTTTGATACTGGACACCGGCTGCATTATCCATACGATTAATCTAGAATACAGAATAACACGTGTGGTATAAGTACGTAATTGTACGAAATTAGCTTTGAAATGGTTTTACTTTACTTTTGTTATACTTCATATTTTTGGTATTATAAAAGGGGTATTTGCTTTCCTACCGAAGAGTACTTCGTGAGGTGTATATCCTGTGCTATTGTGAATAGTTGTATTGTGACAGAATGCTGCATATCTGAATAATTTTGAGTATTCAGGTTTCGATTTGTCCTTTATCATCAATCTTAGGTATTCTCCTAATCGAGCATGTGATCTTTCAGCCGATCCATTTGTTTGAGGATACATATTACTAGTTCTTAAATGTTTAATTTTAAAAAGCTTGCAAAGTTCCTTCATTACATCATTTATAAATTCTCCTCCATTGTCAGTTAGAATTAATTTTGGAATACCGAAATACAGTATCCATTCATCTGTAAATGCTCTTGCTACAGTTTCACACTTTTTATCTTGAATGGGTATATATTTAATATATTTACTTAAATCATCCTGAATAGTAAGACTATAAAGTGTTTTGCTTCCTTCCTTGTAAGGACCTGTTAAATCCATTGATACTTTTTCTAAACTATAGTCTGCGCTCGAAACTATTTTCATGGGATTTATCCCTGGATTCCTATTAATTTCTTGTCGTTGACATTCTGGACATTTGCTTACATAATCAATTACATCTTTATTCAAGCCTTTCCAGAAATATTTTTCTTCGATTCTAGAAATCGTTGCTTTTTGGCCTCCATGACCACCAGTCAAACCGTCATGATTTTCTTTAATAATTTGCTGCTGTTGATTTTGATCGCTAATAACTTCAACATCAGTTTCACTTCCTTTTTCCGAAACCTCCTCAATTTCTTGTTCTTCCGTAACAGGTTCATTATCTTCTGAAATAATGTTTCTTTGATTCGAAAGATTTGCACACTCTTCTTCATAAATTTTCCTCAAAGTAGACTCATCTTCTAATTCACCAGAAAAATCGTCACCAAAAATATCTTTTATATTTTTTTGAACTTCTGCGTTATTATTTTTATTCTGTACTTCTATAGGATAAACATTTCTACTTAATTCGTCAGCCACAACGTTATCGACACCTTTCTTATATTCTATAGTGTATGAGTATTCTTCCAATTTTAGTCGCCATCTAACTAATCGACTTCCTGCGTCTTTGACTGTGAAAAGCCATGTTAATGGACGATGATCTGTTTTAATTTTAAAATTTTTTCCATAGATATATGGCCGAAATTGTTTAATAGCCCAAACTACAGCTAAACATTCTTTTTCGGTCGTATTATAATTTAATTCTGCATTGTTCAGTGTTCTACTAATAAAATGTACTGGTAAATCTTTACCTTCATGTTCCTGCGATAAAACTGCTCCTATACCGACATTGCTAGCATCAGTTGTTATTAAAAATTCCTTATTAAAGTCCGGATAACGTAAAATTGTAAATTTTTTCTAACTCATTTTTTAATTCTTTAAAACTTTCGCTCTGTTCCTTTCTCCAATTAAAAGGTACATCTTTCTTTAATAGTGCATACAAGGGTTTAGCAATTGTACTAAAATTTTGAATAAATTTTCTGTAGTATCCAATCATCCCTAGGAAACTTTTTATTCCTTTCTGATTTATAGGTTCTTGCAATCTATCTATTGCTTCAACCTTTTTAAGATTCGGAAGAAGACCTTTATTTGTGATTAGGTGACCTAGATATTCGACTTCTTCTTTCAAAAATTCTGATTTATTTAATTGAATTTTCAGATTGGCTTTTCTAAGTCTGTCTAGAACTACTATCAATCTTTCATTATGTTGCTTTAAGGTTTCTCCAAAAATGACTATGTCATCTAAATATACAAAGCAACATTTACCTTGGAGTTCGTTAAGAACATTGTTCATCATTCTTTGGAAACACGTTGGCGCATTCTTAAGCCCGAATGGCATGCGTAGAAATTCAAAGTGTCCGTAAGGTGTAGAGAATGCAGTTTTTTCTATACTGTCCTTGCTTAAAGGTATTTGATGAAAACCGGATGTTAAATCTAAAGTGGTAAAATATTTGGCGTTACCAAGTTTATCTAAAATTTCTTGAATATTTGGAATTGGATAGTTATCACTAGTGGTGATTTCATTGAGTTTCCTGAAATCAATTACCATTCTCCATTTTTGAGTATCAGTTGCATCAATTTTCTTCGGAACAATCCAAACTGGACTCGACCAAGGGGAAACACTTGGTTGAATAATACCATCCGCGAGAAGTTTTTGAATTTGCCTATTTACTTCCTCTTCATGGATTTTAGGGTATCTGTATGTTTTTGTATTTATGGGTATCTCATTTATAGTTCTTATAAAATGTTCTGCACTAGATGTTTCTGTTAAAATTTCATCTTATAAGCTGTATGTATCACTATATTCTTTTAATATTTCTTTTAATGTCTTTATATCTTTATCATCCCTTAAATGATCTATTCTCAGGCTTTCTAATATTTTTAAAAATCTTTCTCTTCTTTCCTTATCATTCATTTTACTTTCTGGTAAACATTTAGGTTGTGTTAACGACTGAGACATGCCGATGTGTTTATAACCTCCATCGCATTGGTACTCGGTGTTCTGATTATCAGCCAACGCTTGATTACTTTTCATAATTTCCTTTAAATCTTGTAACCTATTCTTTTTCTTGCCTTTTTTGTACTCAAACATAAAATATTCACTACCTTTATTTATTTCAGTTGGATCCCTTGAAACGTTCTTAAATTTTATTCTTATATTCAAATATTTCTCTTGCACTGTTTTTATTATCACCTTTTGTTTTGCAATCGGAGGACATAGACGTTGTAAGCGCGTTTGAAGAGTTTCCACTTTCAATCCGTTGGTTTACGCAGTTTGAGCCTACCTCTACAATACTCTGACTATAAAAATCATCTTTATACTTTAATATTAACTTTTCCCTTTTATTTATGAGGGTCTTACCTTCGCAATCGATTGTGAATCCAAAATATTGTAGGAAATCATATCCTATAATACCATGATAATAACATAATACGTCTTCACCAATTATGTAAAACTTAAATTCATTAAAAATACCTTTTGTCAATTCTATATTTAATCTGGCACTTCCTAGCCCGCTTCTATTATTTTTACCAATTCCTTTTAAAACTATTATATCCTCCTTATTTAAGTCTTGTTCGAATATGCATTTTTGTTTCAATAATGATACGCCTGCACCTGTATCTATCAACATTTTAAATACTTTATTTTTATATATCATATCAACATGAGGGCTTCCTAACATTACTAACGAGATCGCCGCCTCTGGAGCTACTCGTTTAACCGAAAATTTTGCACGTTTTTTCAATCATTTTTATTAGCAATATTTTTTTCGCCACCATTATTCCTCTGATTATGTCGATGACTTAAATTATTAGAAGTATTCGAACTTTTCTGATATCTATTCGGGAACTTATTTAACTGATTCTGTCTGTTAGATTTGTTTTTAAAACAATTTCTCGATATATGACCTTTGAGTCCACAAGTATAACATTTTATATCCTTTATGTGATTGATATTAATTAAATTCTTTCCTGTATATTCCCTACCTAAGTTATAGTTCTTCGTTTTGAAATTATTATATCCTAACCGGATTTCTTCTTCCATGGCCAGTTGACTAGCTTCTGCTAATGTTTTTGGTCTTTGGGTGTTTACGAACGTTCCGATTTCCTTTTTTAGTCCTGAGACGAAAGCGTTAAGCATATCTCGTTGAACTGCTATTTTCTGACCGTAGTAGGTTGGATCGTCAGGATTTTCAGTATACAGAACTTGTATACGCCGACGTGTAAGAGTTTCACATCTCTGAGTAAATTGAATGACTGTTTCGTTAAATTCTTGTTTTAATCTTGTCATTTCTAAATGAAGTTGTAAACTGGAATATGTCTCTTTAAAAACTGTGTTTAGTTCGTTTTTCATTTGTGACCATGTATTAATATTTTTGTTCATTAAAAGTATCTCTGCGTTTCCTGAAATTCTGCTTTTAATTAAAGCTAACAGCAATGCTCTCTGTTGTAGAGATGCTTATTTCATAGCAGTATCGCAATTTTGTATAAAATTGTGTGCTTTTTGAGCATCACTATCAAAATGTGGTATTAACTTAGTTAGATCACTAAAGTTTGCTAAATATTCCGTGGAAATAGCCGTATTATCCCTTTCTAAAAGTTGGTTTTCACCTGCTTGATTACTATTATTTTCAGAATTTGAACTTTCCGCAATTGACACGAATCCACTTTGTGTATGAGTTTGTCTTGTCTTCGGTATAGCACCAGTTTTTCCTAACTCTAGCCGTTCTAAAGTTTTTATTGTTTCTTCTACTGGACTTGTATGAGCTTTTTCGGTTAAATACTCCTCTTCCATATATGCCAAAAATAACTTTCTACTTAAAACTTCACCTTTGTAAAATATTAAAAATTCCTCCTCTTCATCTTTTACACTCACTTTAACATTTTCGTTTATGTCTTTTAGACATATTTCGTATATTTTTCCCGTAGTTTTTCCTATGCACTTAAATGTAAGAGCCATGAGCTCTTCGGAAAAATTTAACTCACTCATTTTCACTTTTCACTTATATACCAATAATAATAATTAATAAACTATATAAGGATAAGGATCTATGTAATAAAGTAACTTAACTTACAATACGTAAGTGGTGTTCATCTTAGCTTTTGTTGGATCACGGCGTTGTTGATTTCTTGTCTTGTATCTCGTCTCGGAATCGCCGACTCTGCTTATGATTTTCCAGGAGTAAATTTACCGCAAAATATAATTGAAGGGTGCAACGAGCCTTTACCAATTTGCAGAAAAAGTTCACTTGGTTTTGTTTCGAATCTTCTTTTTTTTTTAAGATGCATTTCAGTTAAATAACTTTGTTTGCGTATTCACAGTTAAACAATTGTGCTTTCGTCAGGATCATTTAAATGTATGATTGCCGTCAGAATTTTATAATGTCTCGAATTGAAACGACAGTCAAAGAGAATTTATTTTCCGTCTCGAGTTATAAAACAATCGCAACTTTTTTTTTGTACGTTCACAGTTAAATTACTTGTGTTTTCGTCAGGATCATTTAAATATTATGATTGCCGTCAGAATTTTAAAGTGTCTCGAATTGAAACGACAGTCAAAGAGAATTTATTTTCTGTCTCGAGTTATAAAATCATCGCACCGCTGCCACCAAAATTTGTTATGCGCGACCAAACTTATTGGGGAAAAAAACACAGTAATAAATGGAACACAAAAAGGAGTTTATTAGAGCAGAGGAGTACCTGCTGCTTTTGATGTTGGATTAAAACTAAACTTAAAGTTAGACGAACAGACGATGTTCGTCCAAGGGACCATTATACATACATGTGGATCGTGGGAAGATCGAGATAAGAAATCATCGACGTTCCTTTATTATGTCGAGTGTTTATGAAATTTAAAACCGATGTTTATAATAGCCGCACCAACGACTTGGGCGACAAAAGAATTAAATCAAAACAATAGCCACATAAACGACTTGGGCGGTAAAAGAATAAGGAAAAGTGCCACAAAAATTGTACGGCATCCGTTACGAAAGATAAGAAATTGAAAAGGATCCATGTTAATGCATAACACCTGAACCAGAGCCAGAGTCGATCGTTCAAGCTTAAGCTTCAAGATTAAAATCCTTCCCCCTAACGGAATGACATCGAATACATTTTCTGACAACCGGGGGCTTGTGAGTATCCCCACACCCGCCTGTGCAGTCATGTGATTTAGGACGCCAGACCAGAAGAGCTTCCACCCATCATCGAAGTCTTTGGTCCCAGAACCCTTCCACTTAGTTGAGGAGATGCCAGTTGCATCGAGCTGATACTTTTTGGCCTCCTCAACCAGTTCGAGTTCCTTCCTCGTTCGTGACGAGACATTCCACGTGCCAAATTTGAGTTGGTGCCGTTGTCGATTTGTAGAGTTTCCACCTAAGCTCTCATTTTGACTTGGCGCTGTCAAAATGAGTGTTTATACTCCTGGACAGCATCACTTATGCCTGAAGATTACTTCCTCCAGTGGATTTCAGTCGGCTCTTACGACAGGCCTACCTTACCTCAAGGCTATTCTTAAACCCGACCTTGCAGGGTATTAATATATTAATAGATATAATAATAATAGATAATAGATATATTTCCTGATTCGCAAATAGTTTCTAACTTAACACTAGGACGAACAAAATGTATAACAAGAACAAAATAATAAAGAACGTTTTTTCTGCTGCAGAACAAAAAGAGTTTGTCAGTGTTTTGCAAACAAATAAATTCTCAATATTAATTGATGAGATCACGGATATTACCAACACAGAGCATATGTGCTACTTAGTTTGTTTTGTTCATCCGGATAATGGGAAAGTTGTCACTAGATTGCTGGAGATGCTTAATATTAATGCAGTAGATTCAAGGATGGATGTTTTATACGATGCATTTTTGAAAATGATGACCGACAAAATAATACTGCAACGCATTCTACACCAAATCAAAACAAGCATGTCCAATGTCCAGATATTTTTTTAATGAAATTTATTCGCCACTCATCCGCGTTAGCTGCTTCATACGCCTGCATGCAATTGCAAAAAGAATGCGAGGAACCTATGCGGGTCTCGGGAAGTGCCAAAAATTCGCCAAAAACTCCGCAGAACTCGTGCAATTCCAAGAATATTTTGGTGGCGCAGTTAAAAAATTTTTGAAGCCGGCAAGCACGCGATGACTTTCACCTCAAACCTGTGTTGAAAGGCTTCTCCAAAATTGGAATGTATTGAAAGGCATATTTTAGAATTGCTTCCTTTGAGGATAAAAGAAAAAAGCTGACAGAATTTTTGAAGATCTTAATCAAGACAAATACAAGGCCTTCTTTTACTTTTTAAAATACTCCCTACTCTTTTTTAACGAATTCAATGCTCTTTTCCTGAACCGAAAGGTTTTGATTCACTGAATTGTGGAAGAGAGTAAATTTTTTGTTCTTAAAATATGTAAAAATTTCAAAAATGGATTTTTTCTTGCTCCAATAGAATGCTCAGCTAGAAATATTGAAAAGTCCAGGTTCAGATGTCATCTAAGACTTAGAAAATGTTTTTGTCGGTTGCGAATGTGGAGAATCTTTAGCCGCATTTGAATTTCATCTACAGAAGCAGTAAAAGGTCGCACTATGTCTTGGGAAGTGCCAAAAATTCCGCAGAACTCGTGCAATTCCAAGAATATTTTGGTGGCGAAGTTAAAAATTTTTTGAAGCCGGCAAGCACGCGATGGCTTTCACTTGAACCCTGCGTTAAAAGGCTTCACCAAAATCGGGAGGTATTGAAAGCCATATTTAAGAATAGCTTCCTTCGAGGATATAAGAAAAAAGCTGACAGAATTCTTGAAGATCTTAATCAAGACAAATACAACGCCTACTTTTACTTTTTAAAATACTCCCTACGCCTTTTTAACGAATTCAATGCTCTTTTCCAGAACCGAAAGGTTTTGATTCACTGAATTAAGGAAGAGAGTAAATTAAGGAAGAGAGTAAGTCTTTCACGATGCGAAGTTTGATAACAGACTCCCAAGAATCTGGTAGAGATACGTAAATGACATCTTTGCGATAGTCAAAAAGACGGATGTGGAATCAATTTTAACTATCTTTAAATCTCAGTTTGACAGCATTGAGTTTACCTATGAAACTAAGGAAAACCAACAATTAGCGTTTCTGCACCTTATGCTGAACAAAAAGAACAACAGACTAGACTTTGCTATATATCGCAAGCCCACAACAACGTGTCGATATATAACAAGTGATTCCTTCTGTCCAACACAACACAAACTTGCTGCCTTCCACTCAATGGTTCATCGTCTCTGTGAATTGCCACTTTCAATCACAAACTACGCGAAAGAATACAACGCTTTACAAGACATAGCCACGACCAATGAATACAATAGTTCCATTATTAATAAACTGATAGCCAAGCACACTAAGAAGCTAAGAAAATCAAATTTATCAACATTGTTTCAACAGCAAAAACAACAACAACAACGAAAGGGCTTCAATGACTTATTTTCCACCAATAACCAACAGAATGTTCACTAAACTTCGGAACGAAAATATCAAGTGTGTTTACTCTAACAACGGCAAAATTAAAAATTTGTTAGGCTCTACCAAAGATGCATCGACGACCTTCGAAAAATCGGGCATATACCAAATAAGTTGTGGAAATTGCGAAGGAAATCGAAAAACCAAGCGGAGCATCGGAGTTCGTATCGGCGAACACTCGAGTCACATCAAGTATAACCGTGCGGAGAAATCATCTGTGGCCTCACATGTTCTCACCCACCAACACTTTGGCGTCCAGTTGCATAATGTAAAGCTACTCAAGCAAGTCATCAACCACCACCGACTAGATGCATATGAAAGTCTTTATATTTGCAACAACAACAATAACATGAACTGTGATAGTGGCAACATAGTCTCTCCCTTGTTCGATCTTGTCTGAGCCTTCACACACATTGCCTTAAGCATTCAAATTTCCCTTTCTTTGTCTTTGAATATTGTATTAGTTTTTCTTTTTTTTCTTGTTTGATTGAATAGTGTATTGCCGAAGATGGACCACAATAGGTCCGAAATGCATCCAAATTAAAATAAAAACGAATAAAAATTAACTTGTTAGTTTATTTTGTTCTGTTTTTCTTTGCTTCGTTGCCGGTCTTAAAGGTGTTAAATGTTAAATATTTTTATTTGGAAGTAAATTTCTTGTTCTTAAAATATGTAGAAATTTCAAAAAGGCAGATTTTTTCTTGCTCCAATGGAATGCTCAGCTAGAAATATTGAAAATTCCAGGTTCAGATGTCATCTACGACTTAGAAAATGTTTTTGTCGGTTGCGGATGTGAAAAATCTTTAGCCGCATTTGATTTTCATCTACAAAACCAGTTTAAGGCAAACTGTCTTAACTTTTACAAAACATCTGCTACTGGAATGGAATGACCAACCGCTTACCATTTGAAAAGGTCTTTATTGTTCAAATGGAATTTCTTAGCCCCAGCATTGCATTGGATAAAAACAAGTGGGAAACTGCAACCGTGCGTTTGCAAAAGCTTCAGTTTATCGACGACGGGTTGCAAAATACCCGACCATACCAAAAAAACTGCCACGCCTCCAAAATGTGGGCGGGATATAAAAATATAACTGTATAATGCCTTATACTAGGTGGCTGCATACATTTCGGCCTAAAACTCCGCATTTTTAACTAAAAAAATTTAACACCATGCCCACAAAAGTGGGCGGATGCACATATAATATATACATAAAAGTTAGGAAATGCTAATATCTACAACTTTTGTCATAATTTTTTTTTTCAAATTTCATATATATTTATTGAAAAACGGTCATTTTATGTTAAAATCCCTTTAAAAGGGGTCGTGGTCAATGAAAAGTCTAAAATTTTTTGACTACTTCAAAGACAATTACAAGGCAATATTACATAGAAAAACTGAATGTGCTAGCGCCATTGTATCATAGCTAAAATTTGGAAAAAATATTTTTTTAAATTAGAGATGGTCGCACATACTGGCCTGCAGTGGGCGTGTCTGTGGGCGGATTCAGCTAATTTTTAAATTTAATTTAAAGGACTGGACTTTCAACCAACCCACCAAATTTCAGTTATCTACCTTGAAACTTAAGGCCTAAAAGTTGTTTACATACGGACGGACGGGCATGGCTTAATAGATACTCCTGTCGGTCCCATTCATACCTCTAACAGGTCTTAGGGGTGATTTTTACGAAAAGGTCTACGGTGATTATTTCACTGCGTTACAAACTATACATAAAACTTAATATACCCTGGGTCGGGTATAAAAAGTAGTGAATTATCAATTTCAGCCATCGTTAAAAAAATTGCTTTCACAAAAGCCAATGAATCTATCCATCAACTAAAGAATATTTCTATATATTTGAGTGAAGATCAAAAGTGTTCTTTAAAACAACTTTCTATAGATGAAATGTGGCATGAAATTTTTAAGATAAGAATTTTAGCAACGAAAAAATGTTCCCGAATTTAGAAAAAATTGTGGAGGTTGCGTTGTGCAGATACATGTGTAGATAGAATGTTGTGTAAATACATGTTCAATACATGATCAATGTATGTACTGTAAGATCATTATTTTAGGCTAAAAACATAACTTGTTTTAATTTAGTTGTTAATGAGAATCACATTTCATTACATAACGCAAAAAAATGTATACTCGTAAGTAAAACACTTTGAATCTCTCTGATAAACGCGTTGTGATTAAATAATTAGTCAAAAAGATTAATTTTGAAAAAAAATGCAATATTATGTCTAGACATATTTTTTGTATTCTTCCTTGTACCTTCTATTTGTAAGTTATGTGAATACCTTTCCATAAATGTTAACATTATTTCTGTTAGTTGATCAAAATACTATGATCTTTGTATTCTTACTGTTATTTGTTTTATAAAAAACTATGAAAAGTGAATTTATATATGTTATGGTCTTTCTTTAAACTTGGAATTGTTTTTTGCTTTCAATAAAAAAACTTTATTTTTTAATTTTATTTTTTTTTAAACATTTTTGTCATGGGAAATTTTATGGGATTTTTTAAGGAACCGTGAGGGGAAAAAAGGGAATTTTCGGCATCACTGTTTGCAATCTCTGTCTCTCTCGCAAATGCCTGTACACACACCATCTCAAAAAAAATCAACATCATCCATTCTCTTTTTTTCCTTTCAAATAGGAATCCGCTAGGAAATCGTAATTTGCTTTGGACTTGGCCCGAAATTGTTTCTTGGAAATGTTTTTAATTTTCCTGTTTAATATTTTTCTTAATGAGAATGAGAATAATAAATAAAGAACAAGTGTAACTCATATAACGTTTATGAAAAGCAAATTTGTTTTATTTATTTTAGTGAACGGTGGGTCCAAATTATCCCGTATTCTATTTCGAATTTGCATTCCCTCGGTGTTGCTGTTTTCAGCTTCGTGGTAATCCAGGTTGTTTGTTAAACGTCTTATTTCTTTTTTTCGAAGGGGCACATTTCTCTCACACCAAATGTTGTGTAGATATATATGCTCAAAAATTTTGTGCAGCATATACATTTACTATCTGGGCGGCTCTTTTTGGAGAATATCTCAACTTCCTTTCCTCCAAAACACTCCTCCATCCAGCGGCAAAAAAGCAAGAAAAAATGTATGATCAAGCTATTGACCTTATGTGATTTGGCGCTTTTAGTGATGCATGCTAAGTTAAGACAACACGAATCGATACACTCATCTGCGTGCTATCCCACGGCTAACCCGAATAAATTCTTTACAAGAGACTAAACAAATGACATCGAAACCATCATTCCCAGGCAGATCGAATTCAAGGCCCGTAGCACCTAAGTGCAGCGACGAGAAATGATTTGTCACCCACAAGCCAAGAAACCATTCGTCACCAACAATACGATCAACATATCCAGAGCAGACTGAGGAGTTCAGTTCTTTCCCGACACTCAACCACAGCAGTACGTAATAATAAATTAAAACCTTGTAAAATAGAATACTTACTTACTTAAGGTGGCGCTACAGTCCGGGGTGGACCTGGGCCTCAGCCAACAAGCTTCGCCAGCCAGCTCTGTCTCTAGCTAGCCGTCTCCAGTTTCGCACGCGAAGTTGGCTGAGGTCCCCTTCCACTTGCGTGCGCCACCTGAGTCTCGGTGCTCCTCTACCGCGTCGTCCCTGCGGTGTGGATTCGAAGATTTTCCGGGCCGGGGTGTTGGTGTCCATCCGCTCTAGATGACCCAGCCATCGTAGACGTTGTGTTTTGACTCTTTTGGCTAGGTCGGTATCGCTGTACAGCCCGTACAGTTCGATGTTATATCTCCTCCTCCACTCTCCGTCTATGCAGACGGGACCGTAAATCGTCCGAAGAATTTTCCTCTCGAAGCAGCCTAAAGTGTTTTCATCCGCCTTTGACAGGGTCCATGCTTCTGCACCGTAAAGCAGGACTGGGATGATGAGGGTCTTATACATGGACACTTTAGTTGCTCGAGAGAGGGCTTTGCTACTCAATTGCCTTCTTAGCCCAAAGAAACAGCGATTGGCAAGAGTTATCCTTCGTTTGATTTCAGCGCTGGTGTCATTGTCTGAATTGATAGCGGAACCCAGGTAGACAAAGTCCCTAACTACCTCAAAGTTATAGCTGTCGATGGTGATGTTTTGTCCAAGACGTCGGTGTTGGGTGTCTTTTCTTGATGACAGCATATACTTGGTTTTGCCCTCATTGACTGCTAAACCCATATTCGCCGCTTCCGTCCCAATACTCACGAAGGCTTCACTGACATCACGCTTTGTTCTACCGATTATGTCAATGTCGTCTGCGTATGCAAGTAGTTGAACGGACTTTTGAAAGATTGTACCTCTGGTGTTGGCGCGAGAGTTCTGCACAATTCTCTCAAGTATGATGTTAAAGAAGTCACATGACAGCGCATCGCCTTGTCTAAATCCTTTTTTGACATCAAAGGGGTCGGTGAGGTCTTTGCCGACCTTGACGGAACAGCGTGAGTTTTCCATCGTCATCCTGCACAGACTGACGAGTTTGGCAGGGATGCCAAAACTAGACATTGCGCTATATAGCTCGTCTCTATAGATGCTGTCATACGCGGTCTTGAAATCGATGAAGAGGTGGTGTGTATCGATTTGGAATTCCTGGGTGTTCTCCAAGATCTGCCGCAGTGTGAATATTTGATCGATGGTGGACTTTCCTGGCCTAAAGCCACACTGATATGTGCCTATCAGATTGTTGACAAACGGCTTCAGGCGTTCACACAGTACAGCAGAAAAGATCTTGTATGCGATGTTAAGAAGACTTATGCCTCTGTAGTTGGCACAACTCAGAGGGTCTCCTTTCTTCAGGATCGGGCAAACAATGCTGAGGTTCCATTCGTCGGGCATGCTTTCTTCCGACCATATCTTGCAGATGAGCTGGTGCATGCTCCTAACCAGCTCATCGCCAGCGGGTTTAAAAAGTTCGGCAGCTAGGCCATCTGCTCCGGCTGCTTTGTTACACTTGAGCTTAGACACAGCTACTTTCACCTCCTCCAGGTCGGGTGGGCGGTATCGTTCGTATGCTTCGTCGGTAACGTCTTCGCCCGGGTTGAATGGTTCGTTCTGCCTGACAGCGGTATTTGGTTCGTCCTCGCCGTTATACAGTCTGCAGAAGTGGTCTTTCCAAATCCTCAGCACCGACTGCGATTCTACAACGATGTTCCCTTGATGGTCCTTACAGGCTTCAGTTCGAAGTTTATACCCTTGGCAGGACCTTTTGATCCTTTGGTAAAACTTTCTAACCTCATTCCTGTTGTAACATCTCTCTATCTCTTCAACCGCGCGCTTCTCGTGCTCTCTCTTTTTCCTTCGGAGAAGCCGGTGCTCCTCTCTCCTCCTCTGCTCGTAGAGCTCGCGAGCAGCTCTAGTCCTTCTGTGCAGCGCCGCTTTGTATGCTTCCTGTTTAGCTGCCTGTGCTTGCCGGCATTCATCGTCAAACCAGGGGTTTCGTTGTGGTCGCCGTGTGAAACCCAGCACTTCAGAGGCGGCGTCTCTGATGGCATTTTGGCAATGTTGCCACTGGCTATCAATACTTGATGCTGGTTGCATAGGACTTCGTAGAAGGTTTTGAGAGACTCGGTCGGAGAAGGACCTGGCGATCTCTTGCGATTGTAGTCGGCCGACGTCAAACTTCCTCACAGTATTTCCATTACTTGGCGTTGGTCGGGATATCCGCAGCCGTACCTTGGCTACAACAAGGTAGTGATCCGAGTCAATGTTGGCCCCTCGGAAAGTTCGGACATCCATGATACTGGAGGAGTGCCTTGCGTCGATCGCAATATGGTCAATCTGGTTGACGGTTGTTTGATCGGGAGATCTCCATGTCCCTTTGTGGATATTGAGATGCGGGAACTGTGTACTGGCTACCACAACGTGTCGCCCCGCAGCAAAGTCGATCAGCCTGAATCCGTTATCGGAGGTCGTGTCGTGCAGGCTATGCTTTCCGACAGTACGACCAAAGATGCCCTCCCTTCCTAGCTTGGCATTAAAATCGCCTAGGACAATCTTAATGTCGTAGCTAGGGCACTGCTCATAAGTTTTGTCCAGGAGCTCGTAGAACATATCTTTGGTCTCGTCATCTTTCTCCTCTGTGGGGGCATGTGCGCATATCAGGCTAATGTTGGCGAATTTAGCCTTGATGCGGATCGTCGCGAGGCGCTCGCTTACAGGGTTGAAGCTCAAGACTTTTTGCCTAAGTCTGCCTCCAACGACGAAACCACATAGGCGCTGTCTTTGATGCCGATAGCAGTCGCCGTAGTAGATGTCGCAGTTTTTCATCCTTCTTTTGCCCGGCCCGTACCACCGCATTTCTTGGATAGCAGTAATGTCTGCCTTGCAGTCGTTAAGGGCCTCCGCTAGTTGCTCGGCTGCACGTGGTCTGTTAAGGGACCTAACATTCCACGTGCAGATCCGGAGCTCGTTGTCCTTTTCTCGTTTGCATTGGTCGTCAACAGTAAATCCGTCCGAATCCGAGGCTTGTTTCTGCTTCGTGACTGGTGTTTCTTTACGTGGCCGGGAAGTCACCCCGACGGCACGACCCCCAACCTGGAGGACCAGATCCTTTGCTTAGCTCTAAGGACGGAGAGCCGGATAGCCCGCTCCTTATAGGCCTGAGCTCCGAATACGTCGTAGTAGCCCCTATAAGGTGTTCACTAAGTAGTTCGGCCTGACTGGAACTATGGACGCCACCGTTGATTCCATCTGGGGAATTCCTCCGCTGCCGTCCGGATGCAAGGAGAAGTGCCTTAGTGGGAACACTCCTCCCCCCCTCTCTCGTCTGCTACCCCCAACAACCTTCCAAAGGGGTTGGAACCCAATCTCCAGTTGAGGTACTAGGCACCCGGTGTTCACCACGGGGAGGTGAGAGTAGGAGTTGATAGACAGAGGTGGGTTTAGAAACCTGTGGATGCTTGTATCCTCTTGAGTGCACATGTCTATCCTTTGACCACCAATAGAATAAGACTTAGAAAAATATGCGCCCGAGCAGGGGCATCCTTAATAACGGACAGTGATAAGTTAACCAGTGTTATCAAATATAATAACAATTGCAAGTTCTAGGATACCACTGTAACCAGTGCAATTATAAAAAATAACAAGTGCATCGTAAAAGATAATGATTGTAGTGACAGATTTAAGTGAAAATAAATCTTTTATCACTGGAAGCAAACAGCTTCGAACCCGTAAAAAAGTTACATGTTAAAAGACACCTCTGTAACCAACGAGGGAATAAACTCAAATAAAAGTCCTCATCAGTAATTAAAACAACAGAATGCAACAGACCGTCATCAACGACAAGTCACAGATCAAAGGCAGTAAATACATCAGAAGCCGAAAACTCTAACCGAAAGCTAAACAAATAAAATAAAGGCAAATATATATTTTTTTTTTACCCATACTTTAACACGCACTTTAATAGTGCTTTATATTGTCATTAAAGTGAATATATAAGTGAATCCTGAGATAGAAAATCTAAGAAAAATAAAATTATAAACTATTACTTTCGTATATAATGTTTAGTATCTATTCTTTTCATAAGCCCATTCAATTAGCTAAATTAAATTATGTTATTGTAAACTACACGTACATTCTATTTTGCAAGCGATTGTTCTTGATTCAAAGAGAGCATGAATAAGTTATTTCTCCTTGAAATCATCTGATGTAAAATTGCCACTTAGCTCCTGTTAGGCAATGAATACAGCACTAGCCTACAGTTTAATATTACCATGTTATGTACCTTTCTAGCTTACTGTTTGTTCTTACCATTCTATGTACATAAACATACACAACAGTTTTTGTTTTTAGTTAGACCCTCAACTGTCTAGGCCAGTCAGTCTGTGACTACAGTCAATTAAGCGTGTTCTTTACTCTTTCTTTATAAAGATTGTAATTTTGAATACTTGAAGTTATCATATAATTTCTTTCCTATTCTTTCTTATTTTTGGATAAATCGGCATTCATTCGATCTAAAAAATGTTAGATCGACATTCATATCAAGTAAATAAGAAAAAATTAAAAATTTTATATTGAAGCTAGATTTGCTAAGCCCAAAGGATACTATTGAACCATATAAAAATATAGAAATAGATACTTCAAAATCGTGTCATGAGGGGTTAGAGGTAAAGAAATGTTAACCAACGTTTGATGGAGACAATTATGTTTCGTGGCGTACTGCCTTAAGCAACGCCAGAAAACACCTACTTTGAGGTACCTTGACCCATACTAACACAAATATCTCCGCTAATACTTAAAACAAGAACTCGATTTAGGATTTAAAATTTAGAAGAAATAGTATTTCTTTTAACTGTGTTAAAATAAAATTAATGGCTTTTTGAACTTTCGAGATATTTGCTTTTAAGTCGGATCCTTTTTCGCTGCCGATGACATTTTTTGACTTTTTTTTTTGAGTCACATTTTTGCAAAAAAGGTGTTACAAACATATCGGTAAACTTTTTTCTTGGGAACCTAACAATACTTAACAAAAATTGCTGCAACAAGATACCTGAAAAATGCACAGATTTTATGATACTTAGGAAAAATTAAGAAAAAGTCGATTCATAGTTTTCAATTTCCATTATTCGGAATAAAAATGGTGTGTTTGGTTTATATTTCTTTTTTATTAAGGTAACCAAGCAATCAAATCAGGTGCTCAAAATAATCCTCTCCATTTTGTTTGCATGCTAGACCCCTTTTTTGATTGCACTGTCAACGTATATTGAAGGTAACTGCTGCCTCACTTGTGACGAGGCTTGCAGAATACGCTCCTCTTAATCATTTAAATTTGATATTTCGGTAGAGTAAGCAAGTTCTTTCATTCTCCCCCATACACAGAAATCCATAATAGTAAGGTCCGGAGATGTTGCAGGCAAGTGAACTGCTCCATTTCAACGATCACCGTACTTTTCATCTAGCAAGTTCTTAACTATGGGACCGTAGTGGGCTGGGGCTCAGTGGGACCGTAGTGTGGGTGGCAGTTTGAAGGGACCGATTAAGTTGTTTCCAATTACACCTGCCCACAAATTACACCTGCTTACAAATTGATACTAAATTTGTGTTGTGATTATGACTCTCTGTAGATTGGGAAAATTTGTGATCCCATCCCTAGCGAATTGAGATTCGTCCGTCCAAGGGATTCTGCTAATAAAACCGTTGTCATTAAAGCTCCGCTCTAACAACCAGTTGCAAAACTCAAGTCTCGGCTCCAAATCATTCGGAAGCAGTTCCTGCACAGGTGTATGGTGGTATGGATACAAATTTTCCGTATGCAGGAGACGAAAAATTTTATGTGTTTAAACTTTTCCAGCTTCCAGTATTCTTTCATCAACCGCAACTCTTCCTGGTGAAGCTCCTGCGTTAGGTCGTCTTGTTGAAACAAATCCCGTTTCCCGAAACCTTCGAAACGAATTTCTAAATACATGGGTATTAGATATTCTTCGGTTAGGATAGAGCGCATGGTATCTTTGCCGTGCTCTACTAGAACTCCCGTTGCACATCCTATAAACGTAGATAATATCCGCGTATTCTTCGTTTGTAAAAGATGCCATATCACAATGGGTCTAAAAAGGCCTAAGTGCGATGAGGCGCGGGTCACCTCGCTCCATCAGCGCAACAACCTAAAAGATACCATTTTAAGTAGGGTTTCTAAACAACTGTTGTGTAACCTAGGCTTCAAAAATTAAACTGATGGATTTAATTTTGTTTTCATACCTTTTATACCCCTGCAAGGTCGGGGTTAGAATAGCCTTGAGGTAAGGTATGCCTGTCGTAAGAGCCGACTAAAATCCACCGGAAGAAATATTCTTTAATGTTTCAACGGATGCTGTCGATGCTGCTCCATTTGGGGCAACTTTTGGCAGTAAGGTTTTAACTTATAGATGAATCTGAAGGTTAAATTAAAATCCACTGGTCGGCGTCTGTCCCCAAAGGGGCGGCTGTATTTAAAAATGAAAATAGAAGTGACTTACCTATTTCTCATAAAAACGACAAGTTAAAAAAAATGGAAATGAACAAAACGAAAGATTTGATTACCCCAGGTGGCAGCCCAGCTATGCTGGAAAATCCACCCTCTTCGGAGGCAGGCTCTACGGATTCTGGGGAGAGCCTTTTATTGCTTATAAATCCTTTTGAGAAAAGGACAAAACTAAATCGATCGCCACCACCTAGATCGAACATATCCGGAAAAAGCAGTCCACCGGTAAACCAGGACTCTGTGAAAATTAAGAGCTTAGAAAAGGAGAATAATGAACTCCGAGCTAAGCTTACTGAAATGGAGCGACTCTTCCAAGATCTAAAAATGGAAGTTGACTCTCTGCGAAAAGCAAACGAGGATATTAAAAATACTCGTTTTACGAAAGACTGTGAGGTAACGAAAGAGTGTGTAACACCGAACCGACCAGCAGTCGAATACTTCACGGACGAGGACGAACTTGCACCTGAGACCGATTCAGTCTTAAGGAAAAGGTCTAGCAAGAAGCGAAAGGCGAATTCCTCTCCCGAAGTAATACAAAAAGAAGATAAGCCCTCTGGCTCAAACAAGGCTAAACCAGAAGCGAAAATACGTCCACCTCCCGCAATAAACATCGTCGGGATAGCAGACTTTGGGAGATTGCGCAACCTTCTTGCAAACACGGTGAGAACAGAAAACTATAAGCTTACCTCGCACCGAAATAACGTGTGGAAAGTAAATGTTGACAACGCCGATTCCTATCGCGCACTGTCTCTTAGACTGAATGCAGAAAGAATCGAGTGGTATACTTATCAAAATAAGTACGAAAAACCACTGCGAGTCATTGTAAGGGGGCTCCACCCATCATGCACAAAAGGAGACGTTGTAAAAGACGTAAAAAATAAAGGCCTTAAAATTATTGATGCCGTCAATATCATTAAAAAGGAAAAGCAACGCACGGAAGGAGAAAGAGACACTGTGATCAGACGCGGCCTTCCAATTCTTATGCTCTCGTTTGAAAGAACTGAGAGCATAAGCGATATTTATAAAATAAAAATGATACTTAACATCAGGGTTAAAATCGAACCCATGCGAAAGGGCAATAGACTGATACCACAGTGTAATCGATGCCAAGAATTTAGGCACACAAGTGCCTACTGCCAAAAAGAACCACGTTGCGTGAAATGTGCCGGAAAACACCTGTCAACAGAGTGCAAAGTTGACATTAAGGCTCCAGCAGTTTGCACCAATTGCCACGGAAACCACCCCGCGAACTATCGAGGATGCTAAGTAGCCATAGAGCTGCAAAAGGGACGAGAACCTCTTAAGAAAAATACTAGAGGTCAGAATCAAAGCCTAGGACGCCCAAAACCTGCTGAAACTCCTAAGCCAAAGACTCCAAAGACGCCAAAGCCGATCAAAAGTGGAAGATTGGCAAAGGAAGCGTCGACAAAAGGCGTAAAAGCTCCACAAAAGAGCGGCGCCAGTTCAAGTGCAGCGGAGAAACCACCACTGGTCGGACCGAAATCATACGCACAGGTTGCGGCAAACGAAAACAAGGCAAGATCGCCCACAACAGATGCAGTGTCTCAGATCCTCGCTGTAATCTTGGAGAAACTTGAGGATCAGACTAAAATCAACAAAGTTATATTTGACAAACTGAGCAAGCTCGAGTTTAAGCCTCGAAAAAATTACAAGAGAACATGAAAATTAAACAGTTATTTAAAATACTAACATGGAATGCAAACGGCCTTCTGAATAAAATAGACGAACTAGAAGTATTTCTACAGAAAAACAATATTGATATTTGCATGATTACGGAAACTCACCTTAAAAACGGGTCTACACCCAAACTTAAAGGTTACAATGACTATCACGCACATCACCCTTCGCAAAATTCGAGAGGAGGATCCTCCCTCTACATTAAGAACTGCATAAAGCACTTCAAGAACACAGAAGTTGAGCTAGACTCTATGCAGATCAGTTCAGTTTCTGTAAAAATTGACTGCTTAGATTATAACATTGCATCATGTTATTTCCCGCCAGGATATAGACTGGTGGAAGACGATCTTGATCGTATGTATGACTTCATTGGGTCCAATTTTATCATTGGGGGTGACTTTAACGCGAAGCATACTTTTTGGGGCTCACGATGCAATTCAACAAGAGGCAGATTACTGTACAAAAATAGTATGAAGCGTGGGGTGGACTTTTTCTCCACGGGTAAGCCAACATATTGGCCAACCGATAGGAATAAAAAGCCTGACCTTGTCGATTTTTTCATCGCTAAAGGGTACCCCAAATACCTTACGCGAATTGAAGAGTGTTATGATCTTTGCTCAGACCACTCAGGAGTTATCTTGAAGATGGGTGGAAGACTGGCGAAAATAGAAAGAGCTCCTAGATTAGCTAGCAAAAACACTGAACTGGGACGCTTTCAGAAAGGACTGTAAGGAGGGTGTTGGCTTGAATGTGCCATTGAAAACTCCTTTCGAGTTAGAAACCGCAGTTGACAAATTCATTGAAGCAGTTCAGAGCGCTGCTTGGAACAACAATTCGTCCCAAAAGAACGCAGTTAGCACCGACGGGCATGTACGTAAAACATATCCGCTCGAAATCGAAGAATTGATTCGTGAAAAGAGAAGAGCGCGTAGGAGATGGCAAGGCACGAGGGCCCCCCCAGACAAAACCCTCTTGAACCACCTCTCTAACAAACTGAAAGGAATGTTGCAAGATCTTAAAAATCGTGAGACCACTGAATACCTTGAAGGCTTGTCGGCGGATAGGAGCTCAAATACTCGCTGTGGTAAGCAGTTAAGTCTATCAAAAAACCTATAATCCACTCGGCACCAATAAAAAAAGCTAACGGCGAATGGGCAAGAGAAGACAAAGAGAAAGCGAATTTGTTTGCTGAACATTTAGAAGAAACATTCAAGCCTTTCGACGGTCCGCCGTTGGCTGACGTTCTAAACAACAACGGGGAACCTGATAGCTTCAAAATGAAAAAAGTTTCGTTAGTTGAACTCCTACAGACAATTAGCAAACTTAAAAATAATAAGGCCCTGGGTTACGACCTGATCACTGGCGAAATATTAAAAGAGCTACCAAAAAAGGCATTAGTCAAGCTACTTTATATGATAAACGCTTCTCTTAGACTTCTATACGTTCCAAGACAATGGAAAGTTGCTGAAGTCATTATGGTTCCAAAACCGGGGAAATGCGCAAATGTTAAAAAATCTTATAGGCACATATCGCTTCTGCCGATAATATCGAAAGTGTTCGAGAAACTTCTGCTGAAGCGATTACAACCAATAATTGCAGAAAGACGCTTGATCCCGGATCATCAATTCGGTTTCAGACCTAACCATTCAACAATAGATCAAGTCTACAGAATCACGCATGAAATTTAAAAAGCCTTAGAAGGGAAAAAAATATGTTCAAGTGCTTTCCTCGACGTATCGCAAGCCTTCGACAAGGTATGGCACGAAGGCTTGAAATATAAGCTACGGCAAAACTTGCCGGAAGACATGTTTAACATATTGGAAAATTATCTTGAAAGCAGACTCTTTCGTGTTAGGTGTAGTACTAATACTCGAGTTTCAATGTAATACTCGAGTTTCAAGCAAATTCGAGCTGGCGTAGCCCAGGGAAGCGTCCTCGGTCCGACCCTGTTCCTGCTCTACACAAGAGACATACCTCTAGATGACGAAACAGTCGTGGCCACGTTTGCGGACGATACGGCCATCCTGGCAACAGGTGAATCAGTCGAGTCATCAACGAGAAACCTCCAACGAGCATTGGACAGAATTTGTGCCTGGACGAAGACTTGGCGAATCGCTCTTAACGAGAACAAGTCTACGCATGTGAATTTCACTTACAGAAGGGCTAACAATTTGCCTCTGTTCATAAATTCTGCACAAATACCTTATGCAAATGAAGCGAAGTATCTAGATGACACTGTATGCTAAACTAAGGTGGAAACCACACGTAAAGAAGAAGCGTGACGAGCTCGAGATTAGGCTCAGGGAAATGTATTGGCTTATTGGAAGATTTTCGAAATAAAGCACATATAACAAACTGCTCTTGTACAGGCAGGTGTTAAAGCCGTCCTGGACATACGGTATACAACTTTGGGGTTGTACCAAGCCGAGCAACATGTCCATGTTGCAGACTTTCCAAAACAAGACACTAAGAGCAATTGTGAATGCTCCATGGTTTATTAGGAATAGCGATATTCACAGAGATTTAGGAATAGCTACCGTGGGCGAAGAAGTAAAAAACTTCGCTCGAAAGCTAAATGCTCGCCTTCATGTTCATTGCAACAATGAAATGATCCGTACTCTAAACGAGACTCTTAACTATGTTAACAACGAGCGACAACTACAAAGAACAAGACCCTTCGATCTAGCGACGTAGGGTGAAGCCGCATTAATGAACGTCTTAGTAGGTGCATTCACTGGAAAGCAACCTATCCAATGCGATCAACACTATGGAAGCGTAAACTACTTGTTAAGTTAACTTAGTTGTAGTCAAGAAGTATTATGAGAGAGCGAAAATTTACTACTATGAAGTGCGTTCTGGCAGTTTCATAGTGTCTCTCATAAATGGGTGGTTTTTTAGCACGTGGAAATCGGGCATAACCAATATCGGCTACTTCGGTATTATGTACCTGCTATAGAGGGCGTATTGGTATCTTTGAGAGATTTTGGAGTTTTAGCCTCCGTCCATCCTAGTATTCAAAAAAAAAAAAAAACCTTTTATACAATTTTCATTAGGTAAATTTTCAAACAAGGCAAAATTCCAAACCTATTCCCTTTTGAGATTTAACAGAAAAACGGTAAGGGAATTACGGTTTTATTAGGTAGTTTATTTGTATGCATTTGTATTTGTGTATGGTGTTTTGTACTAACCACTAACACCAGCACTATATGATGAGCCTGTGTAAGCATATTTTTGCTTGGCAAAACTCTTCTTGTAGGTCGAGCTTGCTAAAATAAGCACACTACAACACAGATCTGATAGTGTATTAAAAAAAAAATCCTAAGTTAAGTTCCTGTTGTAAGTATTAGCGGAGATATTTATTCTTAGTATGGGTGAAGGTACCTCAAAGTAGGTGTTTTCTTAAATTCTCAATAAATGATTAAAAAATTAGAGATACCCCATATTGTTGAACGACTTTTTTCTTCAATTTAACCCAAGAATCATATCCCAAAATATTGGCATCGAATTAGGAAACACCCTGGACTACTAGGACGAATAGTAAATCGGGTAAAATTATGAACACTCTGATCGACACTGGTGTCACACATAGTTACGTGAAACCAGGTCTATTTAATAGTTAAACGTTAGATCTGCCGTCTAAAGTGAAAAGTGTTCATGGAACCACTGTAATAAAAATATTTTCAAGAAATTAATATACTAGGGGATAAAGAAAGATTTTTTGAGTTAAAAGAACTCAACGACTATCCCCTATATAATAAAGCGCTATGTGCGTAAGTATGTCACGTACAGTCGTCAAATGACAAGTCCAATTCGTGTTACTCGGTAGCTCACTGGGAGAGTGTTCAGCTCGCTTTTCGTTGGTTAGGAGTTCAAATCCCGTCGAGGGGTAGAGGCAATTTTTTTTTAATAAATTCTGCAATGTTTTTATTTCCTTGGGTTCATTGGAGTTTCTAACATGTTAGTACCGAAAAACGGAATGCTTCACCTTTGAAGGATTCCTCCAACTCCTGCCTACTTCATCCAGCTCTTGCCCACTTCCTCCAGAATTCTTTGGGCTCATTACAGTATAACTTGGGTTCATTAGAGTTCCTGGCCTGGTAGAACCGAAAAATGATATGCTTCTCCCTCCTCCAGAATTTCTTGGGTTCATTGGAGTTCCTGGCCTGGTAGAACCAAAAAATGATATGCTTCCAGTTTATAAAGGATCTCTATAGCAAAGGATCGCCTTATTAAAGGATATATATAATTTTATGTTAAAAGTAAAAAGGTAAAAATGAAAAGTAAAAAGTTAAAACATAAAGTTCCCCTACAATAAAGTGCTATGTGCATTCAGTGTGCTAGCAGGTCCAAATTATGTGACTGGGTAGCTCACCGCGAGAGTGGTCGGCTCGCATGGGGTTTGGACGGGCCCAGGGCAATTTTTGATTTTTTATTTTAATCGATGTGTGCTGCGTTGTTCCTGCCGTACGACAGGCTTCTTTACTAGTGATGCTATAATAGGCATAAGCCTATTGCTTAAAGTCAAGGAAAATATCAATATTAGAGATTCGACATTGGAATATGATCAGGGCATAATACCCTTAATATTCAATGATCAGCTCATTAACAAGTTAGAAATAAATAACACAGAGGATAGTTACAAAGGTGTAGGTACTTAAGAAATACCAAGGTATATTCACCGAAAACTCTAATTTTCTACCATATAACGTAAGCGTAAAATGTAGCATAAATACTACAAGCGACTCTGCTATATGGAATAAAGGGTACCCATACCCACAGTCAGCGGCAACATTTGTAAATAAAGAAGTGAGTGATCTTCTTTAAAATGACATTATCCAACTTAGCAGAAGTGCATACAACTCTCCTGTATGGGTTGCAGACAAAAAAAGAGTTAATGGAGGCAGTTAAAGGAGTTAATGATGGCACTAAAAGGCATAGGCTTGTTCTAGATTACAAGAAATCAAATGCAGCCTCTTCAACAGAAAAATATCCAATGGCAGGAACTTCAGATATTTTAGCCAATTTAGTTGAAAGCAAGGTTTTTTACCACATTAGATCTTTGAAGTGGTTTCCACCAAATTCTAATGAATAAAAGTGATAGGGAAAAAACAGCTTTTAGCGTTAACAACGGGAAGTATGAACTCCTTCTTCAACCTCCAAATGCCGTTAGGGTTGAAGAATGCACCTTCGATCTTCAAAGGAGCTGCCGTGTTAACATTGACGATGTTATCAATTTCTCGTATTCAGAAGAGGATCATCTGAATCATATAGAGATCATAATTAAAGCCTTGAGCGCTGCAAATATGAGTTTCTCTTGCGAAAAGTCGAAGTACTTTATGTTAAAGGTAGAATTCCTAGGATAAATAGTATCCTACAATTGTATCAAGACGGATCCGAAAAAAGAGAAAGAGAGTGCATAGAACCGGACCTAAAACACTATGCGATGATTTCCAAACCCATTACAAGATTTTTAAGAGGTGAAAATGGTCGAACTGGCCAAAATCAAAGTAAAAAGATAGCTATTGAATCTAAAAAAAAAGCATTCAATGTATTGAAAGATAAACTCTGTGAACAGGTAACATTAAATCAACCAAATTACAAAGAAAAATTAGATCTTACAACAGACGCTAGCAACTCAGCCATAGGCGCAGTGCTTAGTCAAGAAACGAAGCCGATCATTTTTTCTAGTCGAACTCTGAGTAAGACAGAAGAAAACTACGCAACTAATGAGAAGGAATTACTTGCGATAAATTGGGCTTAAAAAACTTTAAAGAATTACTTATACGGTGTAAGTGGAAACCGCCACAAAAATCCTAATACAAAAATTAAAAGATGAAGAGCTTTTCTAGAATAGTGTTCAAGTGAAATTATTTATAAAGCTGGGAATATTTATGATTTAGATTTAGGATATACAAACATAGATCACATTGAGCCATATGTAACAGGATTCAAAGAACACCCAATGATGTGGGGAATGTCTATAAATTTTATAATTATTGTATCAGTATTTGCCTTTATAAATTTTATAAATACTACAAAGCTTTCCAAGCAAAACGAGTGCAGGATGACATCATCGGAATGATTGATATAACAGATGCCAAAGACCAAGGACTCATCCAAGAAAGATTGGGTCACTCTTTTACTGTCTAAGTGGAGAGTTAAGACAACAGGGATCAATTCACTCATCCGAGTACTATCCCACGGCTAACCCGAAAAAATTCCATACAATAAACTAAACAAATGACATCGAAATCATCTTTCCCAGGCAGATCGAATTCAAGGCCCGTAGCACCTCAGTGCAGTGACGAGAAATGATTTGTCACCCTTACTTACTTAAGGTGGCGCTACAGTCCGGGGTGGACCTGGGTCTCAGCCAACAAGCTTCGCCAGCCAGCTCTGTCTCTAGCTAGCCGTCTCCAGTTTCGCACGCGAAGTTGGCTGAGGTCCCCTTCCACTTGCGTGCGCCACCTGAGTCTCGGTGCTCCTCTACCGCGCCGTCCCTGCGGTGTGGATTCGAAGATTTTCCGGGCCGGGGCGTTGGTGTCCATTCGCTCTAGATGACCCAGCCATCGTAGACGTTGTGTTTTGAGTCTTTTGGCTAGATCGGTATCGCTGTACAGCCCGTACAGTTCGTTCGATGTTATATCTCCTCCTTCACTCTCCGTCTATGCAGACGGTTCCAATGTTCCTAGCCTGGGAGCGAACATAGTTGAAGCGTGCTTCTGGGAAACCTTTACCAGCGTTTCAGAATGGTGTTATCAAAAATGGTTCTAACGGGTAGGCACCGTTACATAAAGAAAACCACAGCATGAATATGTAAATGTTGCGTATCTTTTACGCTCATTTATACCGAGAAGCCATGATGGCGTTCTTTCATCACATTAAGTCTTTCTCTTTGTGCACGTTGGTTCCATACAAAACTGTCATGCGCTCTTCCACCATGCCAAGCGTCAATTGACAGGATTTGCTTGTTTTCGTCACAAAACCAGAATGAAAATTAATGTATAACTAGAACAGATATTAATATTCAAGCTCCTAGGCCAAAATTTAAGGCCTAAAAACTACCAACACACCGACGGACGGACGGACATGGCTCATTCGACTAACAATTCGGTATCGATCATATGCCCTTAAGGTCTTGGAGGTCTACGGTGATTATTTCTCTATGCTACAAACTATGAATCAAACTTAATATACCTCCTATCCTATGGGATGGGGTATAAAAAGCTTTTATTGTTAACACAAAAAAATTGCTAACATTTCTTACAATCATTGCGTTAATGCTATGTCGTCCTTTTCTGGTATATAACTTTTTTTTGGGCGTTTTCTGTCGGGCGAAGTATGATTTTTTTTTTTTTTTTGAATACTAGGATGGACGGAGGCTAAAACTCCAAAATCTTTCAAAGATACCAATACGCCCTCTATAGCAGGTACATAATACCGAAGTAGCCGATATTGGTTATGCCCGATTTCCACGTGCTAAAAAAACACCCATTTATGAGAGACACTATGAAACTGCCAGAACGCACTTCATAGTAGTAAATTTTCGCTTTCTCATAATACTTCTTGACTACAACTAAGTTAACTTAACAAGTAGTATACGCTTCCGTAGTGTTATTCGCGTTGGATAGGTTGCTTTCCAGTGAATGCACCTACTAAGCCGTTCATTCATGCGGCTTCACCCTACGTCGCTAGATCGAAGGGTCTTGTTCTTTGTAGTTGTCGCTCGTTGTTAACATAGTTAAGAGTCTCGTTTAGAGTACGGATCATTTCATTGTTGCAATGAACATGAAGGCGAGCATTTAGCTTTCGAGCAAAGTTTGTTACTTCTTCGCACACGGTAGCTATTCCTAAATCTCTGTGAATATCGCTATACCTAATATACCATGGAGCATTCACAATTGCTCTTAGTGTCTTGTTTTGGAAAGTCTGCAACATGGACATGTTGCTCGGTTTGGTACAGCCCCAAAGTTGTATACCGTATGTCCAGTCGGCTTTAACACCTGCCTGTACAAGAGCAGTTTGTTATATATACTTAATTTCGAAAATCTTCCGATAAGCCAATACATTTCCCTGGGCCTAATCTCGAGCTCGTCACGCTTCTTCTTTACGTGTGGTTTCCACCTTAGTTCGCTTCATTTGCATAAGGTATTTGTGCAGAATTTATGAACAGAGGTACATTGTTAACCCTTCTGTAAGTGAAATTCACATGCGTAGACTTGTTCTCGTTAAGAGCGATTCGCCAAGTCTTCGTCCAGACACAAATTCTGTCCAATGCTCGTTGGAGTGCTAGGGAGAATGCTAGAGCAGGAACAGGGTCGGACCGAGGACGCTTCCCTGGGGTACGCCAGCCCGAATTTGCTTGAAACTCGAGTATTCACTACTACACCTAACACGAAAGAGTCTGCTTTCAAGATAATTTTCCAATATTTTAAACATGTCTTCCGGCAAGTTTTGCCGCAGCTTATATTTCAAGCCTTCGTGCCATACCTTGTCGAAGGCTTGCGATACGTCGAGGAAAGCACTTGAACATATTTTTTTCCCTTCTAAGGCTGTTTCAATTTCATGCGTTATTCTGTCTTTCTGCAATTATTGGTTGTAATCGCTTCAGCAGAAGTTTCTCGAATACGTTCGATATTATCGGCAGAAGGGATATGGGCCTATAAGATTTTTTATCATTTGCGCGTTTCCCCGGCGAAGTATGATAATGTTGCTTGCGTCTATGCAACCAGTCACTTCAAAGGAGGATGAGTATAGGCCAAAGAGGAATATAAGCAATCACAAAGATCTTACCTCCTGGTAACTGGAACTTTTAAAAAATATATATATATTTTTGTTGCTTCCGATGGTCTGAATCTTATTTTCAAAGGACACGGTTTAATTTCCATCAGCCTAAGATTTTTGAGGTCACATTATACACCGTACTTTGGCCCATTGTTGCTGACCAGTCGTTGTCAACTTGCCATTGGTAGCCGCCTCTTCCAAGAAAGTTCAAAGTAGCAGTCATCTGGAGAATGGGCGGAATGTGTGTTGACCGAACACCGGATGGTAAATCCAGAACTTTCTTACTTAAGCTAGCGCTACAGTCCTGTCCTACAGTTGCCTTCTCAGCCCAAAGAAACACGGGTTGGCAAGAGTTATCCTTCTTGGTAAAAAGGAGTGTACCAATGCACTTACTTTGAATCGGGTAGCTCTAAAATATCCAGATTATTTCTGAGTTTTATTTGTCATATTCTCACATTTCTCTTGTAACTGGTATTTTCATTTTCTCTTCTAATTCAATTTCAGTTTAATTACAAAAATCAGAGCTAACACTTTAAGATGAAATCTTGTTTAATTGTGAAGCAAGCCTAAAAGATCATATGAAAAATTTAAATCATTATAAATTAAATGAAATTTAGTTAAGTTCAATCAAAAGAAAAAAATAATATATAAAGGGTGATTTTTTAGCTGGTTTGGTTTTGGCAACACTGGTTTTGACAGCTGACGTCTGTTTAGTACCTTGTGTCACTGTCAAACAGCTTCAGTTTGGTTTGCAATTTAACCATGGATCGTCTTACAAATGAACAACGCTTGCAAATTATTGAATTTTACTATCGAAATTCGTGCTCGGTTCGAAATGTTCATTGCGCGCTGCTTCCATTTTATGGTCGGCATTCTCGACCTTCTGAGCAGTCTATTCGGAAGATTGTGACAAATTTCGCACCAAATTTACTTTGTTGGACATTAAACCACCAACACGTTTACGTACTGTGCGTAGTGAAGAAAATATTGCGGCCGTATCAGCTAGTGTGACAGAAGACCGCGAAATTTCGATTGGAAGCCAACATCCATGCATTCATTCGTGAGATACCGGCCGATATATGTGAAAGAGTATGCCAAAATTGGACTCAGCGGATGGGCTACCTGAGATGCAGCCGCGGTCAACATTTGTATGAAATTATCTTTAAACATTAAATTGCAAGGTTTAAACTATCGATTCAAATAAAAATTTCATTAATTTTTTCGAATTTTTTGTGTTTTTTTTTTAAAAAGTTCTCAACCTCTTAAAAAATCACCCGTTTTGTATATGAGTATGTAATGGGCAAAACTAATCTAAATTTTTAATATACAATTGATTTACTCTAACGTTTAAGGGTGTACACCGGCCAAGTGTTTTAGAAGAGAAAATTTAAAAACGTTTGGTTATCGAATTCTTCTTAAATTGATTGGTAGGGAGTAATTGGTAGGGGTAGGCTAGTAAAAATTGGCGTTCAGATACCAGGCAGGAGTACCTAGGCTGTATAAGGGTAAACGTTCTGGCATCGAGCAAATGCCAATCTATTAAATATATAGTCTGGTTGCTCGGAGATCATGATTTCGTGTAAGCAGGCTAACGCCTTGTGTTTTAAATAGTTACCAAGTGTGCAGCCCAGAACTTTCCTGGCATGCACCGAAATATGATCGTATTTTCTCACATTAAAAGCATAACGGGCAATAGTGCTGAAAAGGACATTAAGTTTCCGTTTACAGCGGTAGTCGGGTTATAAAAAACTTCGCACCTGTTTAGAAGAATGGGAAGCAACAATGTTTTGGCTAGCATTATTTTAGTGTTGACAAGTACTATCCGAGCAGTTTGCCATAAATAGCGAAGACTCCCATAAGCTTTCCCCACAACAGAGTCAATATGATCTTACCAGGTAAGGGTGTTATTAAAGATGAGACCCAGATTCCGTGCGCAATTGACGTATTCTATCACTGAAGAATCCATCGTAATGGGAGGAAGGAGCGCTGGATAGAATTGCGTTCTATGTATGGCGATCATTTTGGACTTTGCAGCGTTCAAAAGAAGAGAATTCTCAGTGGGCCAGGCTCAAATAAGTTGTAGATCCCCATTTAATTTTCTGGTGCAGTAATCGATGTCACTCTTAAGGCAGGAAATATGTAGCTTCATGTCATCAGCATACATAAGTACTACAGAATGTTTTACTGCATTTGATAGGCTATTTACGTACGCAAGCAACAGAATAGGACCAAGGATTGAGCCTTGCGGAACTCCACTAGAAATAGGAGACAATTGATTGCGATCTTTCTATCAGGTAAGAGAGTATAAGCTTGGCCGAATTTAAAGAAAACCTAAACTCCTTGATGAGTTTCAATTACAGCAATCTATGGTTAACAGTATCAAACGCTTTCGCAAAATCTAGGAGGGCAAGAAACGTAATATCCGTCCTGTCCAAGGCATTACGAATTTGCTCGGTCACAAACAGGAGCGAAAACCTGACTGGCAACAGCTGAGCAAGCATTTTCTGCGCAGATAAAATTGGACTTGGCAAAGTACAACCTTTTCGAATGCCTTGGACAAGAAGGGTAGGACCGCGATAGGTCTTTAGTCCAGAAGGGTGCAATTTTTCTTTAAGGCAACTGGTATTATCTTAGCCTTCTTCCATGATAGCGGAAAGTCACATGTAGTTAGTATCGTGTAAGAGAGGTGTGTTATAAATGGGAGAATGAAAGCTAGTATAAGTTTGATGAACTTTGGGTCTAAGCAATCAAGCTAAGTTGCATTAGACCTAACATCTAACACTGCTTGAACTATATCCTCATCAGACTCTCTTATAAATTGGAAACTGTCGATTTTTTCAACAAGCTGGTGGCATTATCTGGCAAAGTGCCGGAAGGAGGAGAAGAATTAATAAAAACAGCATTGAGCTGCCCGAAGTTGATATCAACTGGAACTTCAGCTCTTTGCTTGCCAATTGTTCATTCCCGCAAGTTCGTTAGATTGAAGCTTAAGTAACCTGTCAGCACGACAAGCGATGTTTTATAGGAAATGTCTTCCAAAACTTCGATTAAAGGGCTAAGACTAATGCTTTTGTGAGGTCGATAGGCTGTGCCCAACTAAATATTTCCACTATAGCAGATCAATTTTACGAAGAAATAATCTATGCAACAATCAATTTTATCTTCGGATTTGCAGACAGGAGACAGACAATCGAGATTCCTCTCTTGATATACATTGCAATACCACCTTCAACGTGTCCTTTTCTGTCAGAACGATGTAAATTGTACCCTTCAAAAGAAACTAAATCATTAAGAATCTTTTTGTGCGAGAACCAAGTCTCGGATATGCAAAAGATATCTTTTTCAGAGTTTTCAAAAAGAAAACGAAATTCGTCAAATTTTGACCTTTTATTTAAGCTTTGGGCATTTAGGTGACATAGACGTAGTCCTTGATGTTGCGAGCTTAGAATGCGTAGCATCGAAAACATCGCAATCCGCCCGTGCTAACCCCTCTATTATGATTTGTAATCATCAATACCTACTCGATAAAAAATTCAATAGAAAGCGAAGAACTGGATATGCAAAAAGCAAACGGCAAACCAGGGCACAATGACCCCAGAGATAAGGAAACAAATTGGTCAGAGAACACATAAACAAAATAAAGTGATGACAGCAATCGAATAAAATGGAAATAAGCAATAAAATTAAGCTTCTCAAGGACCAGTGTGTTGACACTGATTCAGTTTTCCGATGATTCGCGATTCGTTTCAAGATTGTGGCTTTGTTATATGTAGTGCAAAATTTAATGTCTATAACGGAGTCTTCATTTGGTTAAGTGCGGAAAGTTTTGTTAATAGGGCGCGCTGGGATATCAATTGATAAGGACAAGTGTTGATAAAGAAGTTGAAGATTTTCTTCCGGCATGAAGGGAACTCCAACAAAAATAGTGTCGGCGGCAAAGTTTTTTTGGTTAAGAGCCTCAACAATTTCAGTGGCTACTTCGGTGTTGTTCTTTTAAAGTGGAGCGGGTTCGCTATCAACTCTTTTTTCAATTGCAACAACTCGACCTTTAAGTGCTGTTATTTCGTTATCTACAATTGATAGTGTTTCGGTGACGGAAAATTAAAAATTTTTGATTTTGGTCGACAAATTGGCCTCCATGGCAGTGAGTTGAGCTATTATTGTTTTGGTCTGGCTCTAAAGCTTTCCAATCTTTTTTGACAAGTCGGTAACATTCTTTTCCAGAGTTCTAGTACTTGGTTTTAGTAACTGTTTAATCGGAGTATGTGTTTGTGCTGGTGAGCTCTGGCTTTGCAGCATTTAATATGTTGAAATTACGAACTTGGATGGAAATTATTTTGAGTTCTGTGGAATTTTTCGAAGTAAAAGTAAAATCTTGTGACAGCTCTTTAGTTGCCACTTCCTCTTACTAAAAATTATTGCACAGGCACACCACAATAACGTTCATTTTGCCCTTTTCTTGTTATTTAAAAAGGAAGTGACAACCAAGGAGCTGTCACAAGATTGCATAATAAAATTGTGACGATCACATGTGATGATTTCTTTATATATTATATTATACAGGGTGTTTCCTAATTCGATGCCATTACTTTGGGATATGATTTTTGTGTATAATTGAAGGAAAAAATCGTTCCACAGCATGGGCCTATCTCTAATTTTGATATCATTTATTGGGAATTTAAGAAAACGCCTTCTTTGAGGTACCTTGACTCATACTAACACAAATATCTCAGCTAATACTTACAACAGGAGCTTAATTTAGGATTTAAATTTTAGAAGAAATACTTCTTTTAACTGTGTTAAAATAAAATTGATGACTCTGTTAACTTTCGAGATATTTGCTCTTAAGTCGGATTCAGCCCAAGTGTCGTGTTCCAGCCCAATAAGCATTTTGGTCAGAGTTCCGTAGCATAATATGTGCGGAAATGCAACTCGGATTCCATTATATTTTTATAACGGAATTCCCTGAAGTGTGCCCATGAAAAGTGTCAAAATAATTCCAGGTATGTGAATGTGTTAGCAGAACTGACTGCTAAGATTGCTCGTTTCGAACCGTTATATTTTCCATATACGAACCGTAGCCTTTTAGAAATAATAGTAGTAGTACGGTCTAGGCAAAAATCGTACTCTTTTACGGTTGACAATCGTGCTGACTTTGTAAACTTTGACCATGTAAAAACAATACTTTTTTTGTAAAAAAGTTGCATTTTATGTGAGCGTCTCCACTGAACTTATCATGGATGTTTGTTGGGTATTTCCCATATGGCGTAAGCCATTTTTCTAAATTCTCATTGAAAAATTGAAATATTCCCAGTTATCAGATGATAACAAATACTAAAGTTACAGTCTTTTCGACTTTTTCTAAGTTGCATTTTTTCTGTGTGCAAATCATATGGTATTCCGTTGGAGCGTCATGCAATATTCGGAGTAAAAGCCGTACAACTTTCCGACGCTACTTAGAGCCATTTCACATAAAAATAAAAAAAAAACTATTTTTGAAAATAATAAATCTGATTAAAAGTATTTTTTTAATTCTTTCTTAATTTTATTTTTATACCCTATCCCATAGGATAGGAGGTATATTAAGTTTGTCACATAGATTGTAACATGGTGAAATAATAATGGTAGACCCCCAAGACCTTAAAGGCATATGATCGAGACCGAATTCTGAATTGAATGAGCCATGTTCGTCCGTCCGTCTGTCCGTCTGTATGTCACATGTTTTAAGGCCTTAAATTTTGAGCTAGGGTGCTGAAATTTTGTACGTCAGGTGCACGTCATGCGAAGCAGTACAAGAGAAAAAATTTTTGAAATCCGCCCAAAGACACGCCCACAATCGGTCTAAATATGCAACTACCTCCAGATTTTTCAAAACTGTAAGACGTTCTAAAAGGCTGAAACTTTACATTTAGCATCTCTTAGTGAATATAAGACACAGAAAAGACAAATTTAATTGGTAAACCTCCTCTAGTAGGCGTGGCATCTATTTTAAGGGTAAATTTTCAAATGCAGTTTACTCAGTATTTTTCCTCGAAATTGAAAAAAAGTTGCTTAATATTTTATGTAGAAAACGCTTAGTTCCACATTTTATTCATACAAGACTTTGGTCTGCGCCCACATTTGGAGGCAGAATTGAAGAAAAACGTAAAATTTTCGACTGCCCTTGAGCCTAATTTAGGAAAGCATGAAACAAAAAAAGTAGCAAGTTAGGTAAACAATACTTCCGTCCAGATTTCGCTCATATAAAGTTTTTAGCCACGCCCGCTTTTAGGGGTCGATTTTTCAAAACTATTGAATTTGAACCAAGAAATTGCATTTTTACGTACAATTAGGTGTAACTTGGAAATATCTGTAGAAATATTTTATAATTAATAGTTTTTAATTAGGGGCGGTTGGACCACGCCCCTTTTCGAAGTTTGCATTACTTATAAAATGTCAAAAAATAACTATGCCATCAGCATTTTACAATTTGGGATAGGATGGGGTATTCAACGGTCCGTTTTACGGACTGTAACTTCTGCGTACACACTGAAGCACTTACTCACTGGTTTTTTTCTACCAATAACGTAAAAGTTTTATAAGGATACATGTTATGACTAATGGGTATGTATTAAAAATATAGTAAAATACATAAAAATATTAATTTGGTTTTACATGATATTTATCTTAGGTATTCTTAAGTAGGTATTCTTAAAAAAGTTAAAAACAAACTATCTTAGCCTCCTTTCTAGTACATACATTGTAACTACTCTAGTACTATTAAGAAAGTCCTTTGCACACTTTTTGAAAAAATTGAATATTCTAATACACACAGCTGACCGTTTTTTACATTTCATGAAAGCAACTTACTATCGTGTTTTGTCTGTTGTGAAATAGGCTAGTATTTCTTTTGTATTTTCTAGAGAATAACTTTTATGAAAAATCGGCTTCGAATACGAAGTCGTTTAATTACGTTAGACATTTAATTAAGCCCTTAAGAGCTAGTTTTTCAGTGCGAGATCATCCGAGCTTCTGAGTTAAACTGAAATTAACCCCAGAGCTGAGTTGTGAAGTCAATTTCGATATGGGGTTAATATCGGCTTAACTCGCCTTATTTTGTAAGTCAATCCCGGATTAAACTCTGAAGAACATTTCGAACTTCTTTGCCTGTTTATTCTATGTAAAATGACAGTTATGTTGAGTGTTACTCAATATGACATTTGAGAACTATCGAATTTCTTTGCCTGATTTTCCTATGTGAAGTCAATAAATTACTGAATAACTAAATATTCAACTTGCGTCCATCTTACCCTCCAACACCCATTTATTTACGTTTTTTATAAAGCCTTTAAAGCTTTTATAAAGCTTTAATTTCCGTGTCGGTGAATACGTGAAGAAGATACAACAACAATTTACCTTACGCAATCAGCTGATGTAAAAGCTCCAAAACGAAATTGCTTGGAAAAGACGCATTGATGAATTTACTCACATTTGTATCTAAATAAATGTCGGCGAATGGTTGAATTCCTCAATTTCAGCTTCTGGGCAAAGCTTTCATACGTTCTAAGTTGAATATCTAGTTATTCAGTAATTTATGGTGAAGTCATAGTTGGGATTGTCAATAACTTCGAAAGTCAAAGTTTTCCCACAACTTAAATGACGTAGTTAGCTCTTCACTGATAAACAGCCAACTGGGGTAGCTCCACTTTCGTTTTGTTCCGGGTTTTGATCTTGTTTTAAGCTGAGCTCAACTCGGCATGGAAAAACCGGCTCTAAATGGTGCTTGCCATTTTTATGCAATTGAATAATCTATAATTGTACAATGTCTATTGTTATATAGAATTATTTTGTCAATTAATTGTTTTTTTCTTTTTCAAAGTATCTAACAACTTTTTTTTTATTTGAAACAAATTGAGCTTTTATCTGCGTAAAAAGAGGTCAACTCTAACTTTTTTTTACAACTTTGTTTTTAGTTTTTTATTGCATTTTGTAGTGTAACCCCTTCCCCTGCAAGGTCGGAATAGCCTTGAGGTAAGGTATGCCTGTCGTAAGAGCCGACTAAAATCCACCGGAAGAAATATTCTTTAATGTTTCAACGGATGCTGTCGATGCTGCTCCATTTGGGGCAACTATTGGCAGTAAGGTTTTAACTTATAGATGAATCTGAAGGTTAAATTAAAATCCAGAAGCGTGTGTCACACATTGTGCGGCTCACTGGTCGGCGTCTGTCTCCAAAGGGGCGGCTGTATTAAAAAATGAAAATAGAAGTGACTTACCTATTTCTCATAAAAACGAAAAGTTAAAAAAAAATGGCAATGAACAAAACGAAAGATTTGATTACCCCAGGTTGCAGCCCAGCTATGCTGGAAAATCCACCCTCTTCGAAGGCAGACTCTACGGATTCTGGGGAGAACCTTTTATTGCTTATAAATCCTTTTGAGAAAAGGACAAAACTAAATCGATCACCACCACCTAGATCGAACATATCCGGAAAAAGCAGTCCACCGGTAAACCAGGACTCTGTGAAAATTAAGAGCTTAGAAAAGGAGAATAATGAACTCCGAGCTAAGCTTACTGAAATGGAGCGACTCTTCCAAGATCTAAAAATGGAAGTTGACTCTCTGCGAAAAGAAAACGAGGATATTAAAAATACTCGTTTTACGAAAGACTGTGAGGTAACGAAAGAGTGTGTAACACCGAACCGACCAGCAGTCGAATACTTCACGGACGAGGACGAACTTGCACCTGAGACCGATTCAGTCTTAAGGAAAAGGTCTAGCAAGAAGCGAAAGGCGAATTCCTCTCCCGAAGTAATACAAAAAGAAGATAAGCCCTCTGGCTCAAACAAGGCTAAACCAGAAGCGAAAATTCGTCCACCTCCCGCAATAAACATCGTCGGGATAGCAGACTTTGGGAGATTGCGCAACCTTCTTGCAAACATGGTGAGAACAGAAAACTATAAGCTTACCTCGCACCGAAATAACGTGTAGAAAGTAAATATTGACAGCGCCGAATCCTATCGCGCACTGTCTCTTAGACTGAATGCAGAAAGAATCGAGTGGTATACTTATCAAAATAAGTACGAAAAACCACCGCGAGTCATTGTAAGGGGGCTCCACCCATCATGCACAAAGGAAGAAGTTTTAAAAGACGTAAAAAATAAAGGCCTTAAAATTATTGATGCCGTCAATATCATTAAAAAGGAAAAGCAACGCACGGAAGGAGAAAGAGATACTGTACTCCTTTGAAAGAACTGAGAGCATAAACGATATTTATAAAATAAAAATGATACTTAACATCAAGGTTAAAATCGAACCCATGCGAAAGGGCAATAGACTGATACCACAGTGTAAGCGATGCCAAGAATTCAGGCACACAAGTGCCTACTGCCAAAAAGAACCACGCTGCGTGAAATGTGCCGGAAAACACCTGTCAACAGAGTGCAAAGTTGACATAAAGGCTCCAGCAGTTTGCGCCAATTGCCACGGAAACCACCCGCAAACTTTCGAGGATGCGAAGTAGCCATAGAGCTGCAAAAGGTACGAGAACATCTTAAGGAAAATACTAGAGGTCAGAATCAAAGCCTAGGACGCCCAAAACCTGCTGAAACTCCTAAGCCAAAGACTCCAAAGACGCCAAAGCCGATCAAAAGTGGAAGATTGGCAAAGGAGGCGTCGACAAAAGGCGTAAAAGCTCCACAAAAGAGCGGTGATAGTTCAAGTGCAGCGGAGAAACCACCACTGGTCGGACCGAAATCATACGCACAGGTTGCGGCAAACGAAAACAAGGCAAGATCGCCCACAACAGATGCAGTGTCTCAGATCCTCGCTGTAATCTTGGAGAAACTTGAGAATCAGACTAAAATCAACAAACTTATATTTGACAAACTGAGCAAGCTCGAGTTTAAGCATCGAAAAAATTACAAGAGAACATGAATATGAAACAGTTATTTAAAATACTAACATGGAATGCAAACGAGCTTCTGAATAAAATAGACGAACTAGAAGTATTTCTACGGAAAAACAGTATTGATAGTTGCAAGATTACGGAAACTCACCTTAAAAACGGGTCTACACCCAAACAATGACTATCACACACATCACCCTTCGCAAAATGCGAGAGGAGGACCCTCCCTCTACATTATAAGCTGCATAAAGTACTTCAAGAACACAGAAGTTGAGCTAGACTCTATGCAGATCAGTTCAGTTTCTGTAAAAATTAACTGCTTAGATTATAACATTGCATCTTGTTATTTCCCGCCAGGATATAGACTGGTGGAAGACGGTCTTGATCGTATGTACGACTTCATTGGGTCCAATTTGATCATTGGGGGTGACTTTAACGCGAAGCATACTTTTTGGGGTTCACGATGCAATTCAACAAGAGGCAGATTACTGTACAAAAAAAAATGAAGCGTGGGGTGGACTTTTTCTCCACGGGTAAGCCAACATATTGGCCAACCGATAGGTATAAAAAACCTGACCTTGTCGATTTTTTCATCGCTAAAGGGTACCCCAAATACCTTACGCGAATTGAAGAGTGTTATGATCTTTGCTCAGACCACTCAGGAGTTATCTTGAAGATGGATGGAAGACTGGCGAAAATTGAAAGAGCTCCTAGATTAGCTAGCAAAAACATGAACCGCGACGCTTTCAGAAAGGACTGTAAGGAGGGTGTTGGCTTGAATGTGCCATTGAAAACTCCTTTCGAGTTAGAAACCGCAGTTGACAAATTCATTGAAGCAATTCAGAGCGCTGCTTGGAACAACAATTCGTCCCAAAAGAACGCAGTTAGCACCGACGGGCATGTACGTAAAACATATCCCCTCGAAATCGAAGAATTGGTTCGTGAAAAGAGAAGAGCGCGTAGGAGATGGCAAGGCACGAGGGCCCCCCCAGACAAAACCCTCTTGAACCACCTCTCTAACAAACTGAAAGGAATGTTGCAAGATCTTAAAAATCGTGAGACCACTGAATACCTTGAAGGCTTGTCGGCGGATAGGAGCTCAAACTACTCGCTGTGGAAAGCAGTTAAGTCAATCAAGAAACCTTTAATCCACTCGGCACCAATAAAAAAAGCTAACGGCGAATGGGCAAGAGAAGACAAAGAGAAAGCGAATTTGTTTGCTGAACATTTAGAAGAAACATTCAAGTCTTTCGACGGTTCGCCGTTGTCTGACGTTCTAAACAACAACGCGTAACCTGATAGCTTTAGAATGAAAAAAGTTTCGTTAGTTGAACTCCGACAGACAATTAGCAAACTTAAAAATAATAAGGCCCCGGGTTACGACCTGATAACTGGCGAAATATTAAAAGAGCTACCAAAAAAGGCATTAGTCAAGCTACTTTATATGATAAACGCTTCTCTTAGACTTCTATATGTTCCAGGACAATGGAAAGTTGCTGAAGTCATTATGGTTCCAAAACCGGGGAAATGCGCAAATGATAAAAAATCTTATAGGCCCATATTGCTTCTACCGATAATATCGAAAGTATCCGAGAAACTTCTGCTGAAGCGATTACAACCAATAATTGCAGAAAGGTGCTTGATCCCGGATCATCAATTCGGTTTCAGACCTAACCATTCCACAATAGATCAAGTCTAGAGAATAACGCATGAAATTGAAAAAGCCTTAGAAGGGGAAAAAATATGTTCAAGTGCTTTCCTCGACGTATCGCAAGCCTTCGACAAGGTATGGCCGAAGGCTTGAAATATAAGCTACGGCAAAACTTGCCGGAAGACATGTTTAAAATATTGGAAAATTATCTTGAAAGCAGACTCTTTCGTGTAAGGTGTAGTAGTAAATACTCGAGTTTCAAGCAAATTCGGGCTGGCGTACCCCAGGAAAGCGTCCTCGGTCCGACGGGACTGTCGTGGCCACGTTTGCGGACGATACGGCCATTCTGGCAACAGGTGAATCAGTCGAGTCATCAACGAGAAACTTCCAACGAGCATTGGACAGAATTTGTGTCTGGACGAAGACTTGGCGAATCGCTCTTAACGAGAACAAGTCTACGCATGTGAATTTCACTTACAAAAGGGTTAACAATTTGCCTCTGTTCATTAATTCTGCACAAATACCTTATGCAAATGAAGCGAAGTATCTAGGGATGACACTGGACGCTAAACTAAGGTGGAAACCACACGTAAAGAAGAAGCGTGACGAGCTCGAGATTAGGCTCAGGGAAATGTATTGGCTTATCGGAAGATTTTCGAAATTAAGCATATATAACAAACTGCTCTTGTACAGGCAGGTGTTAAAGCCGTCCTGGACAAACGGTATACAACTTTGGGGTTGTACCAAGCCGAGCAACATGTCCATGTTGCAGACTTTACAAAACAAGACGCTAAGAGCAATTGTGAATGCTCCATTGTATATTAGGAAAAGTGACATTCACAGAGATTTAGGAATAGCTACCCTGAGCGAAGAAGTAACAAACTTTGCTCGAAAGCTAAATGCTCGCCTTTATGTTCATTGCAACAATGCGATGATCCGTACTCTCAACGAGACTCTTAACGATGTAAACAACGAGCGACGACTACAAACAACAAGACCCTTCGATCTAGCGACTTAGGGTGAAGCCGCACGAATGAACGGCTTAGTAGGTGCATTCACTGGATAGCAACCTAACCAATGCGATAAGCACTACGCAAGCGTGAACTACTTATTGAGTTAACTTAGTTGTAGTCAAGAAGTATTATGAGAGAGCGAAAATTTACTACTATGAAGTGCGTTCTGGCAGTTTCATAGTGTCTCTCATAAGTGGGTGGTTTTTTTAGCACGTGGAAATCGGGCATAACCAATATCAGCCACTTCGGTGTTATATACCTGTTATAGTGGGCGTATTGGTATCTTTGAAAGGTTTTGGAGTTTTAGCCACCGTCCACCCTAGTATTAAAAAAAAAAACAATTTTGTAGTAACTTCGTTATTATTATTAAACTTATTATTTTTTTCAACTCCTTTTCTTGTTTACATAGATAACTTATTTACTTACTATAGTAGCAAAAATTTAATTTGTATTGCAGTTAATAAAATAAAAACGCTTCATATTTTCAAGTTGAAGTCTTGTGTTCGACCATTAAAAAAAAAAATAAAAATTCAATAGTTATTATAGTGGAAATACGCGTTTTGTGTATGTGTGTGAAGTTGGCACCGCACTTTTCGACTTTTGCAAAAAAAGTTGAGGTGCGATGTGCTAGAGGTGTGCTACCTTGTGCCGTATTGGAAAAAACTTTTTTTCAAAAAGTACGGATTTTATAGGGTATTGTTTTTTTAGTGTGAAGTTGGAACCACCATTTTTTGTTTAAACGAAACTTGTGCTGATATATGCTGCTTTGTGCCGTTATGCGAAAAAAAAATTTCGTATATATGTTGTTTTTACGGAAGGGCACTTTAAAAACAAATTTAGCGACACTTTTTGTTTTTAATTTTTTTGTCCCTAACATGTGCTGCTATGTGCCGCTATCCATATCAATTTTTTCCGTAGAGTTTGGTCTTTATAGGGTAAAGTGCTTTTTTTTGAAAATGGGTTAGTCACACTTTTTGTTTTTTTTTTCCAAAAAATGAAAGTGCTGCTATGTGCTCAATTTGGGACTATTTAGGTTTTATTTTACTATTTAGGTTCTATTTATTTTATTTATTTGACGATCTATCCGTACAAAGTTCATTGCATCTAACTTGTGAATATGCCAATTAATGTATGTATATGCACATGTCTTAAAATAAAATACTTCATACAAAGCCCGTAATAAAAAATGAAATATAGGAAATTTTTAAAAGTTTCATATTGTTTGAAAAATGTTTTCTATTGTAATTAGTGGAGTAGGGAAAGGCATGAATATAGTGTTCTTCTCTAGGATAGGATAGGTGGAAATGAGTGTTATTCATTTGCATGTGTAGATATGCCTGCTGCATACGTACATAAAGGGTGATTTTTTAGCTGGTTTGGTTTTGGCAACACTGGTTTTGACAGCTGACGTGTGTTTAGTATCTTGTGTCACTGTCAAGCAGCTTCAGTTTGGCTTGCAATTTAACCATGGATCGTCTTACAAATGAACAACGCTTGCAAATTATTGAATTTGACTATCAAAATTCGTGCTCGGTTCGAAATGTTCATCGCGCGCTGCTTCCATTTTATGGTCGGCATTCTCGACCTTCTGAGCAGTCTATTCGGAAGATTGTTTCGGGCCGGTCAATTGGCCGCCTAGATCGTGCGATTTGACACCATTAGATTGTTTTTTGTGGGGGTATGTCAAGGCTAATGTCTATAGGGACAAGCCCGCTTCGATTAACGCACTGGAAGCCAACATCCATGCATTCATTCGTGAGATACCGGCCGATATGTGTGAAAGAGTATGCCAAAATTGGACTCAGCGGATGGGCTACCTGAGACGCAGCCGCGGTCAACATTTGCATGAAATTATCTTTAAACATTAAATTGCAAGGTTCAAACTATCGATTCAAATAAATATTTCATTAATTTTTTTCGAATTTTTTGTGTTTTTTTTTTAAAAAAGTTTTTAACCTCTTAAAAAATCACCCGTTATCAATCGAGTCAATCACTTACCCAATCGACTTACACAATAGTACTTACGCACCTTGCCTATGTACATACCTACCAATTTTAATATAAATTGGTAGGTAATATGTAAAGTGGTATGTAAAGTAAAAAAAATGGTGGTAATATGTAAAGTTAACCACCATTTACTTTCCCATTTACTTTCATCGGAATTATGTCAATTATGAATATTGACATGAAACACATTACACAAATACCAAATTCTTGTTTAAATTCAGCTAGCAAAAAAATGAAATCTCGAAAATGTAGGTAGGTAGATACATACAAATACGAAGCAAGCAACAAAAAAACAATAAAGATCCAAGCCACATTTCTCTTTTAAACGAAGAGAACGAGGAAAGGGCATTTGCCAGCGCCACGGCTTTTGCGGGAACTTGATATTCGACTTTGTGCGTTCACAACGAATTTTATTTGCAAAAAGTGCGAAAAAGGCACTTTTTAAAAATAACATAGTAAAGGTAATACTACAGTTACAACTTTGATTTTTCACACGCAAAGGGAAAAACTGACAAAGAAAAATACAAAAATAAAAATTGAATAAATAATAAATGAAATAAAAATTGATATACATCAACAAAAAAAATTGCATCTACCTTTAGCTACTCAAAAATAAACATTTAATTAAATTCAGTTTGGTATTTTGGAAGCAGCGCTTGCAAATGCATGGTAAAATTCTAAAAGAGGTCTACTTTTTGCACCTCAATTTACAGTATTTAAAACAAAAAATCAATTTTCTGCGACAACAGCTCCAAGGAAAAACATATTAAAAATCAATAAATAGAATAAAAAAAATAAAAAAGTAAATTCTTAGTACTGCCCCGCGGTAGGATTTAGACTGTGCCCAAATCATACTAAAAAAAACATTGTTTTTCCTACGCTAAAAACTTTTATTTTTACTTAAGTAAATTTTTAACAATGAGCATATCTGGCCACATTCAATACCAAAATAATGCTTTTTATTAGAATAAATTATCTTTAAAAATGTGGAAGTTATCACTCAATTTAAAAGCACACCACCATAAATTTGTGCGGGGATCACACCCTTAAGGCAGACATTAAAAGGCTAAGATGAGGTACTTTATATGGGAAAATTGATAATTTGAATAGCTATAACTTTTAAACTAAATGAGACCGACAATTTTTAATAACATATCCGTAATCAGGACACTGAAATACATACACAAGCATAAAAATAACAACTAAATTCCACTTGGACCTACGGGAGACTTGTTCCAATATTTTTTTGAAGGGGCATGGCATGTCCAAGTCGTTTAACCAAAAAATCAATATTAGCATAGCAATATCCAAATTTGCAGCTAAAATGTACGCATAAATTTTTTGGTTCAAATTTTAATTTCTGGAAATTATAGGTTTTTCTTGAATTCTGCCTCTAAAGTTGGGCATGGCAAAAAATTTTGTAATCAAATGTAGAACTATTTATCTGCTACATAATATATTAAGTAAAAATTATCCGATTTGGAACAAAAATATTGACTAATTGCTTTTGAAGGTTTACTCTTTTCATCATTGTCACGCCCACTAGGAGCGGTCTGCCGATTTTGTAATTACTTTTTATGTGTAGGAGATACTAAATGTCAATTTTTAGCTTTATACCACGTCTTACAGTTTTGAAAGCACTGGAGGTAGTTGCAGATTACTGTTGGCAGATTTCACTTGCATTGGTTCGGATGACAGAGAGCCTACGTGCAAAATTTCAGTTTCAAGCGCAAAATTTAAGGCCTAAGAATGTGTAACATACGGAGGTACATGGTTTATTCAACTCAGAATGCGGTCCCGATCACATGCCCTTAAGGTCTTGGGGTCTATCGTTTTTATTTCTCTATGTTAAATTTTCACCTGTATCAAAATTAATATACTCTATTCCTGTGGAATAGAGTATAAAAAGGCAGAGTTTTAGTCCAAAATTTTTGCAACCATCTGGTTTAAAGCATTCAACAGTTGCATTTTTATATCGCGCCCAATTTTTGAAGGCGTGGCAGTTTCATTTTTTGGCATTTGATCCCCTTCGGGTAGGGGTTAGAATATACCCGAGGTAAGGCATGCCTGTCGTAAGAGGCGACTAAAATCCACCCTCCGTATGCCGAGCGCGTAGCGCATACAAACCATGCAATGGACAAAACGAACGGAAGTAATACCCCAGGTGGTAATCCAGCATCACTGGCAAATCCACCCTCTTCGGAGGTAGGCTCTACGGATTCTGGGGAGAGCCATTTATTGCTTTCAAATCCCTTCATGAAGAAACCAAGGGTACCTCGATCACCACCACCTAGATCGATCATCTCCGGTTAATCGGGACTCAGCGAAAACTAAATGCTTTGAAGCGGAAAACAACGAACTCCGCGCTAAGCTTAAAGATATGGAACGTCTCTACCATGAGCTCAAAAATGAAGTAGATTCGTTACGAAAAGAAAACGAGGCTCTTAGGAATGCACTATCAGATCTGTGATGTAGGGTGCTTAAAGCAAGCAGCAACTACAAACAGAAAATTGCCAAGCAAAATATTGCTTACACAGGCTCATCAACTAGTGCAGGTGTTAGTGGTTAATGTAACGATCACTTAACACATACACAAATACACAAAAATTAAGAAAATAGGAAAAAAGTAATAAAATAGATACACGTAAAGAAAGAAAATTACAATTGCTTAAGCAGCTTTTTCAGTGTCGCTTTGTCTATATTAAAATCTAGAACACTACTATATAAATTGTACAGGGTACTCATGCGTGTAATAGGCTCATGCATGCCGTAATTCGATCTATGATTCGGAACGCTTAACAGATTGATATTACGTAGGTTATAAGAGCCACCACGAAATTTAAATTTGAAAGAGGACAAGAGGTCAGGTGCGTCAATGTGACCTAACAATATTTGCTGAATAAAAACGAGATCGGTGTTAATACGTCTTTGAGACAGGCTCTGCAGATTAAGTAATTTTAGCCTCTGGGAATAAGGTGGAAGGTGAAATGGATCTTCCCAAGGAAGGCCTCTTAGAGCAAAGCGGATAAATCTCCTCTGAATAGCCTCAATCCTGTCAGCATAACAAATTTGGGATGGTGTCCAAACCTGTGAAGCATATTCGAGGCGTGGCCTAACGAAACTATTGTACAGCGAAAGAGTTGCATAAGGATTATTAAATTCCTTAGCCCATCTTTTAATAAACCCCAGCATACAGTTAGACTTATTAACGACATGATTAATGTGTTCGGAAAAAGTAAGATCGGAGCTAAAGAAAACACCAAGATCACTAAATCGAAAGACACGACCAAGGATGTGGTTGTTTATTGTATATGAGAACTCCGTCGGCGTACGTTTTTTTGAGAACGTCATAACCTGACACTTATTTGGGTTAAGTGTGAGTCCATTTTTATCACACCAGATGGTGAAACTGTCGATGTCTGACTGCAAAAAACTATGGTCCGACACTGACTTTATTGTTTTTGATATTTTCATATCATCGGCATATGCAAGAATATCACTATGTTTCACACTTGACGGGAAATCATTAATTGAGAGTATAAAGAGAAGAGGACCAAGATGGCTCCCTTGGGGAACACCTGATACCGCGGAAAAGATATTTGATTTAGTCCCTCTGAAATTTACTTGATAAGTTCTCAAGTGAAGATAAGATATAATCCAAGATATGAAATTAGGTGGGAAACCTAGCGATGTAAGTTTAAAAACAATAATTTCATGTGAAATTAGATCAAAAGCTTTTGAAAAGTCTGTGTAAATACAGTCAACTTCAAATTGACTCTCCAGAGCGTTGTTACACTTGCTGTGAAAGGACACGAGGTTAGTGACAGTGGATCTGTTTCTCACAAAGCCATGTTGTTCTCTACAAATGATATTGCGACAGAAAAATACAAGACTATCACAAACAACTTGCTCGAAAAGTTTAGGTATGGATGATAGCTTTGCAATTGGTCTGTAATTTGACACATCACACTTATCTCCCTTTTTTAAAACAGGGGTTATATACGATAGCTTCCAAGCGTTTGGAAAAATTCCAGAAGAAAGCGACAGCTTAAATAGATGTTGGAGGGGAAAGGCAAGTATATCCTTACATTCTTTTAACAAAATAGGTGGAATCCCGTCTGGTCCTGCAGAACAATCCTCTTTAAGATTAGACATAAACTCTTTAATAGACTCAAAAGCAACTGGTATTCCATTAAAGCTGACTTGTGCTGAATGCTTAAGATATTCAAAGTATTCCGTGTCGACAGGAAACGGACCATCTCTGAACGATTTAGAAAAGTTGTGAGCGAAGAAATTACAAATCACGGCAGGGTCATTAGATGAGTTACTGTTATACGTTAAATTCGCTGGATATCCATCCGTCTTTCTCTTCGAATTGACGAATTTCCAAAATTTATATGGATTAGATTTAAATGATGCTCCCATTTGAGAGATATAATTGTTATATAGATAGTCCGAAAGAGCTTTGAATTCCTCAAAAATTACTATAAATCTTTCGAGGTCTGTATGATTTAAACTTTTTATATATAATTTCCAAGCCTTGTTTCGTTTGTTACGCAAGGATCTAAGTTCACTAGTATACCAGGGACGGTCACAAATTTCGTTTTTTTTTAATTTTCTAGGAATAATATTACCTATGGAGGTATTCAAAATAGAATAAAAATTATCCACGCAGTAGTCTACATCAGAAGAGTTCGCAACGTTAGAAATACCTAACCTGGTTAACTCTTCTGAGAGAGCGTGAAAGTTAGCCTTTTTGAAATCAAAAATGTATGAACGATCATATGAATTATTATTCTCATGAATGAGACCGTTCAAGTCAAGAAATACATCCAGTGGTGGATGGTGAGTATCTATTTTAGTAATGTTGCATGTGGACTTACAGGCAACAGTACTAACAGCGTCTGATGAAAAGATTAAATCGAGAATTCGATTATTAATATTTTTGATACAGCTTATTTGCTGTAAGTCAGAGGAAAGAATATTGTCTAGTTTATTAAGTGCCGTTTGAGCAGAGGAAACACATGGAATAAAATACGTACTATCGTCTGAAGGTACCCATTTTAGAGGACTAAGGTTAAAGTCACCAATTAGGAGAACAGTACTATTGCAACATGAAAGGCTGAAAATATAATCAAGGGCTTTTGCTAGCTCCGAGTATATTTCAGCAGAGCTATCGGGAGGGATATATGTGTTTACAACATATACAAAATAAGGCTTGAAATCAAGTTTTACACATACAATTTCCATATTGACAGAAAAGGGGAAGGGAACTTTCGACGAATTAATGTGTTTCCGAACAGCGGTGAGAACTCCTCCACCCAATGCTTTCAAATCGTCCTTATGACGATCTTTTCTATGCACTAGAAACTCATTATTAAAGAGCTCCGCGTCAGTAATACTAGCATTGAGCCAAGTTTCAGTCAAAACAATGACGTCATGAGGAAAAACCATTGAATTTTTAAATACATCTTCCGATTTGTGTTTGCTGCGGATCGATCGAACATTCTGATAGAAGCAGCTTAGCCTGCTGCTTAGTTTTTTGAAAAGATGTTTTGTTTACTTTGTGGCTTAGCCTTTGTGGATCGATATGTAAATTCCTTGACCAGAGTGTTAGTTGGCCAGATTGTGCTGTTACAAATAGAGTCGAAAAGAGAATCCCCGTGATACTACGAAACGTGAGGACACGCCGAAGCGTCAAAGCGAATACGTGACAGACGAAGAAGAGCTTGCACGAGAAACTAATCCGGCTCTCAAGAAAAGATCTACCAAAAAACGAAAAATTGGGTCTTCGCCAGTAGTTGAGGCCGTATATAAACACGATGAAACACCAACCGTGTCAAAAAAAGCGACAGCGAAAATTGAAGAAAAAATTCGCCGACCGCCTGCAATAAATGTCGTTGGGGTCGCAGACTACGGAAAGCTGCGAAATATCTTAAAAAATACTCTGGGGACGAAGTATAATTTAATTTCTCTTCGAAATAATGTATGGAAAGTCAATGTCGATGACTCTGATGCCTATCGCGCACTTTCGCAAAAATTAAATACCGAGAATGTACAATGGTATACTTACGAAAACAAATTCGAGAAGCCGCTTCGGGTTTTCGCTAGGGGACTTCACCCAACCTGCACGAAGGAAGAAATTGTTGAAGATGTTCAAGCCCAAGGCTTTAAAATTCTTGATGCCGTGAACATACTTAAGAAAGAAAAACAACGTACGGAAGGAGAAAAAGACACCGTGGTCAAGCGCGGTCTTCCTATTTTCATGCTGACGTTCGATAGGATTGAAAACATAAACGAAATATATAAAATAAAAACAATCCTAAATATCAGGGTAAAAATTGAGCCCAAGCGAAAGGGCAATAGACTAGTACCTCAATGTAAGCGATGCCAAGGCTTCCGACATACTCAAGCGTACTGCCAAAAAGAACCGCGATGTGTCAAATGCGCCGGTGGACATCTTACAAAAGATTGCAACGTAAGCAGTCAGGCCCCAGCGACTTGCGCCAATTGTAATGGAAGTCACCCGGCAAGCTACCGAGGTTGCGAAATCGCAATAGAGCTACAAAAACGTCACGAAACTGTTAAGCAACATATTGTAGATAGGGCCACAACCCCAAAACGTTCTAGAGCTGACAAGCCGAAAACTCCCAAATCGGTCAGAAAAACGAGATTGACGAGAAAAAATATACAGACTCCGCAAGAAAACGTCGCCGGTCCAAGTACAAAGGGAAAATCATCACTCATCGGCCCAAGATCGTACGCTGAAGTCGCGTCACACAAAAGCAAACCTCCAGAACCTACCACAACAGATTCGGTATCTCAAATATTATTTATGATATTGGAAAAGCTTGAGCAACAAACTAAAGTTAATCAAGTAATATTTGACAAACTGAGCGAGCTAGAGTTTAAACCTCGCAAAACCAATAACAAATCATGAATATGAAGCTCATTAACATACTTACATGGAATGCAAATGGTCTTTTAAAGAAAATCGACGAACTAGAAGTATTTCTACGGGAAAAAAATATTGACATATGCCTGATTTCGGAAACACACTTTAAGAAGGGATCCGGACCCAAAATTAGAGGTTACATCGACTACCACGCGCATCATCCATCAGAAAATTCGAGAGGCGGATCCTCTCTCTACATCAAAGACTGCATTAAGCATTACAAAAACGAAGAAATTGAGCTTGACTCTATGCAAATAACTTCAGTATCGGTAAAAATAGGTCACCTAGATTATAATATTGCCTCGAGTTATTTTCCTCCACAGTATAGGCTAGCGGACGACGATCTTACTCCCCTCTTTGACTTACTTGGGTCGAATTTTATCATCGGTGGGGACTTTAATGCGAAAAACACCTTTTGGGGATCACGGTGCAATTCAACAAGAGGTAGAGTACTCTTCAAAGCTAGCATGAAACGTGGCGTGGTTTTCCTTTCGACGGGAAAGCCAACGTATTGGCCAACCGACAGAAACAAAGTACCTGACCTTGTCGACTTCTTTATCGCAAAAGGGGTTCCCCGCCACCTCACAAATGTAGAAGAAGGCTATGATCTCTGTTCGGATCACTCGGCAGTCGTTTTGAAAATCGGCGGAAGTCTAGCAAAAAATGAGAGAGCGCCTAGGCTAACTAATAACAACACCGACTGGGATGGCTTTAGGAAATACTGCAAAGAAAATGTATCTCTACATGTACCACTTACAACCCCTTTAGAAATAGAAGACGAAGTCGATAAACTCGTTAGAACTATCCAAGACGCTGCTTGGAACAATACTTCTTTCCGGAAGACTGGAGTAAGGAAAAGCGGATCAATTTACCCGCGCGAAATTGAAGAGCTCATACGCGAAAAGAGAAAGGCTCGAAAGAGGTGGCATTTGTCTCGAGCTCCTCCTGATAAAACCATTCTGAATGGGCTATCTAACAAATTAAAGCACTTACTTCAAGATTTTAAAAGTCGCGAGACTACCAACTACCTCGAAAACTTGACTGCCGATAGAGGGTCAAACTATTCACTTTGGAAAGCCGTGAAGTCCATTAAAAAGCCCATAGTACACTCGGCGCCAATAAGAAAAGATAACGGTGAATGGGTAAAAGGCGACAAAGAGAAAGCAGATGTATTTGCAGAACATCTAGAAGAAACATTCAAACCGTTTGACGGGGAGCCGTTGGTTGACGATCTGTATCGCAATGCGGAATTAGACAATTATCGAATGAAAACCGTGACACTGTCTGAACTTCGTCAAACAATCCGAAATTTGAAGAATAACAAAGCTCCAGGCTATGACCTAATTACTGGGGAAATTTTGAAGGAGCTACCGAAAAGAGCGTTAGTCAAGCTTCTCTACATCATAAACGCATCAATGAGAATTTCATACGTTCCACGGCAATGGAAAGTCGCAGAGGTAATAATGGTTCCGAAACCAGGGAAATGCCCGAACGACAAAAAATCATATAGACCGATTTCGCTTCTGCCGATTATATCTAAAGTCTTCGAGAAACTTGTGCTCAAACGACTGCAACCAATAATTGAAGAAAGACGATTGATTCCGGATCACCAATTCGGCTTTAGGGTCAAACATTCAACACTTGACCAGGTCTATCGAATAACTAATGAAATTGAGAAAGCCTTAGAAGCGAAAATGATATGTTCTACCGCTTTTCTTGACGTATCCCAAGCCTTTGATAAAGTTTGGCACGAAGGCCTAAAATATAAGCTACGGAAAGTTTTGCCGGAAAAAATGTATGAACTCTTAGAGTCTTATCTTGACAACAGACTATTTCGAGTGAGATACGGGAGCGAATACTCAGAATTCAAAGAAATACAAGCCGGCGTTCCACAAGGTAGCGTCCTCGGTCCAACGCTGTTTTTACTTTTTACAAGAGATGTACCTCAAGTAGAGACAACGACTATAGCCACGTTCGCTGACGACACGGCTATCCTCGCTACGGATAAGACAGTCGAACAATCAACGGGAAAACTCCAACGCGCTTTGAATAAAATATGCGAATGGACAAAGGCCTGGCGAATCCTCCTAAATGAGACAAAATCAACGCATGTAAATTTTACTTACAAGAGGGTAATCAACTTACCTCTATTTATAAACTCGGTACAAATTCCATACGCAAACGAGGCGAAATATTTAGGCATGACCCTAGACGCAAAACTTAAGTGGAAGCCACACGTTAAAAAGAAACGCGATGAACTTGAAATCAAGCTACGAGAACTGAATTGGCTTATCGGACGTTATTCGAAACTAAGCGTATATAACAAACTGCTATTGTATAAGCAAGTGCTAAAACCATCTTGGACGTACGGTATACAACTTTGGGGTTGTACCAAACCAAGCAACATATCTATTTTAGAAACTTTTCAGAATAAGACACTAAGAGCAATCGTAAATGCTCCATGGTATATAAGAAATAGCGATTTACATCGAGATTTAGGCATCGCAACCGTTACCGACGAAGTAAGAAACTTTGCTCGCAAACTTCACACTCGCCTTCACGGCCATTGCAACCACGAAATAATCCGAACTCTGGATCAGACAAATCTTGCACGCCGACTACAACGAACAAGGCCGTTGGATCTAGCGTCGTAAGAGGAAACCGCACATAATGACGGTATTGCAGGTGCTTTCGTTGGAAGGTAGCCTGCCAAACGCGATTACTATACAGAAGCATGAACTACTTGTTAAGGAAACTTAGTCGTAGTCTTACAAAGATTGGGAGGTTTTTTAGTGAGTAAGAATCTCACACTACTATGAGCACGCGCGTTCGATTCTCATAGTGCCTATGAAGGTTTTTACCTACCCACGGGAAAAAGAAAAAAAAAAAAAAAAAAAATTTTTGGCAGGCTAGGGTGTTTTGCAATGCGTCGCAGACGGACTGAAATTTTTACATACGCACTGTAGTAAAAGGATTCGTGGGAATCTAGATTCTGAATTCTACATATATATGGGAAAACTAAAAGTTTGTTACAAAATTTGGGACTTCTCACTCTGAATCTAGATTCTAATTCGGTGTGAAAAGGGTATTATTCACCAAAGAATAAGAAAACGAGGAATAGCTCTTTTCATACATATAGTCCGTGCGAGTGAAGTATTTATTTTTAACGCCCCACAGAACTCCCCGGACCTGCCAAACACTGCAAGTGGGTGTCGAAAACTGCGTGTTTGCCTTACGCCGTGTCAATTTAACTTAGGTATGTTACCATAAGAGTGCGCAAGGGCGCCCAGGATTGCCTAAGTATTCCATTTCGGTTTTTCCATTTTGATTTATTTTTAAGACAGTGTGTATACCGGCATTTTTCGAGAAAGAGTACCTACCGTAAATGCGAGTGATCATTGCCCATGTACTTGGGAAAGTGTTAGTGTAGGTGTAGTGTCCACTGGTCGTACAAGAGTTTCCCACGCGAAGCTTGAAAGAAGTGGTGCAATGCAAAGAAGTCCTTGGAACGGAAAAATTAATACGATAACAATAAAATTCATTTTCTCCTCATTAGCAAACGATTTTAAACCATCCCATACAATGCAATTTGTCCAGCAGAGTCCAGAAGAGATATGTATGAAGCAGAAACATTTCAAAATAAGTTAAAAAATTTAAAAGCCTCAGTCTCTTGAGTTGGTGTCGGAGTTCGAGAAGGGTGAAAATACCATTTAGCCACCTCCGCTTCGCGGCCCTTGTAGAAAATAGACGGTCTATTAGAAAATTGTGATGATGAAAAATTTTAAAATTTGCGAAACAATTAGGCAGTTTTTTTTTGGCAAAGATTTGGTATAGATTTGGCATGTAAAACCAATAGTTAATGAGACAAGGAATAACTCTTTTTCACATATACAGTGCCTCTGGGTTAAGCACTTATTTTGACATTAGTCCTCCAAAATCGAGTATGTCTCTATGCGTCACCAGTGAAGATCTGATGTCATTTTAACTCATGTTAAACAAAAGTAGAGCGAGCTCTCAGAAACTTATGAACCTCGGGACGTCCCTCACATCTTAAGTTTGCCTTCGAACAAAGCGGACGTGTTTTTTCTCTCAGTTGCATGTGGTGTATACTTTAATTAATAATTTACGTGTGGTTCTTGTCATACAACTTTCAAAAAATGTAGTTCATTATTTTCAATACAAAAACTGATCGCGGATGTGAAACAAAAATTGCTTGCGTCGATTGTCATATTTTTTTCCACTGGTCGTGCATTAAGCTGACTCCGCCGGACATAGAATACATGAAAACACAAAACATTCCTTTCCGTTGTGACAAATGCACCGTTCTTCGTCGTGAATCTTTGCAACTATCATCGGCAGCAGCAGCAGTGGCTGGTACATCGACAGCGAAACAGGTGGCAAAGCGGAATCAGCAAACAATCGCTGAGCAAAAGAAGCCCACTGACTCACCCGTTGAACGGCAATCATCAGCTACAGTCCCTCCACAGCAGGCACAGGCAGCCGACGACAGGACAGTTACGATGCAAATGCTTTATAAAGAAATTGTGTCAATAAAGCAAATGCGCTGTGACTTTCTCAGCGCAATCAATCAGCTGAAAGAAGAGAACGGAAAACTTGCCTAAGGTTGCCTTGCTGAAAAGCAGACTTAATTGGAAAGAGCAGAAAAGTGTGGAAAATGTCATCGAGATTTCTGGTGTACCTGGTGTAAACAATGAGAATGCGGAAGAATGCGTGAAAGTAATTCTCAACAAGGCGTTGCATATCTCTCTGTCACCTTCTGATATTCAGAAATGCTTTGTTAAACGTGTATGGAAGAAAAAAAACAAAAACAATGACAGTGAAAACAAAATTTGTGTTCATTTCACTTGTACGGCAGTAAAAGCAAAAGTTATGAAAGCGAAAACTTCTATGAGCAAATTTAATTCTTCTCTGTTTGTCCCGGATTCTAGTGATAAAATTTATATAAACCATTGCTTTACTAATTATACTAGAGCCTTATTTACGGAAGCGAAAAGAGTTAAAGCTGAAAAAAAAATACAATTATCTGTGATTTGCAAATTCGCGGATTCAGATGCGTAAAGCTGAAAAGGGTAGGGTTATTGCTATTAGATCCTTTCTTGATTTTTCCTCTTTATAAGACTAATACAGTCTTTCCATTAGTTTTAATAGGTTTTACCTATGTCATTTTTAAAAAAATAAGATTATTTCTTAAGCAACAACCCAGCCCTTAACTCATTTGTAAACATTAATAATGAACCCTTTTCCCGAAGTTCAATTAAAGACAATTCATTTTTTGTTGTGCATCAAAACATTCGTAGCTTACGGCAGAATTTTGACTTGTTGGTGTGTAATCTTGAAGCGCTTGTATTTTTACCCGACTTGCATTATCGGATTCCGGATTATTCCTTGTATATTAACCCTAATGAAACTTATGCTGCAGGTGGAGTAGGAGTTTTTGTGAGTGATTCCTTAAATTCGGATGACTATGAAGTCAAATGTATAAATTTCGTGAGCGCGAACGTTATTGAATTGACGTGCAAGGTACGTGATGATGTTTTTAAATTTGTTTGTGTATATAGGCTACATCTATATGATGCTCAAGTGTTTTTAAAAGAATAAGGAGATTTTTTGAATATCGAAAAAGTGGCTAACCTTATTTTCCTTGGTGATTTCAATATTGACATCTTAACTTCTTCTAACTTTTCTGATCTCTACCTTGCCTCAATAGCTGAATATGGTCTAACATCTTTCGTTAACGAAATCACTAGGCCATTAACTAGGACTTGTCTTGATCATGTCTTTGGTCGATTTGTGAAAATATCTACCACAGAGTTCTTCTCAATAAATTATACAATTTAGGTTTTCGTGGTCTTATGTACAACTGGTTCGAGTCCTACTTAAGGAATAGAATTCAAAAAGTCATAGTTGCTAGCTTTTCCAGCAATGAGAAAACCATGAACTTAGGTGTGCCCCAGGGTTCAGTCCTTGGTCCTATCTTGTTCCTTGTCTACATCAACTCCTTGTTTAGCCAACCTTTTAGAGGATTAGTCACAGCCTTCGCAGATGATCTTGGCATTGCATACAGGTCTGATAATCCTCTTAACTTAAGTGCGGATATTAATCACGATGTGCACCTCCTGGGACTCTGGTTTTTTGAGCACAAATTAAAAGTGAGTAATAAAACTAAATTAATGCACTTTAGTCTCAACAGTCAAGAATTTCCTAGCTTTGAAATTTTATTTCATGCAAATAACTGTGAAAGGTCTAATTTGTCATATTTTGTGTGTCCCCTTCGGGTAGGGGTTAGAATATACCCGAGGTAAGGCATGCCTGTCGTAAGAGGCGACTAAAATCCACCCTCCGTATGCCGAGCGCGTAGCGCATACAAACCATGCAATGGACAAAACGAACGGAAGTAATACCCCAGGTGGTAATCCAGCATCACTGGCAAATCCACCCTCTTCGGAGGTAGGCTCTACGGATTCTGGGGAGAGCCATTTATTGCTTTCAAATCCCTTTATGAAGAAACCAAGGGTACCTCGATCACCACCACCTAGATCGATCATCTCCGGGAAAGGAAGTCCGCCGGTTAATCGGGACTCAGCGAAAACTAAATGCTTTGAAGCGGAAAACAAGGAACTCCGCGCTAAGCTTAAAGATATGGAACGTCTCTACCATGAGCTCAAAAATGAAGTAGATTCGTTACGAAAAGAAAACGAGGCTCTTAGGAATCCCCGTGATACTACAAAACGTGAGGACACGCCGAAGCGTCAAAGCGAATACGTGACAGACGAAGAAGAGCTTGCACGTGAAACTAATCCGGCTCTCAAGAAAAGATCTACCAAAAAACGAAAAATTGGGTCTTCGCCAGTAGTTGAGGCCGTATATAAAAAGATGAAACACCAACCGTGTCAAAAAAAGCGACAGCGAAAATTGAAGAAAAAATTCGCCGACCGCCTGCAATAAATGTCGTTGGGGTCGCAGACTACGGAAAGCTGCGAAATATCTTAAAAAATACTCTGGGGACGAAGTATAATTTAATTTCACTTCGAAATAATGTATGGAAAGTCAATGTCGATGACTCTGATGCCTATCGCGCACTTTCGCAAAAATTAAATACCGAGAATGTACAATGGTATACTTACGAAAACAAATTCGAGAAGCCGCTTCGGGTTTTCGCTAGGGGACTTCACCCAACCTGCACGAAGGAAGAAATTGTTGAAGATGTTCAAGCCCAAGGCTTTAAAATTCTTGATGCCGTGAACATACTTAAGAAAGAAAAACAACGTACGGAAGGAGAAAAAGACACCGTGGTCAAGCGCGGTCTTCCTATTTTCATGCTGACGTTCGATAGGATTGAAAACATAAACGAAATATATAAAATAAAAACAATCCTAAATATCAGGGTAAAAATTGAGCCCAAGCGAAAGGGCAATAGACTAGTACCTCAATGTAAGCGATGCCAAGGCTTCCGACATACTCAAGCGTACTGCCAAAAAGAACCGCGATGTGTCAAATGCGCCGGTGGACATCTTACAAAAGATTGCAACGTAAGCAGTCAGGCCCCAGCGACTTGCGCCAATTGTAATGGAAGTCACCCGGCGAGCTACCGAGGTTGCGAAATCGCAATAGAGCTACAAAAACGTCACGAAACTGTTAAGCAACATATTGTAGATAGGGCCACAACCCCAAAACGTTCTAGAGCTGACAAGCCGAAAACTCCCAAATCGGTCAGAAATACGAGATTGACGAGAAAAAATATACAGACTCCGCAAGAAAACGTCGCCGGTCCAAGTACAAAGGGAAAATCATCACTCATCGGCCCAAGATCGTACGCTGAAGTCGCGTCACACAAAAGCAAACCTCCAGAACCTACCACAACAGATTCGGTATCTCAAATATTATTTATGATATTGGAAAAGCTTGAGCAACAAACTAAAGTTAATCAAGTAATATTTGACAAACTGAGCGAGCTAGAGTTTAAACCTCGCAAAACCAATAACAAATCATGAATATGAAGCTCATTAACATACTTACATGGAATGCAAATGGTCTTTTAAAGAAAATCGACGAACTAGAAGTATTTCTACGGGAAAAAAATATTGACATATGCCTGATTTCGGAAACACACTTTAAGAAGGGATCCGGACCCAAAATTAGAGGTTACATCGACTACCACGCGCATCATCCATCAGAAAATTCGAGAGGCGGATCCTCTCTCTACATCAAAGACTGCATTAAGCATTACAAAAACGAAGAAATTGAGCTTGACTCTATGCAAATAACTTCAGTATCGGTAAAAATAGGTCACCTAGATTATAATATTGCCTCGAGTTATTTTCCTCCACAGTATAGGCTAGCGGACGACGATCTTACTCCCCTCTTTGACTTACTTGGGTCGAATTTTATCATCGGCGGGGACTTTAATGCGAAAAACACCTTTTGGGGATCACGGTGCAATTCAACAAGAGGTAGAGTACTCTTCAAAGCTAGCATGAAACGTGGCGTGGTTTTCCTTTCGACGGGAAAGCCAACGTATTGGCCAACCGACAGAAACAAAGTACCTGACCTTGTCGACTTCTTTATCGCAAAAGGGGTTCCCCGCCACCTCACAAATGTAGAAGAAGGCTATGATCTCTGTTCGGATCACTCGGCAGTCGTTTTGAAAATCGGCGGAAGTCTAGCAAAAAATGAGAGAGCGCCTAGGCTAACTAATAACAACACCGACTGGGATGGCTTTAGGAAATACTGCAAAGAAAATGTATCTCTACATGTACCACTTACAACCCCTTTAGAAATAGAAGACGAAGTCGATAAACTGGTTAGAACTATCCAAGACGCTGCTTGGAACAATACTTCTTTCCGGAAGACTGGAGTAAGGAAAAGCGGATCAATTTACCCGCGCGAAATTGAAGAGCTCATACGCGAAAAGAGAAAGGCTCGAAAGAGGTGGCATTTGTCTCGAGCTCCTCCTGATAAAACCATTCTGAATGGGCTATCTAACAAATTAAAGCACTTACTTCAAGATTTTAAAAGTCGCGAGACTACCAACTACCTCGAAAACTTGACTGCCGATAGAGGGTCAAACTATTCACTTTGGAAAGCCGTGAAGTCCATTAAAAAGCCCATAGTACACTCGGCGCCAATAAGAAAAGATAACGGTGAATGGGTAAAAGGCGACAAAGAGAAAGCAGATGTATTTGCAGAACATCTAGAAGAAACATTCAAACCGTTTGACGGGGAGCCGTTGGTTGACGATCTGTATCGCAATGCGGAATTAGACAATTATCGAATGAAAACCGTGACACTGTCTGAACTTCGTCAAACAATCCGAAATTTGAAGAATAACAAAGCTCCAGGCTATGACCTAATTACTGGGGAAATTTTGAAGGAGCTACCGAAAAGAGCGTTAGTCAAGCTTCTCTACATCATAAACGCATCAATGAGAATTTCATACGTTCCACGGCAATGGAAAGTCGCAGAGGTAATAATGGTTCCGAAACCAGGGAAATGCCCGAACGACAAAAAATCATATAGACCGATTTCGCTTCTGCCGATTATATCTAAAGTCTTCGAGAAACTTGTGCTCAAACGACTGCAACCAATAATTGAAGAAAGACGATTGATTCCGGATCACCAATTCGGCTTTAGGGTCAAACATTCAACACTTGACCAGGTCTATCGAATAACTAATGAAATTGAGAAAGCCTTAGAAGCGAAAATGATATGTTCTACCGCTTTTCTTGACGTATCCCAAGCCTTTGATAAAGTTTGGCACGAAGGCCTAAAATATAAGCTACGGAAAGTTTTGCCGGAAAAAATGTATGAACTCTTAGAGTCTTATCTTGACAACAGACTATTTCGAGTGAGATACGGGAGCGAATACTCAGAATTCAAAGAAATACAAGCCGGCGTTCCACAAGGTAGCGTCCTCGGTCCAACACTGTTTTTACTTTTTACAAGAGATGTACCTCAAGTAGAGACAACGACTATAGCCACGTTCGCTGACGACACGGCTATCCTCGCTACGGATAAGACAGTCGAACAATCAACGGGAAAACTCCAACGCGCTTTGAATAAAATATGCGAATGGACAAAGGCCTGGCGAATCCTCCTAAATGAGACAAAATCAACGCATGTAAATTTTACTTACAAGAGGGTAATCAACTTACCTCTATTTATAAACTCGGTACAAATTCCATACGCAAACGAGGCGAAATATTTAGGCATGACCCTAGACGCAAAACTTAAGTGGAAGCCACACGTTAAAAAGAAACGCGATGAACTTGAAATCAAGCTACGAGAACTGAATTGGCTTATCGGACGTTATTCGAAACTAAGCGTATATAACAAACTGCTATTGTATAAGCAAGTGCTAAAACCATCTTGGACGTACGGTATACAACTTTGGGGTTGTACCAAACCAAGCAACATATCTATTTTAAAAACTTTTCAGAATAAGACACTAAGAGCAATCGTAAATGCTCCATGGTATATAAGAAATAGCGATTTACATCGAGATTTAGGCATCGCAACCGTTACCGACGAAGCAAGAAACTTTGCTCGCAAACTTCACACTCGCCTTCACGGCCATTGCAACCACGAAATAATCCGAACTCTGGATCAGACAAATCTTGCACGCCGACTACAACGAACAAGGCCGTTGGATCTAGCGTCGTAAGAGGAAACCGCACATAATGACGGTATTGCAGGTGCTTTCGTTGGAAGGTAGCCTGCCAAACGCGATTACTATACAGAAGCATGAACTACTTGTTAAGGAAACTTAGTCGTAGTCTTACAAAGATTGGGAGGTTTTTTAGTGAGTAAGAATCTCACACTACTATGAGCACGCGCGTTCGATTCTCATAGTGCCTATGAAGGTTTTTACCTACCCACGGAAAAAAAAAAAAAAAAAAAAAAATATATTTTGTGTGTTCTAATTCTACTTCTGAGGATGCTGTAGGTACAATGCTGATTAATCAGGCGTATTGTAGTACACGCTGTTTCAAAATTGAAGTTGTTAATGATTTTAAATATCTTGGCATTACTTTTGACAAGAATATGAGGTGGTTCAGACATATTGCAATAATTAAGCAATATTTGCGATCCGCAGTACGTAGTTTTTATCGTCTTACAAAATTTTGGGACAAAAAACTTTAACAACAGGATATTATGGAATTCTGCAATCTAAGCTTAAATACGGAATAAGTTGCTGGGGTGGAGCATACCAGACAAATCTTGAACCTTTAATCGTTTTGCAAAAATGCGCTATAAGAAAAGTATGTGGGGTCAATCGATTAGCTCATTCCATAGTCTTATTCAGATCATTCAAAGTCCTACCTCTTAAACACATGTACTATTACAAGGTTTTGAAATTTTTTTTTCATGAGAGCTGGTAATTTACAGAGTCCTATTAATAACACTCGCATTTTGCGCTGCAATTCAATTAATGTTGTCGTTATACCTCGTTTCCGTACTACTCAATTCAAAAACTTTTATTCCATTGTATCATGTAAGTTGTTCAATACGCTTCCTATTGATATCCGGCGAATAAGATCCTTGTCTCAGTTCTTAAATCGCGTAAGAATGTGGCTTCTTGATTTTGATCATAAAGAAATCAATGTTTTGCTGAACTATGTTGTCTAAACTTGTTTATTACTGTGTTTGCTTGCTTGCTTCATCATTGATGTATATTAAGCTTTACCTTTTTTAACCTTTTTCTTAATTTTCAAATTCTAAATTGTTGTAAAATTTTGCTCCAAAAATTTTGAATTTCAATTCTTAAACTGGACATACGGTATACAACTTTGGGGTTGTACCAAGCCGAGCAACATGTCCATGTTACAGACTTTCCAAAACAAGACACTAAGAGCAATTGTGAATGCTCCATGGTATATAAGGAATAGTGATATTCACAGAGATTTAGGAATAGCTACCGTGAGCGAAGAAGTAACAAACTTTGCTCGAAAGCTAAATGCTCGCCTTCATGTTCATTGCAACAGTGAAATGATCCGTACTCTAAACGAGACTCTTAACGATGTAAACAACGAGCGACGACTACAAAGAATAAGACCCTTCTATCTAGCGACGTAGGGCGAAGCCGCATGAATGAACGGCTTAGTAGGTGCATTCACTGGAAAGCAACCTATCCAATGCGATTAACACTACGGAAGTGTAAACTACTTGTTAAGTTAACTTAGTTGTAGTCAAGAAGTATTATAAGAGAGCGAAAATTTACTACTATGAAATGCGTTCTGGCAGTTTCATAGTGTCTCTCATAAATGGGTGGTTTTTTAGCACGTGGAAATCGGGCATAACCAATATCGGCTACTTCGGTATTATATACCTGCTATAGTGAGCGTATTGGTATCTTTGAAAGATTTTGGAGTCTAAGCCTCCGTCCACCCTAGTATTCAAAAAAAAAAAAAAAACGTTTACTTTCATCCCAGCATCACCATAGATGGCTGCAAACCTATCCAGTGCTCCTTGAAGTTCCTCTTTGGATAATGCAAGGATGGCCAAATCATCTGCGAAAAGCATATAGCTCATCCTTATACCAGCCAATTCGAAACATTGCTCGCCAAGACTGCGCTTTACGATCCAGTCCATATATGCTTTGAAAAGGAGCGGCGACAGAACACAGCCCTGGCGAAGTCCAACGCGCACATCAAAAGGAGGGGATCTGACGCCATTTATCCGTACACAGCTTCTGCAGTTTCCGTACAAAGACTGGATGTAAAACTCTCCACAGTGTATCCCGAGGTACTCGGTCATACGCCTTTTTCAGAACACGCATAGACCGGTTAGGCATATTCCCAGGCCTTCTCAAGTATAACCTTCAGAGTAAAAAGCTGGTCGGTTGTGCCTCTACCAGGCCGAAAGCCGCACTGTTCTTCCCGTAACAAAGGCTTAATTACAGCTCTGGAACGTGTTTCCAAAACCTTCGCGAATACACTTCCCCGAAGACTCAAGAGAGATATGCCCCTATAGTTGGCGCAATCTCTCCTGTTCCCTTTTTTGAAAATGGGCATTATAGATCCCGTGTGTCAATCGCTAGGTGCCTTCCCGCTATCCCAGACCACCTTAATGACACGTGACACATGAAATGGTCTAAAGGCATTACGTACATCGACTGCAAGGACCAAGCCTCAAATGACTTTACCAAGACAGTAGTGGAAAGACTACAGCTGTAGGATGGTGCGGAACTTAAAGCCCTGATAAATGGTTTCAGGGGCTATATTGTCGCCTTCGGCGAGTTGCAACACCTTCGCGAATACATTTCCCCGAAGACTCAAGAGAGATATGCCCCTATAGTTGGCGCAATCTCTCCTGTTCCCTTTTTTGAAAATGGGCATTATAAATCCCTTGTGTCAATCGCTAGGTGCCTTCCCGCTATCACAGACCACCTTAATGACACGTGACACATGAAATGGTCTAAAGGCATTACGTACATCGACTGCAAGGACCAAGCCTCAAATGACTTTACCAAGACAGTAGTGGAAAGACTACAGCTGTAGGATGGTGCGGAACTTAAAGCCCTGATAAATGGTTTCAGGGGCTATATTGTCGCCTTCGGCGAGTTGCCCGGGAACCTAAAGGCGGAAAAACAGCTACTGTTATCCTTTGCAGCTAGCGAGGTTACCCTCAAGCTGATAAAGCGGACTGCGGAAGCAACGAAGGCGATGGACACTGCGATGGAGGCGGAGAACAACGATGAAGGTGATCCAAATAAACCACAGTAGGGTTGCCACAGCCAACCTGAGGCTGTTCCTCAAGAGGGAGCAGCTGGACCTAGCCCTATTCCAAGAACACTGGATTGACAAAAAGAACAGGATTTTAGGATTAGGGTTGGAAAATTTCTCTCTTTACAATATAAGAAATAAAGGTAAGGCGAGAGCCCGTATCGTAGCAAACAAAAACCTTCATTCATTTCTGCACAGGTGACCTAACGGTGGTGAAGGTTAGAGGCTAGTGACAGCGTCCGAAGAGACGCTAGTGACAGCGTCCGAACAAGGTTAGAAGAACTTAGTCTTAAGCTGTGATGTCAATGCCCATCATACGATCTGGGAAAGCTCAGACATTAACGCCAGAGGCGAGGTTCTGTTTAATTTTGTCCTTAGCTCCATTTCTTTAAGTGTGTAACAGGGGAAATGGACGTAACTTTGGACGTAACTTTCGTGTCTCAGAACAGCTCTGTTCAAGTAACGAACTGGAGAGTATCTAAGCAGGCATCGCTATCAGATCACTGCTGGATACTCTTTGAGATACAGGTAGGCTCTCAGGCTAGGAAAGTTTTCAAAAACCCAAAAAGAGCAAACTGGGTGAAGTTCAATAAAGAACTGCGGAGGACTATCTCCCACTGCCCAGACAGAGATCTAACTACCGAGCATGAGAGCTCAAGGTCTAGATGGAACCTTGCAAAAGAGGGGCTCATCGAATGGACGACCTATAAGGAGAGCGTAAGAATTCTGTAAAAGGAGATCAGATTCGCCAACAGGAATTCATGGAAGCATTTCTGCGAATCAATCGAAACAACAACTGAAGCGGCCCGACTGAGGAAAGTCTTATCCAAAGCGCCCATACCGCTATCTTCACTCGGGTGAAGATAGCGGTATGGGGGGTCGGTAGCGGATCGGGGTTATATTCTAACCCCGACCTTCACCCCTGCAAGGTCGGGGTTAGAATAGCCTTCAGGTAAGGTATGCCTGTCGTAAGAGCCAACTAAAATCCACCGGAAGAAATATTCTTTAATGTTTCAACGGATGCTGCTCCATTTGGGGCAACTATTGGCAGTAAGGTTTTAACTTATAGATGAATCTGAAGGTTAAATTAAAATCCAGAAGCGTGTGTCACACATTGTGCGGCTCACTGGTCGGCGTCTGTCTCCAAGGGGGCGGCTGTATTTAAAAATTTAAATAGAAGTGACTTACCTATTTCTCATAAAAACGACAAGTTAAAAAAAAAATGGCAATGAACAAACGAAAGATTTGATTACCCCAGGTGGCAGCCCAGCTATGCTGGAAAATCCACTCTCTTCGGAGGCAGGCACTACGGATTCTGGGGAGAGCCTTTTGTTGCTTATAAATCCTTTTGAGAAAAAGACAAAACTAAATCGATCACCACAACCTAGATCGAACATATCCGGAAAAAGCAGCCCACCGGTAAACCAGGACTCTGTGAAAATTAAGAGCTTAGAAAAGGAGAATAATGAACTCCGAGCTAAGCTTACTGAAATGGAGCGACTCTTCCAAGATCTAAAAATGGAAGTTGACTCTCTGCGAAAAGAAAACGAGGATATTAAAAATACTCGTTTAAAGAAAGACTGTGAGGTAGGTCAGGTTGAGGTTAGACCTATGTAGGTCCATTGTGATACCACGCGGATCTGACTCTATTGCCTACTCGTTGAACCATTTCGAGCTATTAATGAAGCGTAAGAGACGTTTCGGCTCAGTCGTGCTGAGATCACTGAGATCATTATAGAAGAAAGCTCCAATGTGAAGATTTCGCTTCTTGGAAAGAGCGGGGCATGTACAGAGAAGGTGGAGAGTGGTCTCTTCTTCCTCCTCATCCATGCAGCTCCTGCAAAAGTCGTTGGAATAGACACCAAGCCTTGTCGCGTGTTTGCCTATCAGACAGTGTCCTGTAATGACACCGATTGTAGCACAAATGTGCGATCTATTAAGAGCGATCAAACTCCTAGAGCGTTTAAGATCAAGCTTTGGCCAGATCTGTTTCGTCGCTAGACAGGTACTACCACTAGTCCATCTGAGATTTGTTCTTTCTATCGCATCCAGTTTAATCATGAGTTTGCATGTCGAATTTGGAATGCCTACGGAGCCTTTATCAGGCAAAAAGACTGTGAGGTAACGAAAGAGTGTGTAACACCGAACCGACCAGCAGTCGAATACTTAACGGAAGAGGACGAACTTGCACTTGAGAACGATTCAGTCTCAAGGGAAAGGTCTAGCAAGAAGCGAAAGGCGAATTCCTCTCCCGGAGTAATACAAAAAGAAGATAAGCCCTCTGGCTCAAACAAGGCTAAACCAGAAGCGAAAATTCGTCCACCTCCCGCAATAAACATCGTCGGTATAGCAGACTTCGGGAGGTTGCGCAACCTTCTTGCAAACACGGTGAGAACAGAAAACTATAAGCTTACTTCGCACCGAAATAACGTGTGGAAAGTAAATGTTGACAACGCCGATTCCTATCGCGCACTGTCTCTTAGACTGAATGCAGAAAGAATCGAGTGGTATACTTATCAAAATAAGTACGAAAAACCACTGCGAGTCATTGTAAGGGGGATCCACCCATCATGCACAAAAGAAGACGTTGTAAAAGACGTAAAAAATCAAGGCCTCATAATTATTGATGCCGTCAATATCATTAAAAAAGAAAAGCAACGCACGGAAGGAGAAAGAGACACTGTGATCAGACGCGGCCTTCCAATTTTAATGCTCTCCTTTGAAAGAACTGAGAGCATAAACGATATTTGTAAAATAAAAATGATACTTAACATCAGGGTTAAAATCGAACCCATGCGAAAGGGCAATAGACTGATACCACAGTCTAAGCGATGCCAAGAATTCAGGCACACAAGTGCCTACTGCCAAAAAGAACCACGTTGCGTGAAATGTGCCGGAAAACACCTCTAAACAGAGTGCAAATTTGACATAAAGGCTCCAGCAGTTTGCGCCAATTGCCACGGAAACCACCCCGCAAACTCTCGAGGATGCGAAGTAGCCATAGAGCTGCAAAAGGGACGAGAACCTCTTAAGGAAAAATTCTAGAGGTCAGAATCAAAGTCTAGGACGTCTAAAAACTGCTGAAACCCCTAAGCCAAAGACTCCAAAGAAGCCAGTTCAAATGCAGCGGAAAAACCACCACTGGTCGGACCGAAATCATACGCACAGGTTGCGGCAAATGAAAACAAGGCAAGATCGCCCACAACAGATGCAGTGTCTCAGATCCTCGCTGTAATCTTGGAGAAACTTGAGGATCAGACTTAAATCAACAAAGTTATATTTGACAAACTGAGGAAGCTCGAGTTTAAGCCTCGAAAAAAATTACAAGAGAACATGAATATGAAACAGTTATTTAAAATACTAACATGGAATGCAAACGGTCTTCTGAATAAAATAGACGAACTAGAAGTATTTCTACGGAAAAACAATATTGATATTTGCATGATTACGGAAACTCACCTTAAAAACGGGTCTACACCCAAACTTAAAGGTTACAATGACTATCACGCACATCACCCTTCGCAAAATTCGAGAGGAGGATCCTCTCTCTACATGAAGAACTGCATAAAGCACTTCACGAACAAAGAAGTTGAGCTAGACTCTATGCAGATCAGTTCAGTTTCTGTTAAAATTGACTGCTTAGATTATAACATTGTATCTTGTTATTTCCCGCCAGGATATAGACTGGTAGAAGACGATCTTGATCGTATGTATGACTTCATTGGGTCCAATTTTATCATTGGGGGTGACTTTAACGCGAAGCATACTTTTTGGGGCTCACGATGCAATTCAACAAGAGGCAGATTACTGTACAAAAATAGTATGAAGCGTGGGGTGGACTTCTTCTTCACGAGTAAGCCAACATATTGGCCAACCGATAGGAAAAAAAAGCCTGACCTTGTCGATTTTTTCATCGCTAAAGGGTACCCAAAATACCTTACGCGAATTGAAGAAAGTTATGATCTTTTCTCAGACCACTCAGGAGTTATCTTGAAGATGGGTGGAAGACTGGCGAAAATTGAAAGAGCTCCTAGATTAGCTAGCAAAAACATGAACTATGACGCTTTCAGAAAGGACTGTAAGGAGGGTGTTGGCTTGAATGTGCCATTGAAAACTCCTTTCGAGTTAGAAACCGCAGTTGACAAATTCATTGAAGCAATTCAGAGCGCTGCTTGGAACAACAATTCGTCCCAAAAGAACGCAGTTAGCACCGACGGGCATGTACGTAAAACATATCCCCTCGAAATCGAAGAATTGATTCGTGAAAAGAGAACAGCGCGTAGGAGATGGCAAGGCACGAGGGCCCCCCAGACAAAACCCTCTTGAACCACCTCTCTAACAAACTGAAAGGAATGTTGCAAGATCTTAAAAATCATGAGACCACTGAATACCTTGAAGGCTTGTCGGCGGATATGAGCTCAAACTACTAGCTGTGGAAAGCAGTTAAGTCTATCAAGAAACCTATAATCCACTCGGCACCAATAAAAAAAGCTAACGGCGAATGGGCAAGAGAAGACAAAGAGAAAGCGAATTTGTTTGCTGAACATTTAGAAGAAACATTCAAGCCTTTCGACGGTCCGCCTTTGGCTGACGTTCTAAACAACAACGCGGAACCTGATAGCTTTAGAATGAAAAAAGTTTCGTTAGTTGAACTCCGACAGACAATTAGCAAACTTAAAAATAATAAGGCCCCGGGTTACGACCTGATCACTGGCGAAATATTAAAAGAGCTACCAAAAAAGGCATTAGTCAAGCTACTTTATATGATAAACGCTTCTCTTAGACTTCTACACGTTCCAAGACAATGGAAAGTTGCATAATGACAATGGTTCCAAAACCGGGGAAATGCGCAAATGATAAAAAATCTTATAGGCCCATATCGCTTCTACCGATAATATCGAAAGTATTCGAGAAACTTCTGCTGAAGCGATTACAACCAATAATTGCAGAAAGACGCTTGATCCCGGATCATCAATTCGGTTTTAGACCTAACCATTCCACAATAGATCAAGTCTACAGAATAACGCATTAAATTGAAAAAGCCTTAGAAGGGAAAAAAATATGTTCAAGTGATTTCCTCGACGTATCGCAAGCCTTCGACAAGGTATGGCACGAAGGCTTGAAATATAAGCTACGACAAAACTTGCCGGAAGACATGTTTAAAACATTGGAAAATTATCTTTAAAGCAGACTCTTTCGTGTTAGGTGTAGTAGTGAATACTCGAGTTTCAAGCAAATTCGAGCTGGCGTGCCCCAGGGAAGCATCCTCGGTCCGACCCTGCTCCTGCTCTATACAAGAGACATACCTCTAGATGACGAGACTGTCGTGGCCACGTTTGCGGACGATACGGCCATCCTGGCCACAGGTGAATCAGTCGAGTCATCAACGAGAAACCTCCAAAGAGCATTGGACAGAATTTGTATCTGGACGAAGACTTGGCGAATCGCTCTTAATGAGAACAAGTCCACGCATGTGAATTTCACTTACAGAAGGGTTAACAATTTACCTCTGTTCATAATTCTGCATAAATACCTTATGCAAATGAAGCGAAGTATCTAGGGATGACACTGCACGCTAAACTAAGGTGGAAACCACACGTAAAGAAGAAGCGTGACGAGCTCGAGACTAGGCTCAGGGAAATGTATTGGCTTATCGGAAGATTTTCGAAATTAAGCATATATAACAAACTGCTCTTGTACAGGCAGGTGTTAAAGCCGTCCTGGACATACGGTACGGGGGTTGTTCCAACTTTGGGGTTGTACCAAGCCGAGCAACATGTCCATGTTGCAGACTTTCCAAAACAAGACACTAAGAGCAATTGTGAATGCTCCATGGTATATAAGGAATAGTGATATTCACAGAGATTTAGGAATAGCTACCGTGAGCGAAGAAGTAACAAACTTTGCTCGAAAGCTAAATGCTCGCCTTCATGTTCATTGCAACAGTGAAATGATCCGTACTCTAAACGAGACTCTTAACGATGTAAACAACGAGCGACGACTACAAAGAATAAGACCCTTCTATCTAGCGACGTAGGGTGAAGCCGCATGAATGAACGGCTTAGTAGGTGCATTCACTGGAAAGCAACCTATCCAATGCGATTAACACTACGGAAGTGTAAACTACTTGTTAAGTTAACTTAGTTGTAGTCAAGAAGTATTATAAGAGAGCGAAAATTTACTACTATGAAATGCGTTCTGGCAGTTTCATAGTGTCTCTCATAAATGGGTGGTTTTTTAGCACGTGGAAATCGGGCATAACCAATATCGGCTACTTCGGTATTATATACCTGCTATAGTGAGCGTATTGGTATCTTTGAAAGATTTTGGAGTCTTAGCCTCCGTCCACCCTAGTATTCAAAAAAAAAAAAAAAAAAACGTTTACTTTCATCCCAGCATCACCATAGATGGCTGCAAACCTATCCAGTGCTCCTTGAAGTTCCTCTTTGGATAATGCAAGGATGGCCAAATCATCTGCGAAAAGCATATAGCTCATCCTTATACCAGCCAATTCGAAACATTGCTCGCCAATACTGCGCTTTACGATCCAGTCCATATATGCTTTGAAAAGGAGCGGCGACAGAACACAGCCCTGGCGAAGTCCAATGCGCACATCAAAAGGAGGGGATCTGACGCCATTTATCCGTACACAGCTTCTGCAGTTTCCATACAAAGACTGGATGTAAAACTCTCCACAGTGTATACCGAAAGACTCGGTCATACGCCTTTTTCAGAACACGCATAGACCGGTTAGGCATATTCCCAGGCCTTCTCAAGTATAACCTTCAGAGTAAAAAGCTGGTCGGTTGTGCCTCTACCAGGCCGAAAGCCGCACTGTTCTTCCCGTAACAAAGGCTTAATTACAGCTCTGCAACGTGTTTCCAACACCTTCGCGAATACATTTCCCCGAAGACTCAAGAGAGATATGCCCCTATAGTTGGCGCAATCTCTCCTGTTCCCTTTTTTGAAAATGGGCATTATAAATCCCGTGTGTCAATCGCTAGGTGCCTTCCCGCTATCCCAGACCACCTTAATGACACGTGACACTTGAAATGGTCTAAAGGCATTACGTACATCGACTGCAAGGACCAAGCCTCAAATGACTTTACCAAGACAGTAGTGGAAAGACTACAGCTGTAGGATGGTGCGGAACTTAAAGCCCTGATAAATGGTTTCAGGGGCTATATTGTCGCCTTCGGCGAGTTGCAACACCTTCGCGAATACATTTCCCCGAAGACTCAAGAGAGATATGCCCCTATAGTTGGCGCAATCTCTCCTGTTCCCTTTTTTGAAAATGGGCACTATAAATCCCGTGTGTCAATCGCTAGGTGCCTTCCCGCTATCCCAGACCACCTTAATGACACGTGACACATGAAATGGTCTAAAGGTATTACGTTCATCGACTGCAAGGACCAAGCCTCAAATGACTTTACCAAGACAGTAGTGGAAAGACTACAGCTGTAGGATGCTGCGGAACTTAAAGCCCTGATAAATGGTTTCAGGGGCTATATTGTCGCCTTCGGCGAGTTGCCCGGGAACCTAAAGGCGGAAAAACAGCTACTGTTATCCTTTGCAGCTAGCGAGGTTACCCTCAAGCTGATAAAGCGGACTGCGGAAGCAACGAAGGCGATGGACACTGCGATGGAGGCGGAGAACAACGATGAAGGTGATCCAAATAAACCACAGTAGGGTTGCCACAGCCAACCTGAGGCTGTTCCTCAAGAGGGAGCAGCTGGACCTAGCCCTATTCCAAGAACCCTGGATTGACAAAAAGAGCAGGATTTTAGGATTAGGGTTGGAAAATTTCTCTCTTTACAATATAAGAAATAAAGGTAAGGCGAGAGCCCGTATCGTAGCAAACAAAAACCTTCATTCATTTCTGCACAGGTGACCTAACGGTGGTGAAGGTTAGAGGCTAGTGACAGCGTCCGAACAAGGTAAGAAGAACTTAGTCTTAAGCTGTGATGTCAATGCCCATCATACGATCTGGGAAAGCTCAGACATTAACGCCAGAGGCGAGGTTCTGTTTAATTTTGTCCTTAGCTCCATTTCTTTAAGTGTGTAACAGGGGAAATGGACGTAACTTTGGACGTAACTTTCGTGTCTCAGAACAGCTCTGTTCAAGTAACGAACTGGAGAGTATCTAAGCAGGCATCGCTATCAGATCACTGCTGGATACACTTTGAGATACAGCTAGGCTCTCAGGCTAGGAAAGTTTTCAAAAACCCAAAAAGAGCAAACTGGGTGAAGTTCAATAGAAAAAACTGCGGAGGACTATCTCCCACTGCCCAGACAGAGATCTCACTACCGAGCATGAGAGCTCAAGGTCTAGATGGAACCTTGCAAAAGAGGGGCTCATCGAATGGACGACCTATAAGGAGAGCGTAAGAATTCTGTAAAAGGAGATCAGATTCGCCAACAGGAATTCATGGAAGCATTTCTGCGAATCAATCGAAGCAACAACTGAAGCGGCCCGACTGAGGAAAATCTTATCCAAAGCGCCCATACCGCTATCTTCACTCGGGTGAAGATAGCGGTATGGGGGGTCGGTAGCGGATCGGGGTTATATTCTAACCCCGACCGTCACCCCTGCAAGGTTGGGGTTAGAATAGCCTTCAGGTAAGGTATGCCTGTCGTAAGAGCCAACTAAAATCCACCGGAAGAAATATTCTTTAATGTTTCAACGGATGCTGTCGATGCTGCTCCATTTGGGGCAACTTTTGGCAGTAAGGTTTTTAATTATAGATGAATCTGAAGGTTAAATTAAAATCCAGAAGCGTCTGTCACACATTGTGCGGCTCACTGGTCGGCGTCTGTCTCCAAAGGGGCGGCTGTATTTAAAAATGAAAATAGAAGTGACTTACCTATTTCTCATAAAAACGACAAGTTAAAAAAAAAATGGCAATGAACAAAACGAAAGATTTGATTACCCCAGGTGGCAGCCCAGCTATGCTGGAAAATCCACTCTCTTCGGAGGCAGGCACTACGGATTCTGGGGAGAGCCTTTTGTTGCTTATAAATCCTTTTGAGAAAAAGACAAAACTAAATCGATCACCACAACCTAGATCGAACATATCCGGAAAAAGCAGCCCACCGGTAAACCAGGACTCTGTGAAAATTAAGAGCTTAGAAAAGGAGAATAATGAACTCCGAGCTAAGCTTACTGAAATGGAGCGACTCTTCCAAGATCTAAAAATGGAAGTTGACTCTCTGCGAAAAGAAAACGAGGATATTAAAAATACTCGTTTAAAGAAAGACTGTGAGGTAGGTCAGGTTGAGGTTACACCTATCTAGGTCCATTGTGATACCACGCGGATCTGACTCTATTGCCTACTCGTTGAACCATTTCGAGCTATTAATGAAGCGTAAGAGACGTTTCGGCTCAGTCGTGCTGAGATCACTGAGATCATTATAGAAGAAAGCTCCAATGTGAAGATTTCGCTTCTTGGAAAGAGCGGGGCATGTACAGAGAAGGTGGAGAGTGGTCTCTTCTTCCTCCTCATCCTAAAAACTCACTCATTTCTCCTCATTTCTCCTCATTTCTCCTAAAAACGACAAGTTAAAAAAAAATGGCAATGAACAAAACGAAAGATTTGATTACCCCAGGTGGCAGCCCAGCTATGCTGGAACATCCACCCTCTTCGGAGGCAGGCTCTACGGATTCTGGGGAGAGCCTTTTATTGCTTATAAGTCCTTTTGAGAAAAGGACAAAACTAAATCGATCACCACCACCTAGATCGAACATATCCGGAAAAAGCAGTCCACCGGTAAACCACGACTCTGTGAAAATAAAGAGCTTAGAAAAGGAGAATAATAAACTCCGAGCTAAGCTTACTGAAATGGAGCGACTCTTCCAAGATATAAAAATGGGAATTGACTCTCTGCGAAAAGAAAACGAGGATATTAAAAATACTCGTTTAAAGAAAGACTGTGAGGTAGGTCAGGTTGAGGTTAGACCTATGTAGGTCCATTGTGATACCACGCGGATCTGACTCTATTCCACTCGTTGAACCATTTCGAGCTATTAATGAAGCGTAAGAGACGTTTCGGCTCAGTCGTGCTGAGATCACTGAGATCATTATAGAAGAAAGCTCCAATGTGAAGATTTCGCTTCTTGGAAAGAGCGGGGCATGTACAGAGAAGGTGGAGAGTGGTCTCTTCTTCCTCCTCATCCATGCAGCTCCTGCAAAAGTCGTTGGAATAGACACCAAGCCTTGTCGCGTGTTTGCCTATCAGACAGTGTCCTGTAATGACACCGATTGTAGCACAAATGTGCGATCTATTTAGAGCGATCAAACTCCTAGACCGTTTAAGATCAAGCTTTGGCCAGATCTGTTTCGTCGCTAGACAGGTACTACCACTAGTCCATCTGAGATTTGTTCTTTCTATCGCATCCAGTTTAATCATGAGTTTGCATGTCGAATTTGGAATGCCTACGGAGCCTTTATCAGGCAAAAAGACTGTGAGGTAACGAAAGAGTGTGTAACACCGAACCGACCAGCAGTCGAATACTTAACGGAAGAGGACGAACTTGCACTTGAGAACGATTCAGTCTCAAGGGAAAGGTCTAGCAAGAAGCGAAAGGCGAATTCCTCTCCCGGAGTAATACAAAAAGAAGATAAGCCCTCTGGCTCAAACAAGGCTAAACCAGAAGCGAAAATTCGTCCACCTCCCGCAATAAACATCGTCGGTATAGCAGACTTCGGGAGGTTGCGCAACCTTCTTGCAAACACGGTGAGAACAGAAAACTATAAGCTTACTTCGCACCGAAATAACGTGTGGAAAGTAAATGTTGACAGCGTCGATTCCTATCGCGCGCTGTCTCTTAGACTGAATGCAGAAAAAATCGAGTGGTATACTTATCAAAATAAGTACGAAAAACCACTGCGAGTCATTGTAAGGGGGTTCCACCCATCATGCACAAAAGAAGACGTTGTAAAAGACGTAAAAAATAAAGGCCTTAAAATTATTGATGCCGTCAATATCATTAAAAAGAAAAAGCAACGCACGGAAGCAGAAAGAGACACTGTGATCAGACGCGGCCTTCCAATTTTTATGCTCTCCTTTGAAAGAACTGAGAGCATAAACGATATTTATAAAACAAAAGTGATACTTAACATCAGGGTTAAAATCGAACCCATGCGAAAGGGCAATAGACTGATACCACAGTGTAAGCGATGCCAAGAATTCAGGCACACAAGTGCCTACTGCCAAAAAGAACCACGTTGCGTGAAATGTGCCGGAAAACACCTCTCAACAGAGTGCAAAGTTGACATAAAGGCTCCAGCAGTTTGCGCCAATTGCCACGGAAACCACCCCGCAATTTATCGAGGATGCAAAGTAGCCATAGAGCTGCAAAAGGGACGAGAACCTCTTAAGGAAAATAATCAAAGCCTATGACGTCCAAAAACTGCTGAAACTCCTAAGCCAAGGACTCCAAAGACGCCAAAGCCGATCAAAAGTGCGAGATTGGCAAAGGAGGCGTCGACACAAGGCGTAAAAGCTCCACAAAAGAGCGGCACCAGTTCAAGTGCAAGAAAACAAGGCAAGATCGCCCACAACAGATGCAGTGTCTCAGATCCTCGCTGTAATCTTGGAGAAACTTAAGGATCAGACTAAAATCAACAAAGTTATATTTGACAAACTGAGCAAACTCGAGTTTAAGCCTCGAAAAAATTTCAAAAGAACATGAATATGAAACAGTTATTTAAAATACTAACATGGAATGCAAACGGCCTTCTGAATAAAATGGACGAACTAGAAGTATTTCTACGGAAAAACAATATTGATATTTGCATGATTACGGAAACTCACCTTAAAAACGGGTCTACACCCAAACTTAAAGGTTACAATGACTATCACGCCCATCACCCTTCGCAAAATTCGAGAGGAGGATCCTCCCTCTACATTAAGAACTGCATAAAGCACTTCAAGAACACAGAAGTTGAGCTAGACTCTATGCAGATCAGTTCAGTTTCTGTTAAAATTGACTGCTTAGATTATAACATTGCATCTTGTTATCTCCCGCCAGGATATAGACTGGTGGAAGACGATCTTGATCGTATGTATGACTTCACTGGGTCCAATTTTATCATTAAGGGTGACTTTAACGCGAACCATACTTTTTGGGGCTCACGATGCAATTCAACAAGAAGCAGATTACTGTACAAAAATAGTATGAAGCGTGGGGTGGACTTTTTCTCCACGGGTAAGCCAACATATTGGCCAACCGATAGGAATAAAAAGCCTGACCTTGTCGATTTTTTCATCGCTAAAGGGTACCCCAAATACCTTACGCGAATTGAAGAGTGTTATGGTCTTTGCTCAGACCACTCAGGAGTAATCTTGAAGATGGGTGGAAGACTGGCAAAAAAAGAAAGAGCTCCTAGATCAGCTAGCAAAAACATAAACTGGGACGCCTTCAGAAAGGACTGTAAGGAGGGTGTTGGCTTGAATGTGCCATTGAAAACTCCTTTCGAGTTAGAAACCGCAGTTGACGATTTCGCGCAAATGATAAAAGATCTTATAGGCCCGATAATATCGAAAGTATTCGAGAAACTTCTGCTGAGGCGATTACAACCAATAATTGCAGAAAGACGCTTGAAAGATATGGCACGAAGGCTTGAAATATAAGGTACGGCAAAACTTGCCGGAAGAAATGTTTGAAATATTGAAAAATTATCTTTAAAGCAGACTTTTTCGTGTTAGGTGTAGTAGTGAATACTCGAGTTTCAAGCAAATTCCGGCTGGCGTGCCCCAGGGAAGCGTCCTCGGTCCGACCCTGTTCCTGCTCTATAAAAGAGACATACCTCTTGATGACGAGTTTGTCGTGGCCACGTTTGCCAGGACGGCCATCCTGGCCACAGGTGAATCAGTCGAGTCATCAACGAGAAACCTCCAACGAGCTTTGGACAGAATTTGTGTCTGGACGAAGACTTGGCGAATCGCTCTTAATGAGAACAAGTCCACGCATGTGAATTTCACTTACAGAAGGGTTAACAATTTACCTCTGTTCATAAATTCTGCATAAATACCTTATGCAAATGAAGCGAAGTATCTAGGGATGACACTGCATGCTAAACTAAGGTGGAAACCACACGTAAAGAAGAAGCGTGACGAGCTCGAGACTAGGCTCAGGGAAATGTATTGGCTTATCGTAAGATTTTCGAAATTAAGCTTATACAACAAACTGCTCTTGTACAGGCAGGTGTTAAAGCCGTCCTGGACATACGGTACGGGGGTTGTACCAACTTTGGGGTTGTACCAGCTTTGGGGTTGTACCAAGCCGAGCAACATGTCCATGTTGCAGACTTTCCAAAACAAGACACTAAGAGCAATTGTGAATGCTCCATGGTATGTAAGGAATAGTGATATTCACAGAGATTTAGGAATAGCTACCGTGAGCGAAGAAGTAACAAACTTTGCTCGAAAGCTAAATGCTCGCCTTCATGTTCATTGCAACAGTGAAATGATCCGTACTCTAAACGAGACTCTTAACGATGTAAACAACGAGCGACGACTACAAAGAATAAGACCCTTCGATCTAGCGACGTAGGGAGAAGCCGCATGAATGAACGGCTTTGTAGGTGCATTCACTGGAAAGCAACCTATCCAATGCGATTAACACAACGGAAGTGTAAACTACTTGTTAAGTTAACTTAGTTGTAGTCAAGAAGTATTATAAGAGAGCGAAAATTTACTACTATGAAATGCGTTCTGGCAGTTTCATAGTGTCTCTCATAAATGGGTGGTTTTTTAGCACGTGGAAATCGGGCATAACCAATATCGGCTACTTCGGTATTATGTACCTGCTATAGTGGGCGTATTGGTATCTTTGAAAGATTTTGGAGTCTAAGCCTCCGTCCACCCTAGTATTCAAAAAAAAAAAAAAAAAAACGTTTACTTTCATCCCAGCATCACCATAGATGGCTGCAAACCTATCCAGTGCTCCTTGAAGTTCCTCTTTAGATAATGCAAGGATGGCCAAATCATCTGCGAAAAGAAGATAGCTCATCCTTATACCAGCCAATTCGAAACATTGCTCGCCAACACTGCGCTTTACGATCCAGTCCATATATGCTTTGAAAAGGAGCGGCGACAGAACACAGCCCTGGCGAAGTCCAACGCGCACATCAAAAGGAGGGGATCTGACGCCATTTATCCGTACACAGCTTCTGCAGTTTCCATACAAAGACTGGATGTAAAACTCTCCACAGTGTATCCCGAGGGACTCAATCATACGCCTTTTTCAGATCTACAAAACACGCATAGACCGGTTAGGCATATTCCCAGGCCTTCTCAACTATAACCTTCAGAGTAAAAAGCTGGTCGGTTGTGCCTCTGCCAGGCCGAAAGCCGCACTGTTCTTCCCGTAACAAAGGCTTGATTACAGCTCTGGAACGTGTTTCCGACACCTTCGCGAATACATTTCCCCGAAGACTCAAGAGAGATATGCCCCTATAGTTGGCGCAATCTCTCCTGTTCCCTTTTTTGAAAATGGGCACTATAAATCCCGTGTGTCAATCGCTAGGTGCCTTCCCGCTATCCCAGACCACCTTAATGACACGTGACACATGAAATGGTCTAAAGGTATTACGTTCATCGACTGCAAGGACCAAGCCTCAAATGACTTTACCAAGACAGTAGTGGAAAGACTACAGCTGTAGGATGCTGCGGAACTTAAAGCCCTGATAAATGGTTTCAGGGGCTATATTGTCGCCTTCGGCGAGTTGCCCGGGAACCTAAAGGCGGAAAAACAGCTACTGTTATCCTTTGCAGCTAGCGAGGTTACCCTCAAGCTGATAAAGCGGACTGCGGAAGCAACGAAGGCGATGGACACTGCGATGGAGGCGGAGAACAACGATGAAGGTGATCCAAATAAACCACAGTAGGGTTGCCACAGCCAACCTGAGGCTGTTCCTCAAGAGGGAGCAGCTGGACCTAGCCCTATTCCAAGAACCCTGGATTGACAAAAAGAGCAGGATTTTAGGATTAGGGTTGGAAAATTTCTCTCTTTACAATATAAGAAATAAAGGTAAGGCGAGAGCCCGTATCGTAGCAAACAAAAACCTTCATTCATTTCTGCACAGGTGACCTAACGGTGGTGAAGGTTAGAGGCTAGTGACAGCGTCCGAACAAGGTAAGAAGAACTTAGTCTTAAGCTGTGATGTCAATGCCCATCATACGATCTGGGAAAGCTCAGACATTAACGCCAGAGGCGAGGTTCTGTTTAATTTTGTCCTTAGCTCCATTTCTTTAAGTGTGTAACAGGGGAAATGGACGTAACTTTGGACGTAACTTTCGTGTCTCAGAACAGCTCTGTTCAAGTAACGAACTGGAGAGTATCTAAGCAGGCATCGCTATCAGATCACTGCTGGATACACTTTGAGATACAGCTAGGCTCTCAGGCTAGGAAAGTTTTCAAAAACCCAAAAAGAGCAAACTGGGTGAAGTTCAATAGAAAAAACTGCGGAGGACTATCTCCCACTGCCCAGACAGAGATCTCACTACCGAGCATGAGAGCTCAAGGTCTAGATGGAACCTTGCAAAAGAGGGGCTCATCGAATGGACGACCTATAAGGAGAGCGTAAGAATTCTGTAAAAGGAGATCAGATTCGCCAACAGGAATTCATGGAAGCATTTCTGCGAATCAATCGAAACAACAACTGAAGCGGCCCGACTGAGGAAAATCTTATCCAAAGCGCCCATACCGCTATCTTCACTCGGGTGAAGATAGCGGTATGGGGGGTCGGTAGCGGATCGGGGTTATATTCTAACCCCGACCGTCACCCCTGCAAGGTTGGGGTTAGAATAGCCTTCAGGTAAGGTATGCCTGTCGTAAGAGCCAACTAAAATCCACCGGAAGAAATATTCTTTAATGTTTCAACGGATGCTGTCGATGCTGCTCCATTTGGGGCAACTTTTGGCAGTAAGGTTTTTAATTATAGATGAATCTGAAGGTTAAATTAAAATCCAGAAGCGTCTGTCACACATTGTGCGGCTCACTGGTCGGCGTCTGTCTCCAAAGGGGCGGCTGTATTTAAAAATGAAAATAGAAGTGACTTACCTATTTCTCATAAAAACGACAAGTTAAAAAAAAAATGGCAATGAACAAAACGAAAGATTTGATTACCCCAGGTGGCAGCCCAGCTATGCTGGAACATCCACCCTCTTCGGAGGCAGGCTCTACGGATTCTGGGGAAAGCCTTTTATTGCTTATAAATCCTTTTGGGAAAAGGACAAAACTAAATCGATCACCACCACCTAGATCGAACATATCCGGAAAAAGCAGTCCACCGGTAAACCAGGACTCTGTGAAAATTAAGAGCTTAGAAAAGGAGAATAATAAACTCCGAGCTAAGCTTACTGAAATGGAGCGACTCTTCCAAGATATAAAAATGGAAATCGACTCTCTGCGAAAAGAAAACGAGGATATTAAAAATACTCGTTTAAAGAAAGACTGTGAGGTAGGTCAGGTTGAGGTTAGGTTGAAGTGGCTGTCGGATCCAAAGAAACCAACACACTTAGACCTATGTAGGTCCATTGTGATACCACGCGGATCTGACTCTATTGCCTACTCGTTGAACCATTTCGAGCTATTAATGAAGCGTAAGAGACGTTTCGGGTCAGTCGTGCTGAGATCACTGAGATCATTATAGAAGAAAGCTCCAATGTGAAGATTTCGCTTCCTGGAAAGAGCGAAGCATGTACAGAGAAGGTGCAGAGTGGTCTCTTCTTCCTCCTCATTCATGCAGCTCCTGCAAAAGTCGTTGGAATAGACACCAAGCCTTGTCGCGTGTTTGCCTATCAGACAGTGTCCTGTAATGACACCGATTGTAGCACAAATGTGCGATCTATTAAGAGCGATCAAACTCCTAGAGCGTTTAAGATCAAGCTTTGGCCAGATCTGTTTCGTCGCTAGACAGGTACTACCACTAGTCCATCTGAGATTTGTTCTTTCTATCGCATCCAGTTTAATCATGAGTTTACATGTCGAATTAGGAATGCCTACGGAGCATTTATCAGGCAAAAAGACTGTGAGGTAACGAAAGAGTGTGTAACACCGAACCGACCAGCAGTCGAATACTTAACGGAAGAGGACGAACTTGCACTTGAGGCCGATTCAGTCTCAAGGAAAAGGTCTAGCAAGAAGCGAAAGGCGAATTCCTCTCCCGAAGTAATACAAAAAGAAGATAAGCCCTCTGGCTCAAACAAGGCTAAACCAGAAGCGAAAATTCGTCCACCTCCCGCAATAAACATCGTCGGTATAGCAGACTTCGGGAGGTTGCGCAACCTTCTTGAGAACAGAAAATTATAAGCTTACTTCGCACCGAAATAACGCGTGGAAAGTAAATGTTGACAGCGTCGATTCTTATCGCGCGCTGTCTCTGAGACTGAATGCAGAAAGAATCGAGTGGTATACTTATCAAAATAAGTACGAAAAACCACTGCGAGTCATTGTAAGGGGGCTCCACCCATCATTCACAAAAGAAGACGTTGTAAGAGACGTAAAAAATAAAGGCCTTAAAATTATTGATGCCGTCAATATCATTAAAAAGAAAAAGCAACGCACTGAAGCAGAAACAGACACTGTGATCAGACGCGGCCTTCCAATTTTTATGCTCTCCTTTGAAAGAACTGAGAGCATAAACGATATTTATAAAATAAAAGTGATACTTAACATCAGGGTTAAAATCGAACCCATGCGAAAGGGCAATAGACTGATACCACAGTGTAAGCGATGCCAAGAATTCAGGCACACAAGTGCCTACTGCCAAAAAGAACCACGTTGCGTGAAATGTGCCGGAAAACACCTCTCAACAGAGTGCAAAGTTGACATAAAGGCTCCAGCAGTTTGCGCCAATTGCCACGGAAACCACCCCGCAATTTATCGAGGATGCAAAGTAGCCATAAAGCTGCAAAAGGGACGAGAACCTCTTAAGGAAAATAATCAAAGCCTAGGACGTCCAAAAACTGCTGAAACTCCTAAGCCAAGGACTCCAAAGACGCCAAAGCCGATCAAAAGTGCGAGATTGGCAAAGGAGGCGTCGACACAAGGCGTAAAAGCTCCACAAAAGAGCGGCGCCAGTTCAAGTGCAAGAAAAAAAGGCAAGATCGCCCACAACAGATGCAGTGTCTCAGATCCTCGCTGTAATCTTGGAGAAACTTAAGGATCAGACTAAAATCAACAAAGTTATATTTGACAAACTGAGCAAGCTCGAGTTTAAGCCTCGAAAAAATTACAAGAGAACATGAATATGACACAGTTATTTAAAATACTAACATAGAATGCAAACGGCCTTCTGAATAAAATAGACGAACTAGAAGTATTTCTACGGAAAAACAATATTGATAGTTGCATGATTACGGAAACTCACCTTAAAAACGGGTCTACACCCAAACTTAAAGGTTACAATGACTATCGCGCACATCACCCTTCGCAAAATTCGAGAGGAGGATCCTCCCTCTACATTAAGAACTGCATAAAGCACTTCAAGAACACAGAAGTTGAGCTAGACTCTATGCAGATCAGTTCAGTTTCTGTTAAAATTGACTGCTTAGATTATAACATTGCATCTTGTTATTTCCCGCCAGGATATAGAATGGTGGAAGACGATCTTGATCGTATGTATGACTTCATTGGGTCCAATTTTATCATTGGGGGTGACTTTAACGCGAAGCATACTTTTTGGGGCTCACGATGCAATTCAACAAGAGGCAGATTACTGTACAAAAATAGTATGAAGCGTGGGGTGGACTTTTTCTCCACGGGTAAGCCAACATATTGGCCAACCGATAGGAATAAAAAGCCTGACCTTGTCGATTTTTTCATCGCTAAAGGGTACCCCAAATACCTTACGCGAATTGAAGAGTGTTATGGTCTTTGCTCAGACCACTCAGGAGTAATCTTGAAGATGGGTGGAAGACTGGCAAAAATAGAAAGAGCTCCTAGATAAGCTAGCAAAAACATAAACTGGGACGCCTTCAGAAAGGACTGTAAGGAGGGTGTTGGCTTGAATGTGCCATTGAAAACTCCTTTCGAGTTAGAAACCGCAGTTGACGAATTCGCGCAAATGATAAAAAATCTTATAGGCCCATATCGCTTCTGCCGATAATATCGAAAGTATTCGAGAAACTTCTGCTGAAGCGATTACAACCAATAATTTCAGACTAAAGCAGACTTTTTCGTGTTAGGTGTAGTAGTGAATACTCGAGTTTCAAGCAAATTCGGGCTGGCGTACCCCAGGGAAGCGTCCTCGGCCCGACCCTGATTCTGCTCTACACAAGAGACATACCTCTAGATGACGAGACTGTCGTGGCCACGTTTGCGGACGATACGGCCATCCTGGCAAGAGGTGAATCAGTCGAGTCATCAACGAGAAACCTCCAACGAACATTGGACAGAATTTGTGTCTGGACGAAGACTTGGCGAATCGCTCTTAACGAGAACAAGTCTAAGCATGTGAATTACACTTACGGAAGGGTTAACAATTTACCTCTGTTCATAAATTCTGCACAAATTCCTTATGCAATTGAAGCGAAATATCTAGGGATGACACTGGACGCTAAACTAAGGTGGAAACCACACGTAAAGAAGAAGCGTGACGAGCTCGAGATTAGGCTCAGGAAAATGTATTGGCTTATCGGAAGATTTTCGAAATTAAGCATATATAACAAACTGTTCTTGTACAGGCAGGTGTTAAAGCCGTCATGGACATACGGTATACAACTTTGGGGTTGTACCAAGCCGATCAACATGTCCATGTTGCAGACTTTCCAAAACAAGACACTACGAGCAATTGTGAATGCTCCATGGTATATTCGGAATAGTGATATTCACAGAGACTTAGGAATAGCTACCGTGAGCGAAGAAGTAACAAACTTTGCTCGAAAGCTAAATGCTCGCCTTTATGTTCATTGCAACAATGAAATGATCCGTACTCTAAACGAGACTCTTAACGAGCGACGACTTTAAAGAATAGGACCCTTCGATCTATCGACGTAGGGTGAAGCCGCATGAATGAACGACTTAGTAGGTGCATTCACCGGAAAGCAACATATCCAATGCGATTAACACTACGGAAGTGTAAACTACTTGTTAAGTTAACTTAGTTGCAGTCAAGAAGTATTATGAGAGAGCGAAAATTTACTTCTATGAAGTGCGTTCTGGCAGTTTCATAGTGTCTCTCACAAATGGGTGGTTTTTTAGCACGTGGAAATCGGGCATAACCAATATCGGCTATTTCGGTATTATATACCTGCTATAGAGGGCGTATTGGTATCTTTGAAAGATTTTTGAGTTTTAGCCTCCGTCCACCCTAGTATTCAAAAAAAAACAAATCTTCACTCGGGAAGACAGATGGCGATTGGACCTCGACACAGAAGGAAACAGATCATGGCTATAACCGATGTAAAAAGGCTGGCCTGGGCGATCCTTCGATCCTTTTAAAGCACCAGGGGTGGATAACATCCGACCAATAATGCTCCAAAAAGTGAAACTATCATTCCAGGGTTGAGTAACATCTACAAGTCCTGCCTAAAGCTGCGCTATATTCCCAAAGCTTGGAGAGAAGTCCGAGTGATATTCATCCCCAAGGCAGGGAAGGCAAATCACTCTACAGCAAAGGACTATCGACCCATAAGCCTGTCTTCATTTATGCTCAAGGCGTTGGAGCGGCTTATTGACATGTATGTGAGAAAGCTGATTGGTGATAACTATTTATCAAAATCACAGCAGGCGTCCATGAGAAGCAGATCGGTTGACACTGCACTAAATAGAGTAGAAATAGTAGTAGAAAAATCCTTGGAACACAAGGAGTACACTTTGGGTGGCTTTCTAGACATAGAGGGGGCGTTTAATAATATAAAGGCAGACGCGATACTGCGCAGCTTGAGACCCGCCCACCTAGATAACAGTCTATGCGATTGGATCGGGCTCAAGTTAAACACACGAAAGATAAACTGCTACCTAGGCGAAGTATGCAGCAGACGAACCGTCAGCAGAGGAACACCGCAGGGATGTGTCCTATCTCCGCTCATATGGACCCTGGTAATGGACGAATTGCTAAAAACCCTGGAGAGGGAAAGCTTCATTGTGAGCACATACGCAGACGATGTAGCTATCCTGATCCCAGGTAAACTCCCTTCAATCCTCAGTGACCGACTCAGCTACGCACTCCGCATAGTTGGAAAATGGGTTGAGGGTCGAGGATTGGGAATAAACCCCTCTAAGGCGAAAGTTGTGCTGTTTACCAGGAAAAGATTAAGGCTCGTTCCATCCTTCAGCAACCCAAGAATGGGGGAAGGGGAGTTACCGTTATCCAAATCGGTAAGATACCTCGGCGTCATATTAGACTCGAAACTCAGCTGGAGGGATAATATAGAAGATCGTGTCGAGCGGGCATACGTGGCATTAAACGCCTGCCGCAGAACGTTCGGAAGCATGTGGGGACTGCAACCAAACATGGTACGCTGGATGTATATAGCGGTTGTAAGGCCCATCTTAACTTACGGTGCAGTTGTATGGTGGAAGGCTACGGAAAGGAAGTGTCATCTCTCTAACCTCACCAAAGTTCAAAGAGCAGGCTGCATGGGTATAACAGGGTCCCTAAGGACCAAACCCGACGCGGCACTGGAGGTACTACTCAACCTCACCCCCTTGGACATATACTGCAGCGGCAAGGCAGCTAAAGCAGCTGTTCCCCTAAGGGAATCCGGGCTGTGGTCCTCAAAATCTTATGGACACGCCTCTGTGGAAACTCAATGGGCTGCCTCCACAGATACCCCAGTCACAGATTACCTCCCTATAACATTCGCCTTCAACAGGAGAGTCGCTACCAGAATACCTGAAAGAGGTGAGTGGGAAGATAAGACCATTACAGGAGATGACGAGATCGCCGTATATACTGACGATTCTAAGATGGACGTCGGAACCGGTGCGGGCATCTTCTGTGGAGCTCTGGGACTATGTTAATCTTTTCGGATTAATGACGACTGCAGCATTTTTCAGGCAGAGCTGGCAGCCATATTCCAAGCTGCCTCTGAGCTGACGGAACACAGCCCCGCAAACAAGACCATCATCATATACTCTGATAGCCAAGCGCCGCTGAAAGCCTTGGAATCAGACGTAGCGAAGTCAAGGGCTGTGAAACTATGCAGGAAAATTCTGGACGAGTTATCACTTGGCAACACTGTAACTGTGTTGGGTGCCAGGTCACACCGATATATCGGGAAACGAAGATGCGGACAAGCTTGCGAGATATGGGTCTGGGATAAATGCATCTCTAGCCCTCAAATCTATAAAAGTCCCACTGATAGCACGTAGGATAGAAATTGAGTCCTAAGATTTGTATACAAATCCGGATGGTTCCAAGAGGGTGGAACTCTGAGCTTCTAACAGCGGTCTATTTCTGTTTTCGTTCCAGGTATTAAGAAGGTTCCCAATGGACCCAAGTGCTGGTCTAAGTGAAGGCGTGACTATTGTCAAAAGGGCATCCATCAACCTAACCTTACCTAACCTAACCTAATGACACGTGTTAGCTATTTAACACCCTCTTCACCCATTGCCTTGAGCATTTCTGGGCGGATTTCATTAACTCCAGCAGACTTGTCAACATTTAGCGTTTTGATGGCTTTAGTGATTTCGTCTACTGTGGGACTATTCTCCGCCCTTGTCTCGTCAGCAGTGGGAATGCTGACGAGAGACCAAACAGATCTTTTCTCACCACCAGCCGCTACCCCAAGCCGATTCACTCCACAAACATTTCCTGCAGAATCAATGACTGCCGATTAAAACAGCTACCATTTCTCTTCTACATTCAAAAGGTCAGTTGTAATTTGTTCAAACTTCTCCGTAACATACTGTGCAAAGGGTGTCGGCTCCAGTCATACCAGAACAGATCATACCACGACCGCTCATACCACGACTGCTCATACCCGACAACTCGAACCAGTCACAACCCATACCCGAACAGCTCGGACCGAACACATTTCGCACCGCGACGTTTCAGACCTGAACAACTCGTACCTTAGGCCACACCCCCCCATCCCACATAAGTGAGACTTTTGGCAAAGCACAGGAGGCCGGCCTGTGTTTGCAACTCAAATGAAAAACTGAAATTGGATGTGATTGGATGGTTGGATCGCTCAAAATGAACGTTGAACGAGGCCCTAAGATATAAGGCTCCTGGTCCCCTTCAAGTACATATTTACATTATGAATCTACATTACATACTACATACATATATATTATCTATCAAACTGGCTTGCGATGCCTTGTGGTAATTTCATAACAAAGCATTATGAGCCCTTTTTGCAGTTACGTTGACTACTTACCAGAAAATATTATTTATTGCCCAAAAACCAATATAGGAAAATTATAAATGAAATTAATAAAAGCATTGCATTTTGACAAGGAAAACTAACTTTTTCCAGTTTTATGGCTTATAAGGATGTATGTGTTTAAAACTTTAAGGTTGGGTGATAGAACCCCCAGGCCCGTTTATAGATCTGTGCATTATATGTATAACAAAAAAGGAAACAACATTATAGCACCTAATGGATAAGGCAGGTAAAGGTATATAAAGGAACATGGTAGACTCGTCCAACGTTCTTTTGCAGATGTAACGAAACTGTTATGAACGCACTTTTGTAGTAAAAATCACGTTGTTTATCTTCATAATTTCATAGTAACTTTGACCTCGGAGCTCTTTCGCAATAAGTGTATGCACCATTTGCAAGGAGGCCCTATTAATTTCTTGCCTTGGCGCCTTGCCGCATAGCTACCGCACGGACCAATTGAGTAGGACCGGCTCGACCCTAAGCACAACATAGTATGCCGATGCCAGCTCACTAGGTGAAAAATATATTATGTAGCAAGCATCCAGCATCAGCTCACGACAGCGTACGAGGAATGCAACACGCAACTGCACAAGTCAAACACAAAAGGAGCACAACCCTTTTGTTCAAAAATAATAATATTCCCTATCTTTTAAGATGCAAGATGGGCCACCGCCACGGACACAGGTAACATGTTATATTCACACGAGATACGCACACAGCTGAGGCCGGCCCGAAAGGATCATACCGAAATACAAGTTGTACTGTTGAGTGAAATGTAATAAGATAGGAGGTAGCTGTGTGCGATCGTTTTCGTGATCATGCCAGTCCGCTTTAAGCGTTGAATATGGAGAGGTTGTGTGTCTCCCCGCTTAATGAAGGTCCGCCCAGTTTGCTTTCATTGCTGGCGAATTAAAAGAATATGATTTCTCTTTGCATACGATTTGCTGGCAAATCATTTTTACAGGAATTTAGTATACCAAAATACTTCATAAAATGTAGCTAAGTTAGGCCTTACAAAGGCTAGGTAGGTATAATATGGGAGTATATTTCCGTTTAAATATGAAAGAAACATATAAGGAAATTTTATTCAAGGCATTGCGGCTTGAGTTAGGTAGGTAAGGTAAAAGCGTTTAAAATAAAAGAAGACTGTAAGATAAAATCTCCAAATCTATTTAATATTTTACATGGTCAGAAAATGTGTTTGAAATTGTTTTTAAAAGCTGTCCTTGTAGTAAAGTATAAGGGTGGGGAAATTTATTTCTGAATGTTTGCGCTTTTTTTCAGATTTCAAATTACTTAGGAAGGTACCTACCTACTAACTTAGGCTTATTTATGTTTCTAGGAATGCACCTACCTTTCTACCTGTTTTTTCTGGCCCCCAAAAGTGGGTGTGGCTATATTTTGTTTTGCTAAAATTGATGCTGGCTATGTAAGCTTTTTTTGCGCTTTTAAGCAAATATAGGTTTACTCTAGGTAAATAGCATTTAAAGAAGCCGTTTTTGATGTTTCATGTTAATAAGTAAAGTAGGCGTGTCAGTGGATGGGTTTAAATTTTTTTTACACATATACTTTTGTGACGTCTAGAAAGCCCAGATATGAAGTTTCAAGTTTCTAGCTCAAAAGTTAAGGTTTTAAAGGACAAACCGCAATATAAATATATCCGCCAAAAAATACGGAAATTTTAATTTAATTCTTATTTTGATTCAAAGTTCAAACGTTCAAAGTAAAAACGAAATCCTTCACAATTTACTTTACGTACTTAAAATCAACGTAAAAAGAACGAACTTTCATTGGTATTGCAACAAGAAATGCTATTGAGAATTACTCCACCTTATATCTCCAGTCAAATGTGAGTTGGGATAATAACATGTTCCTCCTTCTACGTACGTAAAAGAGGGGGAAAGTAGAACAAGGTAGAGAAACCATTGACTGGTGATCAATTTGGCGAGAAATTCTGAGTTGGCTTTATACTATGTCTCCACCGACAATTTAAAGAAGATTAGCGGGAAACGATTTAAAATAAATCCCAAAGTGGCTATATCGGACAAACATAGGATTAATCTGACAAGAAAACTCAGTTTCTGTCATTTTGGCTCTCAAAAGCGAGTGGCGATGTCATTTCTCAGGAGCGAAAAACGATTTCGTCTGTAAAAATCACAATAGAAAACGTACTTGTGACAGATATGTCGCACAGGTACAGTTTCAGTTTTCTTTTTTTATTCTCAAACTGTTACAAAGGTGCAGAAAATAGGTTTATGAAGGGTAAATGGAATTTATGAGAGGATTTATTTTAAATCGCTTGCCAAGAGGACGTAAATTTTTAAATCTCGTGATTTGTAGAAGATTTAATAAAGATTTATATTAATCGCGGATTAGTGCTCGGTGGAGAAATGGTATCACTGAGATCTCACAAAAACACATTTGTTTTCAAAATTTGTACGATTCTGCAAGTTACCAACCTCATGGTAATTCGTAAAGTCACCTAAACCTAATTGAAAAGAGAAATGAATATTGTTTCTGTACCAGTTTTCAGTGCCTCCATTTTGCATTGAATTTCACTAATTTCATACTGATTCCTGCAAATGTTTTCTGAACTAAATGAAGCCATGTGAAAGATATGAAGATCTGAAGATTCTACTGGTAGACTCAAATAGTTATTTAAATTTTGAACAAAGAAGCCTTCGAGGTAGACATCACAATCACTTCTTTTTTGAATGGTATGAATTTGGAAGACCTTGTTGCTGATCGGACGAAAATTGTTTGGTGGAATGGTAGAAAATGTTTTGTTTTTGAATAAATGTTCCCGAAAGGAGAGATCATCTAGTTGGTATTGCACCGTTGCATATGGTGTTACACAAATATTGCTTGAGTTGTGTTGTTCAGCTTCCGATTTTCTATTTCTAAGCTGCTGTAAGGGCTGTGCTTTTTATACCCGACCTAGGGTATATTAAGTTTGATTTATAGTTTGTAACGCAGTGAAATAATCACCGTAGTAAGACCTTTTAGAGATATGAATGGGACCGACAGGAGAATCGATTAAGCCATGTCCGTCCGTCCGTATGTAAACAACTTTTAGGCCTTCAATTTTAAGGTAGAGAGCTAAAATTTTGTGGGTTGGCTGGAAGAACATTGGACCAGATCAAGTTTGAAAATTAGCCGAATCCGCCCACTACAGGCCCGTATGTGCGACCAACTCTAATTTAAAAAAATATTTTTTGTAAATTTTAGCTATGTTAGAATAGTGCTAGCGCATTCATTTTTGGTATGTAACTGATTTTGTAATCGAATAAATGTTTTGTGTTAAATATTTGTGTAATGTTTGCAATTAAAGAATTCTTCAATGTTCAATGTTAATTAAATGTTTAATATAAATGTGTCTTAATTTGAAACGTAAGATGTAAATGCATGTAAACTGTGAATGATATGTTTAAGTGTTTTGTGTTACCAAATGTGCACGTCCGATAGTGTTGACAGTTCAAAGGCAAGAGAAAGAAATTAACATAAAGCGGACTGTGGGTAGCAAAAATCACTCAAACGAAAACAATATCGTAGATAAGAAAGGGAGTGGTAACGTTACATTTGTAAGCTAGCGTGTGCATCTACTGTACTCGTGCATGTACTTACATTAGAAATGTTCAATGATAGGAATAACTGAATACAATTGAGTGAAAATAAGAATAGGGTAAATAACAATGATTTGGCAAGTTAAACAAATTATATGATTGATATAAGGAAACTAAAAAATAATAATGTGAATTGTTTTAAATCAATTGTCGCATATATGAATCCTCAACATACAGGCTCCCCTGGAAGACTTGCTCTTTCAGTCAAGGGAAGAGGTGCCAGTTTGACGATGGGTCGCATGTAGTCTCCAGTTTGTGTAGTAATTGTAGCAACTCTTACACGTTTGTCGGCCCCTGGATGGATTGTCTTGATGCGCCCACTTGGATGGCGGTAGATTCGCATCCTTCAAAAGCACGACGTCACCAACTGCAAGGTCAGGTTTGCGAACTTGCCACTTCGGTCGTTGCTGGAGTGACGTAAGATATACTGCATGCCACCGCTTCCAGAATCCTTGTTTTAGTTTCTGCAAAAGACGCCAATTAACATATGGACAGACTGAATTCACACATATATCAGGACGAGGAACAGATGTATAAGGTTCGCCGATTAAAAAGTGAGCCGGAGATAAGGCGACAGGGTCCATATCGGACGTAGGCCACATAGGCCGCGAGTTTAATAACGACTCGATATGAGTAAGCAGGGCATACATTTCTTCGTAGGTTAGTCCATGGTCGTTTGTGACTCGTTTCAGGTGGAGTTTTGTGGATTTTACCCCAGCCTCCCATAGACCTCCGAAGTGAGGGGAGAAGGGGGGAATAAAATTCCACGCGATGTTGTCCCTGGAAAGATGATCTGCTACTTTATCGTTATGTTGCTGACACATCAGAAGCTGAAAAATTTCGTCGAGGTTTCGCTTGGCGCCATGAAAGTTTGTGCCGTTGAAAGTTTGAGCCGTAGTCGCTCCAAATTTCTGTTGGTTTGCCACGGCGAGCTGCAAATCGATCAAGAACTGCAAGAAAAGAGAAGGAAGATAGATCGCCAACCAGCTCCAAGTGAATGGCCTTCGTTGTGAAGCACACAAACAGTGCGATGTAGGCTTTCACAAATTTCGGATTTCTGCCCCTGGCCAACCTCAAAGTTATGGGACCGGCGTAGTCAACTCCAACCTTTGAAAACGGGCGCGAGTATTGCACACGTCCTCCGCGTAGATCACTCATAAGTTGGTCCGAGCTGGTTTTCCGGTATCGAAAACAGGTAATGCATTCTTGGACAACCTTACGAGGAAGATTCCGACTGCCGATTATAAAGTATTCCTGCCATAAAAGGGCAAACATTTGAGAAACACCGGCATGTAAATAGCGCTTATGAATGTGTTCGGCAATAAGTTTCGCAAACCGAGTATTTTTGTCTATTATTATGGGATGTTTAGTCGAGTAATTAACGTTGGATTCCTGAATACGACCACCGATGCGAAGGATTCCGGTCATATCCAAGAAGGGGCTTAGGGTAACGAGCTTGCTGTTTCCCTTTAGCACTTCGCCATTTGATATTGCCTTTATTTCAACAGAAAAACAGCGGGACTGATGAATACGAACGAGTTGTGTTTTCGCGATTGAAAGTTCACTGGTAGTTAAACATCCTGGTTGTCTTAATGACCGGTTCACGCGCGAATTCGAAATAAAACGTTTAGTATATGCAAATGTCCGAATTAGTTGTATATAATGAGAGGAGTCATTGATAAGATTTTCAAAAAAGGCTGTGGGGCTTACCCTAGATACAAACACTTGAGCAGGCTTGCTTCTGCGCTGTTCAAAAACTTCGATTAGGATGTCAGAAACGGAGTACTCTGTGCTGGGCCATTGACTTCGATTTTGGTGGAGCCAAGATGGTCCGGACCACCATAGTCCATTTTGAATTAAAAGAGTAGGTAGAATACCACGGGAAGCGCAGTCAGCTGGGTTCAGATGAGTCCGTACGTGATTCCATGAACTTTTCGGCAGTTCCGTGAGAATCTCGGATGTACGGTTCGCAATATAAACTGACCACCTCTTTGGCAGCGCCGAAAGCCAATGAAGCACGATTGCTGAGTCAGTCCATGCGAAGACTTTCATTTACTTTAGCTGTAAAGAAAGTTTAAGTTTCTTAACTAAACGTGTTAATAGGACTGCTCCGCAGAGCTCGAGACAAGGGAGCGAGACAACCTTCCTACTTTTAGCAGCGACCTGTTCAATCAACAGGTTATATTGCCAACCATATCGACACTTCGACAATAAATCTTTGCTGCGTAGGCATCAAGTGACGCATCACAGAAGTCGTGAAACTCCAAATTTTCAGGCCATGACCACAGAATTCTTGGGATGCTTAACGCCTCAAGCCCTGGCAGCTCTTCACGAATAGAGCACCATCGATTCCTGTGTTGAAGCGATATTAAGTGATCCCATTTGTATTTGTCGCGCCAGAGTTCTTGGAACATGATTTTTATGCCTATAATCACAGGGGTTAAAATCCTAGCGGGTCGAATACCACTGAAGCCTCTGATAGTATCCTGCGCTTTGTCGATGGAACGTCGTCACTTAATGTTACCTTGTAGGAAAAAGAGTCGTTTGCCGGAGACCACCGAAGTCCCAGTAACTTCACCGAGCTGTAGTCTTCAAACTCTTTTGGGGACAGTTATCGTTGATCTTCGGGCAAGCTGATGAGTAACGGCCAACAATTGGTAGTCCACTTGCGTAAGTTAAAGCCGCCTGATTTGAGCAAGGCAACTAATTCCAATCGAAGCGATGTCAATTCATCAACGGAGTCCGCACCGGTCATGACATCGTCGATGTAAAAGTCGTCGAGGAGCACCTTTGCTGCATGCGGATACAGGTGCATTGAGTCATGTGCCAATTGAAAGAGTGTGCGTACCGCTTGAAATGTGGCACAGGAAGTTCCGTAGGTTACTGTTAGAAGACGAAAGATTTTTAAGGGAAGGTCTGGTGAATTTCTCCAAAGGATCCTCTGGTAGTCCGTGTGTTTGCCTGAGACGAGGACCTGATGAAACATCTTCTCGATGTCGCCAGAAATGGTATACCCATGACGACGAAAACGAAGGGAAATGGAGAACAAATCACGCTGATGTGTGCTCGTTATTAGTTTCAGCAGATCCGTCAAAAACCACCCTTACTTTGGTCGTACTGCTGTCGCTCTTAATAACAGAATGGCACTGGCTCAGGCACTCGTTGGTCACCACGAACCACTGAGCCAGTGAATATGCTAAATACCTTGTCAGCACCGATGAGTATATCAATATGACCCGGCATATTGAATTTGGGATCTGCCAGCGTGAATGAAGAGAGGTCGACTTTTGTATTGAGGGTGATTTCAGAAGCGGCCACGAATAAAGTGAGTTTCGAGACGACGTAACAATCAACTTCGAAAAAGTCTTGAGAAAAACTAGAGAAAAGCTTTAGTGAAACGACACCATTTGTAACAACTGCTGCAGTCGATCCGACACCTACGATAGGAAAACGAGCGTGGTTGCCTTTGAGACCTAGTCGTTGTGCAGTACTTTCGGTAATAAATGATACCTGAGATCCAGAGTCTAAAAGCAAGCGAATGGTTTGGATGATTCCTTGCTTGTCAGGTGTGAATGCAAGAGCAGTGGGCAAAATGGTTTGAGGATAACCAAAATCGACGTCGATTGCTGCAGCAGAGCAAAGTGTGTGGTGGGATTTTAGGTCAGCTATTGCACTTGCAGATGTTGATGGCTTGTTCGAAGGATTTGCTTGCTGGATGGTAGGAGTTGTCGGTTGATTTGAGAGATCTTGTAGGGCGTTCGAGTTGTGTGTAGAAGCGTATCTGATAGAGAGATTCCTGTTTGATGAGTTTTACGAAGAAGCTTGGGACTGGGAATCGGAATGAACGAGTGCATGATGCCGCGTTTTACATGCTCTACACCGATAATCAGATTTACACCTGTTAGCTGAATGCCCGGAGCGTAAACAGTTGAAACAGAGTGAGTGTTCTTTAATGAAGTCGCGACGCGTTTGTATCTAGAGCAAGAAATTGTTCACATTTTGTTAGAGTATGTTCTTGTTTGCATTTGCGGCACTGTTGGACAGATTCCGCGAGGTGGCTATGTATAGCCTTGGGTTTAGGTGACTTGCCACAAGAATGATTGGAACGAGTGAGAGATTGGCAAGTCTCCAAAGCATCACAAGGAGAGTCTAAAAACACTAGCAGTTCTTTGATGGTGCAATCGTCCCTTGATCCTACTTCCTCAGCCCAAGCTTGATATGTTTCGCTGTCTAATTTTTGAAGTAGGAGGTAGATTACCCAAGGGTCACGATCCTCGGATTTTAAGGCCTTAAAAGCCCGAATGATTTTGTCTACACCGTCGGTAATTTTACGCAAGGATTGGACGCTATTAGTTACATTAGGAAGAGATAAAAATGATTGAATGTGAGCTTGAACAATCAGACTTGACCGGTCATATCTCTTCTCTAACCGTTCCCAGGCATTGCTTCCGAAACCGTGATATGGCGAATCAAATCTGCTGCTGTACCTCTTACTAGCGATTTGAGTTAATGGAATTTTTGTGTCGCGGACAGATTTGATTTAGAGTCTATGCACCCGATATAGAGATCCTTAAAACAAGGCCATTCTTTATAATCGTCCGAGAAGACTGGGACGGAGAAGGAAGGTAAGCAAACTGACGCGGATTCCCTTGGCTTATTAAGGTTCTTGAGGAAAGTAGCTTGTTGGGCAGCTAATGTCTCAATTGCAGATTCACAGACGTTGGATTGCCTTAACATTGCTCTTTCGCGAATGAATTTGGCTAGGGTTGACTGAGCTAGGAAATATTCATTTTCGTATTCCGTATATTCGGGTTCTGGATCAACATAATCTTCCTGATCCGAAAGGCCTAAAAGTTTTTCATGCAGAGATTCCTCTAACTTTTGCAACCGAATCTCTAAAAGTTCTAGAGTAACCTTTTCGTCAACATTTTCCGCGAACGATAATGCTTTTGTTAGGCAACCCTTAAGATGACCGCGTTTGGATTTTATTTCATTCATTTTATGAAAATATTATTTTTATTATTGAACGAAACGAAAAAAGTTTGTTTCTAAACAATTCAACAGAAACTGCACGAGAAAAGTTGTATGCGCAATGAAAATATTAAAATTTTACACCACGTGTGTGCAACAGCGGAAAAAGATTAGCATGCATACATATTTCCTATGAACCAATGCACTGTATCGAGTTTCAATGATTTAATCAAAGACTTTTTCACTTTTATCTGGCTGCGAAGAACCACTTTGATTTTGTAATCGAATAAATGTTTTGTGTTAAATGTTTGTGTAATGTTTGCAATTAAAGAATTCTTCAATGTTCAATGTGTAATTAAATGTTTAATATAAATGTGTCTTAATTTGAAACGTATGATGTAAATGCATGTAAAGTGTGAATGATATGTTTAAGTGTTTTGTGTTACCAAATGTGCACGTCCGATAGTGTTGACAGTCCAAAGGCAAGAGAAAGAAATTAACATTAAGCGGACTGTGGGTAGTAAAGATCAATTAAACGATAACAATATCGTAGATAAGAAAGAGAGTGGTAACGCTACATTTGTAAGCTAGCGTGTGCATCTACTGTACTTCGTGCATGCACTTACATTAGAAATGTTCAATGATAGGAATAACTGAATACAATTGAGTGAAAATAAGAATAGGGTAAATAACAATGATTTGGCAAGTTAAACAAATTATATGATTGATATAATGAAACTAAAAAATAATAATGTGAATTGTTTTTAAATCAATTGTCGCATATATGAATCTTCAACAGTAAGTAACATTGCCTTGTAATTGTCGGCCAAAATTGGGGCCAAAAAATTTTAGCCGTTTCATTGACCACGCCTACTTTTTTAAGGAATTTTAGTTTAAAATGGCTGTTTTTCAATAAATATATTTGAAATTTACTAAAAACTTTATGACAAAAGTTGTAGATATACGCATTCATGTGTGAGTACTATGTGAATCCGCCCACTTTTGTGGGCGTGCCGTTAAAAACGTGATTTTTTTAAGTTAAAAAGTTGGAGTTTTAGACCGAAATGTTTTCAACCTCAAGAGTTTTCAACCTAAATGCGCTATAGCTGTCTACATTTCCGTAAATAAGTATGTTATAAGGAATATGAATTAAATTATGAACGTTATACGATAGTAAATATTGTCCATATAATTCTCCAAACTTATTAACGTATGCGTTTAGCATAGCCGCTGCGCAAGCATTTTTGCGAGAACATTCAGTGTTATCACACAATAAGCGTATAGAACAAAGTAGAAGTAAGAAATGATGATAATACTCTTGTGGGAGTATTCCGTTAAGGAGATAAATTCCGGTATAACATAGGAATTGTCGTTGTCGGGTGCGTTCCACCTGTCTAGCTTTTTAAGTGAACGTGGTTTTCTGGAAAACTCTTTAGGTATTGAAAATCTTATGTTACTAATTTTTGCATCGATTTGCTCTACATTCAATGTTGAGAAGGAAAATCGTTTTCTTTTCACGGATGTCCAATAACCCAAGGTTTGCCGCATGACACCTAGGAGAACACAGTGCATGTAATCAACGGGAAATTGAGAAACACAGCCTACGTTAATTTTTTCGAGTTCAATTTGTTGTGAGCCATTATGAAACTGCACTTGTGCCCTATTACGGAAGCTATCGTCTGTTCTTAATGGCTTATCCGTTTCAGGGTAAATCACCCGTTGATCGACATATCGGCCTTAAGTTATACACTTTGGACATCCGTAGTAGCCAGTATGACCTTTCATTTGCAGAATCATTGCATTAGTCGGAGCATCACACACAAAGGCACGAATTCTGACGTTGTAAACACTTTCATTATATTTGATACCATGAGTTTGAAGGTATTTCATTTCATTCACAAATTCCCGCAAGAAAGTATTTGTGCAAGCTGGCTTAGCATGTCTGTGGTACGTACCGATCAGAAAAACCTCGTTGAAACCTACCATATTTCCTAATATAGGCCATAGCTGGCTATTTGCACTCATCGAAAGAGGAGGACCGTCAATGCCGATGTCAGTTACTAGTTCCTTATTTCCATTCAGATCCTTATATTTTTCCAGCAATTTTTCCAAACCGCTCGCAAGGCCAAAACGTAAATAAGACCCAGCACCCATTGGCGTCAGTTCAATTTTTTTTTTAGTTGTTTTAACCGTTCGGCAGTCTTTATGAAGATTCAAAATGTGATTTCTCAGTATCTTGAGAAGACCGTTCATTGTGTAATGATGTTAGGACACCTAGGTTTTTATCTGACCTAGCAACGGAGAAGGAGAAAGAGAACAACGGAGTTAATTTATTGCACTTCTAGCTTGGCTGATATGCCGTATGCTATACCCACCAGTGAGTAACTCGCTATATTGGTGAGCTGAAATGCTCGAAGCCGTAGAGTAATCTGGAAAAGAATAAACGATTACCAGAGCCAAGGCCTTATTGGTTTGGTTAGAAAAAGACTGGTTTCTTTGTCAGCTCGGTAGCAAAAGAGACATTTATTCTTGCTTTACTTGGGTATTTATACAAATTCTGATCTACTTCAAGTGGATCTACTTCCAAGTCTGAACCCCTCCATGATACTCGATTATTGCAGTGTCATCGATTTGCACCCTTCGATTCGAACTCGCAGTATCGCGTCGTAAACATAAAGAATTGTTCAGTGTTCTCCATTTGGTCACACATGCTCCCATGCACTCGTCGCACCATTTCGGATATTTGACCTAAAATCATTCATAAATACTATAAATAAGGCATGTAACGTACTACGTAAACAAAACCTGTGGCCCCCTGCTGCCGGCTTTGCCTGTTTATATGTGATCCCATGCATTCTGTTCGGAATGTACGATCGCTTGTAGTGAGTGGGTACCGAAATATAATATGCTACGTGTGCTGGGGTGACTGACGAATTGTTGGTATTTAATGACTTTGTGCTTAAGTGGCCTATTAGCGATTTGTATGTGAATATGGATTATGAATATTTTGTATAAAGGTTAATGGGTGCCTGCTATCGAGCATCATGGAAGAGGAATGCAAAGGGAAGTGGAAGCGTACACTAGTGTACACTATTCCCTACACCATCCTTCTGGGAGGAAAAGGAGAATTCTCGGAGTAGCGAGAATTCTGCTTTTTCTGTGCCGCTTGTACATTTGGGAATAAATATTGTTTTCAACTTACATATTTGAATTCTTCTTTTAGGTTTACATTAACGTTAGCAATCTATTGTTTTTTTTTATTACACGGTTTTTAATTTCTGGATAAATTATGCTTGTCTCAATTTCTAACAATAATTTTACATTTTTAATACTGATTAACTTGCTCACTTTTAAACAATATTGGTAGATATTAATATTTTCTTTCTTACTTATAAGCACAATATAGAAAGACAAACGATCAATTCATTTTCTTATTTCCTAATAAATTTTTAAAGCTTTACAAATAATTTTCTACGTACTAAGATTTTTTTTTTCTTTTTTTTTGTCTCTTTGAATTTTATGTATCCAATATTACAACTTAAGTACTTATAATTGATTGAACCAATTTATTCAAAGTTATTTAACCATAGTTGTCATTTAATTTTTAATTTAAATATTCGTTAGCTCATAGCAACAATTAAAAAAAATTACTTAACTAACTGACAGTCACGCTTTGTTATTCCATAAAATTTTCATTAATAACTCTTTTTTTATATTAAAACTTGAGATATATTAAGTTTTATTAACACTACAATTAATTTATATTTAATTTACATTTAAATTGGTTTGGTTCCTGGCCAGGAAAATAATATTAGAATTATTTTTATTTATATTTAATATTATTGTTTTTTTATTTTTTTTAAATCCATTTCCCAAATCCATTTCCCAAATCCAAATCCAAGTTCTTCAGCGTCGGTAAATGCTTCTAGAAATTGCCGTAATATATATTTGTAAAAATTCTTAAGCCTGTTTTTGTGGACTTGGGACTTTTTCCGTCGTATTTTATTTCAAAATTCACGCCATCTTCTGATAATACTTCATATGGTACTATATAGATTGGGGGTAACTTCCTACGATTTTCGTTTCTCAACAGCACTAAATTACCTTTTTATACCACATCCCATAGGAAAGGAGGTATATTAAGTTTGTCACATAGTTTGTAACACGGTGAAATAATAATGGTAGACCCCCAAGACCTTAAGGGCATATGATCGAGACCGAATTCTGAATTGAATGAGCCATGTCCGTCCGTCCGTCCGTCCGTCCGTCCGTCCGTCCGTCCGTCCGTCTGTATGTCACATGTTTTTAGGCCTTAAATTTTGAGCTAGGGTGCTGAAACCGGTGCACGTCAGCGAAGCAGTACAAGTGTAAAAATGTTTGAAATCCGCCCAAAGACACGCCCACAATCGGTCTAAATATGCAACTACCTCCAGATTTTTCAAAACTGTAAGACGTTCTAAAAGGCTGAATTTTAACATTTAGCATCTCTTAGTGAATATAAGACACAAAAAAGACAAATTTAATTGGTAAACCTCCTCTAGTGGGCGTGGCATCTATTTTAAGGGTAAATTTTCAAATGCAGTTTACTCAGTATTTTTCCTCGAAATTGAAAAAAAGTTGCTTAATATTTTATGTAGAAAACGCTTAGTTCCACATTTTGTTCATACAAGACTTTGGGTCCCGCCCACATTTGGAGGCAGAATTGAAGAAAAACCTAAAATTTTCCAGAAAAACTTAATTTCGACTGCCCTTGAGCCTAATTTAGGAAAGCATGAAACAAAAAAAGTAGCAGGTTAGGTAAACAATACTTCCGTCCAGATTTCGTTTATATAAAGTGTTTAGCCACGCCCCCTTTTAGGTGCACCTTCATATTAATTTCATTAAACATTTCTCCTAATTTTTTCTGTAACTCGGGAATTTTATATTCTTGCCGGCCGTCTGCGAGTTTCTTTAATTCTTCTTTAATAATGTATAATTTTTCAATGGCTAGGGATCCGCAGATACTTTACACGTCCCCCGACATCAATTTGACAACAGGAGTCGATAGGGCTGTAGTGCCATCCTTGGAGCTATGTAGCAATTCAGGAGGTTCCTACATGTCCCTCAACAACATTTTGCCAAATGATGTCGATTGGGTTGTAGTGCTTACCCTGGGTCTTTGGGTCCAAGAAGTATCATCGTATCATCTATTCGATGCTCATCGTCCTCGAAACTGTTACATATTTTTAGCTCAACTATCTGCTGTCCATTTTCTGGTGGTTTTGATAACTCTGTAATTCTGTTATATCGATCTGTTACTTCCTCATCCTTAGTTTCTGGTGATTCCTTTTGTACCTTGTTGTTTGCCTTGGATCGTGACCTGGTCATGACACATATTTGTAGTTGTTTTAATTGATCGGTGTCTATTCTTATACGACTCAGAGCATCAGCTGTGGAATTATCTTTTCGCGGAGTATATTCAATATAAAAATTATATTCTTCTATAAGCAATCTAAACTTTGTGAGTCTACTAGATGGTTCCTTAAGTGAGAAAATGGTCTGTGATCGGTTATGATTTTGAATTTTCTTTAGAAAAGATATGGTCGAAAATGTTTGATTGCCCATACTATGGCGAGTAGCTCTTTTTCAATAGTGCTGTAATTTTTCTGTGCACCATTTAATGTTTTACTCGCATATGCTATGGGTCTATCATCAAAATTGGAAAGAACAGCACCTAGGGCAAAGCCTGAAGCATATCTTCGCAGAATAAATTCCTTTGAGAAATTCGGAAATTGTAAAACTTGATTACTTGAGAGAATTACTTTCAGAAGTTTAAAAGATTTTTCGCAATTTTTACAGAAGAATTTTCACAAATCTTCTAACTTCCTCCGCATAAGTAGGAGTAGGATAGTTGCTCATTGCCGCTGCTTTCTCTGGGTCGGGATGTATTCCTTTGAGTAATCTTGAGTAATTCAGTCCCGCCATTGCGATTGACATCATTCTAGAGAATTTGCTTGGCGAGATTTTGAGTCCCATTGGGAGTCGTTTTAGTTGATAGTGTCCTCCTTCAGTAGAAAATGCTGTTACTGGTCGGCTATTTAGGTCAAGTTCCATTTGGTAATATTCTTGACTTGAATCAATGCATGAGAATTAGGTTGCTCCTCCTACCATGTCGTATACGTCGCTTATATTTGTAAAAGGAAATTTATCGTCTTCGATCCGTTCGTTGACATTACGGTAGTCGATTACCATACGGAATTTTTGTTCACCAGTAATGGGATCTTTCTTCTTAGGAACAATTAGGATTGGAGAATTTCATGCTAAGATGGATGGTTCTATGATATCATTATCAAACATTTTATCGATTTTTTCCTGTATATCTTTCTTCTGCATATGAGGTTATCTATAGGGCTTTGTATTTTTCGGAGTCGCCCCTTCCTTGAGTGCGATATTAGCTTGTCCTATGTGCGTGTCACTATTCTATGTGCGTGCTCGCGAGCTCTACGAGCAGAGGAGGAGAGAGGAGCACCGGCTTCTCCGAAGGAAAAAGAGAGAGCACGAGAAGCACGCGGTTGAAGAGATAGAGAGATGTTACAACAGGAATGAGGTTAGAAAGTTTTACCAAAGGATCAAAAGGTCCTGCCAAGGGTATAAACTTCGAACTGAAGCCTGTAAGGACCATCAAGGGAACATCGTTGTAGAATCGCAGTCGGTGCTGAGGATTTGGAAAGACCACTTCTGCAGACTGTATAACGGCGAGAACGAACCAAATACCGCTGTCAGGCAGAACGAATCATTCAACCCGGGCGAAGACGTTACCGACGAAGCATACGAACGATACCGCCCACCCGACCTGGAGGAGGTGAAAGTAGCTGTGTCTAAGCTCAAGTGCAACAAAGCAGCCGGAGCAGATGGCCTAGCTGCCGAACTTTTTAAACCCACTGGCGATGAGCTGGTTAGGAGCATGCACCAGCTCATCTGCAGGATATGGTCGGAAGAAAGCATGCCCGACGAATGTAACCCCAGCATTGTTTGCCCGATCCTGAAGAAAGGAGACCCTCTGAGTTGTGCCAACTACAGAGGCATAAGTCTTCTTAACATCGCATACAAGATCTTTTCCGCTGTACTGTGTGAACGCCTAGAGCCGTTTGACAACAATCTGATAGGCACATATCAGTGTGGCTTTAGGCCAGAAAAGTCCACCATCGATCAAATATTCACACTGTGGCAGATCTTGGAGAAAACCCAGGAGTTCCAAATCGATACACACCAACACCAGCGCTGAAATCAAACGAAGGATAACTCTTGCCAATCGCTGTTTCTTTGGGCTAAGGAGGCTATTGAGTAGCAAAGCCTTCTCTCGAGCTACTAAAGTGTCCATGTATAAGACCCTCATCATCCCAGTCCTGCTTTATGGTGCAGAAGCATGGACCCTGTCAAAGGCGGATGAAAACACTTTAGGCTGCTTCGAGAGGAAAATTCTTCGGACGATTTACGGTCCCGTCTGCATAGACGGAGAGTGGAGGAGGATATATTACATCGAACTGTACGGGCTGTACAGCGATACCGACCTAGCCAAAAGAGTCAAAACACAACGTTTACGATAGCTGGGTCATCTAAAGCGGATAGACACCAACGCCCCGGCCCGGAAAATCTTCGCATCCACACCGCAGGGACGGCGCGGTAGAGGAGCACCGAGACTCAGGTGGCGCACGTAAGTGGAAGGGGACCTCAGCCAACTTCGTGAAACTGGAGGCGGCTGGTTAGAGACAGAGCTAGCTGGCGAAGCTTGTTGGCTGAGACCCAGGTCCACCCCGGACTGTAGCGCCACCTTAAGTAAGTAAGTATGTGCGTGTCACTGAGCTTGTCATCTTCAAGGTGGGATATATCTTGGAATTTGGTGCATATAGCTTAAATTTTTTTCTTCCGTACTCAATGTATCTAGGTTTATTTCTTTTAATACTTTCCCGACTCTGGACACAGTTGGTTGATCCCTTTTCTTGTACCGCAGAACATGGTGTTCGGCTGCGGGCAAAGATGGTGGTTCTGCCCATTTGAGTACAACCTCTCTTTCGCGGGTGCTCAAAATTTTAAACGGGATTTTCCTTTGTTGGCTTGAGATATGGATCCAGACATGAAGACACCTTTGCACAATTCTTGGGAATGGAATACTGGTGTATCTGTATGTGCTTCGCATCTAGGAGCGATGTTTATTGTGCTCAGGTTGTGTTGAGAAAGAATGGGTAATGTTGTGGTTTTGTTATTTATTCTTAACTGTAGTACTAGGTCCTATAAGTCGATTATCGCGCCAAGTTCCGAAAGAAGATTGACTCCGATAATTCCTTCGACTGGAATCGGAAACGAATCGGGTACTACATGGAACTCATGTTCGAGATCGTGTCGTCCTAAATGTAATGTACTAACATAGGTTCCTAGTGATCGTAGTTCACCTGAGATACCTATGATAGCAATGGTCGTGCTTTTGTGGGTGCGTATAGGAATTTTCTTGCTTATTATATTATTCTTTATTACACAAACTGATGCTCCTGTATCTACCAAAAATCGAACCCGTCGATCATTGAAAGTTATTTGCACACAATTGCCGTATTCTATTCCCGTTGTGCGTATGGCGTTATTCGCTTGGGAACTTAAAGGTCTACCCCGAAAGGTCGGCAATCCCTTCGGTGGGTTGCTCGTGTCCCGAAGTCACTATTCTGAGTCTTTCCCTTTATTGTTAATTTTGATTTGGGTTGTCATAATTCCTACTATTTGCCCTGTTTTGATTGTTATTCCTATCTTGATTTTGATTTGGGAAAGTATAATTATTACTATTGCCATTTGGCTGTGGCTATTTGTTTGGCCCTTTGTTTGCCGGAACATAATTGTTCTGGTTTGTGGTGTTATTAAAATTGTTGGGGCGGAATAAACCCCTAGAGCCATTGTTATTCTGACCCAGGTTATGATATTGTTGAGAGCCACGGCTCCGGGCTCCTCGAAAATTGTTTCGCCCACCCCTGTAGGATGGTCTTCCTGAACCCTGATTTCTCCTATTCTCTTCCCATCGTCTACTATTGCTTGATGGGTCTGTTTAGTATTTAATATGGTCTGTTTTGTCCGTCGTATTCTGGTCAACTTCTAATAAATGTTATGCCGCGCTTGTAAGGGTCGTATGGCGGGTGCTATTCAGCACGATTCTCAGGCGGTCGTTAACCCCTTTCTTCAGGAAAGCTAATCCCCTTCGGTCATCGGCGGCAGTGAGTGTTGCTCGTGTCTCCTCGCCATGAACCGCAATTTCCAGTTCCGCCATTTTGGTGACGAGAGATTCAATATCCTTTACGAACTCCCTAGCTGGACGATTACCTTGATAGGTGCGGCCTAGCTTTGTCTGAATGGTTTCAAGGGTTTCTCTTGGTCCGCATTTTTCCAAGAGAGCCTTTTTTAAGTCGTCAAATTTCTCGACCTTAGTGGCTCCTTATTCGGTAAGAGCTTTGCCTTGAATTTTACACTTCAAGATAAACGTGATAAGTGTAGCTTTGGATGCGGTCGACAGTGTATCATGATAGAATTCGACACTGTTAAGAAAATCGCGCAGGTTTTCTGATCGTGTGCTGTCTTGCTCACACGTCAGTGTCGGAAGCTTTTGAGCAGTGCTAAAGTTAAATTCTTCCGGCATTTTTTCAGTATTGGTTTTGTCGGCTCCTATATTTTTGGCTTCCCTTATGCTAGTTTTTATCCTAGCTAAGGCTTCAGTTCTGTATTGATCTATCCGCTCAAATACAGTCTGGAGATCGGCTGCTGCTTCCAAGGTTAGTTTATCGTCAGTTATTGTCCTTACTATCTCGTTTTTATACCCGACCCAGGGTATATTAAGTTTGATGTATTGTTTGTAACGCAGTGAAATAATCACCGTAGACCCCTAAGACCTTTAAGAGATATGAATGGGACCGACAGGAGAATCGATTAAGCCATGTCCGTTCGTCTGTCCGTCCGTATGTAAACAACTTTTGGGCCTTCAATTTTAAGGCAGAGAGCTGAAATTTTGTGGGTTGGTTGGAAGTCCAATCCTCCAGATCAAGTTGTAAAATAAGCTGAATCCGCCCACAGACACGCCCACTGTATATGCCTGTATGTGCGACCATCTCTAATTTAAAAAAATACATTTTGCAAATTTTAGCTATGTTACAATGGCGCTAGCGCATTCATTTTTTGGTACGTAACATTGCCTTATAATTGTCTTTAAGGTAGCCAAAAAAATTTAGCTTTTTCATTGTCCTTTTTTTTAAATTACTTAATATGGTTTAGAGCTTTTCTAGGGCTACGAGTAGCTCTTCCATAGGGGTCATTTGAGGTTAATCAATAATTTTGCTTCTTTGAACTTGTTGACGAATTTTCTTTTGGAATTTCCTAGTTAGGTAATCGTAAATACTTTAAGGCAAGAAGTATTATCAGTGTTACGAACACTATTACTATTACTGAATGATTTCAGATATCGAACAAATTCATTCATTTTTTTGAACATTCGTTTCAACCCCTGACAATAGATTAATACTCTTTTCATAAATGAAATAGGTAATAAACCGCGTTGACTCAGCCACACACGACACATTACCAAATAAAAAAATACTTTCGTTCCATACCTGCTTTCGGTTTTGGGCGAGCAAAATAATCCAACCAAAAGTTCAATATATTGAATGAATTCCTATTTTAAATGAATTCGTTCAGACCTGCTATCGACAAAGAAAAATAGTCAACTAACTACTTTTTTCATTCGATGTAAGGATGAAATGAACCATTGAACACGAACGTAAGTATTTCATTCAACTACTTTTTTCACTCGATAGCAAGAGACATTTATTCTTGCTTTGTCCTCATGCACTCGTCGTACCATTTCGGATATTTGACCTTCACTCATTCATAAATACACAAGGTATGTATCGTACTACGTAAACAAAATCTCTGGCACTATGCTGCCGGCTTTGCCTGTTGATATGTGATCCCATTTTAAATTTACAATCGCTTATAGTGAGTGGGTACCGAAATAAAATATGGTACGTGTGCTGGGGTGATCGTTGGTCTTTAATAACTTTGTGCTTAAGTGGCCTATTAGCGATTTGTATGTGAATATGGATTATGAATATTTTGTATAAGGGTTAATGGGTGCCTGCCATCGAGCATCGTGGAAGAGGAATGCAAAGCGAAGTAGAAGCGTAAACTGGCGCTGTTCTCTACAATTGCCTCGTTTGTAATTAGGTTCTTGGTTGCCCATTAAGCTAATTCAACTTCTAAAGCTGCCTGGCTTCTTTCAATATTACAATTGGCAGCTGAAAAACTTGCACAATCTGATATTTCTATATATGATAAATAAATAAATAAATAAATAAATAGAGTGGCGCAACAGCTCGAGGTGAACCAGGGCCAACTTCTCAACAATGTATGCTGGTGTGTTAATTTCTTTACATACAAGGGGACCTAAAATTTTTTGCCGAATCCGAACGGCACTTTGAGAAGTTTTTCAAAACAATTAATACTCTCGGAGGGCTTGTCAAACCCTCGCGGAGGTGGGGACCGTGAAAAAGAACGTGATGATGGCAGGGTTCGAACCCAGACCTCCGGCGTAGTAAGCACACACACTAACCACTACGCCACGGCACCCCACATTTCTATATATGAGTCTTGAGAAATTTCGCTATCACTAATTTGGCTATTAAAAACTTGACTTTAACTAATTTGGCTGTCATGAGAGCTGAGTTTCTATCCATTTTCTTAAAAGAAAATGATATAATGATGTCTACTTCATTTTTCACTGTTCGATAAAAGGTCCTCTTGTTTTAAGACATAATTGAGAACATAAATTTCACTAGGGAAGAGATGAACAGAAAAGAAAAGCGGAAACCATACGAATATCTGATTGTACCTTTGGTGGATTTGAGCACTTTAAAAACCTAGAAATAACTATCAGCAGCAGCAAAGAACGACTGCATTCAGGAATAATGGCTGCAAGCATATGTTTCTACGGGCCTGCTAAGGTTTTTAAGTCCAACATCGTGTCTCGTAGAGAGGAACTAAGCATATACAAGGCGAATATAAGGCCCGTGCTGTGCTATGGAGCTGAGACATGGACTCAGTCATCAACAGAGGAGAAACTTAGAGTCTTCGAGCCGAAAATATTGCGGAAAATTTTATGGACCTATAGCCTATACACTTGGCAAATGGAGAGCTCAGGCGGTGTACTAACGAGAAATTTCTTCAAATATGCGACGGCGAAGATGTTTAGGCCGGGCTTGTGATCCGCATGTCTAAAAGTAGGCCACATGAAGCAATAGTTACTCATTCTGATGTACTTGGTCAGATCGCTCATGTTTATATCAAACAGATGTTTCTTTCAATTAAACTAATGTTAATGTGAACACATATTTAAGAATGAAAAAAACAAATGTTACCAGATGTCTCTCGCAATTTTGGTCATTTCTTATTTTGGTTTCCAATTCCATTAGTTCTTGACTTGATTTGGTGGGAAGATCGAAAGCGTTGGCACCATCAGAAATTTATTTTTCTTTGCATGTTGTATGTCTTAACATCACAAGTTCTCTAAGGATGCTCCTCTGGTTGCTTAAAACCTGATCCAGTTTCTCATTTTGTTCCTGAATGAGATTGTAGTTTCTAGCCACAGTCGGCTCTACACATGATTCTAGGAGAAATAAAAAGCTCATAACTTATTCACCTATGACTATTAGAGCAAAATACGGGTACCCCATAAATTAAGTCACAAATACTGCAGTAGAAATATTTCTTTTTTTTCCAGATTGCTCTAAAATAAAAGTAAAAAAAAGTTCCGATCTTTTTTTTTTGTAATCTCCGAAATGCAACATCCCCCCGAAACTTGTTTGTGCACATATTCCAAAAAGTGTGGATATGCGTTTTACCTAAATAGGTAGCCTGCTATACTCAAGTATCAGAATAGAAAATACACAATAAACAAAGCTGTTATTATTTGTCATAATAAATTTTGATGTTTGTTTCGGCGGCAGCAGTGAGCTAAAAATAGAGTTTCTGCCACCAAACCTCCCTCTAAATGAGTCATCCATGCCTACGATCAATTATCAAATTATAGTCTGATAGCACCCTTTGGAGCTAGGCTTGAGGGGTGTCAGCATGCGAGCGCTTGGTGGTCGGAAGGTCCCGCTCGGCATCTGACCGGGTTTAACCCGAAGAAGTCACAAGCAGCCCGTCAATGGTGCCGCTATCCATTACGGGGGGTGGAGGGGGACAGCGCCAAGTCTAAATGAGGGCTTAGGTGGAAACTCTACAAATCGATCAATTATCAATTTATAGTCTGATAGCACCCTTTGGAGCTAGGCTTTAGGGGTGTCAGCATGCGAGCGCTTGGTGGTCGGAAGGTCCCGCTCGACATCTGACCGGGTTTAACCCGAAGAAGTCACAAGCAGCCCGTCAATGGTGCCGCTATCCATTACGGGGGGTGGAGGGGGACAGCGCCAAGTCTAAATGAGGGCTTATACAAATCGACAACGGCACCAACTCAAAATTGGCACGTGGAATATCTCGTCGCTTACGAGGAAGGAACTTGAACTGGTTGAGGAGGCCAAGAAGTATCGGCTCGATGCAACTGGCATCTCCTCAACTAAGTGGAAGGGTTCTGGAACCAAAGACTTCGCTAATGGGTGAAAGCTCTTCTGGTCTGGCATCCCAGATCACATGACTGCACATGTGGGGATACTCACAAGCCCCCGGTTGCCAGAAAATGTATCCGATGTCAATTCGTTAGGGGGAAGGATTCTGATCTTAGAGCTTAAGCTTGAACGATCGACTCTGGCTCTGGTTCAGGTTTATGCACCAAACCGAAAGTCAGAGTATGAGTCCTTTTTGAACGAAGCTGATGCTGCCCTGGGCAGAGTGGCAGATATGGACTTCTTTCTCCTGATGGGTGACTTCAATGCATATGTGGGTGCGGACGACAGTACTTGGAGGAGTGTGACCTGGATCAAAACAGGAACGGAGGGAAGTTGTTGGACTTTTGCTGTGCATATGGCTTGTCCATCATGAACACCTTTTTCCAACACAAAGATATTCACAAATACATATGGTACAAGCACAGTTTAAATCAGAAAGATTGAATCTTTTGTTCAAAGAAAGATTTGTGATGTTCGAGTTTTCAGGGGAGCTGAGTTGTCAACAGATCATCACTAAGTGCTGTGTAAATTGTTCTTCAGACAGTATTCCTTTGCCGCCCAGGCAAAAACCAAGACTGGTGACCCGCATACGGTGGGAAAGGTTGCAGGATGCTGACTCTGATTTCAGAGAGCGCTTTGCACAGCATGTTTCGGAGAAGTTTGAACAAATTCCAACTGACCTTTTGAATGTAGAGGAGGAATGGCAGCTGTTTTTATCGGCAGTCATTGCCTTTGCAGGAAATGTTTGTGGAGTGAAGCGGCTTGGGGTAGCGGCTGGTGGTGAGAAAATAACTGCTTGGTTTAAAACGCCTGGAGTTCAAGAAGCCATCAGAGAGAAAAAGAGAGCCTAAATTGCGTGGATCCGATGTAGAAACTCAACTTCTCGAACCCGGTACAATGAGGCGCGAAGGACTTCCAATCTGGTCGTCAGAACAGCCAAGGAACAGTCATCAGGAAAAAGTTCGGCGAGAAGTTGGAGCACGATTACAGATCTGCAAACAAAATATTTTGGCAGACCATTCGCCGGCTCAGAAGAAGGAAGTTGAATATCATTCAAGGAGTTAAATCCGGTACACTTCTTTCAAATGAAAGTGATGTCTTGCGCAGATGGAGAGAGCACTTTTCGAAGTTGCTCAACCCCCAACAGGGCACTGAAGGTGGCATTCCCACTGCTGACGCGATAAGGGCGGAGAATTGTCCCACAGCAGACGAAGTTACTAAAGCGATTAAATCGCTAAAAGTTGGCAAGTCTGCTGCAGTTGATGAAATCCGGCCCGAAATGCTCAAGGCAATGGGTAAAGAGGGTGTTAAATGGCTAACACGTGTCATTAAGGTGGCCTGGGATAGCGGGAAGGCACCTAGCGATTGGCAAACGGGAGTTATATTGCCCATTTTCAAAAAAGGGAACGGGAGAGATTGCGCCAACTATAGGAACATATCTCTCTTGAGTCTTCCGGGAAAAGTATTCGCGAAGGTGTTGGAAACGCGTTCCAGAGCTGTAATTAAGCCTTTGTTACGGAAAGAACAGTGCTATGTGTGTTTTTTAGATCTGGAAAAGGCGTATGACCGAGTCCCTCGGGTTACACTAGGGAGAGTTTTGCAGGACTATGCGCTGAGTAGGCCTCTTCTGAGAGCCATCCAGTCTTTGTATGGAAACTGCAAAAGCTGTGTACGGATAAATGGCGTCAAATCCCATCCTTTTGATGTGCGCGTTTGACTTCGCCAGGGCTGTGTTCTGTCGCCGCTCCTTTTCATAGCATATATGGACTGGATGATGAAACGCAGTCTTGGCGAGCAATGTTTCGAATTGGCTTGCATCAGGATGCGTCATCTGCTTTCCGCAGATGATTTGGCCATCCTTGCATCATCCAAAGGGGAACTTCAACGAGCACTGCAACTTCAGGATTGCAGCCGTCTGTGGTGATGCTGGGATGAAAGTAAACGTGAACAAATCGGAACTGATGGTTGTTTCCCGAATTCCTGTGCAGTACACCCTGCACATAAATGGAGTTCCATTAAAACAGGTGGAAAAGTCTTAGTATCTCGGGGTCTTTTTCACGAAAGATGGGAGGAGTCATACTGAGTTTTCCTGTAGAATTGGCCAAGCTGGAGCAATAATAAAGGAACTGCGCCGGCTGGTCATCAGGTAAGCTGAGCTTGGAGTGAAAGCAAAGATCTCAGTTTTTAATTCAGTGTTCGTTCTGACCCTCATCTATGGTCATGAAATTTGGGTTATGACCGAAAGAATTAAATCGCGGGTACAAGCTGCCGAAATGAGATTTCTGAGGTGCGTTGCTGGTGTTACTCTAAGGGATAGAGTGAGAAACGTCAGTATTCGTGGGAATCTTAATATCGAGCAGCTACTTCTCCGAGTGGAGCGATTCTTCGATAGTTTGGACACGTTGTTTGCATGCCCCCTGACAGACTTCCTGAACAGGTCATGCTAGCCAAGATGCGAGCGCGTCGCCCCCCTGGTAGGCCAAGAAACAGGTGGTGGGATCAGGTAAGGAACCTCTCTGAGTCCCGCTTGGGGACTGTGCCAGAGTCTCTTGAGTTGGTGGCGGAGGATCAAGAAAGATGGAAGAACCATTTAGCCACCCTCGCTCCGCGACCCTTTTAAAGGATAAGCGGCATCCGAAAATGATGATGATGATGATGAAAACTCAGTTTCTTTCATTTTGGCTCTCAAAGCGAAGGCAATGTCATTTCCCAGGAGCGAGAAACGATTTCCTCTGTAAAAATCACAATATAAGCCGTACTTGTGACAGATATGTCGCCCACGTTTTTTTTTTTTTTTTTTGAATACTAGGATGGACGGAGACTAAAACTCCAAAATCTTTCAAAGATACCAATACGCCCACTATAGCAGGTACATAATACCAAAGTAGCCGATATTGGTTATGCCCGATTTCCACGTGCTAAAAAACCACCCATTTATGAGAGACACTATGAAACTGCCAGAACGCACTTCATAGTAGTAAATTTTCGCTCTCTCATAATACTTCTTGACTACAACTAAGCTAACTTAACAAGTAGTTTACGCTTCCATAGTGTTGATCGCATTGGATAGGTTGCTTTCCAGTGAATGCACCTACTAAGCCGTTCATTCATGCGGCTTCACCCTACGTCGCTAGATCGAAAGGTCTTGTTCTTTGTAGCCGTCGCTCGTTGTTAACATCGTTAAGAGTCTCGTTTAGAGTACGGATCATTTCATTGTTGCAATGAACATGAAGGCGAGCATTTAGCTTTCGAGCGAAGTTTGTTACTTCTTCGCCCACGGTAGCTATTCCTAAATCTCTGTGAATATCGCTATTCCTAATATACCATGGAGCATTCACAATTCCTCTTAGTGTTTTGTTTTGGAAAGTCTGCAACATGGACATGTTGCTCGGCTTGGTACAACCCCAAAGTTGTATACCGTATGTCCAGGACGGCTTTAACACCTGCCTGTACAAGAGCAGTTTGTTATATGTGCTTAATTTCGAAAATCTTCCTCAGGCGGTGTACTAACGAGAAATTTCTTCAAATATGCGACGGCGAAGATGTTTAGGCCGGGCTTGTGATCCGCATGTCTAAAAGTAGGCCACATGAAGCAATAGTTACTCATTCTGATGTACTTGGTCAGATCGCTCATGTTTATATCAAACAGATGTTTCTTTCAATTAAACTAATGTTAATGTGAACACATATTTAAGAATGAAAAAAACAAATGTTACCAGATGTCTCTCGCAATTTTGGTCATTTCTTATTTTGGTTTCCAATTCCATTAGTTCTTGACTTGATTTGGTGGGAAGATCGAAAGCGTTGGCACCATCAGAAATTTATTTTTCTTTGCATGTTGTATGTCTTAACATCACAAGTTCTCTAAGGATGCTCCTCTGGTTGCTTAAAACCTGATCCAGTTTCTCATTTTGTTCCTGAATGAGATTGTAGTTTCTAGCCACAGTCGGCTCTACACATGATTCTAGGAGAAATAAAAAGCTCATAACTTATTCACCTATGACTATTAGAGCAAAATACGGGTACCCCATAAATTAAGTCACAAATACTGCAGTAGAAATATTTCTTTTTTTTCCAGATTGCTCTAAAATAAAAGTAAAAAAAAGTTCCGATCTTTTTTTTTTGTAATCTCCGAAATGCAACATCCCCCCGAAACTTGTTTGTGCACATATTCCAAAAAGTGTGGATATGCGTTTTACCTAAATAGGTAGCCTGCTATACTCAAGTATCAGAATAGAAAATACACAATAAACAAAGCTGTTATTATTTGTCATAATAAATTTTGATGTTTGTTTCGGCGGCAGCAGTGAGCTAAAAATAGAGTTTCTGCCACCAAACCTCCCTCTAAATGAGTCATCCATGCCTACGATCAATTATCAAATTATAGTCTGATAGCACCCTTTGGAGCTAGGCTTGAGGGGTGTCAGCATGCGAGCGCTTGGTGGTCGGAAGGTCCCGCTCGGCATCTGACCGGGTTTAACCCGAAGAAGTCACAAGCAGCCCGTCAATGGTGCCGCTATCCATTACGGGGGGTGGAGGGGGACAGCGCCAAGTCTAAATGAGGGCTTAGGTGGAAACTCTACAAATCGATCAATTATCAATTTATAGTCTGATAGCACCCTTTGGAGCTAGGCTTTAGGGGTGTCAGCATGCGAGCGCTTGGTGGTCGGAAGGTCCCGCTCGACATCTGACCGGGTTTAACCCGAAGAAGTCACAAGCAGCCCGTCAATGGTGCCGCTATCCATTACGGGGGGTGGAGGGGGACAGCGCCAAGTCTAAATGAGGGCTTATACAAATCGACAACGGCACCAACTCAAAATTGGCACGTGGAATATCTCGTCGCTTACGAGGAAGGAACTTGAACTGGTTGAGGAGGCCAAGAAGTATCGGCTCGATGCAACTGGCATCTCCTCAACTAAGTGGAAGGGTTCTGGAACCAAAGACTTCGCTGATGGGTGAAAGCTCTTCTGGTCTGGCATCCCAGATCACATGACTGCACATGTGGGGATACTCACAAGCCCCCGGTTGCCAGAAAATGTATCCGATGTCAATTCGTTAGGGGGAAGGATTCTGATCTTAGAGCTTAAGCTTGAACGATCGACTCTGGCTCTGGTTCAGGTTTATGCACCAAACCGAAAGTCAGAGTATGAGTCCTTTTTGAACGAAGCTGATGCTGCCCTGGGCAGAGTGGCAGATATGGACTTCTTTCTCCTGATGGGTGACTTCAATGCATATGTGGGTGCGGACGACAGTACTTGGAGGAGTGTGACCTGGATCAAAACAGGAACGGAGGGAAGTTGTTGGACTTTTGCTGTGCATATGGCTTGTCCATCATGAACACCTTTTTCCAACACAAAGATATTCACAAATACATATGGTACAAGCACAGTTTAAATCAGAAAGATTGAATCTTTTGTTCAAAGAAAGATTTGTGATGTTCGAGTTTTCAGGGGAGCTGAGTTGTCAACAGATCATCACTAAGTGCTGTGTAAATTGTTCTTCAGACAGTATTCCTTTGCCGCCCAGGCAAAAACCAAGACTGGTGACCCGCATACGGTGGGAAAGGTTGCAGGATGCTGACTCTGATTTCAGAGAGCGCTTTGCACAGCATGTTTCGGAGAAGTTTGAACAAATTCCAACTGACCTTTTGAATGTAGAGGAGGAATGGCAGCTGTTTTTATCGGCAGTCATTGCCTTTGCAGGAAATGTTTGTGGAGTGAAGCGGCTTGGGGTAGCGGCTGGTGGTGAGAAAATAACTGCTTGGTTTAAAACGCCTGGAGTTCAAGAAGCCATCAGAGAGAAAAAGAGAGCCTAAATTGCGTGGATCCGATGTAGAAACTCAACTTCTCGAACCCGGTACAATGAGGCGCGAAGGACTTCCAATCTGGTCGTCAGAACAGCCAAGGAACAGTCATCAGGAAAAAGTTCGGCGAGAAGTTGGAGCACGATTACAGATCTGCAAACAAAATATTTTGGCAGACCATTCGCCGGCTCAGAAGAAGGAAGTTGAATATCATTCAAGGAGTTAAATCCGGTACACTTCTTTCAAATGAAAGTGATGTCTTGCGCAGATGGAGAGAGCACTTTTCGAAGTTGCTCAACCCCCAACAGGGCACTGAAGGTGGCATTCCCACTGCTGACGCGATAAGGGCGGAGAATTGTCCCACAGCAGACGAAGTTACTAAAGCGATTAAATCGCTAAAAGTTGGCAAGTCTGCTGCAGTTGATGAAATCCGGCCCGAAATGCTCAAGGCAATGGGTAAAGAGGGTGTTAAATGGCTAACACGTGTCATTAAGGTGGCCTGGGATAGCGGGAAGGCACCTAGCGATTGGCAAACGGGAGTTATATTGCCCATTTTCAAAAAAGGGAACGGGAGAGATTGCGCCAACTATAGGAACATATCTCTCTTGAGTCTTCCGGGAAAAGTATTCGCGAAGGTGTTGGAAACGCGTTCCAGAGCTGTAATTAAGCCTTTGTTACGGAAAGAACAGTGCTATGTGTGTTTTTTAGATCTGGAAAAGGCGTATGACCGAGTCCCTCGGGTTACACTAGGGAGAGTTTTGCAGGACTATGCGCTGAGTAGGCCTCTTCTGAGAGCCATCCAGTCTTTGTATGGAAACTGCAAAAGCTGTGTACGGATAAATGGCGTCAAATCCCATCCTTTTGATGTGCGCGTTTGACTTCGCCAGGGCTGTGTTCTGTCGCCGCTCCTTTTCATAGCATATATGGACTGGATGATGAAACGCAGTCTTGGCGAGCAATGTTTCGAATTGGCTTGCATCAGGATGCGTCATCTGCTTTCCGCAGATGATTTGGCCATCCTTGCATCATCCAAAGGGGAACTTCAACGAGCACTGCAACTTCAGGATTGCAGCCGTCTGTGGTGATGCTGGGATGAAAGTAAACGTGAACAAATCGGAACTGATGGTTGTTTCCCGAATTCCTGTGCAGTACACCCTGCACATAAATGGAGTTCCATTAAAACAGGTGGAAAAGTCTTAGTATCTCGGGGTCTTTTTCACGAAAGATGGGAGGAGTCATACTGAGTTTTCCTGTAGAATTGGCCAAGCTGGAGCAATAATAAAGGAACTGCGCCGGCTGGTCATCAGGTAAGCTGAGCTTGGAGTGAAAGCAAAGATCTCAGTTTTTAATTCAGTGTTCGTTCTGACCCTCATCTATGGTCATGAAATTTGGGTTATGACCGAAAGAATTAAATCGCGGGTACAAGCTGCCGAAATGAGATTTCTGAGGTGCGTTGCTGGTGTTACTCTAAGGGATAGAGTGAGAAACGTCAGTATTCGTGGGAATCTTAATATCGAGCAGCTACTTCTCCGAGTGGAGCGATTCTTCGATAGTTTGGACACGTTGTTTGCATGCCCCCTGACAGACTTCCTGAACAGGTCATGCTAGCCAAGATGCGAGCGCGTCGCCCCCCTGGTAGGCCAAGAAACAGGTGGTGGGATCAGGTAAGGAACCTCTCTGAGTCCCGCTTGGGGACTGTGCCAGAGTCTCTTGAGTTGGTGGCGGAGGATCAAGAAAGATGGAAGAACCATTTAGCCACCCTCGCTCCGCGACCCTTTTAAAGGATAAGCGGCATCCGAAAATGATGATGATGATGATGAAAACTCAGTTTCTTTCATTTTGGCTCTCAAAGCGAAGGCAATGTCATTTCCCAGGAGCGAGAAACGATTTCCTCTGTAAAAATCACAATATAAGCCGTACTTGTGACAGATATGTCGCCCACGTTTTTTTTTTTTTTTTTTGAATACTAGGATGGACGGAGACTAAAACTCCAAAATCTTTCAAAGATACCAATACGCCCACTATAGCAGGTACATAATACCAAAGTAGCCGATATTGGTTATGCCCGATTTCCACGTGCTAAAAAACCACCCATTTATGAGAGACACTATGAAACTGCCAGAACGCACTTCATAGTAGTAAATTTTCGCTCTCTCATAATACTTCTTGACTACAACTAAGCTAACTTAACAAGTAGTTTACGCTTCCATAGTGTTGATCGCATTGGATAGGTTGCTTTCCAGTGAATGCACCTACTAAGCCGTTCATTCATGTGGCTTCACCCTACGTCGCTAGATCGAAAGGTCTTGTTCTTTGTAGCCGTCGCTCGTTGTTAACATCGTTAAGAGTCTCGTTTAGAGTACGGATCATTTCATTGTTGCAATGAACATGAAGGCGAGCATTTAGCTTTCGAGCGAAGTTTGTTACTTCTTCGCCCACGGTAGCTATTCCTAAATCTCTGTGAATATCGCTATTCCTAATATACCATGGAGCATTCACAATTGCTCTTAGTGTTTTGTTTTGGAAAGTCTGCAACATGGACATGTTGCTCGGCTTGGTACAACCCCAAAGTTGTATACCGTATGTCCAGGACGGCTTTAACACCTGCCTGTACAAGAGCAGTTTGTTATATGTGCTTAATTTCGAAAATCTTCCGATAAGCCCATACATTTCCCTGAGCCTAATCTCGAGCTCGTCACGCTTCTTCTTTACGTGTGGTTTCCACCTTAGCTTAGCGTCCAGTGTCATCCCTAGATACTTCGCTTCATTTGCATAAGGTATTTGTACAGAATTTATGAACAGAGGCAAATTGTTAATTCTTCTGTAAGTGAAATTCACATGCGTAGACTTGTTCTCGTTAACAGCGATTCGCCAAGTCTTCGTCCAGACACAAATTCTGTCCAATGCTCGTTGGAGGTTTCTCGTTGATGACTCGACTGATTCACCTGTTGCCAGGATGGCCGTATCGTCCGCAAACGTGGCCACGACTGTCTCGTCATCTAGAGGTCATCTAGGCTTCCCTGGGGCACGCCAGCCCGAATTTGCTTGAAACTCGAGTATTCACTACTACACCTAACACGAAAGAGTCTGCTTTCAAGATAATTTTCCAATATTCGCCCAGGTACAGTTTCAGTTTCCTTTTTTTATTCTCAAACTGTTACAAAGGTGCAGAAAATAGGTTTGCGAATAGGGTAAATGGGATTTATGAGAGGATTTATTTTAAATCGCTTGCCGAGGGGGATTTAAATTTGTATGGTAATTCTACTGTTTTGTAGAGTATTTAATAAAGATTTATATTAATCGCGGATTAGTTCTCGGTGGAGACATGGTATTACTGAGATCTCACAAAAACACATCTATTTTCAAAATTTGTACTATTGTGCAAGGTACCAACCTCATGGTAATTCGTAAAGTCACCTAAACCTAATTGAAAAGAGAAATGAATATTGTTTCTGTACCAGTTTTCAGTGCCTCTATTCTGCATTGAATTTCACTAATTTCATACTGATTCCTGCAAATGTTTTCTGAACTAAATGAAGCTATGTGAAAGATATGAAGATCTGAAGATTCTACTGGTAGACTAAAATAGTTATTTAATTTTTGAACAAAGAAGCCTTCGAGGTAGACATCACAATCACGTCTTTTTTGAATGGTTTGAATTTGGAAGACCTTGTTGCTGATCAAACAAAAATTGTTTGGTGAAATGGTAGAAAATGTTTTGTTTTTGAATAAATGTTCCCGAAAGGAGAGATCATCTAGTTGGTATTGCACCGTTGCATATGGTGTTACACAAATATTGCTTGAGGTGTGTTGTTAGCTTCCGATTGTCTATTTCTAAGCTGCTGTAAGGGCTGTGCTTTTTTCTTTATGCATCGTTTTAAGTCTTGCATATAGCTTTCAAACCTAAATGCGCTAGAGTTGTCTACATTTCCGTAAATAAGTACGACATCAGGAATATGAATTAAATTATGGACGCTATACGATAGTGAATATTGTCCATATAATTCCCCAAACTTATTAACGTATGAGTTAAGCATAGCCGCTGCACAAGCATTGTTGCGAGAACTTTCAGTGTTATTACACAATAAGCGTACAGAACAAAGTAGAAGTTAGAAATGATGATAATACTCTTGTGGGAGTATTCCGTTAAGTAGATAAATTCCGGTATAACATAGGAATTGTCGTAGTTCGGTTGCCTTCCACCTGTCTAGCTCTTTAAGTGAACGTGGTTTTCTGGAAAATTCTTTAGGTATTGACGATTTTATGTTACTAATTTTTGGGAAAATGGCTTTCTTTTAACGGATGTCCAATAAAGCAAGGTTTGCCGCATGACACCTAGGAGAACACAGTGCATGTAATCAACGGGAAATTGAGAAACACAGCCTACGTTAATTTTTTCGAGTTCAATTTGTTGTGAGCTCTTATGAAACTGCACTTGTGCCCTATTACGGAAGCTATCGTAATAGGGCACATTTGTCTGTGTTTGTCCGTGGTACGCACCGATCAAAAAAACCTTTAAATCCTGCCATATTTCCTAATATAGGCCATTGCTGGCTATTTGCACTCTTCGAAAGAGGAAGACCGTCAATACCGATTTCAATTACCAGGTCCTTATTTCCATTCAGACCCTTATATTTTTCCATTAATTTTTCCAAACCGCTCGCAAGGCCAAAATGTAAATAAGACCCAGCACCCATTGGCGTCAGCTCAGTTTTTTTTTTGAGTTCTCTTAACCGTTCGGTAGTCTTTATGAAGATTCAAAATGTGATTTCTCAGTATCTTGAGAAGACCGTTCATTGCTTCGTTTGTAATGAGTTTTTGGTTGCCCATTCAGCTAATTCAACTTCTAAATCTGCCTGGCTTTTTTTAGTATAACAATTTGCCGCTGAAAAACTCGCACAATCTGATATTTCTATATAAGATTTCTGAGAAATTTCGCCATGACTAATTTGGCTATTAATAACTTGACTTTCACTAATTTTGCTGTCATGAGAACTTTCATTGTGAGCTGAGTTTTTATCTATTTTCTTAAAAGAAAAGGATATAATGATGTCTACTTCATTCTTCACTTTTCGATAAAAGGTCCTCTTGCTTTAAGCCATTATTGAGAACATAAACTTCACTAGGGAAGAGATGAACAGAAAAGAAAAGCGGAAACCACACGGATATCTGAGTGTACATTTGGTGGATTTGAGCACTTCAAAACCCTAGAAATAACTATCAGCAGCAGCAAAGAACGACTGCATTCAGGATAGAATAATGGCTGCAAGCATATGTTTCTACGGGCATCCAACATCGTGTCTCGTAGAGCGAAACTAAGCGTATACAAGGCGACTAATAGTCCCATGCTGTGTTATGGAGCTGAGAAATGGACTCAGTCATCAACAGAAGAGAACCAGCTTAGAGTCGTTGAGCCGAAAATATTGCGGAAAATGTATGGACCTATAGTCACACTTGGCAAATGGATACCTCAGACGGTGAACTATCGAGGTATTTCTTCAAATATGCGACGGCGAAGATGTTTAGGCCGGGCATGTAATCCGCATGTCTGAAAGTAGGCCGCAAGAAGCAATAGGTTCTCACCTACAGACCATGCATCACTAGAGCCGAAGGGAGGCCACGCCTCCTCATCGCCGACGTAAGGAAGCTAGGAATCAGGAACTGTAATGGAGACTGCAAAGACGAAGCGGAGTGGAGAAAACTGGTTGATGCAACTTTAGCTCACCCAGAGCTGTAACGCTTATAATGTTGATGGTTATGATAAATTTCACTAAACATCAAATGCCTGGCAAAATAAAAAGTAACTTTCAACTTACGCAGAAACAGAGTTGTTGAATTGAAATATTTTAAAACAATGCTTGCTGCAATTTAAACACTTTAAAACTGCAACAGGAACTATAAACACTGCGTAGTGCGTATTTCAATTTAATCTTCAACTACGTCATAAATCGCTTTGCACAGCCATTAATATTCTTTCTCGCTCTATTTGCGATACTCTGAAAACATTGAAATGCTTGTAAAGGGTTGCCATAGGTAAAAAAGGTATGGGAAACTTTGTTTTCACATTATACGAAAATGGGATTCAGACATTTATCGCTCTTCCTTTGTATTAGTATAGGGTACATCTTTTACTTTGGATTTCTGTACTCAATTCCCACTCGAAATTCCGAGATGGAAGTATTCCGAATACATTGCTTAATGGGAGTGAATCACATGTCAGCATGAATGAAAGAATGCATAACATAACTAACTGTAAACCTGACGTCATGGGATGGAACTGTCATTTTTCATGCATGTAAAAAAAGCCCGTTTGTGTACACAACAATCTGTGCTGGCCAATCACAGATCAGCAATTTGTTTTGCTTGGTCATTAGATACGACGAGCGATCCAGTTTTTGTGCACTATTTTTTTCTCAATGTGGCATAATCTTATGTTTTGTGATTTGTGACCTGTCAGTGTAGTGTTATAGTCAGTTTTCTGGGCATTAGGTCACTGACCGGCTCGGGAAAAGCTTTACTGACTAGCATCAGGTGCATAAATTACTAGGAAGGCACCTAGCGATTGGCAAACGGGAGTTATATTGCCCATTTTCAAAAAAGGGAACGGGAGAGATTGCGCCAACTATAGGGGCATATCTCTCTTGAGTCTTCCGGGAAAAGTATTCGCGAAGGTGTTGGAAACGCGTTCCAGAGCTGTAATTAAGCCTTTGTTACGGGAAGAACAGTGCGGCTTTCGGCCTGGCAGACCCACAACCGACCAGCTTTTAACTCTGAAGGTTATCCTTGAGAAGGCCTGGAAATATGCCAATCCGGTCTATGTGTGTTTTGTAGATCTGGAAAAGGCGTATGACCGAGTCCCTCGGGATACACTAGGGAGAGTTTTGCAGGACTATGCGCTGAGTAGGCCTCTTCTGAGAGCCATCCAGTCTTTGTATGGAAACTGCAAAAGCTGTGTACGGATAAATGGCGTCAAATCCCATCCTTTTGATGTGCGCGTTTGACTTCGCCGGGGCTGTGTTCTGTCGCCGCTCCTTTTCATAGCATATATGGACTGGATGATGAAACGCAGTCTTGGCGAGCAATGTTTCGAATTGGATGGCATCAGGATGCGTCATCTGCTTTCCGCAGATGATTTGGCCATCCTTGCATCATCCAAAGGGGAACTTCAACGAGCACTGGATAGGTTTGCAGCCGTCTGTGGTGATGCTGGGATGAAAGTAAACGTGAACAAATCGGAACTGATGGTTGTTTCCCGAATTCCTGTGCAGTACACCCTGCACATAAATGGAGTTCCATTAAAACAGGTGGAAAAGTCTTAGTATCTCGGGGTCTTTTTCACAAAAGATGGGAGGAGTGATACTGAGTTGTCCTGTAGAATTGGTCAAGCTGGAGCATTAGTAAAGGAACTGCGCCGGCTGGTCATCAGGAAAGCTGAGCTTGGAGTGAAAGCAAAGATCTCAGTTTTTAGTTCAGTGTTCGTTCTGATCCTCATCTATGGTCATGAAATTTGGGTTATGACCGAAAGAATTAAATCGCGGGTACAAGCTGCCGAAATGAGATTTCTGAGGTGCGTTGCTGGTGTTACTCTAAGGGATAGAGTGAGAAACGTCAGTATTCGTGGGAATCTTAATATCGAGCAGCTACTTCTCCGAGTGGAGCGATTCTTCGATAGTTTGGACACGTTGTTCGCATGCCCCCTGACAGACTTCCTGAACAGGTCATGCTAGCCGAGATGCGAGCGCGTCGCCCCCTGGTAGGCCAAGAAACAGGTGGTGCGATCAGGTAAGGAACCTTTCTGAGTCCCGCTTGGGGACTGTGCCAGAGTCTCTTGAGTTGGTGGCGGAGGATCAAGAAAGATGGAAGAACCACTTAGCCACCCTCGCTCCGCGACCCTTTAAAAGGATAAGCGGCATCCGAAAATGATGATGATGATGATGATGATGATGATGAAAACTCAGTTTCTGTCATTTTGGCTCTCAAAAGTGAAGGCAATGTCATTTCCCAGGAGCGAGAAACGATTTCCTCTGTAAAAATCACAATATAAAACGTACTTGTGACAGATATGTCGCCCAGGTACAGTTTCAGTTTCCTTTTTTTATTCTCAAACTGTTACAAAGGTGCAGAAAATAGGTTTGTGAATAGGGTAAATGGGATTTATGAGAGGATTTATTTTAAATCGCTTGCCGAGGGGGAATTAAATTTGTATGGTAATTCTACTTATTTGTAGAGTATTTAATAAAGATTTATATTAATCGCGGATTAGTGCTCGGTGGAGACATGGTATTACTGAGATCTCACAAAAACACATCTATTTTCAAAATTTTCAAAATCCTCATGGTAATTCGTAAAGTCACCTAAACCTAATTGAAAAGAGAAATGAATATTGTTTCTGTACCAGTTTTCAGTGCCTCTATTCTGCATCGAATTTCACTAATTTCATACTGATTCCTGCAAATGTTTTCTGAACTAAATGAAGCTATGTGAAAGATATGAAGATCTGAAGATTCTACTGGTAGACTAAAATAGTTATTTAATTTTTGAACAAAGAAGCCTTCGAGGTAGACATCACAATCACGTCTTTTTTGAATGGTTTGAATTTGGAAGACCTTGTTGCTGATCAAACAAAAATTGTTTGGTGAAATGGTAGAAAATGTTTTGTTTTTGAATAAATGTTCCCGAAAGGAGAGATCATCTAGTTGGTATTGCACCGTTGCATATGGTGTTACACAAATATTGCTTGAGGTGTGTTGTTAGCTTCCGATTGTCTATTTCTAAGCTGCTGTAAGGGCTGTGCTTTTTTCTTTATGCATCGTTTTAAGTCTTGCATATAGCTTTCAAACCTAAATGCGCTAGAGCTGTCTACATTTCCGTTAATAAGTACGACATCAGGAATATGAATTAAATTATGGACGCTATACGATAGTGAATATTGTCCATATAATTCCCCAAACTTATTAACGTATGAGTTTAGCATAGCCGCTGCACAAGCATTGTTGCGAGAACTTTCAGTGTTATTACACAATAAGCGTACAGAACAAAGTAGAAGTTAGAAATGATGATAATACTCTTGTGGGAGTATTCCGTTAAGGAGATAAAGTCCGGTATAACATAGGAATTGTCGTAGTTCGGTTGCCTTCCACCTGTCTAGCTCTTTAAGTGAACGTGGTTTTCTGGAAAATTCTTTAGGTATTGAGGATTTTATGTTACTAATTTTTGGGAAAATGGCTTTCTTTTAACGGATGTCCAATAAAGCAAGGTTTGCCGCATGACACCTAGGAGAACATAGTGCATGTAATCAACGGGAAATTGAGAAACACAGCCTACGTTGATTTTTTCGAGTTCAATTTGTTGTGAGCTCTTATGAAACTGCACTTTGGCCCTATTACGGAAGCTATCGTAATAGGGCACATTTGTCCGTGTTTGTCCGTGGTACGCACCGATCAAAAAAACCTTTAAATCCTGCCATATTTCCTAATATAGGCCATTGCTGGCTATTTGCACTCTTCGAAAGAGGTAGACCGTCAATACCGATTTCAATTACCAGGTCCTTATTTCCATTCAGACCCTTATATTTTTCCATTAATTTTTCCAAACCGCTCGCAAGGCCAAAATGTAAATAAGACCCAGCACCCATTGGCGTCAGCTCAGTTTTTTTTGAGTTCTCTTAACCGTTCGGTAGTCTTTATGAAGATTCAAAATGTGATTTCTCAGTATCTTGAGAAGACCGTTCATTGCTTCGCTTGTAATGAGTTTTTGGTTGCCCATTCAGCTAATTCAACTTCTAAATCTGCCTGGCTTTTTTTAGTATAACAATTTACCGCTGAAAAACTCGCACAATCTGATATTTCTATATAAGATTCCTGAGAAATTTCGCCATGACTAATTTGGCTATTAATAACTTGACTTTCACTAATTTTGCTGTCATGAGAACTTTCATTGTGAGCTGAGTTTTTATCTATTTTCTTAAAAGAAAAGGATATAATGATGTCTACTTCATTCTTCACTTTTCGATAAAAGGTCCTCTTGCTTTAAGCCATTATTGAGAACATAAGTTTCACTAGGGAAGAGATGAACAGAAAAGAAAAGCGGAAACCACACGGATGTCTGAGTGTACATTTGGTGGATTTGAGCACTTGAAAACCCTAGAAATAATTATCAGCAGCAGCAAAGAACGACTGCATTCAGGATAGAATAATGGCTGCAAGCATATGTTTCTACGGGCATCCAACATCGTGTCTCGTAGAGCGAAACTAAGCGTATACAAGGCGACTAATAGGCCCATGCTGTGTTATGGAGCTGAGAAATGGACTCAGTCATCAACAGAAGAGAACCAGCTTAGAGTCGTTGAGCCGAAAATATTGCGGAAAATGTATGGACCTATAGTCACACTTGGCAAATGGATACCTCAGACGGTGAACTATCGAGGTATTTCTTCAAATATGCGACGGCGAAGATGTTTAGGCCGGGCATGTAATCCGCATGTCTGAAAGTAGGCCGCAAGAAGCAATAGGTTCTCACCTACAGACCATGCATCACTAGAGCCGAAGGGAGGCCACGCCTCCTCATCGCCGACGTAAGGAAGCTAGGAATCAGGAACTGGAATGGAGACTGCAAAGACGAAGCGGAGTGGAGAAAACTGGTTGATGCAACTTTAGCTCACCCAGAGCTGTAACGCTTATAATGTTGATGGTTATGATAAATTTCACTAAAAATCAAATGTCTGGCAAAATAAAAAGTAACTTTCAACTTACGCAGAAACAAAGTTGTTGAATTGAAATATTTTAAAACAATGCTTGCTGCAATTTAAACACTTTTAAACTGCAACAGGAACTATAAATACTGCGTAGTGCGTATTTCAATTTAATCTTCAACTACGTCATAAATCGCTTTGCACAGCCATTAATATTCTCTCTCGCTCTATTTTCGATACTCTGAAAACATTGAAATGCTTGCAAAGGGTTGCCATAGGTAAAAAAAGTATGGGAAACTTTGTTTTCACATTATACGAAAATGGGATTCAGACATTTATCGCTCTTCCTTTGTATTAGTATAGGGTACATCTTTTACTTTGGATTTCTGTACTCAATTCCCACTCGAAATTCCGAGATGGAAGTTTTCCGAATACATTGCTTAATGGGTGAATCACATGTCAGCATGAATGAAAGAATGCATAACATAACTAACTGTAAACCTGACGTCATGGGATGGAACTGTCACTTTTCATGCATGTAAAAAAAGCCCGTTTGTGTACACAACAATCTGTGCTGGCCAATCACAGATCAGCAATTTGTTTTGCTTGGTCATTAGATACGACGAGCGATCCAGTTTTTGTGCACTATTTTTTTCTCAATGTGGCATAATCTTATGTTTTGTGATTTGTGACCTGTCAGTGTAGTGTTATAGTCAGTTTTCCGGGCATTAGGTCACTGACCGGCTCGGGAAAAGTTTTACTGACTAGCATCAGGTGCATAAATTACTGGAAAACTAGATATTCAACTTGCGTCCCTCCTATCCTCCAACACCTATTTGTCTACGTTTTTTATAAAGCCTTCAAAGCTTTAATAGAGCTCTAAGTTTCCGTTACGGTGAATACGTGTAAGAAGATACAACAACAATTTACCTAACGCGATCGGCTGCTATAAAAGCTATAAAGCGAAATTACAAGGAACTGACAAATTGATGAATTTACTCACATATGTAAACAAATGTCGGCGGATGGGTAAATTCCTCAATTTCAGATTGTGGGCAAAGCTTTTGCATGTCCAAAGCTGAACATCTAGTTATTCAGTAACTTATGATCAGGTGTCAGTGAATTTTAAGATGCCGTGGCGTAGTGGTTAGCGTGTGTGCTTACTACGCCTGAAGTCTGGGTTCGCATCCTACCATCGTCACCTGAAGAAAAAAGACTCGTTCTTTTTCACGGTCCCCACCTCCGCGAGAGTCTGACAAGCCCTCCGAGAGTATCACTTGTCTTGAAGAACTTCTCAAAGTGCTTTTCGGATTCGGCAAAAAAATTGTAGGTCCCCTTGCATGTGAAGAAAGTAACACACACAGCATACATTGTTGAGAAGTTGGCCCAAGAGACAAGGAATAGCTTTTTTTCACACATACGGTGTGTGTGTGAGTGAAGAATTTTACTTAGCAGATTTTTGACACTTGTGTGCCGAAGCCAACAAATCTGAAAGTTTGCAAAGTAAAGACAGAGTTCTAAGTGAAAAGTGGGATCTGTGGCCTCAACCGAAAACAGCCAAAGTCGACTTAAGACGAAATTGAGTTTTTGATGCCATCGTATTCAGCGCGTCCGAATCTACAATGTGAATATTCTTTAGCCCTGAATCTTAAAATTTACAGCTACTAGATCCCAAAAACAAAACGACCAAACTCAGTTTTTTAAATTCGCCTCAAGGCAAAACAGCCAAAGTGGAAAATAAATGTAATACAAATAGAACTCGTCATCTTAACTCGACTTAAGAGAATAAATCTATATTTTTTCACAAGGAATAACAACTAAAGTTAAGGTTGGTTGTTTTTCCGTGAGACACTTTTCACTTTCTTTCATTAAAGGCTCAGGCAAAAACAGCTTAAGTAAAGTTAGGTTGTTTTTTCACGAGGTTATATTTGCAATTTCTTCAAATTTCAGTCGGAAAAAAAGACTTAAGTCAAATTAGGTGGTTATTTTACAAGGGACAAATGTAATTTTATCTTACTAAATTAATTTAGCTGTAATTTCCCAAGTGAATTTTTTTTACTACAGAACTTAACTCAAATTAAGTCCTTATTTCGTGTTGAAAAGTCGGTTTATGAACATACTTTCTCTAAGTTAAGTGCTTTTTTCACGAGGAAATAATAAATAAAAATTTAATAAGTGTACTTTAGTTGTTTTCGGAAACCCACCTTAAAAAGGGTTCAGCACGCAAAATAAAAGGTTACATTGACTATCACGCGCATCATCCTGCAGAAAATTCGAGATGTGAATCCTCTCTGTACTTTAAAGACTGCATAAAGCACTCCAAAAACGAAGAAATAGAACTTGAATCTATGCAAATAACCTCAGTCTCAGTAAAATTAAGTCACATAAATTACAACATCGCGACGAGCTACTTTCCTCCGCAGTATCGGCTGGCAGATGAAGATCTTGCTCTGCTCTTTGATTCACTTGGGTTAAACTTTATCATCGGCGGGGACTTTAACGCGAAAAATACTTTTTGGGGCTCACGGTGCAATTCAACAAGAGGCAGAGCCCTCTTTAAAGCAAGTACAAAACGCGGCGTGATCTTCTTATCGACGGGAAAGCCAACATATCCAACCGACAGAAATAAAATTCCTGATCTCGTCGACTTCTTTATCGCCAAGGGGGTACCTCGTTATCTTACGAACGTAGAAGAACGCTTTTGAAAATCGGCGGAAGCCTAGCGAAAAAGAATAGATCGCCTAGATTAACTAACAACAACACCGACTGGGACGGCTTTAGAAAATACTGCAAAGAAAACATAGCTTTAAATGTACCGCTCAAAACGCCATTTGAAATAGAAGACGAATTAGATAAACTCGTGAGATTTATTCAGAGCGCTGCGTGGAATAACACTTCTTTTCGGAGGTCCGAATGATCGAACAGCGGAACAATATGTCCGCGAGAAATAGAAGAGCTAATATGCAAAAAGAGGAGAGCGCGCAAGAGATGGCAACGTTCGCGAGCACCCGCGGATAAGACCATCTTGAACCACCTCTCTAACAAACTGAAGCACGAACTTCAAGATTTTAAAAGTCGCGAAACTACTGCTTACCTCGAAAGTTTGACTGCCGATAAAGGTTCGAACTACTCTCTTTGGAAAGCAGTCAAGTCCGTTAAGAAGCCTATAGCACACTCTGCGCCATTAAGAAAAGGCAACGGCGAATGGGTTAGAGAAGAAAAAGAAAAAGCGGATTTATTTGCAGATTACCTAGAAGAAACATTCAAACCGTTTGACGAGGAACCGTTGGTCGAGGAGCTCAATCCTTATGCGGTATAAGATAATTATAGAATAAAAACCGTGTCATTGGCTGAACTTCGTCAAACGATAAATAATCTAAAAAACAACAAAGCCCCTGGCTACGACTTAATTACTAGCGAAATTCTAAAGGAGCTACCGAAAAAAGCTTGGGTCAAGCTACTCTATATCATTAACGCTTCCATGAGAGTTTTATACGTTCCAAGGCGATGGAAAGTGGCCGAGGTCATAATGGTTCCGAAACCAGGAAAATGTCCAAACGACAAAAAGTCATATAGACCTATTTTGCTACTGCCGATAATATCTAAGGTATTCGAGAAACTGTTGCTTAAAAGGTTGCAACCAATCATTGAAGCAAGACGATTGATTCCAGATCACCAATTCGGATTTAGGAAAAAGCACTCAACAATCGACCAGGTCTAACGAATAACTAACGAAATCGAAAAAGCTCTGGAAGCGAAAAAGATATGTACTAGCGCTTTTCTCGACGTATCGCAAGCCTTCGACAAGGTGTGGCACGAAGGCCTGAAGTACAAGTTAAGGCTTTACTTACCAGAAAAACTCTATAGAATCTTAGAGTCTTACCTTAAAGACAGAATCTTTCGCATAAGGTACGAAAATGAGTACTCGGAATTCAAAGAGATAAATGCCGGGGTCCCGCTAGGTAGCGTTCTCGGCCCAATATTATTTTTGCTTTATACAAGAGACATACCCCACGATCAGACACTTATTTTAGCTACGTTCGCTGACGACACTGCTATTCTCACTATTGATACGACAGTTGAATTATCAACAGGGAAACTCCAGTGCGCTTTAGACAAAATATGCGACTGGACGAAGAGCTGGCGAGTCGTCCTTAACGAGACTAAGTCAACGCATGTTAACTTTACTTATAAAAAGATAAACAACAAACCTTTATTCATTAACTCGGTACAAATCCCGTACTCAAATGAAGCGAAATATCTGGGAATGACTCTAGACGCAAAACTTAAATGGAAGCCGCACGTTAAAAAGAAACGTTCACAAGGTGCCTTCGTTGGAAGGCAGCCTGCCACACGCGATTACTACAGAAGCTTGAACTACTTGTTAAGGAAACTGAGTCGTAGTCTGACGGCAAATGGGAGGTTTTTTAGTGAGTAAAAATCTCACACTACTATGAGCACGAACGGCCGGTCCTCGTAGTGCCTATGAAGGTTTTTCCTACCCACGGAAAAAAAAAATGTTGAATATAAATAAATAAATAAATAAAGTGTGATCATAACTTGACTTTAGACTTTTTGTGCTAAGAATTTTTTTTTACTGAGTTTATTAGTGAAACGTGTGTGTGTCTTGATCACAAGGACTTGTTGTTCACAAGGCAATTCACAAGGCTTGTGACAAAATAAAACGTTTGATTCTTTTCGACCAAGACACGCTAACCTGAAGACTTATTTTATGCCATTTAGTGCTAAGCAGTTAATATTTTCTATAGCTTCTTCCACCTTAAAAAAATATTTTGTGAAGATTGTAAACTCCTGCTAAAATCTTCCTATTAGAACTGTTGTAATGGAATTGATTGAAGCATAAAAGAAAAATCTATTTTTACTTGTGTCTTACTTTCGCTTATTGAGCTCGAATATGAGTAGTTATTATTAAAAAATATTGCATGATATTCAAAATATATGTACAAAAATTGATTAGAACAAAAGTTCGATATTTACCATACCTTGTACTGCATTCTTGGCATTGTAAAATAATGAATAGTAAAGTATGGATTGTAAAATAAGCTTTGTTTCATGGCTTCATTGGAAAAAATAAGCATCTCATGTTTATAATTTTGAGCTTCCAACTTTTGTTTTTCAAACGAAGAAAAATACTCCTTTAACAAAAGAATTTTTGTTCATGTTATGTAGACAAAAAAACTTGGTCGACAAGTTTGGAAAATATAAGATACATAATAGGTAAGGTTAAGGTGAGGTTAAACAGGGATGTGCTGAAAAGCACCACACAGACACTAGGCACCAAAGCGGGCCCATCGCGATCCCTGGGGAAGCAGTTAAAAATATTATTCAAAAGGCAAAAACAACCTAAACATTCACCTTGAAACAGCCAATTTCCCTGTAAAAGCCAAGAAGGCCCTTGAAGTTCGTGCTGTGTACCTCTTCCAAACTTCAAAAGAAATATTCCCCTAAATATTTTCTGCGAACTCGCGAAATTGCCTCGCATTCGCACAGTATGTGTGCTATGTTCTAAACCGCCTGCAGATCACTGTAGAATTGACAAATATCTGTGTCAGAAAGCCCGAGCCTCTTTACGTGTTTCCTCAGGAGACAATGTCCCGTCAGAACTCCTACCAAAGCCCTTAGCTTGTCCCTGCTCAGTTTTAATAGTTTTAATAGTGCCTTCGATCCATTTTCGTCTAGTCATGGCCAGAGGGACCTAGATACCCTGTATCCAGCCAGATGAGACCACCTTTGGTTCGCCGTCATTACAATTTGCTCCTAAATATTACCTCTAACTACGCAGAGGGGTGGTTTGATGCTAGAAACCACACTGTTTCCAAGGAGCCCTCCTTTTCTTGCAAGATACATAATAACTCAGAGTAACAAATTTCAATCGCGGTTCCAGTAAGCATTGTAAAACGATTTGTGATCAATGTCGATTCTGTAATTCTTATTGATAATTCAGGTAACGGGAATAGCTCAAAGGCACATAAGTCTTCTCTTCCGGATGATTCGATTGATGTCTACGATAAACCAGTTATATCAGTAGCCATTATATCAGTAGCCACAAAAACTGGCGTCATATTCGTATTCAGATTCAAATGAAACACAGGTGAAGCATCTACTAATTTATTTAACTTCTACAAGGGGCTTCCTTTGACATCGAGCGAGCCAAACATACATTCTGACTTAGAAAGTGAAGAGGATGAAATTTAAACGTATTATTCTGTTTCATGATTCCTGCTTGCATTGTCTTGATTATTTTTTACTTATTTTATAATAAACTTTGTAATAAAAAAGTGAAACATTTTTTTCGTTTATATTTTTCTACTATAGCAGAATTGTGCTCATCATTTAATATCTAAAGTCAGTGTATTTTCTTACCTTGGTGGAGAAAAAATTGGCGGAGTTAATTTTGAAATAACAGCTAAAGTCGAGATAAGTATTAGACACTTCCTAGTTAGCTCAAGAAATAACAGCCTAAGTCAACTTTGTTTTCATGTATCAATTTTAGCATCGTGGAATAACAACCTAACTCGATATAGGATTTTCATAACTTACAATTGTGCAAAAACCGCTAACCGAAGAGCTGGCGAGTCGTCCTTAACGAGACTAAGTCAACGCATGTTAACTTTACTTATAAAAAGATAAACAACAAACCTTTATTCATTAACTTGGTACAAATCCCGTACTCAAATGAAGCGAAATATCTGGGAATGACTCTAGACGCAAAACTTAAATGGAAGCCGCACGTTAAAAAGAAACGCGACGAGCTCGAAATCAAGTTAAGAGAAATGAATTGGCTTATCGGAAGATTTTCGAAACTAAGCATATATAGCAAACTGCTTTTGTATAAGCAAGTGCTAAAACCATCTTGGACGTACGGTATACAACTCTGGGGTTGTACTAAACCAAGCAATATATCTATTTTAGAAACTTTTTAATAAAAATAAAAATAAGACACTCAGGGCAATCGTTTATGCTCCATGGTATATAAGAAATAGCGATCTACACCGAGATCTAGGAATCGCAACCGTGTCTGACGAGGTAACAAACTTTGCTCGCAAACTTAGTACTCGTCTTCGCGGACACTGCAACAATGAAATTATCCGAACTTTGGATCAGACAAATCTTACGCGCCGACTACAACGAATGAGACCGTTAGATCTAGCAGCATAAGATGAAACCGCATAAATTGTCGGTATTGTAGGTGCCTTCGTTGGAAGGCGCGCGATTACTACAGAAGCTTGAACTACTTGTTAAGGAAACTTAGTCGTAGTCTGACGAAAAATGGGAGGTTTTTTAGTGAGTAAGAATCTCACACTACTATGAGCACGCACGGCCGGTCCTCGTAGTGCCTATGAAGGTTTTTCCTACCCACAGAAAAAAAAAATGTTGAATATAAATAAATAAATAAATGAAGTGTGATCATAACTTGACTTTAGACTTTTTGTGCTAAGAATTTTTTTTTTTACTGAGTTTATTACTGAAACGTGTGTGAAATGGTGTCTTGATCACAAGGACTTGTTGTTCACAAGGCAGTTCACAAGGCTTGTGACAAAATAAAACGTTCGATTCTTTTCGACCAAGACACGCTAACCTGAAGACTTATTTTATGCCATTTAGTGTTAAGCAGTTAATATTTTCTATAGCTTCTTCCACCTTAAAAAAATATTTTGTGAAGATTGTAAACTCCTGCTAAAATCTTCCTATTAGAATTGTTGTAATGGAATTGTTTGAAGCATAAAAGACAAATCTATTTTTACTTGTGTCTTACTTTCGCTTATTGAGCTCGAATATGAGTAGTTATTATTAAAAAATATTGCATGATATTCAAAATATATGTACAAAAATTGATTAGAACAAAAGTTCGATATTTACCATACCTTGTACTGCATTCTTGGCATTGTAAAATAATGAATAGTAAAGTATGGATTGTAAAATAAGCTTTGTTTCATGGCTTCATTGGAAAAAATAAGCATCTCATGTTTATAATTTTGAGCTTCCAACTTTTGTTTTTCAAACGAAGAAAAATACTCCTTTAACAAAAGAATTTTTGTTCATGTTATGTAGACAAAAAAACTTGGTCGACAAGTTTGGAAAATATAAGATACATAATAGGTAAGGTTAAGGTGAGGTTAAACAGGGATGTGCTGAAAAGCACCACACAGACACTAGGCACCAAAGCGGGCCCATCGCGATCCCTGGGGAAGCAGTTAAAAATATTATTCAAAAGGCAAAAACAACCTAAACATTCACCTTGAAACAGCCAATTTCCCTGTAAAAGCCAAGAAGGCCCTTGAAGTTCGTGCTGTGTACCTCTTCCAAACTTCAAAAGAAATATTCCCCTAAATATTTTCTGCGAACTCGCGAAATTGCCTCGCATTCGCACAGTATGTGTGCTATGTTCTAAGCCGCCTGAGTTAAATAAAAGATTTTTGGGTTGTGAAACAAAATAAAACAACATGAATCCGAAACAAGATTAGTTAAATAAAAGACTTTTTTTTTGGTTGCGAAATAAAATAAAACAACATGAATCCGAAACAAGATTTATAAACTTTATTGATGTTACCGTCACGAATATGGTCTTAAGACTGACTTAAAAATATGAACATAAAACTTTCTTACAACTAAAAATGAACTTGAATTCCCACACTCAAAGTTGCCCATCGGTCATTGACGTTTTCGTTTCCGTTCCCACAGTCGGCGTAAACGCTGACTGTGCGAATGGAAATAAATAAATTTATTTTGCTGACTGCAATGGGAAAATATCAAATTAATTAAAATATTTTCGATGACCGATGGTGTTTGATGGTTGGCTCGTGTTTACATGTAACTCCTCCACGGCCAGAAAGAGAACTCTCCTGAGTTCTTTTAAAAGCATTTTCTTTTGCAACAATATTAATTTTTGTTTTTGATGTTCTTGATTTACAAACAATATAAATTACTATTATAAACATTATTACAAATAGAACAATATTCATACTATAAGAAACAGTTTTATATGATTTAATTTCGTTGATGAATTCAATGTTTTTAAAATTTTCACTAATATTTAATTTCTCAAAAGTTGTGGGTTTTATTGAAATATTTGAATTGAAATCATTATTTGGATAAAAATATTTTACATTTATTCTTGTTTTATTGCTGGAAAATATTTCTTGATACAAACTAACTTGGCAGTTGTTGAAGTTTATAAGGTAGTTCTTTGTTAAGGTTATATTTCTGTCGTCACAATTTTGAATTAATTTTTCTTTAAATGCGTTTTTAATTAAAATAGTTTCATCGTCAATTATTTCTATTTTTGTCTTATTATTAAGTCTAAGTTTACAATTATTTTTGAAAACACAATGTTTACTAAGTTTTAGGTCTTTTAATATAGTATCTTCCTTATATGTTAAAATTTTGTTATCTATATTTACAAAATATTCGTTACCTTCGTCTATTTCCATATAGTTATTGTTTGGTAGTGGGATGACTAGTTTTAAATCTACCTTCTTGAATGAATTTGGTATTTTCAAAGCTATAACAAGCGAATGGTCTTTATATTTTAATACTCCCATTTTTATTAATTTTAATTTGTCGAAATCGATTTGAAACCTTTCTATTTCTTCTGATGTCAATATTCCGGGGTGAATCATGTTACTTTTTGCTGAGACAATGGTATCCTGAATTTGATCAATTTTATTTTCTAAGTACATTAATTTTAAATTTTGATCTAAAAACATTGTGTGCTTTTTTATTTCGGAATATTCTTCTTGTACTGCGTTTCCGTTGTCTAGATCTTGTTTTTCGATAAATATACGTTTGTTTTTAAAGGAATTCATAAACTCTTTTTCTTTCTTTTCTTGCAAAATAATTTGAGTCCTAAAACGATTGACTACTGTTTCTAGAATTGGAATATGGTCGTTAAAATTTTCTTCTTGTGAATGATTTGTTTGCATGTCTATGGATTCGTTATTATTAATTTCTTTAAAACTATTTGAATCGGCGACAGTTTCAAACAAGTCTTGCAGAGATATGCAGGGGATTCCGGGTTCGTTGGTACTGTTGTCGACCGTATTTATTTCATTCTTTTCTACATTTAAGCGACTGAGGAAATCTGCCACTTTATTGTCTTTACCTTTTATGTAGCCAATATTGATATTAGAATCACCTAATTGAATAAGCCATCTTTGCAATCTTGGGTTTATATCTTTTCCTGAATATTTACTGTACAGCCATTTTATTGGTTGGTGGTCTGTCTGCAAATCAAACTCTTTTCCATATAAATATGGTCTGAAATATTTCGTGCCCCATACTACAGCTAACAATTCTTTTTCTATTGTTGCGTAGTTGCGTTCGTGGTCATTTAAGGTTCTTGAAGCATAACAGACTGGGTGCCCCTCTTGCATCAAAACTGCACCTATCGCAAAATTGCTGGCATCAGTGACTAATTTAAACTTCTTATTATAATTTGGGTATTTTAAGATGGGATGTTCAGTAATAATTTGTTTTAATTTCTCAAAAGCGGATATGAAATTTGGATCGTTACTATTGATTCTACTATTTTTCTTTAAATACTTGGTGATTGGTTGAGCTATATGGGCGTAGTTCTTTATGAACTTTCTATAGAAGCCTGTAATACCTAGAAAAGACCTTATTTGTTTCTGTGTTTTAGGGAGTTTTAAATCTTTGATAACTTCAATTTTCTTTGGGTTTGGCTTGACTCCTTCAGATGTCAATATGTGTCCCAAGAACTCCGTTTCCTTTAGGAGAAAATTGCACTTGTCTATTTGAATTTTCAATCCTGCTCTTTGTAGCCGATCAAATATTTTTTTAATATTTTCCATATGCTCTTCTAATGATGTACTAAATATAAGTACATCATCGAGATAAACTACACAGATTTTGTTTAAATACTCCCTAAGCACACTATTCATAAGTCTCTGGAACGTCGACGGGGCGTTCTTGAGACCAAATGGCATCCGCAGGAATTCGAAATGCCCAAAAGGGGTAGAAAATGCTGTTTTTTTTCTGTCTTCGGGTTTGACCGGTATTTGATGAAAGCCCTTGGCTAGGTCGATAGTTGTAAAGTATTGTGCTCTTCCTAATTTGTCTAATATGCTATCGATGTTTGGCATTGGGAATTTGTCACTGACAGTTACGTTATTAAGTCTTCTGTAGTCCACTACTATCCTCCATTTTTGTTTTCCTGAATTGTCAGTTTTCTTGGGCACAAATCATAGAGGACTATTATAAGCAGAGTTGCTTTCTTGAATTATATTTTGTTCTAACATGTCCTGTATTTGCCTTTCTATTTCTTTTTCGTGGACTTGGGGGTATCTATATATTTTTGAGTAAATTGGGTCATTTGTGGTGGTAATTATCTCATGTTCAATTTCATGAGTAGATGTTAATTGATCACCTTCTTGAAAGAATAAATTCTTGTAACGTTTAAGAGTTGGGGTAAGTTTTCTCCTTTCTTCGGGGTTTAAATGCTCTAATCTTAGTTGATCAAGTTTACAGCTTTCTAGACTGCAAATTTCGTTGATCGCAAAGGGGTATTCGTTATTTTCGAATAGGATTTTTTTTCCGTGAACTTCTAAATATTTATTTTCTAAATCGATTTTAGCTTTAAGAGGGGTTAAAAAATTTTGACCTATAATTGCATCATATTTTCGATGCTGTAATTCAATTATTTTCCATGAAATAGTCCCGGGAACACTGAATTCAGAAGGTATTGGGGTAACTAATTTATTCGTTACCTTGTTTATACCATTAAGTGTCGTGAAATACAACGGCCTGGAAAGCTCTTCTTCAGAAAAGTCTTTCAGCACATTTGGTTTGAGGACGCTAGTATCCGAACCTGTGTCTATAAGGCATTTTATTTTTTGGTTATTTATTGTTAAAATAACTATGGGCAATCTGCTTCCCGAGGCTCGTTTTGAAAATTTACATCTTGTCCCTGCAAGGTATCTATTTCCATCGGATTTTGTTCGAGCTGTCTATTTCGAAAATTGTTTGGTAAGTCTGATTGAAAGTTATTATTTCGATGTGTTCCTGAGCCTATATTTCTTCTAGACTGTCCCGAGTTATTGTATCGGTTCTGTCCATTATGCCTAAATTGTCTCGAATTATTATTTCTGTACTGCGCTGAGCTTTGATTTTGCCTTGAGAATCCTGAGCTATTGTTGTTACCTGAAAAATTTGTGTTTTGCAACCAATCATTACCACGAAACTGTCCTGAACTATTTTGTTCATTGTTCTGAGAGTTCTGAGAGTATCGGCCTGAACTTGGCTTATTGTAGTTTTGAACATAACCAACGCTTCGAGCTGGTTGATTGCTTTTCTTTTTCATATAGGTATAATTTAGATTACCTTGATCAAACCCAACAAATTTGTGCACTATATCCCTAATTTCGGATAACTTGTACTTATCCATTATTGCATAAGCTAATGAACCTGAAACTATTTCTTTTACCTTTTGAACTAACATCCCACTAAAAATATCTAACTGGACATCTTGATTCTCTACAAAAGCTACATATTCTGTTATATCTTCAATATATTCTGTTAACTTATAATCTAATTCTACTATACTACTCACTTTCAGCTCTCCAATTTGTTTCGTCAGGGTCATCTGGTCCTTGGAGGCTCGATAATGCCTTTTTAGAGCTTCTTTGCAATCATCCCAAGTTGAAGGGGGGTTGGCATTCAGTAGGTTCTTTGCGGTTCCTATTATTTTCAAGTCGTAGATTATGCGGAAGTACTCCGCAGCTTCACGATTATTCGTTAATACTCGTGAAACAGCAGCTACAAATGATGGCAGCGTTCCTTGTTTGCCATCGAAAATTGGCAAGAATTGAATCTCCTTTTCAATTCTGGCCCTCGGTTGCTGATTCTGTGTGATTATTTGGGTAAGTGCTATTAAGCACTGCTGGATCTGCTCCTGGGCCATGTTGCGGTTTTCGTCGAATAACTGCTCTCTTAGCCTTTGCCGATCAATTTTGTGACTTTTTCCTTATTGTTCTTATTTATTGTCTATAATGTCTAATTGTCACTGTCAATGTTGCAAATCACTGTTTTGTATATAAGTTCCACTATATACCAGCATATATCACTTGGAATATAAGTTAGGTTCACTTTTTTTTTCTAATGTCTTTGGACTTTTAGAAAACACCGACTGCGCCAGTTAAATAAAAGATTTTTGGGTTGTGAAACAAAATAAAACAACATGAATCCGAAACAAGATTAGTTAAATAAAAGACTTTTTTTTTGGTTGCGAAATAAAATAAAACAACATGAATCCGAAACAAGATTTATAAACTTTATTGATGTTACCGTCACGAATATGGTCTTAAGACTGACTTAAAAATATGAACATAAAACTTTCTTACAACTAAAAATGAACTTGAATTCCCACACTCAAAGTTGCCCATCGGTCATTGACGTTTTCGTTTCCGTTCCCACAGTCGGCGTAAACGCTGACTGTGCGAATGGAAATAAATAAATTTATTTTGCTGACTGCAATGGGAAAATATCAAATTAATTAAAATATTTTCGATGACCGATGGTGTTTGATGGTTGGCTCGTGTTTACATGTAACTCCTGCAGATCACTGTAGAATTGACAAATATCTGTGTCAGAAAGCCCGAGCCTCTTTACGTGTTTCCTCAGGAGACAATGTCCCGTCAGAACTCCTACCAAAGCCCTTAGCTTGTCCCTGCTCAGTTTTAATAGTGCCTTCGATCCATTTTCGTCTAGTCATGGCCAGAGGGACCTAGATACCCTGTATCCAGCCAGATGAGACCACCTTTGGTTCGCCGTCATTACAATTTTCTCCTCAATATTACCTCTAACTACGCAGAGGGGTGGTTTGATGCTAGAAACCACACTGTTTCCAAGGAGCCCTCCTTTTCTTGCAAGATACATAATAACTCAGAGAAACAAATTTCAATCGCGGTTCCAGTAAGCATTGTAAAACGATTTGTGATCAATGTCGATTCTGTAATTTTTATTGATAATTCAGGTAACGGAAATAGCTCAAAGGCACATAAGTCTTCTCTTCCGAATGATTCGATTGATGTCCACGATAAACCAGTTATATCAGTAGCCACAAAAACTGGCGTCATATTCGTATTCAGATTCAAATGAAACACAGGTGAAGCGTCTACTAATTTATTTTAACCGATCCCCTATGAAATGAAGTTCTCAATGAATGAATTCGACTTCGATGTTAGTTTATTTAAAAGTAAGAACAATCTGCCTGGTATCAAGACTGGTATCAGTTTATCGCTGGAATAAATTCCATTATAAAAGTGTTCGAAATGCAGCCAACAGATTTTTTTTTCAACATCTGTGAGCTCTCCAGAAAAAACCTTAATTGGAAGCGAGGCAACTTGAAAGGCGAAAAATTTACATGGAGCGCCGTAGGATGGATTCGATACACTAACAATTCTAGTCAGATTTTGTGCAGAACGTTATTGGATGCTGAAGAACCCTTTAAAATATTAGCGGCGGGCAAAAGAGAAGCCAGTACGTTCTTAGTAGATGAACTGGAAGTCTTAGAAGATTCACCAACTATATCAAGAGAAAAAAAGAAAGACCTGATGGACTTATACCTATTGTAGTACCTACATCCTGACTTCCATAACTTCTACAAGGGGCTTCCTTTGACATCGAGCGAGCCAAACACACATTCTGACTTGTTGCGGTCAAAAATCGCGCAACAAAGAAGCTCTTTGTCTGTCCTTTTGGTCCCATCCCTCCACTTCACTTTTTGGGCTTCCCCGTCTTTCTTTCCTACTTGTGTTCCCTCTTTTCTTCCATACAGGTTCCCTGGAGCAAGACGGAAGGTCAGGACGCTCCCAACTTGCGATTCACGATTCCCAATAATGGACCCGATGACCCGGTAAACCACCATTAAACCATGCACACAGCTCAAATGTCAAAGAGCCCAACTCTAACAAGTGCTGAGAGACACCACCGAGAAAATGCTGTGAAGTAAAATCACACGGTCGCTTCTTAACCCGAGACCTATATCCACCCAGAGCGAAGATCATCAATGGCCGAGGGCCCATCTTGATAAATTCTGATTATGTAAAGAGTGGCTTACTATAGGTAGAGTCCTCTCCCCCAAATCTGCGCGAAAGTCCACTAGGGTAATGTAGTATGTATAACGCGTGTTAAGTATGGTAGTTCCTTCTTCGTTTTCCTTATGAAAATGTATAACACTATTCTCCTTCTGAGAATAGGGTTAAATGATGGATCACTGAATGCTCTCTTTTCGGTTCGGCTTCGAATTCTACCCTATAATTCGCAGTGGGGCGAATTGGTACGAATTCTTGTGTGAGAGAAATGCAGCTGGGGTTCAATAACGGCAAGCATGCCGAGCAAAGAGCTGAGCGTGGCTTGAAACGCCGTGCCCGATAACCACTGTACCGGAATGAGAGGATTGGTTGAATGTGTGTGTGAATGAGTCATGGTTTGATTGGGAAAAAGCCAAGCCAAGCGTGGGTGAATCACTTCTGGTTTACCTAGCGAGTTTGGCGGAAGGAAAAGAGAGCTGGGAGTAGAGAAAAGGATTATTGTTGAGGAAAAGATCCAGAGAAAGAAATTTTGGAAGCCAAAAGATCCAGGATAAGGGACTTAATAAGAGGAATAGAAAGGAAAAGGAAAAAGGAACGAAAAGGAGAAAAAGAAAATATATGTAGAGTGTTTAACGAGATTTGTGTTTGTGTTTTGTGAGGAAGAAATAGTTGACTGGTAGACTTTCGTTTCGAAAAAAAATCCCTAGGAAAAGACGGGACACGCGACCCTTTTAGTTTTACCCGCTATAAATATTCAGGACCCTATATAGTGCGCCATTCTACCCTTGCGGCGATATTTCTACAATTGTTAAACTTTGCTGTCAATTGGCCATTGCTTTTGTTTGCGTTGTTTCTTTTGTTTCGAGTAATTCGGCCAAATCTTTTAGTTTTAGTCTTGTTAATAAGTCGCCTTCGTTCTTCTCTGAACGTTTATAACGACCTAAAACACTTGTGTTATTCTTTTGATCGGACCTAATCATTTTCAGCTACCAACAGTTTTGTTGTTTTCCTTATAAAACAGCTGGCGCCCATTTAAATCCACGTACAAAAATCATTACGCATCTTATCTCGCGTATCAATACCCAATCGGGACCCACCCCCTTGCTGAGCAGTCGGGACGCACAGCAACAACTTGCTGTGTTGTTGCACTTTTTCGCCGCTAGCCTGTAAGTCAAATTGTTTACATCCGCGAGCGCATCGTCGGCGCAACCTCCGTGTATTTATTATCTAACTCGGGAAAAAGTGTAACAGACTTAGAAAGTGAAGAGGATGAAATTTAAACGTGTCATTTTGTTTCATGATTCCTGCTCGCATTGTCTTGAATATTTTTTACTTATTTTATAATAAACCTTGTAATAAAAAAGTGAAACATTTTTTCGTTTATATTTTTCTACTATAGCAGACTTGTGTTCATCGTCATCATTTCCATTAAATATCTAAAGTCAGTGTATTTTCTTACCTTGGTGGAGAAAACATTGGCGGAGTTGATTTTGAAATAACAGCTAAAGTCGAGATAAGTATTAGACACTTCCTAGTTAGCTCAAGAAATAACAGCCTAAGTCAACTTTGTTTTCATGTATCAATTTTAGCATCGTGGAATAACAACCAAACTCGATATAGGATTTTCATAACTTACAATTGTGTTAGGCGAAAACCGCTTAAGTCTTTGTTTCGTGTGCCACGTCCCAAAAAATAGCACGAACTGGATAGCTTCATTCTAAACTTAAAGAAGGGTTAATAACCTTTATTTACATACCTACACCAAAAAGATGATATATTCCATGCACTATCCAGAGGGATTTGCAGTTTCAAACTCAAAGCGAAAAATTTAAACTGCTCTCCTGAAAAGTTGTGAAAATCGACTTTGGTGGTTTTTCCTCGGCGCCACAGATTTCTTAACATTTCTTTATTGCTGTATAATTGGACACATAAAATAAACTAGTGGGAGGGTTACAATTCGCCCAGGCGAATCGTTGGATACCCCATCCTTATTGACCACTGTCAAGCTCCAAAATGCTTCAAAAATCTTGGTTGTTAGATTTCAGTTTCTATTAACTTTAATTGTAGTAAGAATTTGACAGTTAAGAATCAGCTTTCTTTAAAAACGGGCGTGGCATGAACCCCTTTTCAATAACATATTTTTTGTATTAAAAATTTGATTTTTTACTTAAAAATGCCCCCAAAAGTGGGCGTGGCAAAAATTTATTTATTCAAGTTGATAGCTTACGCACATATCTGAATATTTTATGGTGCAAGTTTTTTTTGGATTTAAAGCAAATATTTCAAATAAAAGCCGTTTGTTAGAATGCATATTAAATACGACCACGCCTACAAGGGGGCGTTTTCGCTCTTTTTTATAATGCCAATCACAGTACACTTAAGCGAGGATATTGCATACCAAATTTCAGCCTCCTACGACAATTTTGATTTTTCATGCTATTAAGTAAAGTGGGCGGATTTCAAAAAATTTTACACTTGCACTGCTTCGGGACCTAAAAAGAACAGATATCAAGTCTCAAGTTCCTAGCTCAAAATTTAAGGCCTAAAAACTGCCGATAGACGGACGGATGGACATGGTCGATCATATGCCTTTAAGGTCTTGGGGATCTACGGTGATTATTTCTGTATGTTACAAACTATGAATCAAGCTTAATATACCTCCTATCCTATGGCATGGGGTATAAAAATTCTTAATTGAAGTGTGTAGTGCGAAATTTGAAGAGCGATCAAAAAACTAAGATGGAGCGATTTTTTTTACGCAAGTAAGTTTTCCACCTATTTCACAGCCACCTTTCAGTGGTAGCAAAATATACCGTATTTGATACTGCACTACGTATTTTAAATACATTTGTTTTTATTATAATTCGCGAAAAGTGGGTAATTTGTTAAAAACTGGTCAAGGAAATTGAGGAATATAGGGTGTGCCCTGGCGGAGAAATTTCGCACCTAATAAGTCACATAAGTTTGACAGTTGCGTGTGTTTTGTATAAACAAAGCCATTCGAAAATAAGCTTCTTGAAATAAAAATAAATATTTAGCCTGATTTAATGAAGAAAATGGATTAAAAACTTGTTAAAATATAAAACAATAATTGTGTAGTAGTTTCTTAGGAAAGTGTGCAAAATACAGTTATAACTCATATTTCTTACTCATAGTTTCTAAATTAACCAGGAATGTTATGCGCCATTGATGAATTTAAAATTGATGGGGTAGCATTCGGCTTTCTTTTTGGCATTAACGAACTTTCTAAACAATATGAATCTTTGTGTTTAAGTATGGAAGACGAAAGGCCGGTAAAATCTAAATCTTCAATCTCCCACCGCCAGTTAAAACACACCTAAGCTTTGCAAACCTGAGGTCCTGCGCATAGCACAGGTGGGTCAGATCGGTTGAATGCTTGTATACGTCCAGTTTGTTATTCTCAAGATGGTGAACCTGTGTAACTGCCACAGAGCAAATCCGTTGCGATTGCCGAAGAGCAAAGACTACAGATGCTGATTCATACTGAAATGGAATATTACCTTATATGCCTGATGGGAGGACGTAAAACCCAAGCCCCTTTTTAGTTTCATTTGTTTATTCGTAACAAAATATTTCATTAAAAATAAATTTCAAAACAAAACATATCCGCTCGAAATCGAAGAATTGATTCGTGAAAAGAGAAGAGCGCGTAGGAGATGGCAAGGCACGAGGGCCCCCCCAGACAAAACCCTATTGAACCACCTCTCTAACAAACTGAAAGGAATGTTGCTAGATCGTAAAAATCGTGAGACCACTGAATACCTTGAAGGCTTGTCGGCGGATAGGACCTCAAACTACTCGCTGTGGAAAGCAGTTAAGTATATCAAGAAACCTATAATCCACTCGGCACCAATAAAAAAAGCTAACGGCGAATGGGCAAGAGAAGACAAAGAGAAAGCGAATTTGTTTGCTGAACATTTAGAAGAAACATTCAAGCCTTTCGACGGTCCGCCGTTGGCTGACGTTCTAAACAACAACGGGGAACCTGGTAGCTTTAGAAGGAAAAAAGTTTCGTTAGTTGAACTCCGACAGACAATTAGCAAACTTAAAAATAATAAGGCCCCGGGTTACGACCTGATCACTGGCGAAATATTAAAAGAGCTACCAAAAAAGGCATTAGTCAAGCTACTTTATATGATAAACGCTTCTCTTAGACTTCTATACGTTCCAAGACAATGGAAAGTTGCTGAAGTCATTATGGTTCCTTAACCGGGGAAATGCGCAAATGATAAAAAATCTTATAGGCCCATATCGCTTCTGCCGATAATATCGAAAGTATTTGAGAAACTTCTGCTGAAGCGATTACAACCAATAATTGCAGAAAGACGCTTGATCCCGGATCATCAATTCGGTTTCAGACCTAACCATTCCACAATAGATCAAGTCTACAGAATAACGCATGAAATTGAAAAAGCCTTAGAAGGGAAAAAAATATGTTCAAGTGCTTTCCTCGACGTATCGCAAGCCTTCGACAAGGTATGGCACGAGGGCTTGAAATATAAGCTACGGCAAAATTTGCCGGAAGACATGTTTAAAATATTGGAAAATTATCTTGAAAGCAGACTCTTTCGTGTTAGGTGTAGTAGTGAATACTCGAGTTTCAAGCAAATTCGGGCTGGCGTACCCCAGGGAAGCGTCCTCGGTCCGACCCTGTTCCTGCTCTACACAAGAGACATACGTCTAGATGACGAGACAGTCGTGGCCACGTTTGCGGACGATACGGCCATCCTGGCAACAGGTGAATCAGTCGAGTCATCAACGAGAAACCTCCAACGAGCATTGGACAGAATTTGTGTCTGGACGAAGACTTGGCGAATCGCTCTTAACGAGAACAAGTCTACGCATGTGAATTTCACTTACAGAAGGGTTAACAATTTGCCTCTGTTCATAAATTCTGTACAAATACCTTATGCAAATGAAGCGAAGTATCTAGGGATGACACTGGACGCTAAACTAAGGTGGAAACCACACGTAAAGAAGAAGCGTGACGAGCTCGAGATTAGGCTCAGGGAAATGTATTGGCTTATCGGAAGATTTTCGAAATTAAGCATATATAACAAACTGCTCTTGTACAGGCAGGTGTTAAAGCCGTCCTGGACATACGGTACACAACTTTGGGGTTGTACCAAGCCGAGCAACATGTCCATGTTGCAGACTTTCCAAAACAAAACACTAAGAGCAATTGTGAATGCTCCATGGTATATTAGGAATAGCGATATTCACAGAGATTTAGGAATAGCTACCGTGGGCGAAGAAGTAACAAACTTCGCTCGAAAGCTTAATGCTCGCCTTCATGTTCATTGCAACAATGAAATGATCCGTACTCTAAACGAGACTCTTAACGATGTTAACAACGAGCAACGACTACAAAGAACAAGACCCTTCGATCTAGCGACGTAGGGTGAAGCCGCATGAATGAACGGCTTAGCAGGTGCATTCACTGGAAAGCAACCTATCCAATGCGATCAACACTATGGAAGCGTAAACTACTTGTTAAGTTAACTTAGTTGTAGTCAAGAAGTATTATGAGAGAGCGAAAATTTACTACTATGAAGTGCGTTCTGGCAGTTTCATAGTGTCTCTCATAAATGGGTGGTTTTTTAGCACGTGGAAATCGGGCATAACCAATATCGGCTACTTCGGTATTGTATTATGTACCTGCTACAGTGGGCGTATTGGTATCTTTGAAAGATTTTGGAGTTTTAGTCTCCGTCCATCCTAGTATTCAAAAAAAAAAAAAAAAAAAAAAAAAAAAAAAATAAATTTCAACAAAACTGTTGCTAAGAGACAAATCGAAAGCAAAGAGTTCCCCAACTAAACGGAGTCTAACAAAAATGAACGCAAGAGACTAGTGGAAAGGAGAATGACTACTGATATTATAACAAACACTCAGTGCCACATTCCAAATTAAAACTTAGGTTTAGAGTCAGTCAAGTTGGTGCTTTACCCCTTATTTTCGTAGCCTTCCTCGGCTTCTTCGGCTGCGTCAAAGCAGTCGCAGCCGAAATCGAGTACAAAATTAAGCCCAGGAAGCCCACGGGTAGTTCGTGGGTTGCCTACAACCGTCATCTCTTTGAATGACTCTTTGACATGTGCTAGTTACTTTACTAATTAGGTAAGTTAAGCGACGTGTAAGACCCAAACCCACGCATCCATTGATATAAGTTTTTTGTCTGCAATTATTTAAGACGAAAAATTAGGCAACAATACGTTTTATTATAGTTTATATAATTTTTTTTTTTTTTTTTTTTTTTTTTTTTTTGAATACTAGGATGGACGGAGACTAAAACTCCAAAAATCTTTCAAAGATACCAATACGCCCACTATAGCAGGTACATAATACCGAAGTAGCCGATATTGGTTATGCCCGATTTCCACGTGCTAAAAAACCACCCATTTATGAGAGACACTATGAAACTGCCAGAACGCACTTCATAGTAGTAAATTTTCGCTCTCTCATAATACTTCTTGACTACAACTAAGTTAACTTAACAAGTAGCTTACGCTTCCATAGTGTTGATCGCATTGGATAGGTTGCTTTCCAGTGAATGCACCTACTAAGACGTTCATTCATGCGGCTTCACCCTACGTCGCTAGATCGAAGGGTCTTGTTCTTTGTAGTCGTCGCTCGTTGTTAACATCGTTAAGAGTCTCGTTTAGAGTACGGATCATTTCATTGTTGCAATGAACATGAAGGCGAGCATTAAGCTTTCGAGCGAAGTTTGTTACTTCTTCGCCCACGGTAGCTATTCCTAAATCTCTGTGAATATCGCTATTCCTAATATACCATGGAGCATTCACAATTGCTCTTAGTGTTTTGTTTTGGAAAGTCTGCAACATGGACATGTTGCTCGGCTTGGTACAACCCCAAAGTTGTATACCGTATGTCCAGGACGGCTTTAACACCTGCCTGTACAAGAGCAGTTTGTTATATGTGCTTAATTTCGAAAATCTTCCGATAAGCCAATACATTTCCCTGAGCCTAATCTCGAGCTCGTCACGCTTCTTCTTTACGTGTGGTTTCCACCTTAGTTTAGCGTCCAGTGTCATCCCTAGATACTTCGCTTCATTTGCATAAGGTATTTGTACAGAATTTATGAACAGAGGCAAATTGTTAACCCTTCTGTAAGTGAAATTCACATGCGTAGACTTGTTCTCGTTAAGAGCGATTCGCTAAGTCTTCGTCCAGACACAAATTCTGTCCAATGCTCGTTGGAGGTTTCTCGTTGATGACTCGACTGATTCACCTGCTGCCAGGATGGCCGTATCGTCCGCAAACGTGGCCACGACTGTCTCGTCATCTAGAGGTATGTCTCTTGTGTAGAGCAGGAACAGGGTCGGACCGAGGACGCTTCCCTGGGGTACGCCAGCCCGAATTTGCTTGAAACTCGAGTATTCACTACTACACCTAACACGAAAGAGTCTGCTTTCAAGATAATTTTCCAATATTTTAAACATGTCTTCCGGCAAATTTTGCCGTAGCTTATATTTCAAGCCCTCGTGCCATACCTTGTCGAAGGCTTGCGATACGTCGAGGAAAGCACTTGAACATATTTTTTTCCCTTCTAAGGCTTTTTCAATTTCATGCGTTATTCTGTAGACTTGATCTATTGTGGAATGGTTAGGTCTGAAACCGAATTGATGATCCGGGATCAAGCGTCTTTCTGCAATTATTGGTTGTAATCGCTTCAGCAGAAGTTTCTCAAATACTTTCGATATTATCGGCAGAAGCGATATGGGCCTATAAGATTTTTTATCATTTGCGCATTTCCCCGGTTTAGGAACCATAATGACTTCAGCAACTTTTCATTGTCTTGGAACGTATAGAAGTCTAAGAGAAGCGTTTATCATATAAAGTAGCTTGACTAATGCCTTTTTTGGTAGCTCTTTTAATATTTCGCCAGTGATCAGGTCGTAACCCGGGGCCTTATTATTTTTAAGTTTGCTAATTGTCTGTCGGAGTTCAACTAACGAAACTTTTTTCATTCTTAAGCTACCAGGTTCCCCGTTGTTGTTTAGAACGTCAGCCAACGGCGGACCGTCGAAAGGCTTGAATGTTTCTTCTAAATGTTCAGCAAACAAATTCGCTTTCTCTTTGTCTTCTCTTGCCCATTCGCCGTTAGCTTTTTTTATTGGTGCCGAGTGGATTATAGGTTTCTTGATATACTTAACTGCTTTCCACAGCGAGTAGTTTGAGGTCCTATCCGCCGACAAGCCTTCAAGGTATTCAGTGGTCTCACGATTTTTAAGATCTTGCAACATTCCTTTCAGTTTGTTAGAGAGGTGGTTCAATAGGGTTTTGTCTGGGGGGGCCCTCGTGCCTTGCCATCTCCTACGCGCTCTTCTCTTTTCACGAATCAATTCTTCGATTTCGAGCGGATATGTTTTACGTACATGCCCGTCGGTGCTAACTGCGTTCTTTTGGGACGAATTGTTGTTCCAAGCAGCGCTCTGAATTGCTTCAATGAATTTGTCAACTGCGGTTTCTAACTCGAAAGGAGTTTTCAATGGCACATTCAAGCCAACACCCTCCTTACAGTCCTTTCTGAAAGCGTCCCAGTTCATGTTTTTGCTAGCTAATCTAGGAGCTCTTTCTATTTTCGCCAGTCTTCCACCCATCTTCAAGATAACTCCTGAGTGGTCTGAGCAAAGATCATAACACTCTTCAATTCGCGTAAGGTATTTGGGGTACCCTTTAGCGATGAAAAAATCGACAAGGTCAGGCATTTTATTCCTATCGGTTGGCCAATATGTTGGCTTACCCGTGGAGAAAAAGTCCACCCCACGCTTCATACTATTTTTGTACTGTAATCTGCCTCTTGTTGAATTGCATCGTGAGCCCCAAAAAGTATGCTTCGCGTTAAAGTCACCCCAAATGATAAAATTGGACCCAATGAAGTCATACATACGATCAAGATCGTCTTCCACCAGTCTATATCCTGGCGGGAAATAACAAGATGCAATGTTATAATCTAAGCAGTCAATTTTTACAGAAACTGAACTGATCTGCATAGAGTCTAGCTCAACTTCTGTGTTCTTGAAGTGCTTTATGCAGTTTTTAATGTAGAGGGAGGATCCTCCTCTCGAATTTTGCGAAGGGTGATGTGCGTGATAGTCATTGTAACCTTTAAGTTTGGGTGTAGACCCGTTTTTAAGGTGAGTTTCCGTAATCATGCAAATATCAATATTGTTTTTCCGTAGAAATACTTCTAGTTCGTCTATTTTATTCAGAAGGCCGTTTGCATTCCATGTTAGTATTTTAAATAACTGTTTCATATTCATGTTCTCTTGTAATTTTTTCGAGGCTTAAACTCGAGCTTGCTCAGTTTGTCAAATATAACTTTGTTGATTTTAGTCTGATCCTCAAGTTTCTCCAAGATTACAGCGAGGATCTGAGACACTGCATCTGTTGTGGGCGATCTTGCCTTGCTTTCGTTTGCCGCAACCTGTGCGTATGATTTCGGTGCGACCAGTGGTGGTTTCTCCGCTGCACTTGAACTGGCGCCGCTCTTTTGTGGAGCTTTTACGCCTTTTGTCGACGCCTCCTTTGCCAATCTTCCACTTTTGATCGGCTTTGGCGTCTTTGGAGTCTTTGGCTTAGGAGTTTCAGCAGGTTTTGGGCGTCCTAGGCTTTGATTCTGACCTCTAGTATTTTCCTTAAGAGGTTCTCGTCCCTTTTGCAGCTCTATGGCTACTTCGCATCCTCGATAGTTCGCGGGGTGGTTTCCGTGGCAATTGGCGCAAACTGCTGGAGCCTTTATGTCAACCTTGCACTCTGTTGACAGGTGTTTTCCGGCACATTTCACGCACGTGGTTCTTTTTGGCAGTAGGCACTTGTGTGCCTGAATTCTTGGCATCGCTTACACTGTGGTATCAGTCTATTGCCCTTTCGCATGGGTTCGATTTTAACCCTGATGTTAAGTATCATTTTTATTTTATAAATATCGTTTATGCTCTCAGTTCTTTCAAAGGAGAGCATAAAAATTGGAAGGCCGCGTCTGATCACAGTGTCTCTTTCTCCTTCCGTGCGTTGCTTTTCCTTTTTAATGATATTGACGGCATCAATAATTTTAAGGCCTTTATTTTTTACGTCTTTTACAACGTCTTCTTTTGTGCATGATGGGTGGAGCCCCCTTACAATGACTCGCAGTGGTTTCTCGTACTTATTTTGATAAGTATACCACTCGATTCTTTCTGAATCGGCGTTGTCAACATTTACTTTCCACACGTTATTTCGGTGCGAGGTAAGCTTATAGTTTTCTGTTCTCACCGTGTTTGCAAGAAGGTTGCGCAATAACCCAAAGTCTGCTATCCCGACGATGTTTATTGCGGGAGGTGGACGAATTTTCGCTTCTGGATTAGCCTTGTTTGAGCCAGAGGGCTTATCTTCTTTTTGTATTACTTCGGGAGAGGAATTCGCCTTTCGCTTCTTGCTAGACCTTTTCCTTAAGACTGAATCGGTCTCAAGTGCAAGTTCGTCCTCGTCCGTGAAGTATTCGACTGCTGGTCGGCTCGGTGTTACACACTCTTTCGTTACCTCACAGTCTTTCGTTAAACGAGTATTTTTAATATCCTCGTTTTCTTTTCGCAGAGAGTCAACTTCCATTTTTAGATCTTGGAAGAATAGCTCCATTTCAATAAGCTTAGCTCGGAGTTCATTATTCTCCTTTTCTAAGCTCTTAATTTTCACAGAGTCCTGGTTTACCGGTGGACTGCTTTTTCCGGATATGTTCGATCTAGGTGGTGGTGATCGATTTAGTTTTGTCCTTTTCTCAAAAGGATTTATAAGCAATAAAAGGCTCTCCCCAGAATCCGTAGAGCCTGCCTCCGAAGAGGGTGGATTTTCCAGCATAGCTGGGCTGCCACCTGGGGTAATCAAATCTTTCGTTTTGTTCATTGCCATTTTTTTTTAACTTGTCGTTTTTATGAGAAATAGGTAAGTCGCTTCTATTTTCATTTTTAAATACAGCCGCCCCTTTGGAGACAGACGCCGACCAGTGAGCCGCACAATGTGTGACAGACGCTTCTGGATTTTAATTTAACCTTCAGATTCATCTATAAGTTAAAACCTTACTGCTAAAAGTTGCCCCAAATGGAGCAGCATCGACAGCATCCGTTGAAACATTAAAGAATATTTCTTCCGGTGGATTTTAGTCGGCTCTTACGACAGGCATACCTTACCTCAAGGCTATTCTAACCCCGACCTTGCAGGGGTAGCAATATATAATCTTAAAGATTAATGTTTGCTTACAAAATAACGACTTTGCGAGGGAATGGCGAGTGAATGACAGTTTTTCATGTGATCTATTCTCTTCTCTTTTTTGCCACTAGGTATCGCATTTCAACTTTTACATTCCTCAATCCTGCTTAATTTGCAACATCTAAATTGTCACTTTTATGCGAGTTCACAGGGATGTATATGTTAAGGTCTATGTGAGGATTTGCACGTTTTGCTTTGAATATAATTTTCCGATTGTGTTTTAAGGTTGCCTGTATGTGAATACAAAAGAAATCACAGCAAGATTTCAGTCAATACTTCTGTAGTTCGTTTCCTCAATCATCCATAGCTTTCATTTGGAATAGGCAATATGTGATAAAAATATTACAAACCTAAGACGAAAAAGTAGATTACATTTTTGCTCCTACTGAAGGCAAAATTATTCACCACAAAAGGATGATGGTAGTCCCTTTTTATGCCTATCCAGCGACACTTGTGACATCTAACCGTGATCCTAGTTACAACTTCGCTATTGACTTCCGTAGAATTCTTGGCCCTTTCTGTCATTAGCCGTCTTGGAGTATAGTCTCATTAAATTAAAGTCTTCAAAAGTATTTATAAAGTACAAATCGAGTTTGGTTTTTTCTTTAACTGCGCCAACAGAGGAAAACTGGATTATTGGAAATTGTGACATGCCTAAAAAACATAGCCATCATAAACGAGCAGTTTGCAAGAACCAAAGTCTTTAAATCGTCCCGTTCTACAAACTCAATTAAGACCATATACCTTCCTGGCTCACTCGTGTCAGGTGAAGTCATCGTACGCAGAACCTTCAGCGTAAATCGGTGTAAGCTTTCGTTATACTTAGCATTGAAATGTAACTCGAGCAGTGTGTGAGCCAGTTGCGCTGGTCAATTCTATGACAACCGATGTACGTTGACTAAGATTAAAGTGCGACGACATTGTCTGGCCTTGGCTTAGCTAGAAGCGAGAGGTTGGTGGTGAACTCGGTAACAGGTATTCTGGGAGTCTGAATCGCAATCGCTAACTAATTGGTCGTTGTTTACATTCAACACATTCAAAATTCAACATTCATTACATTCAACATTTTGGCACAGTCCGGTTCGCGAATTTACGCTTTACGCATTTACTTGGATTAACTTTCTAGTTATAAGTGCAAAACGAATTTTTCTTCAACTTAAAAGAAGATTTAAAAAGTGCAACAACTTGAGAAAAAACAAAATTATTGTGAGTGAAAGTGTTCTATTAAGTTTATAAAATGCACATGTTTCCTAACAATATTCCTGTTAAAAATTAAGAAGTCAAGTCAATCAAAATCATTTTCCAACATTTTCGTGAAATGTACTGACTTTACAGATACAGGTAAGTAATTCAATTTTTCTTTGATTGTTTTGTTTTAGTTTTCCACTGGTGTTTCTTGAGAATCTTCTAAGACCTCGAGTTGGTTTTGTTCTAGACTACGCTTAGTTTGTTTTTTTTTTTTGTTTCTTATGCACCTTTTTTGGAGTTAGAATAAGTGTATGGATAAGTTGGAAGAAAAAGCTCAAAGTTTGAAAGACCAGGTTGAAGAATTGCGCAAGCAAAAACAAGATCAAGGCCAAGAAATTCAAAGGCTCAACGATACTCTTCTTGCTGAACTAAAAGTGTGAATTTCTCGGGACGTGTATTCGCTTATTCGAGATCGAATAAGTTCAACGTGGGATCAATTCACAAGAGTTGAAACCACAGACGCGATCGTCCAAGAGCTTCTCAGTGCAACGAAGACTGAGATTGGTCAAACTGCGCCCAGTTAGAGGAGCTTAGGCACCAAAACAGAGCCCAGTTGAAGCAAATGTCTGCTTTAAGACAACCTTTGCGCGACGCTGAGATCGAAAACGAGGAAGCGATTTCGAGAGTTAACAAACTTACCGAGAGGAGTAAAAGTTCCACATCTTTTTCAAGTCAGGCTCTTTACGAAAAGTTGAAAATTTGCAGAAACCACTGCAATCAGGACCACAAAAAGGCACTACGACAAAAGTTGGTTTTCTTTCAGACTCCACTCGAACAAAAATGTCGTTCGAAAATGTGTCAAAGGTGGTTTCCCGTTTAGTGCCACAGTTCTTCGGAAAGAGAACTACCGATTTTGTGGGCAAAGCTTATGAGTTCATAAACGCGTGTCGTTTGGGTGTCAAGTGCTTGGGAGAAAGTGAGACCGAAGAAATGTTCATCTCCCTAATCTCAACTAGGTTAACTGGCGATGCGTTCGAACTAGTTCGAATAAATAAGCCTAAAACGTTAACCGAACTAGAATCGCTGGTCAAAACTGCGTAGGAGTTTAATACGGACTAAAATACGGTTTTGATTTCTAACAAATATAATTTCACATACAAAAATTGCTTTCCTTTACTTTTTTCAAATGCTCTTATTGATTATTTGTTTTCGAGAAGTTCATCGCTTGCCAAAAATACACAAGGAAAATAAAAAGCAATGCCAGAAAGTTTGTAAAAACTCAGGCCCAGAGACTAACTTCATTTAATGTTAAAGAACCATTAAAACTCTTTCTTAGGAAGTACCCTTGTACAAAACACAATCTGTTCCTAGCATATAAACGCAGCGGACACGACGTGTATGTTAAGTTGCCGATCATTGAAGCAAAGGAAGGTAGCGAAATTTTTCTGATCGACACTGGCCCTGAGGTCAGTCTGATCAAACAAGGTAAACTACTAAACGAAATTGAAATTAGTCCAACAGAGTGCCAAGAGTTACAAACTATTAATTATAAGATACTTCCACAGATATTTCCAAGTTACACTTAAATGTACGTAAAAATGCAATTTTTTGGTTCAAATTCAATATTTTTAAAAAATCGACCCCTAAAAGGGGGCGTGGCTAAAAACTTTATATGAACGAAATCTGGACTAAAGTCTCGTTTACCTAACCTGCTACTTTTTTTGTTTCATGCTTTTCTAAATTAGGCTCAAGGCCAGTCGAAATTAAAATTTTCTGGAAAATTTTAGGTTTTTCTTCAATTCTGCCTCCAAATGTGGGCGTGGCCCAAAATCTTGTATGAACAAAATTTAGAACTAAGCGTTTTCTACATAAAATATTAAGAGGATTTTTTTCAATTTGGACCAAAAATATTGAGTAAACTGCATTTGAAACTTTACCCTTAAAATAGATGCCACGCCCACTGGAGCAGGTTTACCAATTAAATTTGTTTTTTGTGTCTTACATTCATTAGGAGATGCTAAGTGTCAAATTTCAGCCTTTTAGAACGTCTTACAGTTTTGAAAGTTCTGGAGGTAGTTGCACATTTAGACGGATTGTGGGCGTGCCTTTAAGCGGATTTCAAAAATTTTTACACTTGTACTGCTTCGCATGACGCGGACCTTACATATGAAGTTTCAGCACCCTAGGTCAAAATTTAAGGCCTAAAAACATGTTACATACAGACGGACGGACGGACGCACGGACATGGCTCATTCGATTCAGAATTCGGTCTCGAACATATGCCCTTAAGGTCTTGGAGGTCTACCATTATTATTTCAACGTGTTTCAAACTTTGTGACAAACTTAATATACCTCCTATCCTATGTGATGGGGTATAAAAAGTATTAAAAGTCAAGAATAAATGTTAGTTAGTAATTATGTCAAATAAAAAGAATGATTCCTATCTGGATTCTGTTATCGGTGTCACCACTTTCCGTTGGGGTGGGGAGGGATGTTGTATGCCTGCATACCTTCCTGACTCACTCGTGTCAGGTGAGGTCGTCGTACGCAAAACCTTCAGTGTAAATCTGTGTAAGCTTTCGTTATACTTAGCATTGAAATGTAACTCGAGCAGTGTGTGAGCCAGTTGGCCAATTCTATGATGACCGATTTACGCTGACTAAGATTCAGTGCGACGACATTGTCTGGCCTTGGCTTAGCTAAAAGCGAAAGGTTTGTGGTGAACTCGGTGACAGGTATTCTGGGAGTCTGAATCGCAATCGCTAACTAATCGATCGTTGTTTACGTTCAACATAGAGCTCTTCTTTGAATCCGTGCAATCACATCCGGGCCACAACGATAACCCCTCTGTGAGGCTATTTAAGGCAGCGTACAAAAAATTGATCGTGCGATGCAAAATAAGGCAAATAAGAATGAATAGGCAACTGTGTTTCATTAGAAACAATTGAAATATTAACTTGAGGGAGGGTTCCAATCCGCTTAGGCGAATCGTTGGATACCCCATCCCAATTGACCACTGTCAGGCTCCGAATTGTGTCATAAATATTGGTTGTTAAATTTCAGTTTTATTAAACTTAAATTGTATTTAGAATTTCTCAGTTAAGTATCTTCTCCCTAAGAAAGGGGGGTGGCATCCACCCCTTCTCATTAACATCGTATTTTTGTTTATATTTTTTTATCAGAAGTGGCATACACGTGTTGATTGCACGTTTTTCATATAAAATTTGGTTTATACTTAAAAATACCCCCAAAAGTGGGCGTGGCGAAAATATATTCACTTGAATAAATTGAATTATTAACTTGAATTGATAAACTTGAGCGCAAGTTTTTAGGATTTAAAGCAAATATAACCAAAAACCAGTGAGTAAGTGCTACAGTGTGTAAGCAGAAGTTACAGTCCGTAAAACGGACCGTTGAATACCCCATCCTATCCCTCATTGTAAAATGCTGATGGCATAGTTATTTTTTTAGGGGCAACCGCCCCTAATTACAAACTATTAATTATAAGATATTTCCATCGATATTTCCAAGTTACACCTAATTGTACGTAAAAATGCAATTTTTTGGTTCAAATTCAATATTTTTGAAAAATTGACCCCTAAAAGGAGGCGTGGCTAAAAACTTAATATGAACAAAAACTGGACGAAAGTATTGTTTACCTAACCTGCTACTTTTTTTGTTTCATGCTTTCCTAAAGTAGGCTCAAGGGCAGTCGAAATTAAGTTTTTCTGGAAAATTTTAAGTTTTTCTTCAATTCTGCCTCCAAATGTTGGCGGGGCCCAAAGTCTTGTAGAAACAAAATGTGGACCTAAGCGTTTTCTACATAAGATATTAAGCAAATTTTTTTCAATTTCCATCAATTTCCAGCAAAAAAAATGAGTAAACTGCATTTGAAAATTTACCATTAAAATAGATGCCACGCCCACTAGAGGAGGGGGGGCTGAAACTTCGAACATAAGATCCACGTTATGCGAAACAGTACAATTTTTGAGATCCGCCCAAAGACACGCCCACAATCAGTCTAAATGTGCTAGTACCTCCAGAATTTTCAAAACTGTAAGACTTTCTAAAAGGCTGAAATTTGACATTTAGCATCTACTTGTGAATGTTAGACACAAAAATGACAAACTTAGATGGTGAACCTCCTCTAGTGGGCGTGGCATCTATTTTTAGGCTAAATTTTCAAATGCAGTTTACTTAATATTTTAGCTCAAAACTGAAAAAAATTTACTTAATATTTTATGTAGAAAACGCTTAGTTCCACATTTTGCTCTTTCAAGACTGTGGGCCACGCCCACATTTGGAGGCAGAATTGAAGGAAAGCCTAAAATTTTCCAGAAAACTTAATTACGACTGGCCTTGAGCCTAATTAAGGAAAGCATGAAACAAAAAAAGTGGCAGGCTAGGTAAACGAGACCTCAGTTCAGATTTCGTTCGTATAAAGTTTTTAGCCACACCCTCTTTTAGGGGTCGATTTTTCAAAAATATTAAATTTGAACCAAAAAATTGCATTTGAACGTACAATTAGGTGTAACTTGTAAATATCTGTGGAAATATCTTATAATTAATAGTTTGTAATTAGGGGCGGTTGGACCACGCCCCTTTTCGAAGTTTGCATTACTTATAAAATGTCAAAAAATAACTATGCCATCAGCATTTTACAATGTGGGATAGGATGGGGTATTCAACGGTCCGTTTTACGGACTGTAACTTCTGCGTACACACTGTAGCACTTACTCACTGGTTTTTTATGCCAAAAACATGCACAAAACACTTAAGCAAGGATATCGCATACCACAGTAGAGTGTTTAACGAGATTTGTGTTTGTGTTTTGTGAGGAAGAAATAGTTGACTGGTAGACTTTCGTTTCGAAAAAAAATCCCTAGGAAAAGACGGGACACGCGACCCTTTTAGTTTTACCCGCTATAAATATTCAGGACCCTATATAGTGCGCCATTCTACCCTTGCGGCGATATTTCTACAATTGTTAAACTTTGCTGTCAATTGGCCATTGCTTTTGTTTGCGTTGTTTCTTTTGTTTCGAGTAATTCGGCCAAATCTTTTAGTTTTAGTCTTGTTAATAAGTCGCCTTCGTTCTTCTCTGAACGTTTATAACGACCTAAAACACTTGTGTTATTCTTTTGATCGGACCTAATCATTTTCAGCTACCAACAGTTTTGTTGTTTTCCTTATAAAACAGCTGGCGCCCATTTAAATCCACGTACAAAAATCATTACGCATCTTATCTCGCGTATCAATACCCAATCGGGACCCACCCCCTTGCTGAGCAGTCGGGACGCACAGCAACAACTTGCTGTGTTGTTGCACTTTTTCGCCGCTAGCCTGTAAGTCAAATTGTTTACATCCGCGAGCGCATCGTCGGCGCAACCTCCGTGTATTTATTATCTAACTCGGGAAAAAGTGTAACAGACTTAGAAAGTGAAGAGGATGAAATTTAAACGTGTTATTTTGTTTCATGATTCCTGCTCGCATTGTCTTGAATATTTTTTACTTATTTTATAATAAACCTTGTAATAAAAAAGTGAAACATTTTTTCGTTTATATTTTTCTACTATAGCAGACTTGTGTTCATCGTCATCATTTCCATTAAATATCTAAAGTCAGTGTATTTTCTTACCTTGGTGGAGAAAACATTGGCGGAGTTGATTTTGAAATAACAGCTAAAGTCGAGATAAGTATTAGACACTTCCTAGTTAGCTCAAGAAATAACAGCCTAAGTCAACTTTGTTTTCATGTATCAATTTTAGCATCGTGGAATAACAACCAAACTCGATATAGGATTTTCATAACTTACAATTGTGTTAGGCGAAAACCGCTTAAGTCTTTGTTTCGTGTGCCACGTCCCAAAAAATAGCACGAACTGGATAGCTTTATTCTAAACTTAAAGAAGGGTTAATAACCTTTATTTACATACCTACACCAAAAAGATAATATATTCCATGCACTATCCAGAGGGATTTGCAGTTTCAAACTCAAAGCGAAAAATTTAAACTGCTCTCCTGAAAAGTTGTGAAAATCGACTTTGGTGGTTTTTCCTCGGCGCCACAGATTTCTTAACATTTCTTTATTGCTGTATAATTGGACACATAAAATAAACTAGTGGGAGGGTTACAATTCGCCCAGGCGAATCGTTGGATACCCCATCCTTATTGACCACTGTCAAGCTCCAAAATGCTTCAAAAATCTTGGTTGTTAGATTTCAGTTTCTATTAACTTTAATTGTAGTAAGAATTTGACAGTTAAGAATCAGCTTTCTTTAAAAACGGGCGTGGCATGAACCCCTTTTCAATAACATATTTTTTTGTATTAAAAATTTGATTTTTTACTTAAAAATGCCCCCAAAAGTGGGCGTGGCAAAAATTTATTTATTCAAGTTGATAGCTTACGCACATATCTGAATATTTTATGGTGCAAGTTTTTTTGGATTTAAAGCAAATATTTCAAATAAAAGCCGTTTGTTAGAATGCATATTAAATAAGACCACGCCTACAAGGGGGCGTTTTCGCTCTTTTTTATAATGCCAATCACAGTACACTTAAGCGAGGATATTGCATACCAAATTTCAGCCTCCTACGACAATTTTGATTTTTCATGCTATTAAGTAAAGTGGGCGGATTTCAAAAAATTTTACACTTGCACTGCTTCGGGACCTAAAAAGAACAGATATCAAGTCTCAAGTTCCTAGCTCAAAATTTAAGGCCTAAAAACTACCGATAGACGGACGGATGGACATGGTCGATCATATGCCTTTAAGGTCTTGGGGAACTACGGTGATTATTTCTGTATGTTATCAAAAAACTAAGATGGAGCGATTTTTTTTACGCAAGTAAGTTTTCCACCTATTTCACAGCCACCTTTCAGTGCTAGCAAAATATACCGTATTTGATACTGCACTACGTATTTTAAATACATTTGTTTTTATTATAATTCGCGAAAAGTGGGTAATTTGTTAAAAACTGGTCAAGGAAATTGAGGAATATAGGGTGTGCCCTGGCGGAGAAATTTCGCACCTAATAAGTCACATAAGTTTGACAGTTGCGTGTGTTTTGTATAAACAAAGCCATTCGAAAATAAGCTTCTTGAAATAAAAATAAATATTTTGCCTGATTTAATGAAGAAAATGGATTAAAAACCTGTTAAAATATAAAACAATAATTGTGTAGTAGTTTCTTAGGAAAGTGTGCAAAATACAGTTATAACTCATATTCCTTACTCATAGTTTCTAAATTAACCAGGAATGTTATGCGCCATTGATGAATTTAAAATTGATGGGGTAGCATTCGGCTTTCTTTTTGGCATTACCGAACTTTCTAAACAATATGAATCTTTGTGTTTAAGTATGGAAGACGAAAGGCCGGTAATATCTAAATCTTCAATCTCCCACCGCCAGTTAAAACACACCTAAGCTTTGCAAACCTGAGGTCCTGCGCATAGCACAGGTGGGTCAGATCGGTTGAATGCTTGTATACGTCCAGTTTGTTATTCTTAAGATGGTGAACCTGTGTTACTGCCACAGAGCAAATCCGTTGCGATTGCTCAAGAGCAAAGACTACAGATGCTGATTCATACTGAAATGGAATATTACCTTATATGCCTGATGGGAGGACGTAAAACCCAAGCCCCTTTTTAGTTTCATTTATTTATTCGTAACAAAATATTTCATTAAAAATAAATTTCAACAAAACTGTTGCTAAGAGACAAATCGAAAGCAAAGAGTTCCCCAACTAAACGGAGTCTAACAAAAATGAACGCAAGAGACTAGTGGAAAGGAGAATGACTACTGATATTATAACAAACACTCAGTGCCACATTCCAAATTAAAACTTAGGTTTAGAGTCAGTCAAGTTGGTGCTTTACCCCTTATTTTCGTAGCCTTCCTCGGCTTCTTCGGCTGCGTCAAAGCAGTCGCAGCCGAAATCGAGTACAAAATTAAGCCCAGGAAGCCCACGGGTAGTTCGGACAGCACAGAAGTTAGTTCCTGGGTTGCCTACTACCGTCATCTCTTTGAATGACTCTTTGACATGTGCTAGTTACTTTACTAATTAGATAAGTTAAGCGACGTGGAAGACCCAAACCCACGCATCCATTGATATAAGTTTTTTGTCTGCAATTATTTAAGACGAAAAATTAGGCAACAATACTTTTTATTATAGTTTATATAATCTTAAAGATAAATGTTTGCTTACAAAATAACGACTTTGCGAGGGAATGGCGAGTGAATGACAGTTTTTCATGTGATCTATTCTCTTCTCTTTTTTGCCACTAGGTATCGCATATCAACTTTTACATTCCTCAATCCTGCTTAATTTGCAACATCTAAGTTGTCACTTTTATGCGAGTTCACAGGGATGTATATGTTAAGGTCTATGTGAGGATTTGCACGTTTTGCTTTGAATATAATTTTCCGATTGTGTTTTAAGGTTGCCTGTATGTGAATACAAAAGAAATCACAGCAAGATTTCAGTCAATACTTCTGTTGTTCGCTTCCTCAATCATCCATAGCTTTAATTTGGAATAGGCAATATGTGATAAAAATATTACAAGCCTAAGACGATAAGGTAGATTACATTTTTGCTCCTACTGAAGGCAAAATTATTCACCACAAAAGGATGATGGTAGTCCCTTTTTATGCCTATCCAGCGACACTTGTGACATCTAACCGTGATCCTAGTTACAACTTCGCTATTGACTTCCGTAGAATTCTTGGCCCTTTCTGTCATTAGCCGTCTTGGAGTATAGTCTCATTAAATTAAAGTCTTCAAAAGTATTTATAAAGTACAAATCGAGTTTGGTTTTTTCTTTAACTGCGCCAACAGAGGAAAACTGGATTTTTGGAAATTGTGACATGCCTAAAAAACATAGCCATCATAAACGAGCAGTTTGCAAGAACCAAAGTCTTTAAATCGTCCCGTTCTACAAACTCAATTAAGACCATATACCTTCCTGGCTCACTCGTGTCAGGTGAAGTCATCGTACGCAGAACCTTCAGCGTAAATCGGTGTAAGCTTTCGTTATACTTAGCATTGAAATGTAACTCGAGCAGTGTGTGAGCCAGTTGCGCTGGTCAATTCTATGAGAACCGATGTACGTTGACTAAGATTAAAATGCGACGACATTGTCTGGCCTTGGCTTAGCTAGAAGCGAGAGGTTGGTGGTGAACTCGGTAACAGGTATTCTGGGAGTCTGAATCGCAATCGCTAACTAATTGGTCGTTGTTTACATTCAACACATTCAAAATTCAACATTCATTACATTCAACATTTTGGCACAGTCCGGTTCGCGAATTTACGCTTTACGCATTGACTTGGATTAACTTTCTAGTTATAAGTGCAAAACGAATTTTTCTTCAACTTAAAAGAAGATTTAAAAAGTGCAACAACTTGAGAAAAAACAAAATTATTGTGAGTGAAAGTGTTCTATTAAGTTTATAAAATGCACTTGTTTCCTAACAATATTCCTGTTAAAAATTAAGAAGTCAAGTCAATCAAAATCATTTTCCAACATTTTCGTGAAATGTACTGACTTTACAGATACAGGTAAGTAATTCAATTTTTCTTTGATTGTTTTGTTTTAGTTTTCCACTGGTGTTTCTTGAGAATCTTCTAAGACTTCGAGTTGGTTTTGTTCTAGACTACGCTTAGTTTGTTTTTTTTTTGTTTCTTATGCACCTTTTTTGGAGTTAGAATAAGTGTATGGATAAGTTGGAAGAAAAAGCTCAAAGTTTGAAAGACCAGGTTGAAGAATTGCGCAAGCAAAAACAAGATCAAGGCCAAGAAATTCAAAGGCTCAACGATACTCTTCTTGCAGAACTAAAAGTGTGAATTTCTCGGGACGTGTATTCGCTTATTCGAGATCGAATAAGTTCAACGTGGGATCAATTCACAAGAGTTGAAACCACAGACGCGATCGTCCAAGAGCTTCTCAGTGCCACGAAGACTGAGATTGGTAAAACTGCGCCCAGTTAGAGGAGCTTAGGCACCAAAACAGAGCCCAGTTGAAGCAAATGTCTGCTTTAAGACAACCTTTGCGCGACGCTGAGATCGAAAACGAGGAAGCGATTTCGAGAGTTAACAAACTTACCGAAAGGAGTAAAAGTTCCACATCTTTTTCAAGTCAGGCTCTTTACGAAAAGTTGAAAATTTGCAGAAACCACTGCAATCAGGACCACAAAAAGGCACTACGACAAAAGTTGGTTTTCTTTCAGACTCCACTCGAACAAAAATGTCGTTCGAAAATGTGTCTAAGGTGGTTTCCCGTTTAGTGCCACAGTTCTTCGGAAAGAGAACTACCGATTTTGTGGGCAAAGCTTATGAGTTCATAAACGCGTGTCGTTTGGGTGTCAAGTGCTTGGGAGAAAGTGAGACCAAAGAAATGTTCATCTCCCTAATCTCAACTAGGTTAACTGGCGATGCGTTCGAACTAGTTCGAATAAATAAGCCTAAAACGTTAACCGAACTAGAATCGCTGGTCAAAACTGCGTAGGAGTTTAATACGGACTAAAATACGGTTTTGATTTCTAACAAATATAATTTCACATACAAAAATTGCTTTCCTTTACTTTTTTCAAATGCTCTTATTGATTATTTGTTTTCGAGAAGTTCATCGCTTGCCAAAAATACACAAGGAAAATAAAAAGCAATGCCAGAAAGTTTGTAAAAACTCAGGCCCAGAGACTAACTTCATTTAATGTTAAAGAACCATTAAAACTCTTTCTTAGGAAGTACCCTTGTACAAAACACAATCTGTTCCTAGCATATAAACGCAGCGGACACGACGTGTATGTTAAGTTGCCGATCATTGAAGCAAAGGAAGGTAGCGAAATTTTTCTGATCGACACTGGCCCTGAGGTCAGTCTGATCAAACAAGGTAAACTACTAAACGAAATTGAAATTAGTCCAACAGAGTGCCAAGAGTTACAAACTATTAATTATAAGATACTTCCACAGATATTTCCAAGTTACACTTAAATGTACGTAAAAATGCAATTTTTTGGTTCAAATTCAATATTTTTAAAAAATCGACCCCTAAAAGGGGGCGTGGCTAAAAACTTTATATGAACGAAATCTGGACTAAAGTCTCGTTTACCTAACCTGCTACTTTTTTTGTTTCATGCTTTTCTAAATTAGGCTCAAGGCCAGTCGAAATTAAAATTTTCTGGAAAATTTTAGGTTTTTCTTCAATTCTGCCTCCAAATGTGGGCGTGGCCCAAAATCTTGTATGAACAAAATTTAGAACTAAGCGTTTTCTACATAAAATATTAAGAGGATTTTTTTCAATTTGGACCAAAAATATTGAGTAAACTGCATTTGAAACTTTACCCTTAAAATAGATGCCACGCCCACTGGAGCAGGTTTACCAATTAAATTTGTTTTTTGTGTCTTACATTCATTAGGAGATGCTAAGTGTCAAATTTCAGCCTTTTAGAACGTCTTACAGTTTTGAAAGTTCTGGAGGTAGTTGCACATTTAGACGGATTGTGGGCGTGCCTTTAAGCGGATTTCAAAAATTTTTACACTTGTACTGCTTCGCATGACGCGGACCTTACATATGACCTTACATAAAACTGAAAAAAATTTACTTAATATTTTATGTAGAAAACGCTTAGTTCCACATTTTGCTCTTTCAAGACTGTGGGCCACGCCCACATTTGGAGGCAGAATTGAAGGAAAGCCTAAAATTTTCCAGAAAACTTAATTACGACTGGCCTTGAGCCTAATTAAGGAAAGCATGAAACAAAAAAAGTAGCAGGCTAGGTAAACGAGACCTCAGTTCAGATTTCGTTCGAATAAAGTTTTTAGCCACACCCTCTTTTAGGGGTCGATTTTTCAAAAATATTGAATTTGAACCGAAAAATTGCATTTGAACGTACAATTAGGTGTAACTTGTAAATATCTGTGGAAATATCTTATAATTAATAGTTTGTAATTAGGGGCGGTTGGACCACGCCCCTTTTCGAAGTTTGCATTACTTATAAAATGTCAAAAAATAACTATGCCATCAGCATTTTACAATGTGGGATAGGATGGGGTATTCAACGGTCCGTTTTACGGACTGTAACTTCTGCTTACACACTGTAGCACTTACTCACTGGTTTTTTATGCCAAAAACATGCACAAAACACTTAAGCAAGGATATCGCATACCAAATTTCAGCTTCCTGCGACAACTTTGATGTTTCCTGCTATTAAGTAAAGTGGGCGTGTCAGTGGGCGGATTTCAAAAAATTTTACACTTATACTGCTTCAGGACCTAGAAAGAACAGATATCAAGTTTCAAGTTCCTACCTCAAAATTTGAGGCCTAAAAACTACCGAAAGTCGGATGACGGACGGACTTGGCTCATTTGACTTACAATTCGGTCTCGATTAATGCCCTTAAAGTCTTGGTGGTCTACGGTTACTATCTACGGTGATTATTTCTCTATCTTACAAACTATGAAACTATGAATTAGAGATATGAATGGGACCGACAGGTGAATCGATTAAGCCATGTCCGTCCTTCCGTTCGTATTTAAACAACTATTAGGCCTTAAATTTTAATGTAGAGAGCTGAAATTTGGTGGGTTGGGTTTACCAGTCCTTCAGATCAAGTTTAAAAATTAGCTGAATCCGCCCACAGACGCGCCCACAACAGGCCTGTATGTGCGACCATCTCTAATTTAAAAAAAAATACTTTTTCCAAATTTTAGCTATGATATAATGGCGCCAGCGCATTCATTTTCTGTGATCAGACGCGGCCTTTCAATTTTTATGCTCTCCTTTGAAAGAACTGAGAGCATAAACGATATTTATAAAATGAAAATGATACGTAATATCAGGGTTAAAATCGAACCCATGCGAAAGGGCAATAGACTGATACCACAGTGTAAGCGATTCCAAGACTTCAGGCACACAAGTGCCTACTGCCAAAAAGAACCACGTTGCGTGAAATGTACCGGAAAATACCTCTTAACAGAGTGCAAAGTTGACATAAAGGCTCCAGCAGTTTGCGCCAATTGCCATGGAAACCACACCGCAAACTTGTTATTTTGTTTGCATCTTGTTATTTCCCGCCAGTTAAACCTCCCTTTACATTAATAACTGCATAAAGCACTTCAAGTGCACAGAAGTTGAGCTAGACTCTATGCAGGTCAGTTCAGTTTCTGTAAAAATTGACTGCTTAGATTATAACATTGCATCTTGTAATTTCCCGCCAGGATATAGACTGGTGGAAGACGATCTTGATCTTATGTATGACTTCATTGGGTCCAATTTTATCATTGGGGGTGACTTGAACGCGAAGCATACTTTTTGGGGTTCAAGAAGCAACTCAACAAGAGGCAGATTACTGTACAAAAACAGTGTGAAACGTGAGGTGGACTTTTTCTCCACGGGAAAGCCAACATATTGGCCAACCGACAGGAATAAAAAGCCTGACCTTGTCGACCTCTTCATCGCTAAAGGGTACCCCAAGTACCTTACACGAATCGAAGAGTGTTATGATCTTTGCTCAGACCACTCAGGAGTAATCTTGAAGATGGGTGGAAGACTGGCAAAAATAGAGAGAGCTCCCACATAAGCTAGCAAAAACATGAACTGTGACGCCTTCAGAAAGAGCTGTAAGGAGAGTGTTGGCTTGAATGTGCCATTGAGAACTCATTTCGAGTTAGAAACCGCAGTTGACAAATTCATTGAAGCAATTCAGAGCGCTGCTTTGAACAACACTTCGTCCCAAAAGAACGCAGTTAGCACCGACGGGCATGTACGCACAACATATCTGCTCGAAATCGAAGAATTGATTCGTGAAAAGTTACTCGTTGCGTTGTTGTTATTGTTTTTCTGTGAACCAAAATGCGTAGCAATTTACTGAAATGGGGTAGTTCCATTGACGATTCGAAAGTTTTGATTAATATTTTGTGCAAACAAAAAATGGATTTCAAGATATGTTGCTTAAATGCGCAAAGCTTAAAAAACAAAATAGATGAGTTTCGTTATTTGTTCAGTGATAGTATGGTTGATGTTGTTTGTGTCACTGAGACGTGGTTTGATCCGGAGTTGAAATCAAATCTGGTAAAAGTCGATAACATGAAACTTATCCGTGGGAATAGGTGCCGTAAAGGTAGAGGGGGTGTTGGAATTTATATAAAAAAGTGGCATAAGTTCCACATTGTTAAAAAGTCGTCACCATCCGATTTAATAGAATACGTTTTCATTGAAGTTAGAAATGTTTATGAAACGTTTTTTCTCGGGTGTGTTTACATGGCCCCGGATGTTGCTAACTGCTCACTGATAAGGGATGTGCTGGAAGAATTATCCACTCTTTATTCAAAAATTGTAATATGTGGTGATCTTAACCTTAACATTTTAGGAAATGAAAACAGAACTTTGAAAGAAATGACTCAATCCCTCAATTTTTCCTTTTGCAATCGCACTCAACCTACGCATTTTGCACCCAACAAAACACCGTCGTTAATTGATATTGCACTTGTGTCTGAACCAAATTTCTTACTACATTATGACCAACTTCTTGCCGCCGCTTTTTCACACCACGATATGCTTTTCCTAACTGTAAACGCACTCTCAACTCCTAAAAATGACGAGTTTTTTGAATCATACGATTACTCCAAAATTAACTTGGAAGCTCTTTTTATTGATTGCCAAAATATGAACTGGGCACCAATATATACTGTTGCGGTCAAAAATCGCCCAACAAAGAATCTCTTTGTCTGTCCTTTTGGTCCCATCCCTCCACTTCACTTTTTGGGCTTCCCCGTCTTTCTTTCCTACTTGTGTTCCCTCTTTTCTTCCATACAGGTTCCCTGGAGCAAGACGGAAGGTCAGGACGCTCCCAACTTGCGATTCACGATTCCCAATAATGGACCCGATGACCCGGTAAACCACCATCAAACCATGCACACAGCTCAAATGTCAAAGAGCCCAATTCTAACAAGTGCTGAGAGACACCACCGAGAAAATGCTGTGAAGTAAAATCACACGGTCGCTTCTTAACCCGAGACCTATATCCACCCAGAGCGAAGATCATCAATGGCCGAGGGCCCATCTTGATAAATTCTGATTATGTAAACAATGGCTTACTATAGGAATGTCCACTAGGGTAATGTAGTATGTATAACGCGTGTTAAGTATGGTAGTTCCTTCTTCGTTTTCCTTATGAAAATGTCTAACACTATTCTGAGAATAGGGTTAAATGATGGATCACTGAATGCTCTCTTTTCGGTTCGGCTTCGAATTCTAACCTATAATTCGCAGTGGGGCGAATTGGTACGAATTCTTGTGTGAGAGAAATGCAGCTGTGGTTCAATAACGGCAAGCATGCCCAGCAAAGAGCTGAGAGTGGCTTGAAACGCCGTGCCCGATAACCACTGTACCGGAATGAGAGGATTGGTTGAATGTGTGTGTGAATGAGTCATGGTTTGATTGGGAAAAAGCCAAGCCAAGCTTGGGTGAATCACTTCTGGTTTACCTAGCAAGTTTGGAAGAGGTTTGAAGAAAAGAGAGCTGAAGGTTTTGAGGAAAAGGTTATAAAAATTTGGAAGAAAAGATCCCGAGGAAGCATAGCTAAAAGATCCAGGAGAAAGGACGAAAACAGGAATTACAAAAAGGAAAAGGAAAAAGGAACTGAAGGGAGAAAAGAAAAGATAAGTAGAGTGTTTAACGAGATTTGCGTTTGTGTTTATTGTGAAGAAGATTGTATACCTATTTGACTAGGTGACTTTCGTTTCGGGAAAATCCCCTGGAAAAGACGGGACGCGCGACCCTTTTAGTTTTCACCTTTTTGCATTCGGGACGTGTTAATATAGTGAGCCATTCTCTTCGTGCGGCGATATTGATAAAGTTGTTTACCTTTTAATTTTATTTCATTCGGCCATTTCCTTGTTTGCGTTGCTTCTCTTTGTTTGTGATACCAATCTGTTTGAGTAATTCTTGCTGTGATTCATTGGCCAATTCTTTAAACTTAACTCCTCTTAATAAATCGCCTTCGTTCGTCTTAGATTGTTTATAACGACCTAACCCATTGTGTTATTCTTTTGATCGGACCTAATCATTTTCAGCTACCTACAGTTTTGCTATTTTACTTATAAAACAGCTGGCGCCCACTTAAATCCACGTACAAAAGAACATTAAGCATCTTATCGCGTATCAATCATTTGTTCTCGGAACCCACGGAACCCACCCCCTTGCTGAGCAGTCGGGAAGCACAGCAACAACTTGCTGTGTTGTTGAACTTTTTCGCCGCTAGCTTTTAGTTTTCATAAATTGTTTACATCCGCGAGCGCATCGTCGGCGCACATTCGATATTTATTTTAACTCGGGAAAAAGTGTAACAAAGTGGCAGCCCAACGTGGTTCTATCGTATAAAATTACTTAAAGTTATCTACCTACCAACTAACCCATATACTTATTAATTTTTTGTTGTTTTACCTCTGTGAGAAGTGTTTGTCAGGGAAGTTTTTGCTTGTGTTCCCAAATTTTTAAGTGCGCTTACTTTTATTTATTTTATTCTTATAGGAAAACTCGTTTGAGGTGTTTGCTTTGCAGTGAGTGCATAGCATAAATACTTTGCTCCGGGAGAATCATCACATTGGCGACATCGTACCTATCTAATCGTTCTTCCGTAAGTCATCTTTTAATTACCTTTTATTTCTTTTATTTCAACGGTTTCATAAGTTTTAATTTTTAATTCGTTTGTTATCAGTGTTTTTCTCTCGCGAACAAGTGCACGCACAAGCGAGTTGTTGTTGCTTTTATATTACTTGAATTCGTTTGTTTACTTTTGTTCGTGGGCACGAAACACAGAGTTGCCAATTTCATTTTGAGTAACTACCTTTTCAGTACGTCTACTAATACTTTTTTCTTGATACCTTGGGTAGTGAATTTTAAGTTAAATTTTTGTTTTATCACAGTTTTTGGTTTTTTTTTTTGTATAAATTTAAGTATGGAGATCAATAGATTGTCTCAGGACGAGATTGCATACGAAATGCAATGTAGAGGTCTTTGTGTAGGGAAAGTTGAAGATATGCGGAAGTCACTACGCGCGGTCAGGGTCATGGAAAAACGTGGTTCCTTGGAGATGTGTGACTACCCGTTTGAGTTTTTAGTTGACAGGGAAGCTGTAGAAAAAAAAAGAGAAGCCAACGTAAGGGCTTGGAAATTCAGCCTCAACGAAACTCGTCTGATTTTAAAAAGCTGCAAACGAAAATTGAATGGGCGATATCACGAATAGGCAGATCGTGTCCTAAGGGGCAAGAAGACGAGGATATTAAAAAACGAATCAAAACAGAACTAATGATGCTTTTAGCGGAGCTAGAAGAAGACGAAGGAGATGATGTGGACGGTAAAGAGGAAGATCATGTGGGAACACGGGTACATCGGATGGAGAGGAACGAGAACGTGGTACCACCAACCCCCTCGCGACCATTGACTTCGGGGAATGCTTTACTTCAGAGCAATGCTGTCGATGGATACGGAAATAATCGCGTATACATCCCTACCGAAGGATCCGGAAATCTTTCGAAGTGGGATCTGAAATTTACAGGGGAACGTTGCGGGGCGTCGGTAAATTCTTTTCTTGAAAGGGTTGAGGAACTTAGGGAAGCTAGGGGGATTTCTGAATCCCAGTTGTTTAGGTCGGCAGTTGATTTATTATCAGGAAAGGCACTTATTTGGCTTAGGGCGGTTAGGAGAACTGTCACTTCTTGGCAGGAATTAGTAAGGGAGCTAAAATTGGAGTTTTTGCCTCCAAATTATGACGATCTGCTTTTAGAAGAGATCAAACGACGTACCCAAAGGAAGGATGAATCCATCGGTGTGTATGCGGCCACCATGAAAAATATGTTCGGTCGGTTGTCGGAACCGCTTTCAGAGCGAAAAAGATTAGGAATTGTGCAACGGAATATTACACCGTTCTACCAAACACAATTGGGCTTGGTAGAACCATCTTCAATTAGGGATCTGGTTGTTTTAGGAAGGAAGTTGGAGATGGTCCGAGCGAATGTGGAATCATTTGCGCCGCCTCCAAACCCACGTTCGCGTAATCTTTTGGAACCCGACTTGGCTTACGTGTCAGTTGAGGAACCAACATCACCAACAGTCGCCGTTGTAAGTAGGGACCCTCAGCCTGTAAGGAGGTTGAGGTGCTTTAATTGTAATAGGGAAGGTCACTTTTCTCGGGATTGTTCCGCTCCTAGGAGATGTTTAGGTTGTGGTCAGCTAGGGGTTATTCGTAGGGATTGTAGGACGTGTTCGGGAAACAGGATTTGGTCTCCTGTGTCAGCAGGACAAGAGCTCCGTCGGTTTTAAATAGTTTGCCTGCTGGCAACCAGTCGGACGTTCAGTTAGGTTTCACACTTGAGGAAAAGGAGAATGACGTGCGCCCATATTTAGGAGTTAGCGTCTATGGAAGTAATTTAGTAGGTTTATTAGATTCAGGAGCTTCGCGCATGATCATCGGTAGAGATGGATGGAAAGTTTTAGAGGATATAGGTCTTAAATAAGAACAAACAAAAGTAGGTACCTATGGAGGAACAGTCGAGGAAATACACGGCTTTCACAGTCCCTAACCTGGGACTGTTTCAGTTCAAGCGCATGCCATTTGGTCTGCATAATACTCCTGCGACTTGGCAAAGGTTTATAGATAACGTGCTAGGAGCCGATCTAGAACCCTTTGTTTTGAGTAGATCGACGACATTGTCATCGTCACCGAGTCCTTCGACAAACAGGTAGAGATTTTGCAGGAAGTCCTTAAGCGGCTGCGCGCTGCAGGACTTATAGTTAGTAGGGAAAAATGCAATTTTTGTAGGCCATCTCTTAAGTTTTTAGGTTATGTTGTGGATCGCAATGGGTTGCATGTGGATCCAGAAAAGGTTGAGAGCATGGTAAAGATACCCGCACCGAAAAATATCAAACAAGTTAGGAGTTTTATAGGAACGGTATCCTGGTATAGGAAATTTATATCCAACTTTGCAGTTTTGGTAAAGCCGTTGACTGACCTATTAAAGAAAGGGAGTAGGTTCGTCTGGTCTGAAGAGTGCGAGGAAAGTTTTCAGAAAGCAAAGGAGTGCTTAGTAACTGCCCCGATATTAACGTGTCCGGATTTTCAGCGGGAGTTTGTCGTGCAAGCCGACGCATCGGACTTTGGGATTGGAGCAGTGCTCTCTCAGACATTCGAAGAGGGTGAGAAAGTAATTTGTTACTTGAGTAGATCTTTGGATAGGAACGAGAGAAACTTTTCAACCACGGAGAAAGAGTGCTTAGCGGTTCTGTGGGCTATTGAGAAGTTACGCTAGTATATCGACGGCGTTCGATTTAAAGTTGTGACGGATCATTACTCACTGATCTGGTTGAGCAATCTCAACGATCCGTGCGGTAGGCTAGCTAGGTGGGTGGTTAGGTTGCAGCAGTTCGACTTCGAAATCGTGCATCGGAAGGGGAAAGATCACGTTGTACCCGATTTGCTTTCACGGACGGTTCCGGTGATAGAGGAAATACAACAGCAGGTTTCTGATCCTTGGATCACGAAGATGATAGTGAAAGTAGAATCGAACCCATTAGCTTTTCCGGCCTAGAGGGTCGATAAGGGAATTTTATATAAATTTGTTAAGGCAGGTCAAGTGATTGTTCATGACAGTAATTTAGAATGGAAGGAAGTAGTAGGAAAACAGGATAGAATTAAAGTTTTAGCAGAATGTCATGACAATCCATTTGCAGGTCATATGGGAGTAAGGAAAACTTTTGCTAGAATAGGAACTAGGTACTATTGGCCTAAAATGAGGTCAGATATTACCAAGTATGTTAGGAACTGTAAGATATGTCAGAGTGTGAAACCTGTGAATGATAAGCCGGCTGGTTTGATGGTTGAGAGGAAAGGTATTTCTAATCCGTGGGAAATGATATGTGTAGATTTGGTAGGCCCTCTTCCAAGGTCGAATAGAGGTTTTGTTTACATCATGACAGTGGTTGATTACTTCACAAAGTTCCCCTTATTGTTTCCTCTTAGGACTGGGAAGGCTGCTTCTATCTGCAAGGTTCTGGAAGACAACGTGTTTTTACTTTTCGGCGTACCCAAGTGGACCGTTTGTGACAATGGTCCCCATTTTCGAGGAAAGGAACTGAAAGCGCTATGCGACGCGCAAGGGTCACAGCAACGATTTAAAGCGAATTATCACCCTCAGGCTAATCCCGCGGAGAGGATTAATAACACCCTTAAAACCGTTCTGCGTGCCTATGTGTCGGAAAACCATAGGACGTGGGACACACATCTGGAGAAGGTAGCTTGTTGCATCCGCACTGCGCAACATGACGTTTTAGGAGTTTCCCCGTATTACGCGAGCTTCGGGAAGGAGATGGTTACTTGTGGTCGTATGTCTTCGACCCTAGGTACCACCTCAGACAGGTTAGATAGGGACTCAGTAGGGAATCAGGATCCACCCAGTACTTCAGCTAGTAGTTTAGATAGGGATACAGAGAATAGGCCAGATAGTGAGTCAGATTTAGGAGTTAGGGAAATCAACATGACTGAGCTAGGAAAACGTTTTGAGGAGCTAAGGAAAGATTTTGGGAGGAAGTTAGCGGAGGCAGCCAAGAAGTCATCGAAAGCATACAATCTTAGGCGGCGAGATGTTCAATATCTGCCGAATGAGATTGTATGGCGTAGGAATTACATCCTTTCAGATGCAGCGAACTACTACTCAGCGAAATTAGCCCCAAAATACATCGGCCCCTTCAAAATTCGCAGGCGAGTCTCCCCTTGGACGTACGTGCTTGAAGATGCTTCCGGAAAGGAACGAGGAACATGGCATGTGAAGGACCTTAAGCCATATATCGACGACCCATAGGACCCACCAGCATTTCCATACCATCGGCCAATCTCTTGCTAGCCCGGCCATGGCTCCCCTTCTATGTTGATGGCCAATCTTTTGTTAATCCGGCCATGTCTCCTTCTGTTAAGTTTTGTTTTACCTTTCGATTCCTAGGTGCCCTATTGAAATGTGTACCACATTTCACGGGAGGTAAGGGTGGAGTTATTGCGGTCAAAAATCGCGCAACAAAGAAGCTCTTTGTCTGTCCTTTTGGTCCCATCCCTCCACTTCACTTTTTGGGCTTCCCCGTCTTTCTTTCCTACTTGTGTTCCCTCTTTTCTTCCATACAGGTTCCCTGGAGCAAGACGGAAGGTCAGGACGCTCCCAACTTGCGATTCACGATTCCCAATAATGGACCCGATGACCCGGTAAACCACCATTAAACCATGCACACAGCTCAAATGTCAAAGAGCCCAACTCTAACAAGTGCTGAGAGACACCACCGAGAAAATGCTGTGAAGTAAAATCACACGGTCGCTTCTTAACCCGAGACCTATATCCACCCAGAGCGAAGATCATCAATGGCCGAGGGCCCATCTTGATAAATTCTGATTATGTAAAGAGTGGCTTACTATAGGTAGAGTCCTCTCCCCCAAATCTGCGCGAAAGTCCACTAGGGTAATGTAGTATGTATAACGCGTGTTAAGTATGGTAGTTCCTTCTTCGTTTTCCTTATGAAAATGTATAACACTATTCTCCTTCTGAGAATAGGGTTAAATGATGGATCACTGAATGCTCTCTTTTCGGTTCGGCTTCGAATTCTACCCTATAATTCGCAGTGGGGCGAATTGGTACGAATTCTTGTGTGAGAGAAATGCAGCTGGGGTTCAATAACGGCAAGCATGCCCAGCAAAGAGCTGAGCGTGGCTTGAAACGCCGTGCCCGATAACCACTGTACCGGAATGAGAGGATTGGTTGAATGTGTGTGTGAATGAGTCATGGTTTGATTGGGAAAAAGCTAAGCCAAGCTTGGGTGAATCACTTCTGGTTTACCTAGCAAGTTTGGAAGAGGTTTGAAGAAAAGAGAGCTGGAGGTTTTGAGGAAAAGGTTATAAAAATTTGGAAGAAAAGATCCCGAGGAAGCATAGCTAAAAGATCCAGGAGAAAGGACGAAAACAGGAATTACAAAAAGGAAAAGGAAAAAGGAACTGAAGGGAGAAAAGAAAAGATAAGTAGAGTGTTTAACGAGATTTGCGTTTGTGTTTATTGTGAAGAAGATTGTATACCTATTTGACTAGTTGACTTTCGTTTCGGGAAAATCCCCTGGAAAAGACGGGACGCGCGACCCTTTTAGTTTTCACCTTTTTGCATTCGGGACGTGTTAATATAGTGAGCCATTCTCTTCGTTGATGAATTTAAAATTGATAAGGTAGCATTCGGCTTTCTTTTTGGCATTAACGAACTTTCTAAACAATATGAATCTTTGTGTTTAAGTATGGAAGACGAAAGGCCGGTAAAATCTAAATCTTCAATCTCCCACCGCCAGTTAAAACACACCTAAGCTTTGCAAACCTGAGGTCCTGCGCATAGCACAGGTGGGTCAGATCGGTTGAATGCTTGTATACGTCCAGTTTGTTATTCTCAAGATGGTGAGCCTGTGTAACTGCCACAGAGCAAATCCGTTGCGATTGCCGAAGGGCAAAGACTACAGATGCTGATTCATACTGAAATGGAATATTACCTTATATGCCTGATGGGAGGACGTAAAACCCAAGCCCCTTTTTAGTTTCATTTGTTTATTCGTAACAAAATATTTCATTAAAAATAAATTTCAACAAAACTGTTGCTAAGAGACAAATCGAAAGCAAAGAGTTCCCCAACTAAACGGAGTCTAACAAAAATGAACGCAAGAGACTAGTGGAAAGGAGAATGACTACTGATATTATAACAAACACTCAGTGCCACATTCCAAATTAAAACTTAGGTTTAGAGTCAGTCAAGTTGGTGCTTTACCCCTTATTTTCGTAGCCTTCCTCGGCTTCTTCGGCTGCGTCAAAGCAGTCGCAGCCGAAATCGAGTACAAAATTAAGCCCAGGAAGCCCACGGGTAGTTCGGACAGCACAGAAGTTAGTTCCTGGGTTGCCTACTACCGTCATCTCTTTGAATGACTCTTTGACATGTGCTAGTTACTTTACTAATTAGGTAAGTTAAGCGACGTGGAAGACCCAAACCCACGCATCCATTGATATAAGTTTTTTGTCTGCAATTATTTAAGACGAAAAATTAGGCAACAATACTTTTTATTATAGTTTATATAATCTTAAAGATAAATGTTTGCTTACAAAATAACGACTTTGCGAGGGAATGGCGAGTGAATGACAGTTTTTCATGTGATCTATTCTCTTCTCTTTTTTGCCACTAGGTATCGCATTTCAACTTTTACATTCCTCAATCCTGCTTAATTTGCAACATCTAAATTGTCACTTTTATGCGAGTTCACAGGGATGTATATGTTAAGGTCTATGTGAGGATTTGCACGTTTTGCTTTGAATATAATTTTCCGATTGTGTTTTAAGGTTGCCTGTATGTGAATACAAAAGAAATCACAGCAAGATTTCAGTCAATACTTCTGTTGTTCGCTTCCTCAATCATCCATAGCTTTAATTTGGAATAGGCAATATGTGATAAAAATATTACAAACCTAAGACGAAAAGGTAGATTACATTTTTGCTCCTACTGAAGGCAAAATTATTCACCACAAAAGGATGATGGTAGTCCCTTTTTATGCCTATCCAGCGACACTTGTGACATCTAACCGTGATCCTAGTTACAACTTCGCTATTGACTTCCGTAGAATTCTTGGCCCTTTCTGTCATTAGCCGTCTTGGAGTATAGTCTCATTAAATTAAAGTCTTCAAAAGTATTTATAAAGTACAAATCGAGTTTGGTTTTTTCTTTAACTGCGCCAACAGAGGAAAACTGGATTTTTGGAAATTGTGACATGCCTAAAAAACATAGCCATCATAAACGAGCAGTTTGCAAGAACCAAAGTCTTTAAATCGTCCCGTTCTACAAACTCAATTAAGACCATATACCTTCCTGGCTCACTCGTGTCAGGTGAAGTCATCGTACGCAGAACCTTCAGCGTAAATCGGTGTAAGCTTTCGTTATACTTAGCATTGAAATGTAACTCGAGCAGTGAGTGAGCCAGTTGCGCTGGTCAATTCTATGAGAACCGATGTACGTTGACTAAGATTAAAGTGCGACGACATTGTCTGGCCTTGGCTTAGCTAGAAGCGAGAGGTTGGTGGTGAACTCGGTAACAGGTATTCTGGGAGTCTGAATCGCAATCGCTAACTAATTGGTCGTTGTTTACATTCAACACATTCAAAATTCAACATTCATTACATTCAACATTTTGGCACAGTCCGGTTCGCGAATTTACGCTTTACGCATTTACTTGGATTAACTTTCTAGTTATAAGTGCAAAACGAATTTTTCTTCAACTTAAAAGAAGATTTAAAAAGTGCAACAACTTGAGAAAAAACAAAATTATTGTGAGTGAAAGTGTTCTATTAAGTTTATAAAATGCACTTGTTTCCTAACAATATTCCTGTTAAAAATTAAGAAGTCAAGTCAATCGAAATCATTTTCCAACATTTTCGTGAAATGTACTGACTTTACAGATACAGGTAAGTAATTCAATTTTTCTTTGATTGTTTTGTTTTAGTTTTCCACTGGTGTTTCTTGAGAATCTTCTAAGACCTCGAGTTGGTTTTGTTCTAGACTACGCTTAGTTTGTTTTTTTTTGTTTCTTATGCACCTTTTTTGGAGTTAGAATAAGTGTATGGATAAGTTGGAAGAAAAAGCTCAAAGTTTGAAAGACCAGGTTGAAGAATTGCGCAAGCAAAAACAAGATCAAGGCCAAGAAATTCAAAGGCTCAACGATACTCTTCTTGCAGAACTAAAAGTGTGAATTTCTCGGGACGTGTATTCGCTTATTCGAGATCGAATAAGTTCAACGTGGGATCAATTCACAAGAGTTGAAACCACAGACGCGATCGTCCAAGAGCTTCTCAGTAACACGAAGACTGAGATTGGTAAAACTGCGCCCAGTTAGAGGAGCTTAGGCACCAAAACAGAGCCCAGTTGAAGCAAATGTCTGCTTTAAGACAACCTTTGCGCGACGCTGAGATCGAAAACGAGGAAGCGATTTCGAGAGTTAACAAACTTACCGAAAGGAGTAAAAGTTCCACATCTTTTTCAAGTCAGGCTCTTTACGAAAAGTTGAAAATTTGCAGAAACCACTGCAATCAGGACCACAAAAAGGCACTACGACAAAAGTTGGTTTTCTTTCAGACTCCACTCGAACAAAAATGTCGTTCGAAAATGTGTCTAAGGTGGTTTCCCGTTTAGTGCCACAGTTCTTCGGAAAGAGAACTACCGATTTTGTGGGCAAAGCTTATGAGTTCATAAACGCGTGTCGTTTGGGTGTCAAGTGCTTGGGAGAAAGTGAGACCGAAGAAATGTTCATCTCCCTAATCTCAACTAGGTTAACTGGCGATGCGTTCGAACTAGTTCGAATAAATAAGCCTAAAACGTTAACCGAACTAGAATCGCTGGTCAAAACTGCGTAGGAGTTTAATACGGACTAAAATACGGTTTTGATTTCTAACAAATATAATTTCACATACAAAAATTGCTTTCCTTTACTTTTTTCAAATGCTCTTATTGATTATTTGTTTTCGAGAAGTTCATCGCTTGCCAAAAATACACAAGGAAAATAAAAAGCAATGCCAGAAAGTTTGTAAAAACTCAGGCCCAGAGACTAACTTCATTTAATGTTAAAGAACCATTAAAACTCTTTCTTAGGAAGTACCCTTGTACAAAACACAATCTGTTCCTAGCATATAAACGCAGCGGACACGACGTGTATGTTAAGTTGCCGATCATTGAAGCAAAGGGAGGTAGCGAAATTTTTCTGATCGACACTGGCGCTGAGGTCAGTCTGATCAAACAAGGTAAACTACTAAACGAAATCGAAATTGGTCCAACAGAGTGCCAAGAGTTACAAACTATTAATTATAAGATACTTCCACAGATATTTCCAAGTTACACTTAAATGTACGTAAAAATGCAATTTTTGGGTTCAAATTCAATATTTTTAAAAAATCGACCCCTAAAAGGGGGCGTGGCTAAAAACTTTATATGAACGAAATCTGGACTAAAGTCTCGTTTACCTAACCTGCTAATTTTTTTGTTTCATGCTTTTCTAAATTAGGCTCAAGGCCAGTCGAAATTAAAATTTTCTGGAAAATTTTAGGTTTTTCTTCAATTCTGCCTCCAAATGTGGGCGTGGCCCAAAATCTTGTATGAACAAAATTTAGAACTAAGCGTTTTCTACATAAAATATTAAGAGGATTTTTTTCAATTTGGACCAAAAATATTGAGTAAACTGCATTTGAAACTTTACCCTTAAAATAAATGCCACGCCCACTGGAGCAGGTTTACCAATTAAATTTGTTTTTTGTGTCTTACATTCATTAGAAGATGCTAAGTGTCAAATTTCAGCCTTTTAGAACGTCTTACAGTTTTGAAAGTTCTGGAGGTAGTTGCACATTTAGACGGATTGTGGGCGTGCCTTTAAGCGGATTTCAAAAATTTTTACACTTGTACTGCTTCGCATGACGCGGACCTTACATATGACCTTACATAAAACTGAAAAAAATTAACTTAATATTTTATGTAGAAAACGCTTAGTTCCACATTTTGCTCTTTCAAGACTGTGGGCCACGCCCACATTTGGAGGCAGAATTGAAGGAAAGCCTAAAATTTTCCAGAAAACTTAATAACGACTGGCCTTGAGCCCAATTAAGGAAAGCATGAAAAAAAAAAGTAGCAGGCTAGGTAAACGAGACCTCAGTTCAGATTTCGTTCGTATAAAGTTTTTAGCCACACCCTCTTTTAGGGGTCGATTTTTCAAAAATATTGAATTTGAACCAAAAATTGCATTTGAACGTACAATTAGGTGTAACTTGTAAATATCTGTGGAAATATCTTATAATTAATAGTTTGTAATTAGGGGCGGTTGGACCACGCCCCTTTTCGAAGTTTGCATTACTTATAAAATGTCAAAAAATAACTATGCCATCAGCATTTTACAATGTGGGATAGGATGGGGTATTCAACGGTCCGTTTTACGGACTGTAACTTCTGCGTACACACTGTAGCACTTACTCACTGGTTTTTTATGCCAAAAACATGCACAAAACACTTAAGCAAGGATATCGCATACCAAATTTCAGCTTCCTGCGAAAACTTTGATGTTTCCTGCTATTAAGTAAAGTGGGCGTGTCAGTGGGCGGATTTCAAAAAATTTTACACTTATACTGCTTCAGGACCTAGAAAGAACAGATATCAAGTTTCAAGTTCCTACCTCAAAATTTGAGGCCTAAAAACTACCGAAAGTCGGATGACGGACGGACGGACGGACTTGGCTCATTTGACTTACAATTCGGTCTCGATTAATGCCCTTAAAGTCTTGGTGGTCTACGGTTACTATCTACGGTGATTATTTCTCTATCTTACAAACTATGAAACTATGAATTAGAGATATGAATGGGACCGACAGGTGAATCGATTAAGCCATGTCCGTCCGTCCGTTCGTATGTAAACAACTATTAGGCCTTAAATTTGAATGTAGAGAGCTGAAATTTGGTGGGTTGGGTTTACCAGTCCTTCAGATCAAGTTTAAAAATTAGCTGAATCCGCCCACAGACACGCCCACTACAGGCCTGTATGTGCGACCATCTCTAATTTAAAAAAAAAATACTTTTTCCAAATTTTAGCTATGATATAATGGCGCCAGCGCATTCATTTTCTGTGATCAGATGCGGCCTTTCAATTTTTATGCTCTCCTTTGAAAGAACTGAGAGCATAAACGATATTTATAAAATGAAAATGATACGTAATATCAGGGTTAAAATCGACCACAGTGTAAGCGATTCCAAGACTTCAGGCACACAACTGCCTACTGCCAAAAAGAACCACGTTGCGTGAAATGTACCGGAAAATACCTCTTAACAGAGTGCAAAGTTGACATAAAGGCTCCAGCAGTTTGCGCCAATTGCCATGGAAACCACACCGCAAACTTGTTATTTTGTTTGCATCTTGTTATTTCCCGCCAGTTAAACCTCCCTTTACATTAATAACTGCATAAAGCACTTCAAGAGCACAGAAGTTGAGCTAGACTCTATGCAGGTCAGTTCAGTTTCTGTAAAAATTGACTGCTTAGATTATAACATTGCATCTTGTTATTTCCCGCCAGGATATAGACTGGTGGAAGACGATCTTGATCTTATGTATGACTTCATTGGGTCCAATTTTATCATTGGGGGTGACTTGAACGCGAAGCATACTTTTTGGGGTTCAAGAAGCAACTCAACAAGAGGCAGATTACTGTACAAAAACAGTGTGAAACGTGAGGTGGACTTTTTCTCCACGGGAAAGCCAACATATTGGCCAACCGACAGGAATAAAAAGCCTGACCTTGTCGACCTCTTCATCGCTAAAGGGTACCCCAAGTACCTTACACGAATCGAAGAGTGTTATGATCTTTGCTCAGACCACTCAGGAGTAATCTTGAAGATGGGTGGAAGACTGGCAAAAATAGAGAGAGCTCTCACATAAGCTAGCAAAAACATGAACTGTGACGCCTTCAGAAAGAGCTGTAAGGAGAGTGTTGGCTTGAATGTGCCATTGAGAACTCATTTCGAGTTAGAAACCGCAGTTGACAAATTCATTGAAGCAATTCAGAGCGCTGCTTTGAACAACACTTCGTCCCAAAAGAACGCAGTTAGCACCGACGGGCATGTACGCACAACATATCTGCTCGAAATCGAAGAATTGATTCGTGAAAAGTTACTCGTTGCGTTGTTGTTATTGTTTTTCTGTGAACCAAAATGCGTAGCAATTTACTGAAATGGGGTAGTTCCATTGACGATTCGAAAGTTTTGATTAATATTTTGTGCAAACAAAAAATGGATTTCAAGATATGTTGCTTAAATGCTCAAAGCTTAAAAAACAAAATAGATGAGTTCCGTTATTTGTTCAGTGATAGTATGGTTGATGTTGTTTGTGTCACTGAGACGTGGTTTGATCCGGAGTTGAAATCAAATCTGGTAAAAGTCGATAACATGAAACTTATCCGTGGGAATAGGTGCCGTAAAGGTAGAGGGGGTGTTGGAATTTATATAAAAAAGTGGCATAAGTTCCACATTGTTAAAAAGTCGTCACCATCCGATTTAATAGAATACGTTTTCATTGAAGTTAGAAATGTTTATGAAACGTTTTTTCTCGGGTGTGTTTACATGGCCCCGGATGTTGCTAACTGCTCACTGATAAGGGATGTGCTGGAAGAATTATCCACTCTTTATTCAAAAATTGTAATATGTGGTGATCTTAACCTTAACATTTTAGGAAATGAAAACAGAACTTTGAAAGAAATGACTCAATCCCTCAATTTTTCCTTTTGCAATCGCACTCAACCTACGCATTTTGCACCCAACAAAACACCGTCGTTAATTGATATTGCACTTGTGTCTGAGCCAAATTTCTTACTACATTATGACCAACTTCTTGCCGCCGCTTTTTCACACCACGATATGCTTTTCCTAACTGTAAACGCACTCTCAACTCCTAAAAATGACGAGTTTTTTGAATCATACGATTACTCCAAAATTAACTTGGAAGCTCTTTTTATTGATTGCCAAAATATGAACTGGGCACCAATATATACTGTTGCGGTCAAAAATCGCCCAACAAAGAATCTCTTTGTCTGTCCTTTTGGTCCCATCCCTCCACTTCACTTTTTGGGCTTCCCCGTCTTTCTTTCATACTTGTGTTCCCTCTTTTCTTCCATACAGGTTCCCTGGAGCAAGACGGAAGGTCAGGACGCTCCCAACTTGCGATTCACGATTCCCAATAATGGACCCGATGACCCGGTAAACCACCATCAAACCATGCACACAGCTCAAATGTCAAAGAGCCCAATTCTAACAAGTGCTGAGAGACACCACCGAGAAAATGCTGTGAAGTAAAATCACACGGTCGCTTCTTAACCCGAGACATATATCCACCCAGAGCGAAGATCATCAATGGCCGAGGGCCCATCTTGATAAATTCTGATTATGTAAACAATGGCTTACTATAGGAATGTCCACTAGGGTAATGTAGTATGTATAACGCGTGTTAAGTATGGTAGTTCCTTCTTCGTTTTCCTTATGAAAATGTATAACACTATTCTCCTTCTGAGAATAGGGTTAAATGATGGATCACTGAATGCTCTCTTTTCGGTTCGGCTTCGAATTCTAGCCTATAATTCGCAGTGGGGCGAATTGGTACGAATTCTTGTGTGAGAGAAATGCAGCTGGGGTTCAATAACGGCAAGCATGCCCAGCAAAGAGCTGAGAGTGGCTTGAAACGCCGTGCCCGATAACCACTGTACCGGAATGAGAGGATTGGTTGAATGTGTGTGTGAATGAGTCATGGTTTGATTGGGAAAAAGCCAAGCCAAGCTTGGGTGAATCACTTCTGGTTTACCTAGCAAGTTTGGAAGAGGTTTGAAGAAAAGAGAGCTGGAGGTTTTGAGAAAAGGTTATAAAAATTTGGAAGAAAAGATCCCGAGGAAGCATAGCTAAAAGATCCAGGAGAAAGGACGAAAACAGGAATTACAAAAAGGAAAAGGAAAAAGGAACTGAAGGGAGAAAAGAAAAGATAAGTAGAGTGTTTAACGAGATTTGCGTTTGTGTTTATTGTGAAGAAGATTGTATACCTATTTGACTAGGTGACTTTCGTTTCGGGAAAATCCCCTGGAAAAGACGGGACGCGCGACCCTTTTAGTTTTTACCTTTTTGCATTCGGGACGTGTTAATATAGTGAGCCATTCTCTTCGTGCGGCGATATTGATAAAGTTGTTTACCTTTTAATTTTATTTCATTCGGCCATTTCCTTGTTTGCGTTGCTTCTCTTAGTTTGTGATACCAATCTGTTTGAGTAATTCTTGCTGTGATTCATTGGCCAATTCTTTAAACTTAACTCCTCTTAATAAATCGCCTTCGTTCGTCTTAGAACGTTTATAACGACCTAACCCATTGTGTTATTCTTTTGATCGGACCTAATCATTTTCAGCTACCTACAGTTTTGCTATTTTACTTATAAAACAGCTGGCGCCCACTTAAATCCACGTACAAAAGAACATTAAGCATCTTATCGCGTATCAATCATTTGTTCTCGGAACCCACGGAACCCACCCCCTTGCTGAGCAGTCGGGAAGCACAGCAACAACTTGCTGTGTTGTTGAACTTTTTCGCCGCTAGCTTTTAGTTTTCATAAATTGTTTACATCCGCGAGCGCATCGTCGGCGCACATTCGATATTTATTTTAACTCGGGAAAAAGTGTAACAAAGTGGCAGCCCAACGTGGTTCTATCGTATAAAATTACTTAAAGTTATCTACCTACTAACTAACCCATATACTTATTAATTTTTTGTTGTTTTACCTCTGTGAGAAGTGTTTGTCAGGGAAGTTTTTGCTTGTGTTCCCAAATTTTTAAGTGCGCTTACTTTTGTTTATTTTATTCTTATAGGAAAACTCGTTTGAGGTGTTTGCTTTGCAGTGAGTGCATAGCATAAATACTTTGCTCCGGGAGAATCATCACATTGGCGACATCGTACCTATCTAATCGTTCTTCCGTAAGTCATCTTTTAATTACCTTTTATTTCTTTTATTTCAACGGTTTCATAAGTTTTAATTTTTAATTCGTTTGTTATCAGTGTTTTTCTCTCGCGAACAAGTGCACGCACAAGCGAGTTGTTGTTGCTTTTATATTACTTGAATTCGTTTGTTTACTTTTGTTCGTGGGCACGAAACACAGAGTTGCCAATTTCATTTTGAGTAACTACCTTTTCAGTACGTCTACTAATACTTTTTTCTTGATACCTTGGGTAGTGAATTTTAAGTTAAATTTTTGTTTTATCACAGTTTTTGGTTTTTTTTTTGTATAAATTTAAGTATGGAGATCAATAGATTGTCTCAGGACGAGATTGCATACGAAATGCAATGTAGAGGTCTTTGTGTAGGGAAAGTTGAAGATATGCGGAAGTCACTACGCGCGGTCAGGGTCATGGAAAAACGTGGTTCCTTGGAGATGTGAAACTACCCGTTTGAGTTTTTAGTTGACAGGGAAGCTGTAGAAAAAAAAAGAGAAGCCAACGTAAGGGCTTGGAAATTCAGCCTCAACGAAACTCGTCTGATTTTAAAAAGCTGCAAACGAAAATTGAATGGGCGATATCACGAATAGGCAGATCGTGTCCTAAGGGGCAAGAAGACGAGGATATTAAAAAACGAATCAAAACAGAACTAATGATGCTTTTAGCGGAGCTAGAAGAAGACGAAGGAGATGATGTGGACGGTAAAGAGGAAGATCATGTGGGAACACGGGTACATCGGATGGAGAGGAACGAGAACGTGGTACCACCAACCCCCTCGCGACCATTGACTTCGGGGAATGCTTTACTTCAGAGCAATGCTGTCGATGGATACGGAAATAATCGCGTATACATCCCTACCGAAGGATCCGGAAATCTTTCGAAGTGGGATCTGAAATTTACAGGGGAACGTTGCGGGGCGTCGGTAAATTCTTTTCTTGAAAGGGTTGAGGAACTTAGGGAAGCTAGGGGGATTTCTGAATCCCAGTTGTTTAGGTCGGCAGTTGATTTATTTTCAGGAAAGGCACTTATTTGGCTTAGGGCGGTTAGGAGAACTGTCACTTCTTGGCAGGAATTAGTAAGGGAGCTAAAATTGGAGTTTTTGCCTCCAAATTATGACGATCTGCTTTTAGAAGAGATCAAAAGACGTACCCAAGGGAAGGATGAATCCATCGGTGTGTATGTGGCCACCATGAAAAATATGTTCGGTCGGTTGTCGGAACCGCTCTCAGAGCGAAAAAGATTAGGAATTGTGCAACGGAATATTACACCGTTCTACCAAACACAATTGGGCTTGGTAGAACCATCTTCAATTAGGGATCTGGTTGTTTTAGGAAGGAAGTTGGAGATGGTCCGAGCGAATGTGGAATCATTTGCGCCGCCTCCAAACCCACGTTCGCGTAATCTTTTGGAACCCGACTTGGCTTACGTGTCAGTTGAGGAACCAACATCACCAACAGTCGCCGTTGTAAGTAGGGACCTTCAGCCTGTAAGGAGGTTGAGGTGCTTTAATTGTAATAGGGAAGGTCACTTTTCTCGGGATTGTTCCGCTCCTAGGAGATGTTTAGGTTGTGGTCAGCTAGGGGTTATTCGTAGGGATTGTAGGACGTGTTCGGGAAACAGGATTCGGTCTCTTGTGTCAGCAGGACAAGAGCTCCGTCGGTTTTAAATAGGTTGCCTGCTGGCAACCAGTCGGACGTTCAGTTAGGTTTCACACTTGAGGAAAAGGAGAATGACGTGCGCCCATATTTAGGAGTTAGCGTCTATGGAAGTAATTTAGTAGGTTTATTAGATTCAGGAGCTTCGCGCATGATCATCGGTAGAGATGGATGGAAAGTTTTAGAGGATATAGGTCTTAAATAAGAACAAACAAAAGTAGGTACCTATGGAGGAACAGTCGAGGAAATACACGGCTTTCACAGTCCCTAACCGGGGACTGTTTCAGTTCAAGCGCATGCCATTTGGTCTGCATAATACTCCTGCGACTTGGCAAAGGTTTATAGATAACGTGCTAGGAGCCGATCTAGAACCCTTTGTCTTCGAGTAGATCGACGACATTGTCATCGTCACCGAGTCCTTCGACAAACAGGTAGAGATTTTGCAGGAAGTCCTTAAGCGGCTGCGCGCTGCAGGACTTATAGTTAGTAGGGAAAAATGCAATTTTTGTAGGCCATCTCTTAAGTTTTTAGGTTATGTTGTGGATCGCAATGGGTTGCATGTGGATCCAGAAAAGGTTGAGAGCATGGTAAAGATACCCGCACCGAAAAATATCAAACAAGTTAGGAGTTTTATAGGAACGGTATCCTGGTATAGGAAATTTATATCCAACTTTGCAGTTTTGGTAAAGCCGTTGACTGACCTATTAAAGAAAGGGAGTAGGTTCGTCTGGTCTGAAGAGTGCGAGGAAAGTTTTCAGAAAGCAAAGGAGTGCTTAGTAACTGCCCCGATATTAACGTGTCCGGATTTTCAGCGGGAGTTTGTCGTGCAAGCCGACGCATCGGACTTTGGGATTGGAGCAGTGCTCTCTCAGACATTCGAAGAGGGTGAGAAAGTAATTTGTTACTTGAGTAGATCTTTGGATAGGAACGAGAGAAACTTTTCAACCACGGAGAAAGAGTGCTTAGCGGTTCTGTGGGCTATTGAGAAGTTACGCTAGTATATCGACGGCGTTCGATTTAAAGTTGTGACGGATCATTACTCACTGATCTGGTTGAGCAATCTCAACGATCCGTGCGGTAGGCTAGCTAGGTGGGTGGTTAGGTTGCAGCAGTTCGACTTCGAAATCGTGCATCGGAAGGGGAAAGATCACGTTGTACCCGATTTGCTTTCACGGACGGTTCCGGTGATAGAGGAAATACAACAGCAGGTTTCTGATCCTTGGATCACGAAGATGATAGTGAAAGTAGAATCGAACCCATTAGCTTTTCCGGCCTGGAGGGTCGATAAGGGAATTTTATATAAATTTGTTAAGGCAGGTCAAGTGATTGTTCATGACAGTAATTTAGAATGGAAGGAAGTAGTAGGAAAACAGGATAGAATTAAAGTTTTAGCAGAATGTCATGACAATCCATTAGCAGGTCATATGGGAGTAAGGAAAACTTGTGCTAGAATAGGAACTAGGTACTATTGGCCTAAAATGAGCTCAGATATTACCAAGTATGTTAGGAACTGTAAGATATGTCAGAGTGTGAAACCTGTGAATGATAAGCCGGCTGGTTTGATGGTTGAGAGGAAAGGTATTTCTAATCCGTGGGAAATGATATGTGTAGATTTGGTAGGCCCTCTTCCAAGGTCGAATAGAGGTTTTGTTTACATCATGACAGTGGTTGATTACTTCACAAAGTTCCCCTTATTGTTTCCTCTTAGGACTGGGAAGGCTGCTTCTATCTGCAAGGTTCTGGAAGACAACGTGTTTTTACTTTTCGGCGTACCCAAGTGGACCGTTTGTGACAATGGTCCCCATTTTCGAAGAAAGGAACTGAAAGCGCTATGCGACGCGCAAGGGTCACAGCAACGATTTAAAGCGAATTATCACCCTCAGGCTAATCCCGCGGAGAGGATTAATAACACCCTTAAAACCGTTCTGCGTGCCTATGTGTCGGAAAACCATAGGACGTGGGACACACATCTGGAGAAGGTAGCTTGTTGCATCCGCACTGCGCAACATGACGTTTTAGGAGTTTCCCCGTATTACGCGAGTTTCGGGAAGGAGATGGTTACTTGTGGTCGTATGTCTTCGACCCTAGGTACCACCTCATACAGGTTAGATAGGGACTCAGTAGGGAATCAGGATCCACCCAGTACTTCAGCTAGTAGTTTAGATAGGGATACAGAGAATAGGCCAGATAGTGAGTCAGATTTAGGAGTTAGGGAAATCAACATGACTGAGCTAGGAAAACGTTTTGAGGAGCTAAGGAAAGATTTTGGGAGGAAGTTAGCGGAGGCAGCCAAGAAGTCATCGAAAGCATACAATCTTAGGCGGCGAGATGTTCAATATCTGCCGAATGAGATTGTATGGCGTAGGAATTACATCCTTTCAGATGCAGCGAACTACTACTCAGCGAAATTAGCCCCAAAATACATCGGCCCCTTCAAAATTCGCAGGCGAGTCTCCCCTTGGACGTACGTGCTTGAAGATGCTTCCGGAAAGGAACGAGGAACATGGCATGTGAAGGACCTTAAGCCATATATCGACGACCCATAGGACCCACCAGCATTTCCATACCATCAGCCAATCTCTTGCTAGCCCGGCCATGGCTCCCCTTCTATGTTGATGGCCAATCTTTTGTTAATCCGGCCATGTCTCCTTCTGTTACGTTTTGTTTTACCTTTCGATTCCTAGGTGCCCTATTGAAATGTGTACCACATTTCACGGGAGGTAAGGGTGGAGTTATTGCGGTCAAAAATCGCGCAACAAAGAAGCTCTTTGTCTGTCCTTTTGGTCCCATCCCTCCACTTCACTTTTTGGGCTTCCCCGTCTTTCTTTCCTACTTGTGTTCCCTCTTTTCTTCCATACAGGTTCCCTGGAGCAAGACGGAAGGTCAGGACGCTCCCAACTTGCGATTCACGATTCCCAATAATGGACCCGATGACCCGGTAAACCACCATTAACCCATGCACACAGCTCAAATGTCAAAGAGCCCAACTCTAACAAGTGCTGAGAGACACCACCGAGAAAATGCTGTGAAGTAAAATCACACGGTCGCTTCTTAACCCGAGACCTATATCCACCCAGAGCGAAGATCATCAATGATGGGCCGAGGGCCCATCTTGATAAATTCTGATTATGTAAAGAATGGCTTACTATAGGTAGAGTCCTCTCCCCCAAATCTGCGCGAAAGTCCACTAGGGTAATGTAGTATGTATAACGCGTGTTAAGTATGGTAGTTCCTTCTTCGTTTTCCTTATGAAAATGTTTAACACTATTCTCCTTCTGAGAATAGGGTTAAATGATGGATCACTGAATGCTCTCTTTTCGGTTCGGCTTCGAATTCTACCATATAATTCGCAGTGGGGCGAATTGGTACGAATTCTTGTGTGAGAGAAATGCAGCTGGGGTTCAATAACGGCAAGCATGCCCAGCAAAGAGCTGAGCGTGGCTTGAAACGCCGTGCCCGATAACCACTGTACCGGAATGAGAGGATTGGTTGAATGTGTGCGTGAATGAGTCATGGTTTGATTGGGAAAAAGCTAAGCCAAGCTTGGGTGAATCACTTCTGGTTTACCTAGCAAGTTTGGAAGAGGTTTGAAGAAAAGAGAGCTGGAGGTTTTGAGGAAAAGGTTATAAAAATTTGGAAGAAAAGATCCCGAGGAAGCATAGCTAAAAGATCCAGGAGAAAGGACGAAAACAGGAATTACAAAAAGGAAAAGGAAAAAGTAACTGAAGGGAGAAAAGAAAAGATAAGTAGAGTGTTTAACGAGATTTGCGTTTGTGTTTATTGTGAAGAAGATTGTATACCTATTTGACTAGTTGACTTTCGTTTCGGGAAAATCCCCTGGAAAAGACGGGACGCGCGACCCTTTTAGTTTTTACCTTTTTGCATTCGGGACGTGTTAATATAGTGAGCCATTCTCTTCGTGCGGCGATATTGATAAAGTTGTTTACCTTTTAATTTTATTTCATTCGGCCATTTCCTTGTTTGCGTTGTTTCTCTTTGTTTGTGATACCAATCTGTTTGAGTAATTTTTGCTGTGATTCATTGGCCAATTCTTTAAACTTAACTCCTCTTAATAAATCGCCTTCGTTCGTCTTAGAACGTTTATAACGACCTAAACCATTGTGTTATTCTTTTGATCGGACCTAATCATTTTCAGCTACCTACAGTTTTGCTATTTTACTTATAAAACAGCTGGCGCCCATTTAAATCCACGTACAAAAGAACATTAAGCATCTTATCGCGTATCAATCATCTGTTCTCGGAACCCACGGAACCCACCCACTTGCTGAGCAGTCGGGAAGCACAGCAAACACTTGCTGTGTTGTTGCACTTTTTCGCCGCTAGCTTTTAGTTTTCATAAATTGTTTACATCCGCGAGCGCATCGTCGGCGCACATTCGATATTTATTTTAACTCGGGAAAAAGTGTAACAATACAACGAAGGATCCAAGCCTTCAAATTGATTCTTTCAATAAAAATATTCTGTCGCTTTTCAAAAAGCATGTCCCAGTGAGGAAAAAAAGAACTAAGAACTGTGGGGTACCTTGATTGACCAATGAAATCTTTAAGTTAATGAAAGTCCGAAATAAATTGTATTCCAGATGGCGACGGTACAAATGTCTTTCAAGTCATAATGAGTTTAAAGTTGCTCGAAATGCAGTTAGTTCTATAATTAGAAGGAAAAAGAGCGAAAAATTCACTCACAAATTTAGCTCTACTAGCTCAAGCTCCGACTTTTGGAAGAAAGTTCGTTCAATTGGTCTGTCCGGAGAAAAGACAGCTTTTCCGGACAACACAGATTTGAACGAACTTAATGCGAAATTTGTATCCACCTCCGTCTCACAAAGCCCAGTTCGTCATAGGCAACCCATAATGCGATCTAGGATCGAAGGTACTTTTTCTTTATCTTGTATAGACGAAGTTGATGTTGGCAGAACAATTCTAAATATAAGATCTAATGCAGTGGGCTCAGACAAAATTGAGCCAAAGTTCGTAAAACTGTTGCTACCTGTCATCCTCGCGCAAATAACTCACATTTTTAACACCATATTAACTACTTCAACCTTCCCCGACTGTTGGAAAATTGCCAAAGTGTTGCCAATGCCAAAGTCTTCGTCATCTGAGTACCGTCCTATTGCCATACTCCCATTTCTAAGTAAAGCCTTAGAAACAGTTGCAAGTAATCAAATAAAAACATATTTAAGCGATAAAAACCTAATCACTAAATTTCAATCGGGTTTCCGTGCAAAACATCATTGCACCACAGCCTTGATCAAAGTCTGCGAAGATTTACGTGGGGGCTTAGACCGTAAAATGCTGGCTCTTATAGTTTTTCTGGATTTTTCAAAGGCGTTTGATTCTGTGGATCATCATATATTAGTCGAAAAACTTAGAAAGCGATTTCTGTTTGATAGCTCTTTGTGTAACTTTGTAAATTCATATTTATGTAATCGTTCACAATACGTGTCTCATGAAGACAGATGTTCATCCTGTCTTTTTGGTTCATCTGGTGTGCCCCAAGGATCCGTCCTAGGACCTCTTTTATTTACTTATTACATAAATGACTTAGCCGACCGACTTGTAAATTGCGAACGTCATATATATGCGGATGATGTGCAGATTTATTCGTTTTTCCCGAAATCCCAAATCAAGCAGGCAGTACGCTCGCTTAATCCCAAATTAAGCGAGCAGCTTACAAAAATTTGTAAATGGGCACACGATAATAACCTCAGCCTTAACCCGAAAAAGAACAAAGCCATGGTTATTAATGCCGGCCGAGATAAGCAAATTGTTCCCCTCTTTACATAGATCAAACTCCAATTGAATACGTAGATAGTTTTAAAAACCTTGGGGTGAACTTGAGCCACAACCTAAGCTGGAATACTCATATAACTCTAGTGGCATCAAAAATCTATGGAGCGTTGAGAGGGCTTAGTCCAACTACCAATTACCTTCCAACCAACGTAAAGCTAAAGCTCGTTAAGTCCTTTATACTACCTATTTTCATGTATGGGTGCGAAATTTTCTCAGATATGGACTCTGAGTCAAGGAGGAAGCTGAATATTGCTTTTAATAGCTGTGCCAGGTACATCTTTGGTATTGGGAGATATGAACATATTTCATCCCACACAAATCTGATTTTAGGCTGCTCATTAGAGACATTTATGAAATATCGTACTGTCCTGTCACTACATAAAATTATGATGACAAAAGAACCGGAATATCTTTACGAAAAAGTACAATTTGCGCGGAACCAAAGAACTTTTCAATTAATTATTCCACGATGCAAATATGTTTAGACCTCTCGCCAATTCTTTGTCAATGCGATTCGTCATTGGAATCTTTTACCCACAGAACCTCCTTCAGCAAAAAACTGTTTCAATATTATAAGGATAACTCCTAATAGATTTGCCTTTCAGTCTCCCCATTATCTATTTTTCATCTTCTATCTCTCCCTTTTCTATCTCTTATCGCTGAATATCTTGAAAATTTAAAATGTTAAAGATTTTTTTTTTATTTTTTAATTGTCTTAAATTCATTATTGTTTTAATATTATGTACTTAAATTCATTTACACTTTCAACTACCTAATTGTAATAGATATAAGCTTGTTCACTTATTTAAAAGATTTGAATGAATTCAAAATAAATAAATAAATAAAATAAATAAATAAAAGATAAAGTAGAAGATGGCAAGGCACGAGGGTTCCCCCAGACAAAACCACCTTTAACCACCTCTCTAATAAACTGAAATAAATGTTGCAAGATTTTAAAAATCGTAGACCACTAAATACCTTAAAGGCTTTTCGGCGGATAGGAGCTCAAACTACGCGCAAGTTTGAGCATCAACTTGGTTTTAGCTATCAAAATAGTTAAGTACAATTCATTATTTACATTTTAGTATAAAAATTATTGCTTTAAATAACAATACTATTGAATCGCCAACAATAGGAAAGAAAAATATGAATGCAAGAAAGATATTATTCTATATATAAGGAAAATAATAATATCTTTTTTGCAGTCATTGCAGCTTAATACTTTTAACAAGTAAAAAACAAGTGGGAAAGTGCAACAGTGCGTATGCAAAAGCTTCAATCCATCTACGACGGATTGCAAAATACCCGACCATACCAAAAAGAAAACTGCCACGCCTCCAAAAAGTGGGCGGGATATAAAAATATAACTGTTGAATGCTTTATACTAGGTGGTTGCATACATACAAAAGTTGGAAAATGCTAATATCTAGGTTTTTGTCATATAATTTTTTGTCAAATTTCATATATATTTATTGAAAAGCAGTCATTTTAAGCTAAAATCCCTTAAAAAGTGGGCGTGGTCAATGAAAAAGCTACAAGACAATTACAAGGCAATGTTACGTACAAAAAATGAATGCGCTAACGCCATTGTAATATAGCTTAAATTTGCAAAATGTATTTTTTTTAACTAGAGATGGTCTTAGGGGTCTACGGTGGTTATTTCACTGCGTTACAAACTATACATCAAACTTAATATACCCTGGGTCGGGTATAAAAAGTGCGTGCAGTGCAGTGCTAGCATAATTTATTTTGAGTGATCATTAACTCTTAAACACTAAAATACAGTCCACTTAAACTAAAGACACTTAAGCTAAAAACATTAAGCAGTAAAACATTCAAAGAAATATTTTTTGTGCAAAATAATTATTGTGCTAAACGCGAAATCACGCGGCGTGCACAGAAAAAAAAACCAATTTACATAGCCGACGGTCATAGCCGACGACAGCAAGGAAGTACATATAGGCAAACAAAGAAGACGACACAATTGCGGCAAACTAACAAAAAAGTACACGTGAGTCATAGACTTAAGTTTAATTACAATATATCTACCTTTAACCAATATAATCAATTAAATACAAACATAAAAAGGATTAAGGCTTAATTGAAAGATAATTAAACGTAATTAAAACCCAATCAAAAGCAAATTAAAATCAAACTTAAACTTAATAAAGAGCTTAATTTAAACTTAATTTACTATGGCTACATATGGAGAACTGCAGATAGGACTTCTTACGAAGATTTTTCGTGATGCTGAGGCATTTAGGGTTGCAGATATTTCCAAGCGGACGGTGTCGTATGCCAAAAGCCGATCGTCGGTTCTGAAGGCGGATATGTCGCTGGCTAGAGGATACCACGACGAGATTTTCAGCAAGAATAAACTGGAAAAGACGATGTTAAAGGATGAAATAGTTGAGGTGTACCATAAAATCAATGACGCTTACCTGGACTACAACGCAGATTTGCTGATTCCAGGAAGTTAGATAGGCGTTCCCTTGGTGATGTGTCTACTCCAGCAGTTGGATCCAAGCGAAGTCTTCCCCTGCCAGTGCTGAAAGATCCGCCATTTTCTGGATCATATTGCAAATGGCGGTCATTTCAAGACTTCTTTGTAACAGCCATCCATTCTGATGATGAGATTAATGATCTGCATAAGCTTCATCACTTAAAGTCGTGTTTTTCCGGTGAAGCAGAACGCCGTTTGCAACACCTGTCACTTGAGGCAGGTAATTACACAAAAGCGTGGGAGTTGCTGAAGGGTAGAAAGGACAACAAGCGTGTCTTAATTTATTACGAATTTAAACTTCTGTTCAACCAAAGCGCTTTCGTTAAGGAATCTGTCAACGGCTTACGGTCACTTTTAGACACTTCCACCGAGGCCGTCCATTCTTTGGAAGATTTGGGGTTGCCGGTAAAACATTGGGATGCAATTTTGATTTATGTCCTTTTCCAGAAATTGTCGACTATGACTTAAAATCTTTGGGAGGAAAAGCTGAGCAGCAGCAAAGATCTGCCAACCTTCCAAGAGTTTTTGGATTTTTTAGAAGCCCGTGTTAGGACATTAGAAACAGTTACTATTACAGGTAACCAAAGTAGTACGCCCATAATACGTCCATCTGTCAAAGCTGATCAACCAAAGGTTTTTCATGCCAAGGCAAACCTAAAAGCGCAGTTTCAATGCAAGGTATGTAGTCAGGGTCAACATTCGTTGCAGAAATGTAGGAAGTTCCTGGCCATGGAGGCAGCACAACGGCAGCAAGCTGCACGTATAGCTAAGGTGTGTGAGAACTGCCTAGCTTATAGCCATGCTTCTAGGGACTGTCCGAGCATGAAGACATGCTAGTTTTGAAAGCAACGACATCATACTTTGTTGCATATTGGTCCTAGTGCTCAGGTTAACCAAACAACACATACACATACGCATGCACAATCCAACACAGAAAGGCCACACTTTAATGGACACACCAACACAAGTCAACTGTCGGTCAACCCAGAGGTAAATATTTTTGTCCCAAGGTCTGAGGAATCAGGTAACGAAGAACGTCGTACTTTTTTGGCGTCAAACCACCGAGCTCAGCAAGTACTGCTAGCTACAGCTGTGGTTAAGGCGTTGTCGGCTGATGGAAGCGTTACTTACCTGTGAGCTCTGATCGATCCGGGGTCAGAAGCGAGTTTTACCACGGAGTCAGCAGTTCAACGACTCCGATTACCAAAACACCGCACATCTACGAAGTGTCTGGGTTGGGGAAGGTCAGCAGCGGCGCCTGCAAGCATTTTGTTGATTTAGCGTTTACGTATTGCCATTCGACGTTTGGAAGCGCCGTCAAATCCTTCATTTAAGTCGCTGACTGAGCTTCTTCCGGCCCAACGGACGACAATCAATAACCAGACGCATACAAAGGGTTTGCAACTTGCGGATCCTTGATTTGTTCATCCTGCGTCGATAGATCTGCTGCTGGGAAGCGATGTCTATGCCGAGATCGTTCTTCCGGACATCGTGAGGGATTCGAGCTCAAGCTCCTTGATTGCTCAGAGAACTGAGCTGGGATGGATCGTTTTAGAAAAAATTCCGGATGAGACTATGGAGCCTCGCCGACTCAGAGCATTCACCCAAACGATAGATCTTGATACTGAGATGAGGATATTCTGGGAGATTGAGGAAATCCCTTTCAAAATCAAGGAATCTGAAGAAGATGCGGCGTGTGAGAAGCAGTTCCAAGCAACTACAGGGAGACTGTCGGACGGACGGTATGAGGTTACGCTCCCGTTTAAGGAAGGAAGACATCCCGAGCTAGGAGCTAGTATGGATATTGCGCTAAGGAGATTCGCCAAACTCGAACGACGTTTCCAGAGAGACCCGGTGCTGCATTCCAGATATAGACAATGTATAATGGAGTACTTAACTGTACAACATATGGAAGAAGTAGACTTGTCCAACGACTTGACAATCACTTCTCCATATCATTTTTTCTTACCCCACCATGCGGTTTTCAAGGAAGCTAGCTCCACGACCAAGCTCAGGGTTGTGTTTGACGCAGCAGCCAAAACCGCAGATGGGACTTCGCTCAACGATCACCTGATGATCGGTCCCAAGTTGCAAAAGGACATTGTGGAGCTCATTCTCCGATGGCGGCGTCATCGTTTCACCTTCACCGGGGACATTGAGAAGATGTACCGCCAGATTTCGGTAAGGCCGGAGGACAGGTATTACCAGATAATTCTTTGGAGGAACGATGAGACTCAACCAGTTAAGGCGTACAAGCTGAGTGATCACAGCACAGTGACCTTCGAAACTGCACCTGCCCCTTACTTGGCGATTCGAGTTCTCAACAGAGCTGCCGACGACAGAGCTCTAGAATATCCCATAGGAGCAAAGGTGGTTCAATAGGATATGTACGTTGATGACTCAATCAACGGAGCCGACACTGTAGATGAAGCACTTCAAAAACGAGATGAGGCCCGCCAGCTGTTAGCATCCGCAGGGTTTAATCTCCGGAAGTGGACCTGCAATGACAAAGAGTTGGTTAAAGATATTCCTGAAGAGGATTGTGAGCTTGATTTCGCACTTCGCTTAAGAGCTTCTGACAGCGTCAAGACTTTAGGAGTTGAGTGGTTTCCCAAATCTGATTCTTTCTCTTTTCAGAATTTTCAATCAGACAGTGAATAGGTTACAAAAAGGACTATGCTCTCAGCGATCGCTAAACTGTTCGACCCACTAGGCTGGATATCCCCGTGTGTGATCAGAGCAAAGATCATGATGCAGCAACTCTGGTTGAAAGGATCAGATTGGGATCAACCGATTCCAACGGAACTCCAAAAAGAATGGGATATTTTCAGTCGTGAACTCCCACAAATTGAGCGGACTAAAATTCCGAGGTGGGTTAATACCCATAAGGCCTGCCAGGCGATCGAACTTCACGGTTTCAGTGATGCCTCAACCAAAGCATACGGCGCAGCCATTTACGTACGGGCCCTGGATAGCGAAGGGACTATTCATATGCACCTCTTGATGTCCAAGACCAAGGTGGCTCCTCTCAAGACAATAAGCCTTCCTCGTCTTGAGCTGTGTGGCGCTGTCATTTTGGCAAAATTGCTGAAATACTGTGCTGAAGCTCTAGAATTGCCTGACGACCAGATTTATGCGTGGCCGGATTCAACCATTACGCTAGCTTGGATCCAAGCCTCTCCTTCGCGCTGGTCAACATTTGTGATTTACCGAGTCTCTGAAGTACAGCGACTTACAAACTGCAGCATCTGGAGACACGTTCAAACGCATCACAACCCAGCGGATTTGGCTTCACGCGGAATCTCACTCACTTTGGCAGATCAAGACATGTGATGGAAAGGACCTTCATTTCTCAACGCCCAGTGGAATTTCACAGTGCCAGACCAGCCAACGCCTGTCACCACTGAGGAAGAGAAGGGGTCACTCAAATCTCACTGTGCAACTACCAAACCAGTAAGAGATGCTGTGGTAAATCGCTTGCTTAACAAATCTGATACCCTAATCAAACTTTTAAGAATTCAAGCATTGTGCAAACGATTTACTCATAACTTTGGAGCTAAGTTAGGTTTTCGGACGGTTGGTGCTCTGGATCCTTGTGAGATAAAATCAGCTTTGCTGAGTGTTGTCATATTAGCTCAGCGAGATATGTTCCCAACGGAGCTGAAAGAATTCGGAAAATGCTCTACGACTCCAAAAACCCTTCGCCAACTCAACGCCTTCATCGATGGAAACGGCATCATTCGAGTGGGAGGTCGATTGCAGAATGCCAACATTACGTACAACCAAAGGCATCCAATTATTTTGAAGCCCGATCACCATTTTACGGATCTCGTAGTTCGAAACGCTCACGAGCAAACCCATCATGGAGCAGCAAACGAGCGCATACGTAAGAAACACCTATTGGGTCTTACAGCTGAAGCGATGTGTAAAAAAGCATATACATCGTTGCATGGCATGCTTTCGTCAAAAAGCAGAGGTCATGGAACAACTAATGGGAACGTTACCGAAAGGACGCGTGACAATTGCTAGACCATTCAGCAACACTGGTGTGGATTCTAGGCCACTCTGTCCGTTGACCAACAATCCCGATGATCTAGACATCCTAACACCAGGGCATTTCCTGATAGGCGAGACACTTCTGGCGGTACCACAAGGTGATATTTTAACTGAAAGGGTGAGCTACCTTGATCGCTGGAAGAGGGTGCAAGGATTTGTCAAAGTCTTTTGGCAAAAATGGAGTGGCGAATATCTTGCACGCTTGCAACAACGACCAAAGTGGAATCGACGGGAAAGTACACCAAAGGTGGGAGATTTAGTTCTCATCAAGGACGAACGTTTGCACCATCGCAATAGCTTCTCGCGAGAGTAACAGATACTCATCCCGGAGTCGACAAACTCGTTCGCGTTGTAACACTTAAAACAAAATATGAATTTCTAAAACGCCCGATTACAAAAATATGCTACTTGCCAATGAACAAAACTTGCGAAGATAGCACAATCATCTAACTCATAGCAAAATCATTCATTTGTACTGTAAGTCACCTGATAGTATTAACGCATATTCATCAATTTTACATTCAGGTACCTACCTATGTACGAAAAACATTCATTGAATGGGTCACACAAAAACAAAAACAGCACATAAAAACCTATAGGTAAATGGATTTAAATTAAAAGATCAATTGCTCATTTAAATGAATTTATTTATATAATTGAAATTACATATTCTCAAATAACAGAATAATATTAACAAAAACCAAAAAAACACTAAAAAATTAAAGGCTCATACAGAAACAATGATTTATAACCGCAGCCGTTCGTTTCAATAAATTTATTATATATTATGAATTATATAAATTTAATTCACAACACAAGAATTATATTCTCTCTACACTGAACTCTGAACTCTACACTGAAATCAAATTTTCATAAGCAGTCCGCTCATACACCGACGGGTCAACGAAATTGTCACAAAAAAAATGCACTTTGAAAAGTGCCGTCGGCAAAACACTCTTAGCGGACAAAGTCAGCTGAGAGTGCAATCATTTGCCACGTCACTTTTTTTTTTCCCGTCAACGGATTTTCATTTTATCATCCCGGAAAAGCCGTAACAGTTTGATAAAATTCAACACTACACAACACTACACATGTATATAAAACACTGGATTTCGACGCGTACATACATACTCGATCGTATATAATTTTTTTTATGCACAATTATACTTATGCACTACACGAAAGTATGTATACATCGACACTACACACTTGCATGCTATCTCAATCATATTTTTTGTATGCATGCGAAAACCGAAATTTATAATTTCTTAACACAACACTACTCATGAACTTTATGCACTTCAACACGATCGCGAACGCTCGTTAAACGCGTTAATTCATAAAATCATAAATAATAAATAAATTTTAAATTATAATTTAAAAGAATAATAAAATAAATAAAACCTCATCTGAAGTCACCAGGAATGTACATACCTACATACATATGAAGATGCCTATCCACACGGCATTGGAGTAGACCTGCAAAAAACACCACACTGTGTTATGCCATTGTTACTTTATTTTTTTTTCAATTGGCATAATCACTTTACCATCACAATCGCGTATTAAATTAAAGAAATATAAATTTAAAACATTAAATAATTTAAAAAAAACACAAGAAATTACATCGCACAGCAAATAAAAAAAATAAAAACACCGAGCGGCCGACAAACTTACACAACAACTGTTCAAGTTTCCAACCATTCCAATAAGTTATCAATGAAAACTTAACACACGATGCTTGACCCGTTGCCGTTTATATCCTGCAGTGGGTGGCTGGCAAAAAAGAGGAACAAGATCAGCATTATCGGCACATCGGTAAACAGTATTGTTTACATTTCGCTGCTCCGCTAGCTTGTGCAAATGCTGCCACAAAGATAACGAGTGCAGTCATATTGCACTACATTATTGCGCGCTCGTTTTGTCCTACGGACTTAGAACTTAATTTATTTACGTTTCATTGTGCTGCCCCATATACGTTTTTGTTGTTGCATTTATTAATGATGTTTTTATTTTCATGTGATACATACTGAGAAGAAAAATATGAAGCCTCTATGGGCCAGGAAAGCCAAACACACAACACAATAATGATGTCAAACGACAGTGGCGTGGCGTCGCAACAACGTAAAAGGCAACACACCACTTTGAAGAACTGCGTTCTTGTGGCCGGAGAATGTTGGCGATTCAATAGTATTGTTATTTAAAGCAACAATTTTTATACTAAAATGTAAATAATGAATTGTACTTAACTATTGTGAACTAGCTAAAACCAAGTTGAACGAAAATTTATAGAATGTCAAATTCGACCTTAAATAATTGTTAAGGTTAAAACCAACATTGTTATTGTAAAATGAGCTTTTTCTTTGTCACGTATAACCGTCGCTTATAAATCGCTTTTATGACTCGCAAATAAATCGTTTAATTGCAACGTTGTAAACGAAACTCTTTTCATTTTCTGCACGGAACATTTTTGGACACAAACACAGTGATTCAACACCTATATTAGGAAAGAAAAACGCAAAATCAATAGCAGCTTTCAAAACTAAGGGTTATTTACATATTTGGGTTTATTGGCCGAGAAAGAGCTTCAACACAAAGTAAATTAAAAGACAGCAACAAGTAAATTTTAAACAAAGTGTATTAGGCTACGCGCATACATACAAATTAAAATCGAAAAACTATTTTGTTGTTTTTCAAAAGTGTATAGAAACATATGAACGCCAGCATACAATGAAAAAGACGAAAGAATTTTGACAAAAAATCGGAAAGCCAGATCGATCAAAAAGTCGATAAACTCGATCTAGAGCTCTATGCGCCTTGTCGTATAGATAGATAGGTTCTTCTTCATTTCATGTATATTGTATATAGTACGAAATTTAGTGGTTTGAAAATACGAACATGAAAATTCATTGATACGCAAGAATTATAACAGAAGTTAGGATGTTACAAAAATAAAAATAAAAGAGAAAAAGATAAATAAAAAATTTCTCATTTACATTTTTTCTCAAGAAAAGAGATAAAGCAGGTATAGAAGTATTATAAAGGGTGATTTTTTAGCTGGTTTGGTTTTGGCAACACTGGTTTTGACAGCTGACGTGTGTTTAGTACCTTGTGTCACTGTCAAACAGCTTCAGTTTGGTTTGCAATTTAACCATGAATCGTCTTACAAATGAACAACGCTTGCAAATTATTGAATTTTACTATCAAAATTCGTGCTCGGTTCGAAATGTTCATCGCGCGCTGCTTCCATTTTATGGTCGGCATTCTCGGTAAACAGTTAATTTCACGTTTCGGGCCGGTCAATTGGCCACATAGATCGTGCGATTTGACACCATTAGATTATTTTTTGTGGGGGTATGTCAAGGCTAATGTCTATAGGGACAAGCCCGCTTCGATTGACGCACTGGAAGCCAACATCCATGCATTCATTCGTGAGATACCGGCCGATATGTGTGAAAGAGTATGCCAAAATTGGACTCAGCGGATGGGCTACCTGAGACGCAGCCGCGGTCAACATTTGCATGAAATTATCTTTAAACATTAAATTGCAAGGTTCAAACTATCGATTCAAATAAATATTTCATTAATTTTTTCGAATTTTTTGTGTTTTTTTTTTTTTTTAAGTTCTCAACCTCTTAAAAAATCACCCGTTATATGTATAGGTAAATATATCCAGAAGGTATAAAATAGGTGAGTGAGGGGTTAAGAACATTTTTGATGATTTGCAACATAAAACTAACTAATTTTGAAGTGATTTAAAACACAAAAAGTAGCAATTTCACATGAATCGCAACATAGAGAAAAATATAAATAAATAAATTTAGATGTTAAAGCAATGGCTTTGGGTAACAAAATACGGCAGAGATTTTTTTTTTTTTTTTTTTGAATACTAGGATGGACGGAGACTAAAACTCCAAAATCTTTCAAAGATACCAATACGCCCACTATAGCAGGTACATAATACCGAAGTAGCCGATATTGGTTATGCCCGATTTCCACGTGCTAAAAAACCACCCATTTATGAGAGACACTATGAAACTGCCAGAACGCACTTCATAGTAGTAAATTTTCGCTCTCTCATAATACTTCTTGACTACAACTAAGTTAACTTAACAAGTAGTTTACGCTTCCATAGTGTTGATCGCATTGGATAGGTTGCTTTCCAGTGAATGCACCTACTAAGCCGTTCATTAATGCGGCTTCACCCTACGTCGCTAGATCGAAGGGTCTTGTTCTTTGTAGTCGTCGCTCGTTGTTAACATCGTTAAGAGTCTCGTTTAGAGTACGGATCATTTCATTGTTGCAATGAACATGAAGGCGAGCATTAAGCTTTCGAGCGAAGTTTGTTACTTCTTCGCCCACGGTAGCTATTCCTAAATCTCTGTGAATATCGCTATTCCTAATATACCATGGAGCATTCACAATTGCTCTTAGTGTTTTGTTTTGGAAAGTCTGCAACATGGACATGTTGCTCGGCTTGGTACAACCCCAAAGTTGTATACCGTATGTCCAGGACGGCTTTAACACCTGCCTGTACAAGAGCAGTTTGTTATATGTGCTTAATTTCGAAAATCTTTCGATAAGCCAATACATTTCCCTGAGCCTAATCTCGAGCTCGTCACGCTTCTTCTTTACGTGTGGTTTCCACCTTAGTTTAGCGTCCAGTGTCATCCCTAGATACTTCGCTTCATTTGCATAAGGTATTTGTACAGAATTTATGAACAGAGGCAAATTGTTAACCCTTCTGTAAGTGAAATTCACATGCGTAGACTTGTTCTCGTTAAGAGCGATTCGCCAAGTCTTCGTCCAGACACAAATTCTGTCCAATGCTCGTTGGAGGTTTCTCGTTGATGACTCGACTGATTCACCTGTTGCCAGGATGGCCGTATCGTCCGCAAACGTGGCCACGACTGTCTCGTCATCTAGAGGTATGTCTCTTGTGTAGAGCAGGAACAGGGTCGGACCGAGGACGCTTCCCTGGGGTACGTCAGCCCGAATTTGCTTGAAACTCGAGTATTCACTACTACACCTAACACGAAAGAGTCTGCTTTCAAGATAATTTTCCAATATTTTAAACATGTCTTCCGGCAAATTTTGCCGTAGCTTATATTTCAAGCCCTCGTGCCATACCTTGTCGAAGGCTTGCGATACGTCGAGGAAAGCACTTGAACATATTTTTTTCCCTTCTAAGGCTTTTTCAATTTCATGCGTTATTCTGTAGACTTGATCTATTGTGGAATGGTTAGGTCTGAAACCGAATTGATGATCCGGGATCAAGCATCTTTCTGCAATTATTGGTTGTAATCGCTTCAGCAGAAGTTTCTCAAATACTTTCGATATTATCGGCAGAAGCGATATGGGCCTATAAGATTTTTTATCATTTGCGCATTTCCCCGGTTTAGGAACCATAATGACTTCAGCAACTTTCCATTGTCTTGGAACGTATAGAAGTCTAAGAGAAGCGTTTATCATATAAAGTAGCTTGACTAATGCCTTTTTTGGTAGCTCTTTTAATATTTCGCCAGTGATCAGGTCGTAACCCGGGGCCTTATTATTTTTAAGTTTGCTAATTGTCTGTCGGAGTTCAACTAACGAAACTTTTTTCATTCTAAAGCTACCAGGTTCCCCGTTGTTGTTTAGAACGTCAGCCAACGGCGGACCGTCGAAAGGCTTGAATGTTTCTTCTAAATGTTCAGTAAACAAATTCGCTTTCTCTTTGTCTTCTCTTGCCCATTCGCCGTTAGCTTTTTTTATTGGTGCCGAGTGGATTATAGGTTTCTTGATATACTTAACTGCTTTCCACAGCGAGTAGTTTGAGGTCCTATCCGCCGACAAGCCTTCAAGGTATTCAGTGGTCTCACGATTTTTAAGATCTAGCAACATTCCTTTCAGTTTGTAAAAGAGGTGGTTCAATAGGGTTTTGTCTGGGGGGGCCCTCGTGCCTTGCCATCTCCTACGAGCTCTTCTCTTTTCACGAATCAATTCTTCGATTTCGAGCGGATATGTTTTACGTACATGCCCGTCGGTGCTAACTGCGTTCTTTTGGGACGAATTGTTGTTCCAAGCAGCGCTCTGAATTGCTTCAATGAATTTGTCAACTGCGGTTTCTAACTCGAAAGGAGTTTTCAATGGCACATTCAAGCCAACACCCTCCTTACAGTCCTTTCTGAAAGCGTCCCAGTTCATGTTTTTGCTAGCTAATCTAGGAGCTCTTTCTATTTTCGCCAGTCTTCCACCCATCTTCAAGATAACTCCTGAGTGGTCTGAGCAAAGATCATAACACTCTTCAATTCGCGTAAGGTATTTGGGGTACCCTTTAGCGATGAAAAAATCGACAAGGTCAGGCTTTTTATTCCTATCGGTTGGCCAATATGTTGGCTTACCCGTGGAGAAAAAGTCCACCCCACGCTTCATACTATTTTTGTACTGTAATCTGCCTCTTGTTGAATTGCATCGTGAGCCCCAAAAAGTATGCTTCGCGTTAAAGTCACCCCCAATGATAAAATTGGACCCAATGAAGTCATACATACGATCAAGATCGTCTTCCGCCAGTCTATATCCTGGCGGGAAATAACAAGATGCAATGTTATAATCTAAGCAGTCAATTTTTACAGAAACTGAACTGATCTGCATAGAGTCTAGCTCAACTTCTGTGTTCTTGAAGTGCTTTATGCAGTTCTTAATGTAGAGGGAGGATCCTCCTCTCGAATTTTGCGAAGGGTGATGTGCGTGATAGTCATTGTAACCTTTAAGTTTGGGTGTAGACCCGTTTTTAAGGTGAGTTTCCGTAATCATGCAAATATCAATATTGTTTTTCCGTAGAAATACTTCTAGTTCGTCTATTTTATTCAGAAGGCCGTTTGCATTCCATGTTAGTATTTTAAATAACTGTTTCATATTCATGTTCTCTTGTAATTTTTTCGAGGCTTAAACTCGAGCTTGCTCAGTTTGTCAAATATTACTTTGTTGATTTTAGTCTGATCCTCAAGTTTCTCCAAGATTACAGCGAGGATCTGAGACACTGCATCTGTTGTGGGCGATCTTGCCTTGCTTTCGTTTGCCGCAACCTGTGCGTATGATTTCGGTGCGACCAGTGGTGGTTTCTCCGCTGCACTTGAACAGGCGCCGCTCTTTTGTGGAGCTTTTACGCCTTTTGTCGACGCCTCCTTTGCCAATCTTCCACTTTTGATCGGCTTTGGCGTCTTTGGAGTCTTTGGCTTAGGAGTTTCAGCAGGTTTTGGGCGTCCTAGGCTTTGATTCTGACCTCTAGTATTTTCCTTAAGAGGTTCTCGTCCCTTTTGCAGCTCTATGGCTACTTCGCATCCTCGATAGTTCGCGGGGTGGTTTCCGTGGCAATTGGCGCAAACTGCTGGAGCCTTTATGTCAACCTTGCACTCTGTTGACAGGTGTTTTCCGGCACATTTCACGCAACGTGGTTCTTTTTGGCAGTAGGCACTTGTGTGCCTGAATTCTTGGCATCGCTTACACTGTGGTATCAGTCTATTGCCCTTTCGCATGGGTTCGATTTTAACCTTGATGTTAAGTATCATTTTTATTTTATAAATATCGTTTATGCTCTCAGTTCTTTCAAACGAGAGCATAAGGATTGGAAGGCCGCGTCTGATCACAGTGTCTCTTTCTCCTTCCGTGCGTTGCTTTTCCTTTTTAATGATATTGACGGCATCAATAATTTTAAGGCCTTTATTTTTTACAACGTCTTCTTTTGTGCATGATGGGTGGAGCCCCCTTACAATGACTCGCAGTGGTTTCTCTTACTTATTTTGATAAGTATACCCCTCGATTCTTTCTGCATTCAGTCTAAGAGACAGTGCGCGATAGGAATCGGCGTTGTCAACATTTACTTTCCACACGTTATTTCGGTGCGAGGTAAGCTTATAGTTTTCTGTTCTCACCGTGTTTGCAAGAAGGTTGCGCAATAACCCAAAGTCTGCTATCCCGACGATGTTTATTGCGGGAGGTGGACGAATTTTCGCTTCTGGATTAGCCTTGTTTGAGCCAGAGGGCTTATCTTCTTTTTGTATTACTTCGGGAGAGGAATTCGCCTTTCGCTTCTTGCTAGACCTTTTCCTTAAGACTGAATCGGTCTCAAGTGCAAGTTCGTCCTCGTCCGTGAAGTATTCGACTGCTGGTCGGTTCGGTGTTACACACTCTTTCGTTACCTCACAGTCTTTCGTTAAACGAGTATTTTTAATATCCTCGGTTTCTTTTCGCAGAGATTCAACTTCCATTTTTAGATCTTGGAAGAGTCGCTCCATTTCAATAAGCTTAGCTCGGAGTTCATTATTCTCCTTTTCTAAGCTCTTAATTTTCACAGAGTCCTGGTTTACCGGTGGACTGCTTTTTCCGGATATGTTCGATCTAGGTGGTGGTGATCGATTTAGTTTTGTCCTTTTCTCAAAAGGATTTATAAGCAATAAAAGGCTCTCCCCAGAATCCGTAGAGCCTGCCTCCGAAGAGGGTGGATTTTCCAGCATAGCTGGGCTGCCACCTGGGGTAATCAAATCTTTCGTTTTGTTCATTGCCATTTTTTTTTTAACTTGTCGTTTTTATGAGAAATAGGTAAGTCACTTCTATTTTCATTTTTAAGTACAGCCGCCCCTTTGGAGACAGACGCCGACCAGTGAGCCGCACAATGTGTGACAGACGCTTCTGGATTTTAATTTAACCTTCAGATTCATCTATAAGTTAAAACCTTACTGCCAAAAGTTGCCCCAAATGGAGCAGCATCGACAGCATCCGTTGAAACATTAAAGAATATTTCTTCCGGTGGATTTTAGTCGGCTCTTACGACAGGCATACCTTACCTCAAGGCTATTCTAACCCCGACCTTGCAGGGGTAATCGGCAGAGATGGGCTTGTTGGTTAGACTGTTAGGCTTAAGCTGTGATTTCAGGAGAAAAAAAAATATTAACAAGCTCATACTAAACATAAATTTATACATTTTTATATTTTAAAAACTGTTGCGATACAACAGAGCATGACTGCAAATTGTACGAAACGAGCCATCCAGGAAAGGCCAATGTTTTGATTAGCGAAGACTTCAGAAGACTTCAGTCCTTTTTTCTTTGGCATGCTTGTTAAAGTTTAAATTATATGAAAGCAGTACACCAGGGTGGTTGAACTCACGAACTACCTCAATTTGTTCGTTGTTGAGTATCCAAGTTTCTCCCCGAGAACGTCTTCTCTGCCAGTTCTCAAAAACCATAACCTTCGTTTTTGATATATTGATATGAATATCCCAAGTTTTGCAGTACGTTTGCAGTTTATTTATTTGCAGTTGCAGCGAAGAAGGATTATCCACCAGTATCGTATATTGAAGTGGGCATACTATCGACACTGATCAGACTATAAAGAGATAGCCAACTCTGCAACCCCCTGCCCGCTAAAACCCGCAAAAACACACAAAGGGAACGAAACGGAGCGTAGTGAAACCTGCAATAGGATTTGCCTTTGATTTCCTGTCTGTGTAAAGCACTCGTTAGTTGAGAATGTAGAAGTGTGCTAGGCAAAGCACAGAGCATATATGCAGTCCCCAGTCAGGGGAAGCTTGGGGGCAAAAAGAGAATTCTTATGCCTAGTCGGCTATCTCTTTATAGTCTGATCAGTGCTATCGACTAAGATCGATCATCGACTTTGAATTACACATATCAAGTGCGACGGGTCGAGGCAAGGAACATTCCCAACAAACAAATGTCATAGAAAGGGGGACCCTCTCTCCGTTCCATTCGTTGGGCGTACGCGGAATCGTAACCTTTTTAATAAGAACCAGTGAGTAAGTGCTACAGTGTGTACGCAGAAGTTACAGTCCGTAAAACGGACCGTTGAATACCCCATCCTATCCCACATTGTAAAATGCTGATGGCATAGTTATTTTTTGACATTTTATAAGTAATGCAAACTTCGAAAAGGGCGGTGGCCCAACCGCCCCTAATTACAAACTATTAATTATAAGATATTTCCACGGATACTTCCAAGTTACACCTAATTGTACGTAAAAATGCAATTTTTTGGTTCAACTTCAATACTTTTGAAAAATCGACCCCTAAAAGGGGGCGTGGCTAAAAACTTTATATGAACGAAATCTGGACGAAAGTATTGTTTACCTAACCTGCTACTTTTTTTGTTGCATGCTTGCCTAAATTAGGCTCAAGGGCAGTCGAAATTAAGTTTTTCTGGAAAATTTTAGGTTTTTCTTCAATTCTGCCTCCAAATGTGGGAGGCATTGTTCACATGTATGAACAAAATGTGGAACTAAGCGTTTTCTACATAAAATATTAAGCAATTTTTTTTCAATTTCGAGCAAAAATACTGAGTAAACTGTATTTGAAAATTTACCCTTCAAATAGATGCCACGCCCACTAAAGGAGGTTTACCAATTAAATTTGTCTTTTTTGTGTCTTATATTCACTAAGAGATGCTAAATGTCAAATTTCAGCCGTTTAGAACGTCTTACAGTTTTGAAAAATATGGAGGTAGTTGCATATTTAGACCGATTGTGGGCGTGTCTTTGGGCGGATTTCAAAAATGTTTACACTTGTACTGCTTCGCATGACGCGTACCTGACTTACGAAGTTTCAGCACCCTAGCTCAAAATGTAAGGCCTTAAAACATGTGACATATAGACGGACGGACATGGCTCATTCGATTCAGAATTCGGTCTCGATCATATGTCCTTAAGGTCTTGGGGGTCTACCATTATTATTTCACCGTTTTACAAACTATGTGACAAACTTAATATACCCCCTATCCTATGGGATGGGGTATAAAAAGACTGCACTGGCGTTAGTAAAGTATACCACTGCTCCGCGCCGTTTTCTCTTTTTCAAGGTTTGAGTGTGAGTGCGCACGATTTGTTGATGCATTTTACGCATTGAATAAAGAGACAAGGAAGTGGTGTATACATTGGAAGAATAGTGAGTCATATGCTTATGTTGTGTGAGTGGAAACTACCTATGTGTTTGACAAGGCATTTTCATTTTCATTTCATTTATTCATTATTCTTTGTTTTACAAATTTTGTGTTACTTAAAACTAATATAACAGTATAGAGACTAAGAATAAGTAGTGACATTTGTATTTATATAATGTAAAATAGTGATAATGACACTTACCAAATCAAAAATACTTTGAGTCGTGGGGTGACTGGATTATTTAAACATAATAATTTGTTTAAGAATTTTTTTTTTTTTTTTTTGAATACTAGGATGGACGGAGGCTAAAACTCCAAAATCTTTCAAAGATACCAATACGCCCTCTATAGCAGGTACATAATACCGAAGTAGCCGATATTGGTTATGCCCGATTTCCACGTGCTAAAAAACCACCCATTTATGAGAGACACTATGAAACTGCCAGAACGCACTTCATAGTAGTAAATTTTCGCTCTCTCATAATACTTCTTGACTACAACTAAGTTAACTTAACAAGTAGCTTACGCTTCCATAGTGTTAATCGCATTGGATAGGTTGCTTTCCAGTGAATGCACCTACTAAGCCGTTCATTCATGCGGCTTCACCCTACGTCGCTAGATCGAAGGGTCTTGTTCTTTGTAGTCGTCGCACGTTGTTAACGTCGTTAAGAGTCTCGTTTAGAGTACGGATCATTTCATTGTTGCAATGAACATGAAGGCGAGCATTTAGCTTTCGAGCGAAGTTTGTTACTTCTTCGCCCACGGTAACTATTCCTAAATCTCTGTGAATATCGCTATTCCTAATATACCATGGAGCATTCACAATTGCTCTTAGTGTCTTGTTTTGGAAAGTCTGCAACATGGACATGTTGCTCGGCTTGGTACAACCCCAAAGTTGTATACCGTATGTCCAGTTTAAGAATTGAAATTCAAAATTTTTGGAGCAAAATTTTACAACAATTTAGAATTTGAAAATTAAGAAAAAGGTTAAAAAAGGTAAAGCTTAATATACATCAATGATGAAGCAAGCAAGCAAACACAGTAATATACAAGTTTAGACAACATAGTTCAGCAAAACATTGATTTCTTTATGATCAAAATCAAGAAGCCACATTCTTACGCGATTTAAGAACTGAGACAAGGATCTTATTCGCCGGATATCAATAGGAAGCGTATTGAACAACTTACATGATACAATGGAATAAAAGTTTTTGAATTGAGTAGTACGGAAACGAGGTATAACGACAACATTAATTGAATTGCAGCGCAAAATGCGAGTGTTATTAATAGGACTCTGTAAATTACCAGCTCTCATGAAAAAAAAAATTTCAAAACCTTGTAATAGTACAAGTGTTTAAGAGGTAGGACTTTCAATGATCTGAATAAGACTATGGAATGAGCTAATCGATTGACCCCACATACTTTTCTTATAGCGCATTTTTGCAAAACGATTAAAGGTTCAAGATTTGTCTGGTATGCTCCACCCCAGCAACTTATTCCGTATTTAAGCTTAGATTGCAGAATTCCATAATATCCTGTTGTTAAAGTTTTTTTGTCCCAAAATTTTGTAAGACGATAAAAACTACGTACTGCGGATCGCAAATATTGCTTAACTATTGCAATATGTCTGAACCACCTCATATTCTTGTCAAAAGTAATGCCAAGATATTTAAAATCATTAACAACTTCAATTTTGAAACAGCGTGTACTACGATACGCCTGATTAATCAGCATTGTACCTACAGCATCCTCAGAAGTAGAATTAGAACACACAAAATATGACAAATTAGACCTTTCACAGTTATTTGCATGAAATAAAATTTCAAAGCTAGGAAATTCTTGACTGTTGAGACTAAAGTGCATTAATTTAGTTTTATTACTCACTTTTAATTTGTGCTCAAAAAACCAGAGTCCCAGGAGGTGCACATCGTGATTAATATCCGCACTTAAGTTAAGAGGATTATCAGACCTTTATGCAATGCCAAGATCATCTGCGAAGGCTGTGACTAATCCTCTAAAAGGTTGGCTAAACAAGGAGTTGATGTAGACAAGGAACAAGATAGGACCAAGGACTGAACCCTGGGGCACACCTAAGTTCATGGTTTTCTCATTGCTGGAAAAGCTAGCAACTATGACTTTTTGAATTCTATTCCTTAAGTAGGACTCGAACCAGTTGTACATAAGACCACGAAAACCTAAATTGTATAATTTATTGAGAAGAACTCTGTGGTAGATATTTTCACAAATCGACCAAAGACATGATCAAGACAAGTCCTAGTTAATGGCCTAGTGATTTCGTTTACGAAAGATGTTAGACCATATTCAGCTATTGAGGCAAGGTAGAGATCAGAAAAGTTAGAAGAAGTTAAGATGTCAATATTGAAATCACCAAGGAAAATAAGGTTAGCCACTTTTTCGATATTCAAAAAATCTCCTTATTCTTTTAAAAACACTTGAGCATCATATAGATGTAGCCTATATACACAAACAAATTTAAAAACATCATCACGTACCTTGCACGTCAATTCAATAACGTCCGCGCTCACGAAATTTATACATTTGACTTCATAGTCATCCGAATTTAAGGAATCACTCACAAAAGCTCCTACTCCACCTGCAGCATAAGTTTCATTAGGGTTAATATACAAGGAATAATCCGGAATCCGATAATGCAAGTCGGGTAAAAATACAAGCGCTTCAAGATTACACACCAACAAGTCAAAATTCTGCCGTAAGCTACGAATGTTTTGATGCACAACAAAAAATGAATTGTCTTTAATTGAACTTCGGGAAAAGGGTTCATTATTAATGTTTACAAATGAGTTAAGGGCTGGGTTGTTGCTTAAGAAATAATCTTATTTTTTTAAAAATGACATAGGTAAAACCTATTAAAACTAATAGAAAGACTGTATTAGTCTTATAAAGAGGAAAAATCAAGAAAGGATCTAATAGCAATAACCCTACCCTTTTCAGCTTTACGCATCTGAATTCGCGAATTTGCAAATCACAGATATTTGTAATTTTTTTCAGCTTTAACTCTTTTCGCCTCCGTAAATAAGGCTCTAGTATAATTAGTAAAGCAATGGTTTATATAAATTTTATCACTAGAATCCGGGACAAACAGAGAAGAATTAAATTTGCTCATAGAAGTTTTCGCTTTCATAACTTTTGCTTTTACTGCCGTACAAGTGAAATGAACACAAACTTTGTTTTCACTGTCATTGTTTTTGTTTTTTTTTCTTCCATACACGTTTAACAAAGCATTTCTGAATATCAGAAGGTGACAGAGAGATATGCAACGCCTTGTTGAGAATTACTTTCACGCATTCTTCCGCATTCTCATTGTTTACACCAGGTACACCAGAAATCTCGATGACATTTTCCACACTTTTCTGCTCTTTCCAATTAAGTCTGCTTTTCAGCAAGGCAACCTTAGGCAAGTTTTCCGTTCTCTTCTTTCAGCTGATTGATTGCGCTGAGAAAGTCACAGCGCATTTGCTTTATTGACACAATTTCTTTATAAAGCATTTGCATCGTAACTGTCCTGTCGTCGGCTGCCTGTGCCTGCTGTGGAGGGACTGTAGCTGATGATTGCCGTTCAACGGGTGAGTCAGTGGGCTTCTTTTGCTCAGCGATTGTTTGCTGATTCCGCTTTGCCACCTGTTTCGCTGTCGATGTACCAGCCACTGCTGCTGCTGCCGATGATAGTTGCAAAGATTCACGACGAAGAACGGTGCATTTGTCACAACGGAAAGGAATGTTTTGTGTTTTCATGTATTCTATGTCCGGCGGAGTCAGCTTAATGCACGACCAGTGGAAAAAAATATGACAATCGACGCAAGCAATTTTTGTTTCACATCCGCGATCAGTTTTTGTATTGAAAATAAAGAACTACATTTTTTGAAAGTTGTATGACAAGAACCACACGTAAATTATTAATTAAAGTATACACCACACGCAACTGAGAGAAAAAACACGTCCGCTTTGTTCGAAGGCAAACTTAAGATGTGAGGGACGTCCCGAGGTTCATAAGTTTCTGAGAGCTCGCTCTACTTTTGTTTAACATGAGTTAAAATGACATCAGATCTTCACTGGTGACGCATAGAGACATACTCGATTTTGGAGGACTAATGTCAAAATAAGTGCTTAACCCAGAGGCACTGTATATGTGAAAAAGAGTTATTCCTTGTCTCATTAACCATTGGTTTTACATCTATACCAAATCTTTGCCAAAAAAAACTGCCTAATTGTTTCGCAAATTTTAAAATTTTTCATCATCACAATTTTCTAATAGACCGTCTATTTTCTACAAGGGCCGCGAAGCGGAGGTGGCTAAATGGTATTTTCACCCTTCTCGAACTCCGACACCAACTCAAGAGACTGAGGCTTTTAAATTTTTTAACTTATTTTGAAATGTTTCTGCTTCATACATATCTCCTCTGGACTCTGCTGGACAAATTGCATTGTATGGGATGGTTTAAAATCGTTTGCTAATGAGGAGAAAATGAATTTTATTGTTATCGTATTAATTTTTCCGTTCCAAGGACTTCTTTGCATTGCACCACTTCTTTCAAGCTTCGCGTGGGAAACTCTTGTACGACCAGTGGACACTACACCTACACTAACACTTTCCCAAGTACATGGGCAATGATCACTCGCATTTACGGTAGGTACTCTTTCTCGAAAAATGCCGGTATACACACTGTCTTAAAAATAAATCAAAATGGAAAAACCGAAATGGAATACTTAGGCAATCCTGGGCGCCCCTGCGCACTCTTATGGTAACATGCCTAAGTTAAATTGACACGGCGTAAGGCAAACACGCAGTTTTCGACACCCACTTGCAGTGTTTGGCAGGTCCGGGGAGTTCTGTGGGGCCACTAAATACCTTAAAGGCTTGTCGGCGGATAGGAGCTCAAAGTACGCGCAAGGTTGAGCATCAACTTGGTTTTAGCTAGTTCAAAATAGTTAAGTACAATTCATTATTTACATTTTAGTATAAAAATTATTGCTTTAAATAACAATACTATTGAATCGCCAACAATAGGAAAGAAAAATATGAGTGCAAGAAAGATATTATTCTATATATAAGAAAAATAATAATATCTTTTTTGCAGTCATTGCAGCTTAATACTTTTAACAAGTAAAAAACAAGTGGGAAAGTGCAACAGTGCGTATGCCAAAGCTTCAATCCATCTACGACGGATTGCAAAATACCCGACCATACCAAGAAGAAAACTGCCACGCCTCCAAAAAGTGGGCGGGATATAAAAATATAACTGTTGAATGCTTTATACTAGGTGGTTGCATACAGTTCGGCCTAAAACTCCGCCACAAAAGTTGGAAAATGCTAATATCTAGGTTTTTGTCATATAATTTTTTGTCAAATTTCATATATATTTATTGAAAAGCAGTCATTTTAAGCTAAAATCCCTTACAAAGTGGGCGTGGTCAATGAAAAAGCTAAAATTTTTTGGCTACCTTAAAGACAATTACAAGGCAATGTTACGTACCAAAAATGAATGCGCTTACGCCATTGTAATATAGCTTAAATTTGCAAAATGTATTTTTTTAAACTAGAGATGGTCTTAGGGGTCTACGGTGATTATTTCACTGCGTTACAAACTATACATCAAACTTAATATACCCTGGGTCGGGTATAAAAAGTGCGTGCAGTGCAGTGCTAGCATAATTTATTTTGAGTGATCATTAACTCTTAAACACTAAAATACAGTCCACTTAAACTAAAGACACTTAAGCTAAAAACATTAAGCAGTAAAACATTCAAAGAAATATTTTTTGTGCAAAATAATTATTGTGCTAAACGCGAAATCACGCGGCGTGCACAGAAAAAAAACCAATTTACATAGCCGACGGTCATAGCCGACGACAGCAAGGAAGTTCATATAGGCAAACAAAGAAGACGACACAATTGCGGCAAACTAACAAAAAAGTACACGTGAGTCATAGACTTAAGTTTAATTACAATATATCTACCTTTAACCAATATAATCAATTAAATACAAACATAAAAAGGATTAAGGCTTAATTGAAAGATAATTAAACGTAATTAAAACCCAATCAAAAGCAAATTAAAATCAAACTTAAACTTAATAAAGAGCTTAATTTAAACTTAATTTACTATGGCTACATATGGAGAACTGCAGATAGGACTTCTTACGAAGATTTTTCGTGATGCTGAGGCATTTAGGGTTGCAGATATTTCCAAGCGGACGGTGTCGTATGCCAAAAGCCGATCGTCGGTTCTGAAGGCGGATATGTCGCTGGCTAGAGGATACCACGACGAGATTTTCAGCAAGAATAAACTGGAAAAGACGATGTTAAAGGATGAAATAGTTGAGGTGTACCATAAAATCAATGACGCTTACCTGGACTACAACGCAGATTTGCTGATTCCAGGAAGTTAGATAGGCGTTCCCTTGGTGATGTGTCTACTCCAGCAGTTGGATCCAAGCGAAGTCTTCCCCTGCCAGTGCTGAAAGATCCGCCATTTTTCTGGATCATATTGCAAATGGCGGTCATTTCAAGACTTCTTTGTAACAGCCATCCATTCTGATGATGAGATTAATGATCTGCATAAGCTTCATCACTTAAAGTCGTGTTTTTCCGGTGAAGCAGAACGCCGTTTGCAACACCTGTCACTTGAGGCAGGTAATTACACAAAAGCGTGGGAGTTGCTGAAGGGTAGAAACGACAACAAGCGTGTCTTAATTCATTACGAATTTAAACTTCTGTTCAACCAAAGCGCTTTCGTTAAGGAATCTGTCAACGGCTTACGGTCACTTTTAGACACTTCCACCGAGGCCGTCCATTCTTTGGAAGATTTGGGGTTGCCGGTAAAACATTGGGATGCAATTTTGATTTATGTCCTTTTCCAGAAATTGTCGACTATGACTCAAAATCTTTGGGAGGAAAAGCTGAGCAGCAGCAAAGATCTGCCAACCTTCCAAGAGTTTTTGGATTTTTTAGAAGCCCGTGTTAGGACATTAGAAACAGTTACTATTACAGGTAACCAAAGTAGTACGCCCATAATACGTCCATCTGTCAAAGCTGATCAACCAAAGGTTTTTCATGCCAAGGCAAACCTAAAAGCGCAGTTTCAATGCAAGGTATGTAGTCAGGGTCAACATTCGTTGCGGAAATGTAGGAAGTTCCTGGCCATGGAGGCAGCACAACGGCAGCAAGCTGCACCTATAGCTAAGATGTGTGAGAACTGCCTAGCTTATAGCCATGCTTCTAGGGACTGTCCGAGCATGAAGACATGCTAGTTTTGAAAGCAACGACATCATACTCTGTTGCATATTGGTCCTAGTGCTCAGGTTAACCAAACAACACATACACATACACATGCACAATCCAACACAGAAAGGCCACACTTAAATGGACACACCAATACAAGTCAACTGTCGGTCAACCCAGAGGCAGATATTTTTGTCCCAAGGTCTGAGGAATCAGGTAACGAAGAACGTCGTACTTTTTTGGCGTCAAACCACCGAGCTCAGCAAGTACTGCTAGCTACAGCTGTGGTTAAGGCGTTGTCGGCTGATGGAAGCGTTACTTACCTGTGAGCTCTGATCGATCCGGGGTCAGAAGCGAGTTTTACCACGGAGTCAGCAGTTCAACGACTCCGATTACCAAAACACCGCACATCTATCGAAGTGTCTGGGTTGGGGAAAGTCAGCAGCGGCGCCTGCAAGCATTTTGTTGATTTAGCGTTTACGTATTGCCATTCGACGTTTGGAAGCGCCGTCAAATCCTTCATTTAAGTCGCTGACTGAGCTTCTTCCGGCCCAACGGACGACAATCAATAACCAGACGCATACAAAGGGTTTGCAACTTGCGGATCCTTGATTTGTTCATCCTGCGTCGACATCGTGAGGGATTCGAGCTCAAGCTCCTTGATTGCTCAGAGAACTGAGCTGGGATGGATCGTTTTAGAAAAAATTCCGGATGAGACTATGGAGCCTCGCCGACTCAGAGCATTCACCCAAACGATAGATCTTGATACTGAGATGAGGATATTCTGGGAGATTGAGGAAATCCCTTTCAAAATCAAGGAATCTGAAGAAGATGCGGCGTGTGAGAAGCAGTTCCAAGCAACTACAGGGAGACTGTCGGATGGACGGTATGAGGTTACACTCCCGTTTAAGGGAGGAAGACATCCCGAGCTAGGAGCTAGTATGGATATTGCGCTAAGGAGATTCGCCAAACTCGAACGACGTTTCCAGAGAGACCCGGTGCTGCATTCCAGATATAGACAATGTATAATGGAGTACTTAACTGTACAACATATGGAAGAAGTCGACTTGTCCAACGACTTGACAATCACTTCTCCATATCATTTTTTCTTACCCCACCATGCGGTTTTCAAGGAAGCTAGCTCCACGACCAAGCTCAGGGTTGTGTTTGACGCAGCAGCCAAAACCGCAGATGGGACTTCGCTCAACGATCACCTGATGATCGGTCCCAAGTTGCAAAAGGACATTGTGGAGCTCATTCTCCGATGGCGGCGTCATCGTTTCACCTTCACCGGGGACATTGAGAAGATGTACCGCCAGATTTCGGTAAGGCCGGAGGACAGGTATTACCAGATAATTCTTTGGAGGAACGATGAGACTCAACCAGTTAAGGCGTACAAGCTGAGCACAGTGACCTTCGAAACTGCACCTGCCCCTTACTTGGCGATTCGAGTTCTCAACAGAGCTGCCGACGACAGAGCTCTAGAATATCCCATAGGAGCAAAGGTGGTTCAATAGGATATGTACGTTGATGACTCAATCAGCGGAGCCGACACTGTAGATGAAGCACTTCAAAAACGAGATGAGGCCCGCCAGCTGTTAGCATCCGCAGGGTTTAATCTCCGGAAGTGGACCTGCAATGACAAAGAGTTGGTTAAAGATATTCCTGAAGAGGATTGTGAGCTTGATTTCACACTTCGCTTAAGAGCTTCTGACAGCGTCAAGACTTTAGGAGTTGAGTGGTTTCCCAAATCTGATTCTTTCTCTTTTCAGAATTTTCAATCAGACAGTGAATAGGTTACAAAAAGGACTATGCTCTCAGCGATCGCTAAACTGTTCGACCCACTAGGCTGGATATCCCCGTGTGTGATCAGAGCAAAGATCATGATGCAGCAACTCTGGTTGAAAGGACGGACGGTATGAGGTTACACTCCCGTTTAAGGAAGGAAGACATCCCGAGCTAGGAGCTAGTATGGATATTGCGCTAAGGAGATTCGCCAAACTCGAACGACGTTTCCAGAGAGACCCGGTGCTGCATTCCAGATATAGACAATGTATAATGGAGTACTTAACTGTACAACATATGGAAGAAGTAGACTTGTCCAACGACTTGACAATCGCTTCTCCATATCATTTTTTCTTACCCCACCATGCGGTTTTCAAGGAAGCTAGCTCCACGACCAAGCTCAGGGTTGTGTTTGACGCAGCAGCCAAAACCGCAGATGGGACTTCGCTCAACGATCACCTGATGATCGGTCCCAAGTTGCAAAAGGACATTGTGGAGCTCATTCTCCGATGGCGGCGTCATCGTTTCACCTTCACCGGGGACATTGAGAAGATGTACCGCCAGATTTCGGTAAGGCCGGAGGACAGGTATTACCAGATAATTCTTTGGAGGAACGATGAGACTCAACCAGTTAAGGCGTACAAGCTGAGCACAGTGACCTTCGAAACTGCACCTGCCCCTTACTTGGCGATTCGAGTTCTCAACAGAGCTGCCGACGACAGAGCTCTAGAATACCCCATAGGAGCAAAGGTGGTTCAATAGGATATGTACGTTGATGACTCAATAAGCGGAGCCGACACTGTAGATGAAGCACTTCAAAAACGAGATGAGGCCCGCCAGCTGTTAGCATCCGCAGGGTTTAATCTCCGGAAGTGGACCTGCAATGACAAAGAGTTGGTTAAAGATATTCCTGAAGAGGATTGTGAGCTTGATTTCGCACTTCGCTTAAGAGCTTCTGACAGCGTCAAGACTTTAGGAGTTGAGTGGTTTCCCAAATCTGATTCTTTCTCTTTTCAGAATTTTCAATAAGACAGTGAATAGGTTACAAAAAGGACTATGCTCTCAGCGATCGCTAAACTGTTCGACCCACTAGGCTGGATATCCCCGTGTGTGATCAGAGCAAAGATCATGATGCAGCAACTCTGGTTGAAAGGATCAGATTGGGATCAACCGATTCCAACGGAACTCCAAAAAGAATGGGATATTTTCCGTCGTGAACTCCCACAAATTGAGCGGATTAAAATTCCGAGGTGGGTTAATACCCATAAGGCCTGCCAGGCGATCGAACTTCACGGTTTCAGTGATGCCTCAGCCAAAGCATACGGCGCAGCCATTTACGTACGGGCCCTGGATAGCGAAGGGACTATTCATATGCACCTCTTGATGTCCAAGACCAAGGTGGCTCCTCTCAAGACAATAAGCCTTCCTCGTCTTGAGCTGTGTGGCGCTGTCATTTTGGCAAAATTGCTGAAATACTGTGCTGAAGCTCTAGAATTGCCTGACGACCAGATTTATGCGTGGCCGGATTCAACCATTACGCTAGCTTGGATCCAAGCCTCTCCTTCGCGCTGGTCAACATTTGTGATTTACCGAGTCTCTGAAGTACAGCGACTTACAAACTGCAGCATCTGAAGACACGTTCAAACGCATCACAACCCAGCGGATTTGGCTTCACGCGGAATCTCACCATCTACTTTGGCAGATCAAGACATGTGATGGAAAGGACCTTCATTTCTCAACGCCCAGTGGAATTTCACAGTGCCAGACCAGCCAACGCCTGTCACCACTGAGGAAGAGAAGGGGTCACTCAAATCTCACTGTGCAACTACCAAACCAGTAAGAGATGCTGTGGTAAATCGCTTGCTTAACAAATCTGATACCCTAATCAAACTTTTAAGAATTCAAGCATTGTGCAAACGATTTACTCATAACTTTGGAGCTAAGTTAGGTTTTCGGACGGTTGGTGCTCTGGATCCTTGTGAGATAAAATCAGCTCTGCTGAGTGTTGTCATTTTAGCTCAGCGAAATATGTTCCCAACGGAGCTGGAAGAATTCGGAAAATGCTCTACGACTCCAAAAACCCTTCGCCAACTCAACGCCTTCATCGATGGAAACGGCATCATTCGAGTGGGAGGTCGATTGCAGAATGCCAACATTACGTACAACCAAAGGCATCCAATTATTTTGAAGCCCGATCACCATTTTACGGATCTCGTAGTTCGAAACGCTCACGAGCAAACCCATCATGGAGCAGCAAACGAGCGCATACGTAAGAAACACCTATTGGGTCTTACAGCTGAAGCGATGTGTAAAAAAGCATATACATCGTTGCATGGCATGCTTTCGTCAAAAAGCAGAGGTCATGGAACAACTAATGGGAACGTTACCGAAAGGACGCGTGACAATTGCTAGACCATTCAGCAACACTGGTGTGGATTCTAGGCCACACTGTCCATTGACCAACAATCCCGATGATCTAGACATCCTAACACCAGGGCATTTCCTGATAGGCGAGACACTTCTGGCGGTACCACAAGGTTATATTTTAACTGAAAGGGTGAGCTACCTTGATCGCTGGAAGAGGGTGCAAGGATTTGTCAAAGTCTTTTGGCAAAAATGGAGTGGCGAATATCTTGCACGCTTGCAACAACGACCAAAGTGGAATCGACGGGAAAGTGCACCAAAGGTGGGAGATTTAGTTCTCATCAAGGACGAACGTTTGCACCATCGCAATAGCTTCTCGCGAGAGTAACAGATACTCATCCCGGAGTCGACAAACTCGTTCGCGTTGTAACACTTAAAACAAAATATGAATTTCTAAAACGCCCGATTACAAAAATATGCTACTTGCCAATGAACAAAACTTGCGAAGATAGCACAATCATCTAACTCATAGCAAAATCATTCATTTGTACTGTAAGTCACCTGATAGTATTAACGCATATTCATCAATTTTACATTCAGGTACCTACCTATGTACGAAAAACATTCATTGAATGGGTCACACAAAAACAAAAACAGCACATAAAAACCTATAGGTAAATGGATTTAAATTAAAAGATCAATTGCTCATTTAAATGAATTTATTTATATAATTGAAATTACATATTCTCAAATAACAGAATAATATTAACAAAAACCAAAAAAACACTAAAAAATTAAAGGCTCATACAGAAACAATGATTTATAACCGCAGCCGTTCGTTTCAATAAATTTATTATATATTATGAATTATATAAATTTAATTCACAACACAAGAATTATATTCTCTCTACACTGAACTCTGAACTCTACACTGAAATCAAATTTTCATAAGCAGTCCGCTCATACACCGACGGGTCAACGAAATTGTCACAAAAAAAATGCACTTTGAAAAGTGCCGTCGGCAAAACACTCTTAGCGGACAAAGTCAGCTGAGAGTGCAATCATTTGCCACGTCACATTTTTTTTTTCCGTCAACGGATTTTCATTTTATCATCCCGGAAAAGCCGTAACAGTTTGATAAAATTCAACACTACACAACACTACACATGTATATAAAACACTGGATTTCGATGCGTACATACATACTCGATCGTATATAATTTTTTTTATGCACAATTATACTTATGCACTACACGAAAGTATGTATACATCGACACTACACACTTGCATGCTATCTCAATCATATTTTTTGTATGCATGCGAAAACCGAAATTTATAATTTCTTAACACAACACTACTCATGAACTTTATGCACTTCAACACGATCGCGAACGCTCGTTAAACGCGTTAATTCATAAAATCATAAATAATAAATAAATTTTAAATTATAATTTAAAAGAATAATAAAATAAATAAAACCTCATCTGAAGTCACCAGGAATGTACATACCTACATACATATGAAGATGCCTATCCACACGGCATTGGAGTATACCTGCAAAAAACACCACACTGTGTTATGCCATTGTTACTTTATTTTTTTTTCAATTGGCATAATCACTTTACCATCACAATCGCGTATTAAATTAAAGAAATATAAATTTAAAACATTAAATAATTTAAAAAAAACACAAGAAATTACATCGCACAGCAAATAAAAAAAATAAAAACACCGAGCGGCCGACAAACTCACACAACAACTGTTCAAGTTTCCAACCATTCCAATAAGTTATCAATGAAAACTTAACACACGATGCTTGACCCGTTGCCGTTTATATCCTGCAGTGGGTGGCTGGCAAAAAAGAGGAACAAGATCAGCATTATCGTCACATCGGTAAACAGTATTGTTTACATTTCGCTGCTCCGCTAGCCTGTGCAAATGCTGCCACAAAGATAACGAGTGCAGTCATATTGCACTACATTATTGCGCGCTCGTTTTGTCCTACGGACTTAGAACTTAATTTATTTACGTTTCATTGTGCTGCCCCATACACGTTTTTGTTGTTGCATTTATTAATGATGTTTTTATTTTCATGTGATACATACTGAGAAGAAAAATATGAAGCCTCTATGGGCCATGAAAGCCAAACACACAACACAATAATGATGTCAAGCGACAGTGGCGTGGCGTCGCAATAACGTAAAAGGCAACACACCACTTTGAAGAACTGCGTTCTTGTGGCCGGAGAATGTTGGCGATTCAATAGTATTGTTATTTAAAGCAACAATTTTTATACTAAAATGTAAATAATGAATTGTACTTAACTATTGTGAACTAGCTAAAACCAAGTTGAACGAAAATTTATAGAATGTCAAATTCGACCTTAAATAATTGTTAAGGTTAAAACCAACATTGTTATTGTAAAATGAGCTTTTTCTTTGTCACGTATATATAACCGTCGCTTATAAATCGCTTTTATGACTCGCAAATAAATCGTTTAATTGCAACGTTGTAAACGAAACTCTTTTCATTTTCTGCACGGAACATTTTTGGACACAAACACAGTGATTCAACACCTATATTAGGAAAGAAAATATAAGGGTTATTTACATATTTGGGTTTATTATAGAAAGAGCTATTATAGAAAGAGCTTCAACACAAAGTAAATTAAAAGACAGCAACAAGTAAATTTTAAACAAAGTGTATTAGGCTACGCGCATACATACAATTTAAAATCGAAAAACTATTTTGTTGTTTCTCAAAAGTGTATAGAAACATATGAACGCCAGCATACAATGAAAAAGACGAAAGAATTTTGACAAAAAATCGGAAAGCCAGATCGGAAAGCCAGCTCTATGCGCCTTGTCGTATAGATAGATAGGTTCTTCTTCATTTCATGTATATTGTATATAGTACGAAATTTAGTGGTTTGAAAATACGAACATGAAAATTCATTGATACGCAAGAATTATAACAGAAGTTAAGATGTTACAAAAATAAAAATAAAAGAGAAAAAGATAAATAAAAAATTTCTCATTTACATTTTTTCTCAAGAAAAGAGAAAAAAAAGAGATAAAGCAGGTATAGAAGTATTATAAAGGGTGATTTTTTAGCTGGTTTGGTTTTGGCAACACTGGTTTTGACAGCTGACGTGTGTTTAGTACCTTGTGTCACTGTCAAACAGCTTCAGTTTGGTTTGCAATTTAACCATGAATCGTCTTACAAATGCACAACGCTTGCAAATTATTGAATTTTACTATCAAAATTCGTGCTCGGTTCGAAATGTTCATCGCGCGCTGCTTCCATTTTATGGTCGGCATTCTCGGTAAACAGTTAATTTCACGTTTCGGGCCGGTCAATTGGCCGCCTAGATCGTGCGATTTGACACCATTAGATTATTTTTTGTGGGGGTATGTCAAGGCTAATGTCTATAGGGACAAGCCCGCTTCGATTGACGCACTGGAAGCCAACATCCATGCATTCATTCGTGAGATACCGGCCGATATGTGTGAAAGAGTATGCCAAAATTGGACTCAGCGGATGGGCTACCTGAGACGCAGCCGCGGTCAACATTTGCATGAAATTATCTTTAAACATTAAATTGCAAGGTTCAAACTATCGATTCAAATAAATATTTCATTAATTTTTTCGAATTTTTTGTGTTTTTTTTTTTTTTAAAGTTCTCAACCTCTTAAAAAATCACCCGTTATATGTATAGGTAAATATATCCAGAAAGTATAAAATAGGTGAGTGAGGGGTTAAGAACATTTTTGATGATTTGCAACATAAAACTAACTAATTTTGAAGTGATTTAAAACACAAAAAGTAGCAATTTCACATGAATCGCAACATAGAGAAAAATATAAATAAATAAATTTAGATTTTAAGGCAATGGCTTTGGGTAACAAAATACGGCAGAGATGGGCTTGTTGGTTAGACTGTTAGGCTTAAGCTGTGATTTCAGGAGAAAAAAAATATTAACAAGCTCATACTAAACATAAATTTATACATTTTTATATTTTAAAAACTGTTGCGATACAACAGAGCATGACTGCAAAAATTGTACGAAACGAGCCATCCAGGAAAGGTCAATGTTTTGATTAGCGAAGACTTCAGAAGACTTCAGTCCTTTTTTCTTTTGCATGCTTGTTAAAGTTTAAATTATATGAAAGCAGTACACCAGGGTGGTTGAACTCACGAACTACCTCAATTTGTTCGTTGTTGAGTATCCAAGTTTCTCCCCGAGAACGTCTTCTCTGCCGGTTCTCAAAAACCATAACCTTTGTTTTTGATATATTGATATGAATATCCCAAGTTTTGCAGTACGTTTGCAGTTTATTTATTTGCAGTTGCAGCGAAGAAGGATTATCCACCAGTATCGTATATTGAAGTGGGCATACTATCGACACTGATCAGACTGTAAAGAGATAGCCAACTCTGCAACCCCCTGCCCGCTAAAACCCGCAAAAACACACAAAGGGAACGAAACGGAGCGTAGTGAAACCTGCAATAGGATTTGCCTTTGATTTCCTGTCTGTGTAAAGCACTCGTTAGTTGAGAATGTAGAAGTGTGCTAGGCAAAGCACAAAGCATATATGCAGTCCCCAGTCAGGGGAAGAGAATTCTTATGCCTAGTCGGCTATCTCTTTATAGTCTGATCAGTGCTATCGACTAAGATCGATCATCGACTTTGAATTACACATATCAAGTGCGACGGGTCGAGGCAAGGAACATTCCCAACAAACAAATGTCATAGAAAGGGGGACCCTCTCTCCGTTCCATTCGTTGGGCGTACGCGGAATCGTAACCTTTTTAATAAGAACCAGTGAGTAAGTGCTACAGTGTGTACGCAGAAGTTACAGTCCGTAAAACGGACCGTTGAATACCCCATCCTATCCCACATTGTAAAATGCTGATGGCATAGTTATTTTTTGACATTTTATAAGTAATGCAAACTTCGAAAAGGGCGGTGGCCCAACCGCCCCTAATTACAAACTATTAATTATAAGATATTTCCACGGATACTTCCAAGTTACAGCTAATTGTACGTAAAAATGCAATTTTTGGTTCAACTTCAATACTTTTGAAAAATCGACCCCTAAAAGGGGGCGTGGCTAAAAACTTTATATCAACGAAATCTGGACGAAAGTATTGCTTACCTAACCTGCTACTTTTTTTGTTGCATGCTTGCCTAAATTAGGCTCAAGGGCAGTCGAAATTAAGTTTTTCTGGAAAATTTTAGGTTTTTCTTCAATTCTGCCTCCAAATGTGGGCGGGGCGCCCAAAGTCTTGTATGAACAAAATGTGGAACTAAGCGTTTTCTACATATAATATTAAGCAATTTTTTTTCAATTTCGAGCAAAAATACTGAGTAAACTGTATTTGAAAATTTACCCTTCAAATAGATGCCACGCCCACTAGAGGAGGTTTACCAATTAAATTTGTCTTTTTTGTGTCTTATATTCACTAAGAGATGCTAAATGTCAAATTTCAGCCGTTTAGAACGTCTTACAGTTTTGAAAAATCTGGAGGTAGTTGCATATTTAGACCGATTGTGGGCGTGTCTTTGGGCGGATTTCAAAAATGTTTACACTTGTACTGCTTCGCATGACGCGTACCTGACTTACGAAGTTTCAGCACCCTAGCTCAAAATGTAAGGCCTTAAAACATGTGACATATAGACGGACGGACATGGCTCATTCGATTCAGAATTCGGTCTCGATCATATGTCCTTAAGGTCTTGGGGGTCTACCATTATTATTTCACCGTTTTACAAACTATGTGACAAACTTAATATACCCCCTATCCTATGGGATGGGGTATAAAAAGACTGCACTGGCGTTAGTAAAGTATACCACTGCTCCGCGCCGTTTTCTCTTTTTCAAGGTTTGAGTGTGAGTGCGCACGATTTGTTGATGCATTTTACGCATTGAATAAAGAGACAAGGAAGTGGTGTATACATTGGAAGAATAGTGAGTCATATGCTTATGTTGTGTGAGTGGAAACTATCTATGTGTTTGACAAGGCCTTTTCATTTTCATTTAATTTATTCATTATTCTTTGTTTTACAAATTTTGTATTACTTAAAACTAATATAACAGTATAGAGACTAAGAATAAGTAGTGACATTTGTATTTATATAAGGTAAAATAGTGATAATGACACTTACCAAATCAAAAATACTTTGAGTCCTGGGGTGACTGGATAATTTAAACATAATAATTTGTTTAAGAATTTTTTTTTTTTTTTTGAATACTAGGATGGACGGAGGCTAAAACTCCAAAATCTTTCAAAGATACCAATACGCCCTCTATAGCAGGTACATAATACCGAAGTAGCCGATATTGGTTATGCCCGATTTCCACGTGCTAAAAAACCACCCATTTATGAGAGACACTATGAAACTGCCAGAACGCACTTCATAGTAGTAAATTTTCGCTCTCTCATAATACTTCTTGACTACAACTAAGTTAACTTAACAAGTAGCTTACGCTTCCATAGTGTTAATCGCATTGGATAGGTTGCTTTCCAGTGAATGCACCTACTAAGCCGTTCATTCATGCGGCTTCACCCTACGTCGCTAGATCGAAGGGTCTTGTTCTTTGTAGTCGTCGCACGTTGTTAACGTCGTTAAGAGTCTCGTTTAGAGTACGGATCATTTCATTGTTGCAATGAACATGAAGGCGAGCATTTAGCTTTCGAGCGAACTTTGTTACTTCTTCGCCCACGGTAACTATTCCTAAATCTCTGTGAATATCGCTATTCCTAATATACCATGGAGCATTCACAATTGCTCTTAGTGTCTTGTTTTGGAAAGTCTGCAACATGGACATGTTGCTCGGCTTGGTAGAAAGAATTGAAATTCAAAATTTTTGGAGCAAAATTTTACAATAATTTAGAATTTGAAAATTAAGAAAAAGGTTAAAAAAGGTAAAGCTTAATATACATCAATGATGAAGCAAGCAAGCAAACACAGTAATAAACAAGTTTAGACAACATAGTTCAGCAAAACATTGATTTCTTTATGATCAAAATCAAGAAGCCACATTCTTACGCGATTTAAGAACTGAGACAAGGATCTTATTCGCCGGATATCAATAGGAAGCGTATTGAACAACTTACATGATACAATGGAATAAAAGTTTTTGAATTGAGTAGTACGGAAACGAGGTATAACGACAACATTAATTGAATTGCAGCGCAAAATGCGAGTGTTATTAATAGGACTCTGTAAATTACCAGCTCTCATGAAAAAAAAATTTCAAAACCTTGTAATAGTACAAGTGTTTAAGAGGTAGGACTTTCAATGATCTGAATAAGACTATGGAATGAGCTAATCGATTGACCCCACATACTTTTCTTATAGCGCATTTTTGCAAAACGATTAAAGGTTCAAGATTTGTCTGGTATGCTCCACCCCAGCAACTTATTCCGTATTTAAGCTTAGATTGCAGAATTCCATAATATCCTGTTGTTAAAGTTTTTTTGTCCCAAAATTTTGTAAGACGATAAAAACTACGTACTGCGGATCGCAAATATTGCTTAACTATTGCAATATGTCTGAACCACCTCATATTCTTGTCAAAAGTAATGCCAAGATATTTAAAATCATTAACAACTTCAATTTTGAAACAGCGTGTACTACAATACGCCTGATTAATCAGCATTGTACCTACAGCATCCTCAGAAGTAGAATTAGAACACACAAAATATGACAAATTAGACCTTTCACAGTTATTTGCATGAAATAAAATTTCAAAGCTAGGAAATTCTTGACTGTTGAGACTAAAGTGCATTAATTTAGTTTTATTACTCACTTTTAATTTGTGCTCAAAAAACCAGAGTCCCAGGAGGTGCACATCGTGATTAATATCCGCACTTAAGTTAAGAGGATTATCAGACCTTTATGCAATGCCAAGATCATCTGCGAAGGCTGTGACTAATCCTCTAAAAGGTTGGCTAAACAAGGAGTTGATGTAGACAAGGAACAAGATAGGACCAAGGACTGAACCCTGGGGCACACCTAAGTTCATGGTTTTCTCATTGCTGGAAAAGCTAGCAACTATGACTTTTTGAATTCTATTCCTTAAGTAGGACTCGAACCAGTTGTACATAAGACCACGAAAACCTAAATTGTATAATTTATTGAGAAGAACTCTGTGGTAGATATTTTCACAAATCGACCAAAGACATGATCAAGACAAGTCCTAGTTAATGGCCTAGTGATTTCGTTTACGAATGATGTTAGACCATATTCAGCTATTGAGGCAAGGTAGAGATCAGAAAAGTTAGACGAAGTTAAGATGTCAATATTGAAATCACCAAGGAAAATAAGGTTAGCCACTTTTTCGATATTCAAAAAATCTCCTAATTCTTTTAAAAACACTTGAGCATCATATAGATGTAGCCTATATACACAAACAAATTTAAAAACATCATCACGTACCTTGCACGTCAATTCAATAACGTCCGCGCTCACGAAATTTATACATTTGACTTCATAGTCATCCGAATTTAAGGAATCACTCACAAAAACTCCTACTCCACCTGCAGCATAAGTTTCATTAGGGTTAATATACAAGGAATAATCCGGAATCCGATAATGCAAGTCGGGTAAAAATACAAGCGCTTCAAGATTACACACCAACAAGTCAAAATTCTGCCGTAAGCTACGAATGTTTTGATGCACAACAAAAAATTAATTGTCTTTAATTGAACTTCGGGAAAAGGGTTCATTATTAATGTTTACAAATGAGTTAAGGGCTGGGTTGTTGCTTAAGAAATAATCTTATTTTTTTAAAAATGACATAGGTAAAACCTATTAAAACTAATAGAAAGACTGTATTAGTCTTATAAAGAGGAAAAATCAAGAAAGGATCTAATAGCAATAACCCTACTCTTTTCAGCTTTACGCATCTGAATCCGCGAATTTGCAAATCACAGATATTTGTAATTTTTTTCAGCTTTAACTCTTTTCGCTTCCGTAAATAAGGCTCTAGTATAATTAGTAAAGCAATGGTTTATATAAATTTTATCACTAGAATCCGGGACAAACAGAGAAGAATTAAATTTGCTCATAGAAGTTTTCGCTTTCATAACTTTTGCTTTTACTGCCGTACAAGTGAAATGAACACAAATATTGTTTTCACTGTCATTGTTTTTGTTTTTTTTTTTTTTCCATACACGTTTAACAAAGCATTTCTGAATATCAGAAGGTGACAGAGAGATATGCAACGCCTTGTTGAGAATTACTTTCACGCATTCTTCCGCATTCTCATTGTTTACACCAGGTACACCAGAAAGCTCGATGACATTTTCCACACTTTTCTGCTCTTTCCAATTAAGTCTGCTTTTCAGCAAGGCAACCTTAGGCAAGTTTTCCGTTCTCTTCTTTCAGCTGATTGATTGCGCTGAGAAAGTCACAGCGCATTTGCTTTATTGACACAATTTCTTTATAAAGCATTTGCATCGTAACTGTCCTGTCGTCGGCTGCCTGTGCCTGCTGTGGAGGGACTGTAGCTGATGATTGCCGTTCAACGGGTGAGTCAGTGGGCTTCTTTTGCTCAGCGATTGTTTGCTGATTCCGCTTTGCCACCTGTTTCGCTGTCGATGTACCAGCCACTGCTGCTGCTGCCGATGATAGTTGCAAAGATTCACGACGAAGAACGGTGCATTTGTCACAACGGAAAGGAATGTTTTGTGTTTTCATGTATTCTATGTCCGGCGGAGTCAGCTTAATGCACGACCAGTGGAAAAAAATATGACAATCGACGCAAGCAATTTTTGTTTCACATCCGCGATCAGTTTTTGTATTGAAAATAAAGAACTACATTTTTTGAAAGTTGTATGACAAGAACCACACGTAAATTATTAATTAAAGTATACACCACACGCAACTGAGAGAAAAAACACGTCCGCTTTGTTCGAAGGCAAACTTAAGATGTGAGGGACGTCCCGAGGTTCATAAGTTTCTGAGAGCTCGCTCTACTTTTGTTTAACATGAGTTAAAATGACATCAGATCTTCACTGGTGACGCATAGAGACATACTAGATTTTGGAGGACTAATGTCAAAATAAGTGCTTAACCCAGAGGCACTGTATATGTGAAAAAGAGTTATTCCTTGTCTCATTAACTATTGGTTTTACATGCCAAATCTATACCAAATCTTTGCCAAAAAAAACTGCCTAATTGTTTCGCAAATTTTAAAATTTTTCATCATCACAATTTTCTAATAGACCGTCTATTTTCTACAAGGGCCGCGAAGCGGAGGTGGCTAAATGGTATTTTCACCCTTCTCGAACTCCGACACCAACTCAAGAGACTGAGGCTTTTAAATTTTTTAACTTATTTTGAAATGTTTCTGCTTCATACATATCTCCTCTGGACTCTGCTGGACAAATTGCATTGTATGGGATGGTTTAAAATCGTTTGCTAATGAGGAGAAAATGAATTTTATTGTTATCGTATTAATTTTTCCGTTCCAAGGACTTCTTTGCATTGCACCACTTCTTTCAAGCTTCGCGTGGGAAACTCTTGTACGACCAGTGGACACTACACCTACACTAACACTTTCCCAAGTACATGGGCAATGATCACTCGCATTTACGGTAGGTACTCTTTCTCGAAAAATGCCGGTATACACACTGTCTTAAAAATAAATTAAAATGGAAAAACCGAAATGGAATACTTAGGCAATCCTGGGCGCCCTTGCGCACTCTTATGGTAACATGCCTAAGTTAAATTGACACGGCGTAAGGCAAACACGCAGTTTTCGACACCCACTTGCAGTGTTTGGCAGGTCCGGGGAGTTCTGTGGGGCCACTAAATACCTTAAAGGCTTGTCGGCGGATAGGAGCTCAAAGTACGCGCAAGGTTGAGCATCAACTTGGTTTTAGCTAGTTCAAAATAGTTAAGTACAATTCATTATTTACATTTTAGTATAAAAATTATTGCTTTAAATAACAATACTATTGAATCGCCAACAATAGGAAAGAAAAATATGAGTGCAAGAAAGATATTATTCTATATATAAGGAAAATAATAATATCTTTTTTGCAGTCATTGCAGCTTAATACTTTTAACAAGTAAAAAACAAGTGGGAAAGTGCAACAGTGCGTATGCAAAAGCTTCAATCCATCTACGACGGATTGCAAAATACCCGACCATGCCAAAAAGAAAACTGCCACGCCTCCAAAAAGTGGGCGGGATATAAAAATATAACTGTTTAATGCTTTATACTAGGTGGTTGCATACAGTTCGGCCTAAAACTCCGCCACAAAAGTTGGAAAATGCTAATATCTAGGTTTTTGTCATATAATTTTTTGTCAAATTTCATATATATTTATTGAAAAGCAGTCATTTTAAGCTAAAATCCCTTACAAAGTGGGCGTGGTCAATGAAAAAGCTAAAATTTTTTGGCTACCTTAAAGACAATTACAAGGCAATGTTACGTACCAAAAATGAATGCGCTAACGCCATTGTAATATAGCTTAAATTTGCAAAATGTATTTTTTTAAACTAGAGATGGTCTTAGGGGTCTACGGTGGTTATTTCACTGCGTTACAAACTATACATCAAACTTAATATACCCTGGGTCGGGTATAAAAAGTGCGTGCAGTGCAGTGCTAGCATAATTTATTTTGAGTGATCATTAACTCTTAAACACTAAAATACAGTCCACTTAAACTAAAGACACTTAAGCTAAAAACATTAAGCAGTAAAACATTCAAAGAAATATTTTTTGTGCAAAATAATTATTGTGCTAAACGCGAAATCACGCGGCGTGCACAGAAAAAAAAACCAATTTACATAGCCGACGGTCATAGCCGACGACAGCAAGGAAGTACATATAGGCAAACAAAGAAGACGACACAATTGCGGCAAACTAACAAAAAAGTACACGTGAGTCATAGACTTAAGTTTAATTACAATATATCTACCTTTAACCAATATAATCAATTAAATACAAACATAAAAAGGATTAAGGCTTAATTGAAAGATAATTAAACGTAATTAAAACCCAATCAAAAGCAAATTAAAATCAAACTTAAACTTAATAAAGAGCTTAATTTAAACTTAATTTGCTATGGCTACATATGAAGAACTGCAGATAGGACTTCTTACGAAGATTTTTCGTGATGCTGAGGCATTTAGGGTTGCAGATATTTCCAAGCGGACGGTGTCGTATGCCAAAAGCCGATCGTCGGTTCTGAAGGCGGATATGTCGCTGGCTAGAGGATACCACGACGAGATTTTCAGCAAGAATAAACTGGAAAAGACGATGTTAAAGGATGAAATAGTTGAGGTGTACCATAAAATCAATGACGCTTACCTGGACTACAACGCAGATTTGCTGATTCCAGGAAGTTAGATAGGCGTTCCCTTGGTGATGTGTCTACTCCAGCAGTTGGATCCAAGCGAAGTCTTCCCCTGCCAGTGCTGAAAGATCCGCCATTTTCTGGATCATATTGCAAATGGCGGTCATTTCAAGACTTCTTTGTAACAGCCATCCATTCTGATGATGAGATTAATGATCTGCATAAGCTTCATCACTTAAAGTCGTGTTTTTCCGGTGAAGCAGAACGCCGTTTGCAACACCTGTCACTTGAGGCAGGTAATTACACAAAAGCGTGGGAGTTGCTGAAGGGTAGAAACGACAACAAGCGTGTCTTAATTCATTACGAATTTAAACTTCTGTTCAACCAAAGCGCTTTCGTTAAGGAATCTGTCAACGGCTTACGGTCACTTTTAGACACTTCCACCGAGGCCGTCCATTCTTTGGAAGATTTGGGGTTGCCCGTAAAACATTGGGATGCAATTTTGATTTATGTCCTTTTCCAGAAATTGTCGACTATGACTCAAAATCTTTGGGAGGAAAAGCTGAGCAGCAGCAAAGATCTGCCAACCTTCCAAGAGTTTTTGGATTTTTTAGAAGCCCGTGTTAGGACATTAGAAACAGTTACTATTACAGGTAACCAAAGTAGTACGCCCATAATACGTCCATCTGTCAAAGCTGATCAACCAAAGGTTTTTCATGCCAAGGCAAACCTAAAAGCGCAGTTTCAATGCAAGGTATGTAGTCAGGGTCAACATTCGTTGCGGAAATGTAGGAAGTTCCTGGCCATGGAGGCAGCACAACGGCAGCAAGCTGCACGTATAGCTAAGGTGTGTGAGAACTGCCTAGCTTATAGCCATGCTTCTAGGGACTGTCCGAGCATTAAGACATGCTAGTTTTGAAAGCAACGACATCATACTCTGTTGCATATTGGTCCTAGTGCTCAGGTTAACCAAACAACACATACACATACACATGCACAATCCAACACAGAAAGGCCACACTTTAATGGACACACCAACACAAGTCAACTGTCGGTCAACCAAGAGGTAAATATTTTTGTCATAAGGTCTGAGGCATCAGGTAACGAAGAACGTCGTACTTTTTTGGCGTCAAACCACCGAGCTCAGCAAGTACTGCTAGCTACAGCTGTGGTTAAGGCGTTGTCGGCTGATGGAAGCGTTACTTACCTGTGAGCTCTGATCGATCCGGGGTCAGAAGCGAGTTTTACCACGGAGTCAGCAGTTCAACGACTCCGATTACCAAAACACCGCACATCTATCGAAGTGTCTGGGTTGGGGAAGGTCAGCAGCGGCGCCTGCAAGCATTTTGTTGATTTAGCGTTTACGTATTGCCATTCGACGTTTGGAAGCGCCGTCAAATCCTTCATTTAAGTCGCTGACTGAGCTTCTTCCGGCCCAACGGACGACAATCAATAACCAGACGCATTCAAAGGGTTTGCAACTTGCGGATCCTTGATTTGTTCATCCTGCGTCGATAGATCTGCTGCTGGGAAGCGATGTCTATGCCGAGATCGTTCTTCCGGACATCGTGAGGGATTCGAGCTCAAGCTCCTTGATTGCTCAGAGAACTGAGCTGGGATGGATCGTTTTAGAAAAAATTCCGGATGAGACTATGGAGCCTTGCCGACTCAGAGCATTCACCCAAACGATAGATCTTGATACTGAGATGAGGATATTCTGGGAGATTATCCCTTTCAAAATCAAGGAATCTGAAGAAGATGCGGCGTGTGAGAAGCAGTTCCAAGCAACTACAGGGAGACTGTCGGACGGACGGTATGAGGTTACGCTCCCGTTTAAGGAAGGAAGACATCCCGAGCTAGGAGCTAGTATGGATATTGCGCTAAGGAGATTCGCCAAACTCGAACGACGTTTCCAGAGAGACCCGGTGCTGCATTCCAGATATAGACAATGTATAATGGAGTACTTAACTGTACAACATATGGAAGAAGTAGACTTGTCCAACGACTTGACAATCACTTCTCCATATCATTTTTTCTTACCCCACCATGCGGTTTTCAAGGAAGCTAGCTCCACGACCAAGCTCAGGGTTGTGTTTGACGCAGCAGCCAAAACCGCAGATGGGACTTCGCTCAACGATCACCTGATGATCGGTCCCAAGTTGCAAAAGGACATTGTGGAGCTCATTCTCCGATGGCGGCGTCATCGTTACACCTTCACCGGGGACATTGAGAAGATGTACCGCCAGATTTCGGTAAGGCCGGAGGACAGGTATTACCAGATAATTCTTTGGAGGAACGATGAGACTCAACTAGTTAAGGCGTACAAGCTGAGCACAGTGACCTTCGAAACTGCACCTGCCCCTTACTTGGCGATTCGAGTTCTCAACAGAGCTGCCGACGACAGAGCTCTAGAATATCCCATAGGAGCAAAGGTGGTTCAATAGGATATGTACGTTGATGACTCAATCAGCGGAGCCGACACTGTAGATGAAGCACTTCAAAAACGAGATGAGGCCCGCCAGCTGTTAGCATCCGCAGGGTTTAATCTCCGGAAGTGGACCTGCAATGACAAAGAGTTGGTTAAAGATATTCCTGAAGAGGATTGTGAGCTTGATTTCACACTTCGCTTAAGAGCTTCTGACAGCGTCAAGACTTTAGGAGTTGAGTGGTTTCCCAAATCTGATTCTTTCTCTTTTCAGAATTTTCAATCAGACAGTGAATAGGTTACAAAAAGGACTATGCTCTCAGCGATCGCTAAACTGTTCGACCCACTAGGCTGGATATCCCCGTGTGTGATCAGAGCAAAGATCATGATGCAGCAACTCTGGTTGAAAGGACGGACGGTATGAGGTTACACTCCCGTTTAAGGAAGGAAGACATCCCGAGCTAGGAGCTAGTATGGATATTGCGCTAAGGAGATTCGCCAAACTCGAACGACGTTTTCAGAGAGACCCGGTGCTGCATTCCAGATATAGACAATGTATAATGGAGTACTTAACTGTACAACATATGGAAGAAGTAGACTTGTCCAACGACTTGACAATCGCTTCTCCATATCATTTTTTCTTACCCCACCATGCGGTTTTCAAGGAAGCTAGCTCCACGACCAAGCTCAGGGTTGTGTTTGACGCAGCAGCCAAAACCGCAGATGGGACTTCGCTCAACGATCACCTGATGATCGGTCCCAAGTTGCAAAAGGACATTGTGGAGCTCATTCTCCGATGGCGGCGTCATCGTTTCACCTTCACCGGGGACATTGAGAAGATGTACCGCCAGATTTTGGTAAGGCCGGAGGACAGGTATTACCAGATAATTCTTTGGAGGAACGATGAGACTCAACCAGTTAAGGCGTACAAGCTGAGCACAGTGACCTTCGAAACTGCACCTGCCCCTTACTTGGCGATTCGAGTTCTCAACAGAGCTGCCGACGACAGAGCTCTAGAATATCCCATAGGAGCAAAGGTGGTTCATTAGGATATGTACGTTGATGACTCAATAAGCGGAGCCGACACTGTAGATGAAGCACTTCAAAAACGAGATGAGGCCCGCCAGCTGTTAGCATCCGCAGGGTTTAATCTCCGGAAGTGGACCTGCAATGACAAAGAGTTGGTTAAAGATATTCCTGAAGAGGATTGTGAGCTTGATTTCGCACTTCGCTTAAGAGCTTCTGACAGCGTCAAGACTTTAGGAGTTGAGTGGTTTCCCAAATCTGATTCTTTCTCTTTTCAGAATTTTCAATCAGACAGTGAATAGGTTACAAAAAGGACTATGCTCTCAGCGATCGCTAAACTGTTCGACCCACTAGGCTGGATATCGCCGTGTGTGATCAGAGCAAAGTTCATGATGCAGCAACTCTGGTTGAAAGGATCAGATTGGGATCAACCGATTCCAACGGAACTCCAAAAAGAATGGGATATTTTCCGTCGTGAACTCCCACAAATTGAGCGGATTAAAATTCCGAGGTGGGTTAATACCCATAAGGCCTGCCAGGCGATCGAACTTCACGGTTTCAGTGATGCCTCAGCCAAAGCATACGGCGCAGCCATTTACGTACGGGCCCTGGATAGCGAAGGGACTATTCATATGCACCTCTTGATGTCCAAGACCAAGGTGGCTCCTCTCAAGACAATAAGCCTTCCTCGTCTTGAGCTGTGTGGCGCTGTCATTTTGGCAAAATTGCTGAAATACTGTGCTGAAGCTCTAGAATTGCCTGACGACCAGATTTATGCGTGGCCGGATTCAACCATTACGCTAGCTTGGATGCAAGCCTCTCCTTCGCGCTGGTCAACATTTGTGATTTACCGAGTCTCTGAAGTACAGCGACTTACAAACTGCAGCATCTGGAGACACGTTCAAACGCATCACAACCCAGCGGATTTGGCTTCACGCGGAATCTCACCATCTACTTTGGCAGATCAAGACATGTGATGGAAAGGACCTTCATTTCTCAACGCCCAGTGGAATTTCACAGTGCCAGACCAGCCAACGCCTGTCACCACTGAGGAAGAGAAGGGGTCACTCAAATCTCACTGTGCAACTACCAAACCAGTAAGAGATGCTGTGGTAAATCGCTTGCTTAACAAGTCTGATACCCTAATCAAACTTTTAAGAATTCAAGCATTGTGCAAACAATTTACTCATAACTTTGGAGCTAAGTTAGGTTTTCGGAGGTTGGTGCTCTGGATCCTTGTGAGATAAAATCAGCTCTGTTGAGTGTTGTCATTTTAGCTCAGCGAAATATGTTCCCAACGGAGCTGGAAGAATTCGGAAAATGCTCTACGACTCCAAAAACCCTTCGCCAACTCAACGCCTTCATCGATGGAAACGGCATCATTCGAGTGGGAGGTCGATTGCAGAATGCCAACATTACGTACAACCAAAGGCATCCAATTATTTTGAAGCCCGATCACCATTTTACGGATCTCGTAGTTCGAAACGCTCACGAGCAAACCCATCATGGAGCAGCAAACGAGCGCATACGAAAGAAACACCTATTGGGTCTTACAGCTGAAGCGATGTGTAAAAAAGCATATACATCGTTGCATGGCATGCTTTCGTCAAAAAGCAGAGGTCATGGAACAACTAATGGGAACGTTACCGAAAGACGCGTGACAATTGCTAGACCATTCAGCAACACTGGTGTGGATTCTAGGCCACTCTGTCCATTGACCAACAATCCCGATGATCTAGACATCCTAACACCAGGGCATTTCCTGATAGGCGAGACACTTCTGGCGGTACCACAAGGTTATATTTTAACTGAAAGGGTGAGCTACCTTGATCGCTGGAAGAGGGTGCAAGGATTTGTCAAAGTCTTTTGGCAAAAATGGAGTGGCGAATATCTTGCACGCTTGCAACAACGACCAAAGTGGAATCGACGGGAAAGTGCACCAAAGGTGGGAGATTTAGTTCTCATCAAGGACGAACGTTTGCACCATCGCAATAGCTTCTCGCGAGAGTAACAGATACTCATCCCGGAGTCGACAAACTCGTTCGCGTTGTAACACTTAAAACAAAATATGAATTTCTAAAACGCCCGATTACAAAAATATGCTACTTGCCAATGAACAAAACTTGCGAAGATAGCACAATCATCTAACTCATAGCAAAATCATTCATTTGTACTGTAAGTCACCTGATAGTATTAACGCATATTCATCAATTTTACATTCAGGTACCTACCTATGTACGAAAAACATTCATTGAATGGGTCACACAAAAACAAAAACAGCACATAAAAACCTATAGGTAAATGGATTTAAATTAAAAGATCAATTGCTCATTTAAATGAATTTATTTATATAATTGAAATTACATATTCTCAAATAACAGAATAATATTAACAAAAACCCAAAAAACACTAAAAAATTAAAGGCTCATACAGAAACAATGATTTATAACCGCAGCCGTTCGTTTCAATAAATTTATTATATATTATGAATTATATAAATTTAATTCACAACACAAGAATTATATTCTCTCTACACTGAACTCTGAACTCTACACTGAAATCAAATTTTCATAAGCAGTCCGCTCATACACCGACGGGTCAACGAAATTGTCACAAAAAAAATGCACTTTGAAAAGTGCCGTCGGCAAAACACTCTTAGCGGACAAAGTCAGCTGAGAGTGCAATCATTTGCCACGTCACATTTTTTTTTTTTCCGTCAACGGATTTTCATTTTATCATCCCGGAAAAGCCGTAACAGTTTGATAAAATTCAACACTACACAACACTACACATGTATATAAAACACTGGATTTCGACGCGTACATACATACTCGATCGTATATAATTTTTTTTATGCACAATTATACTTATGCACTACACGAAAGTATGTATACATCGACACTACACACTTGCATGCTATCTCAATCATATTTTTTGTATGCATGCGAAAACCGAAATTTATAATTTCTTAACACAACACTACTCATGAACTTTATGCACTTCAACACGATCGCGAACGCTCGTTAAACGCGTTAATTCATAAAATCATAAATAATAAATAAATTTTAAATTATAATTTAAAAGAATAATAAAATAAATAAAACCTCATCTGAAGTCACCAGGAATGTACATACCTACATACATATGAAGATGCCTATCCACACGGCATTGGAGTATACCTGCAAAAAACACCACACTGTGTTATGCCATTGTTACTTTATTTTTTTTTTCAATTGGCATAATCACTTTACCATCACAATCGCGTATTAAATTAAAGAAATATAAATTTAAAACATTAAATAATTTAAAAAAACACAAGAAATTACATCGCACAGCAAATAAAAAAAATAAAAACACCGAGCGGCCGACAAACTCACACAACAACTGTTCAAGTTTCCAACCATTCCAATAAGTTATCAATGAAAACTTAACACACGATGCTTGACCCGTTGCCGTTTATATCCTGCAGTGGGTGGCTGGCAAAAAAGAGGAACAAGATCAGCATTATCGTCACATCGGTAAACAGTATTGTTTACATTTCGCTGCTCCGCTAGCGTGTGCAAATGCTGCCACAAAGATAACGAGTGCAGTCATATTGCACTACATTATTGCGCGCTCGTTTTGTCCTACGGACTTAGAACTTAATTTATTTACGTTTCATTGTGCTGCCCCATACACGTTTTTGTTGTTGCATTTATTAATGATGTTTTTATTTTCATGTGATACATACTGAGAAGAAAAATATGAAGCCTCTATGGGCCAGGAAAGCCAAACACACAACACAATAATGATGTCAAACGACAGTGGCGTGGCGTCGCAATAACGTAAAAGGCAACACACCACTTTGAAGAACTGCGTTCTTGTGGCCGGAGAATGTTGGCGATTCAATAGTATTGTTATTTAAAGCAACAATTTTTATACTAAAATGTAAATAATGAATTGTACTTAACTATTGTGAACTAGCTAAAACCAAGTTGAACGAAAATTTATAGAATGTCAAATTCGACCTTAAATAATTGTTAAGGTTAAAACCAACATTGTTATTGTAAAATGAGCTTTTTCTTTGTCACGTATATATAACCGTCGCTTATAAATCGCTTTTATGACTCGCAAATAAATCGTTTAATTGCAACGTTGTAAACGAAACTCTTTTCATTTTCTGCACGGAACATTTTTGGACACAAACACAGTGATTCAACACCTATATTAGGAAAGAAAAACGCAAAATCAATAGCAGCTTTCAAAACTAAGGGTTATTTACATATTTGGGTTTATTGGCCGAGAAAGAGCTTCAACACAAAGTAAATTAAAAGACAGCAACAAGTAAATTTTAAACAAAGTGTATTAGGCTACGCGCATACATACAAATTAAAATCGAAAAACTATTTTGTTGTTTTTCAAAAGTGTATAGAAACATATGAACGCCAGCATACAATGAAAAAGACGAAAGAATTTTGACAAAAAATCGGAAAGCCAGATCGATCAAAAAGTCGATAAACTCGATCTAGAGCTCTATGCGCCTTGTCGTATAGATAGATAGGTTCTTCTTCATTTCATGTATTTTGTATATAGTACGAAATTTAGTGGTTTGAAAATACGAACATGAAAATTCATTGATACGCAAGAATTATAACAGAAGTTAAGATGTTACAAAAATAAAAATAAAAGAGAAAAAGATAAATAAAAAATTTCTCATTTACATTTTTTCTCAAGAAAAGAGAAAAAAAAAGAGATAAAGCAGGTATAGAAGTATTATAAAGGGTGATTTTTTAGCTGGTTTGGTTTTGGCAACACTGGTTTTGACAGCTGACGTGTGTTTAGTACCTTGTGTCACTGTCAAACAGCTTCAGTTTGGTTTGCAATTTAACCATGAATCGTCTTACAAATGCACAACGCTTGCAAATTATTGAATTTTACTATCAAAATTCGTGCTCGGTTCGAAATGTTCATCGCGCGCTGCTTCCATTTTATGGTCGGCATTCTCGGTAAACAGTTAATTTCACGTTTCGGGCCGGTCAATTGGCCGCCTAGATCGTGCGATTTGACACCATTAGATTATTTTTTGTGGGGGTATGTCAAGGCTAATGTCTATAGGGACAAGCCCGCTTCGATTGACGCACTGGAAGCCAACATCCATGCATTCATTCGTGAGATACCGGCCGATATGTGTGAAAGAGTATGCCAAAATTGGACTCAGCGGATGGGCTACCTGAGACGCAGCCGCGGTCAACATTTGCATGAAATTATCTTTAAACATTAAATTGCAAGGTTCAAACTATCGATTCAAATAAATATTTCATTAATTTTTTTGAATTTTTTGTGTTTTTTTTTTTTTTAAAGTTCTCAACCTCTTAAAAAATCACCCGTTATATGTATAGGTAAATATATCCAGAAAGTATAAAATAGGTGAGTGAGGGGTTAAGAACATTTTTGATGATTTGCAACATAAAACTAACTAATTTTGAAGTGATTTAAAACACAAAAAGTAGCAATTTCACATGAATCGCAACATAGAGAAAAATATAAATAAATAAATTTAGATTTTAAAGCAATGGCTTTGGGTAACAAAATACGGCAGAGATGGGCTTGTTGGTTAGACTGTTAGGCTTAAGCTGTGATTTCAGGAGAAAAAAAATATTAACAAGCTCATACTAAACATAAATTTATACATTTTTATATTTTAAAAACTGTTGCGATACAACAGAGCATGACTGCAAAAATTGTACGAAACGAGCCATCCAGGAAAGGTCAATGTTTTGATTAGCGAAGACTTCAGAAGACTTCAGTCCTTTTTTCTTTTGCATGCTTGTTAAAGTTTAAATTATATGAAAGCAGTACACCAGGGTGGTTGAACTCACGAACTACCTCAATTTGTTCGTTGTTGAGTATCCAAGTTTCTCCCCGAGAACGTCTTCTCTGCCGGTTCTCAAAAACCATAACCTTCGTTTTTGATATATTGATATGAATATCCCAAGTTTTGCAGTACGTTTGCAGTTTATTTATTTGCAGTTGCAGCGAAGAAGGATTATCCACCAGTATCGTATATTGAAGTGGGCATACTATCGACACTGATCAGACTGTAAAGAGATAGCCAACTCTGCAACCCCCTGCCCGCTAAAACCCGCAAAAACACACAAAGGGAACGAAACGGAGCGTAGTGAAACCTGCAATAGGATTTGCCTTTGATTTCCTGTCTGTGTAAAGCACTCGTTAGTTGAGAATGTAGAAGTGTGCTAGGCAAAGCACAAAGCATATATGCAGTCCCCAGTCAGGGGAAGAGAATTCTTATGCCTAGTCGGCTATCTCTTTATAGTCTGATCAGTGCTATCGACTAAGATCGATCATCGACTTTGAATTACACATATCAAGTGCGACGGGTCGAGGCAAGGAACATTCCCAACAAACAAATGTCATAGAAAGGGGGACCCTCTCTCCGTTCCATTCGTTGGGCGTACGCGGAATCGTAACCTTTTTAATAAGAACCAGTGAGTAAGTGCTACAGTGTGTACGCAGAAGTTACAGTCCGTAAAACGGACCGTTGAATACCCCATCCTATCCCACATTGTAAAATGCTGATGGCATAGTTATTTTTTGACATTTTATAAGTAATGCAAACTTCGAAAAGGGCGGTGGCCCAACCGCCCCTAATTACAAACTATTAATTATAAGATATTTCCACGGATACTTCCAAGTTACACCTAATTGTACGTAAAAATGCAATTTTTGGTTCAACTTCAATACTTTTGAAAAATCGACCCCTAAAAGGGGGCGTGGCTAAAAACTTTATATCAACGAAATCTGGACGAAAGTATTGTTTACCTAACCTGCTACATTTTTTGTTGCATGCTTGCCTAAATTAGGCTCAAGGGCAGTCGAAATTAAGTTTTTCTGGAAAATTTTAGGTTTTTCTTCAATTCTGACTCCAAATGTGGGCGGGGCGCCCAAAGTCTTGTATGAACAAAATGTGGAACTAAGCGTTTTCTATATAAAATATTAAGCAATTTTTTTTCAATTTCGAGCAAAAATACTGAGTAAACTGTATTTGAAAATTTACCCTTCAAATAGATGCCACGCCCACTAAAGGAGGTTTACCAATTAAATTTGTCTTTTTTGTGTCTTATATTCACTAAGAGATGCTAAATGTCAAATTTCAGCCGTTTAGAACGTCTTACAGTTTTGAAAAATCTGGAGGTAGTTGCATATTTAGACCGATTGTGGGCGTGTCTTTGGGCGGATTTCAAAAATGTTTACACTTGTACTGCTTCGCATGACGCGTACCTGACTTACGAAGTTTCAGCACCCTAGCTCAAAATGTAAGGCCTTAAAACATGTGACATATAGACGGACGGACATGGCTCATTCGATTCAGAATTCGGTCTCGATCATATGTCCTTAAGGTCTTGGGGGTCTACCATTATTATTTCACCGTTTTACAAACTATGTGACAAACTTAATATACCCCCTATCCTATGGGATGGGGTATAAAAAGACTGCACTGGCGTTAGTAAAGTATACCACTGCTCCGCGCCGTTTTCTCTTTTTCAAGGTTTGAGTGTGAGTGCGCACGATTTGTTGATGCATTTTACGCATTGAATAAAGAGACAAGGAAGTGGTGTACACATTGGAAGAATAGTGAGTCATATGCCAATGTTGTGTGAGTGGAAACTACCTATGTGTTTGACAAGGCATTTTCATTTTCATTTCATTTATTCATTATTCTTTGTTTTACAAATTTTGTATTACTTAAAACTAATATAACGGTATAGAGACTAAGAATAAGTAGTGACATTTGTATTTATATAATGTAAAATAGTGATAATGACACTTACCAAATCAAAAATACTTTGAGTCGTGGGGTGACTGGATAATTTAAACATAATAATTTGTTTAAGAATTTATTTTATTAATTTATTAATTTTTGTAGCTTACGCTTCCATAGTGTTAATCGCATTGGATAGGTTGCTTTCCAGTGAATGCACCTACTAAGCCGTTCATTCATGCGGCTTCACCCTACGTCGCTAGATCGAAGGGTCTTGTTCTTTGTAGTCGTCGCACGTTGTTAACGTCGTTAAGAGTCTCGTTTAGAGTACGGATCATTTCATTGTTGCAATGAACATGAAGGCGAGCATTTAGCTTTCGAGCGAACTTTGTTACTTCTTCGCCCACGGTAACTATTCCTAAATCTCTGTGAATATCGCTATTCCTAATATACCATGGAGCATTCACAATTGCTCTTAGTGTCTTGTTTTGGAAAGTCTGCAACATGGACATGTTGCTCGGCTTGGTACAACCCCAAAGTTGTATACCGTATGTCCAGTTTAAGAATTGAAATTCAAAATTTTTGGAGCAAAATTTTACAACAATTTAGAATTTGAAAATTAAGAAAAAGGTTAAAAAAGGTAAAGCTTAATATACATCAATGATGAAGCAAGCAAGCAAACACAGTAATTAACAAGTTTAGACAACATAGTTCAGCAAAACATTGATTTCTTTATGATCAAAATCAAGAAGCCACATTCTTACGCGATTTAAGAACTGAGACAAGGATCTTATTCGCCGGATATCAATAGGAAGCGTATTGAACAACTTACATGATACAATGGAATAAAAGTTTTTGAATTGAGTAGTACGGAAACGAGGTATAACGACAACATTAATTGAATTGCAGCGCAAAATGCGAGTGTTATTAATAGGACTCTGTAAATTACCAGCTCTCATGAAAAAAAATTTCAAAACCTTGTAATAGTACAAGTGTTTAAGAGGTAGGACTTTCAATGATCTGAATAAGACTATGGAATGAGCTAATCGATTGACCCCACATACTTTTCTTATAGCGCATTTTTGCAAAACGATTAAAGGTTCAAGATTTGTCTGGTATGCTCCACCCCAGCAACTTATTCCGTATTTAAGCTTGGATTGCAGAATTCCATAATATCCTGTTGTTAAAGTTTTTTGTCCCAAAATTTTGTAAGACGATAAAAACTACGTACTGCGGATCGCAAATATTGCTTAACTATTGCAATATGTCTGAACCACCTCATATTCTTGTCAAAAGTAATGCCAAGATATTTAAAATCATTAACAACTTCAATTTTGAAACAGCGTGTACTACAATACGCCTGATTAATCAGCATTGTACCTACAGCATCCTCAGAAGTAGAATTAGAACACACAAAATATGACAAATTAGACCTTTCACAGTTATTTGCATGAAATAAAATTTCAAAGCTAGGAAATTCTTGACTGTTGAGACTAAAGTGCATTAATTTAGTTTTATTACTCACTTTTAATTTGTGCTCAAAAAACCAGAGTCCCAGGAGGTGCACATCGTGATTAATATCCGCACTTAAGTTAAGAGGATTATCAGACCTGTATGCAATGCCAAGATCATCTGCGAAGGCTGTGACTAATCCTCTAAAAGGTTGGCTAAACAAGGAGTTGATGTAGACAAGGAACAAGATAGGACCAAGGACTGAACCCTGGGGCACACCTAAGTTCATGGTTTTCTAATTGCTGGAAAAGCTAGCAACTATGACTTTTTGAATTCTATTCCTTAAGTAGGACTCGAACCAGTTGTACATAAGACCACGAAAACCTAAATTGTATAATTTATTGAGAAGAACTCTGTGGTAGATATTTTCACAAATCGACCAAAGACATGATCAAGACAAGTCCTAGTTAATGGCCTAGTGATTTCGTTTACGAAAGCTGTTAGACCATATTCAGCTATTGAGGCAAGGTAGAGATCAGAAAAGTTAGAAGAAGTTAAGATGTCAATATTGAAATCACCAAGGAAAATAAGGTTAGCCACTTTTTCGATATTCAAAAAATCTCCTTATTCTTTTAAAAACACTTGAGCATCATATAGATGTAGCCTATATACACAAACAAATTTAAAAACATCATCACGTACCTTGCACGTCAATTCAATAACGTCCGCGCTCACGAAATTTATACATTTGACTTCATAGTCATCCGAATTTAAGGAATCACTCACAAAAACTCCTACTCCACCTGCAGCATAAGTTTCATTAGGGTTAATATACAAGGAATAATCCGGAATCCGATAATGCAAGTCGGGTAAAAATACAAGCGCTTCAAGATTACACACCAACAAGTCAAAATTCTGCCGTAAGCTACGAATGTTTTGATGCACAACAAAAAATGAATTGTCTTTAATTGAACTTCGGGAAAAGGGTTCATTATTAATGTTTACAAATGAGTTAAGGGCTGGGTTGTTGCTTAAGAAATAATCTTATTTTTTTAAAAATGACATAGGTAAAACCTATTAAAACTAATAGAAAGACTGTATTAGTCTTATAAAGAGGAAAAATCAAGAAAGGATCTAATAGCAATAACCCTACCCTTTTCAGCTTTACGCATCTGAATCCGCGAATTTGCAAATCACAGATAATTGTATTTTTTTTTCAGCTTTAACTCTTTCCGCTTCCGTAAATAAGGCTCTAGTATAATTAGTAAAGCAATGGTTTATATAAATTTTATCACTAGAATCCGGGACAAACAGAGAAGAATTAAATTTGCTCATAGAAGTTTTCGCTTTCATAACTTTTGCTTTTACTGCCGTACAAGTGAAATGAACACAAATTTTGTTTTCACTGTCATTGTTTTTGTTTTTTTTCTTCCATACACGTTTAACAAAGCATTTCTGAATATCAGAAGGTGACAGAGAGATATGCAACGCCTTGTTGAGAATTACTTTCACGCATTCTTCCGCATTCTCATTGTTTACACCAGGTACACCAGAAATCTCGATGACATTTTCCACACTTTTCTGCTCTTTCCAATTAAGTCTGCTTTTCAGCAAGGCAACCTTAGGCAAGTTTTCCGTTCTCTTCTTTCAGCTGATTGATTGCGCTGAGAAAGTCACAGCGCATTTGCTTTATTGACACAATTTCTTTATAAAGCATTTGCATCGTAACTGTCCTGTCGTCGGCTGCCTGTGCCTGCTGTGGAGGGACTGTAGCTGATGATTGCCGTTCAACGGGTGAGTCAGTGGGCTTCTTTTGCTCAGCGATTGTTTGCTGATTCCGCTTTGCCACCTGTTTCGCTGTCGATGTACCAGCCACTGCTGCTGCTGCCGATGATAGTTGCAAAGATTCACGACGAAGAACGGTGCATTTGTCACAACGGAAAGGAATGTTTTGTGTTTTCATGTATTCTATGTCCGGCGGAGTCAGCTTAATGCACGACCAGTGGAAAAAAATATGACAATCGACGCAAGCAATTTTTGTTTCACATCCGCGATCAGTTTTTGTATTGAAAATAAAGAACTACATTTTTTGAAAGTTGTATGACAAGAACCACACGTAAATTATTAATTAAAGTATACACCACATGCAACTGAGAGAAAAAACACGTCCGCTTTGTTCGAAGGCAAACTTAAGATGTGAGGGACGTCCCGAGGTTCATAAGTTTCTGAGAGCTCGCTCTACTTTTGTTTAACATGAGTTAAAATGACATCAGATCTTCACTGGTGACGCATAGAGACATACTCGATTTTGGAGGACTAATGTCAAAATAAGTGCTTAACCCAGAGGCACTGTATATGTGAAAAAGAGTTATTCCTTGTCTCATTAACTATTGGTTTTACATGCCAAATCTATACCAAATCTTTGCCAAAAAAAAACTGCCTAATTGTTTCGCAAATTTTAAAATTTTTCATCATCACAATTTTCTAATAGACCGTCTATTTTCTACAAGGGCCGCGAAGCGGAGGTGGCTAAATGGTATTTTCACCCTTCTCGAACTCCGACACCAACTCAAGAGACTGAGGCTTTTAAATTTTTTAACTTATTTTGAAATGTTTCTGCTTCATACATATCTCCTCTGGACTCTGCTGGACAAATTGCATTGTATGGGATGGTTTAAAATCGTTTGCTAATGAGGAGAAAATGAATTTTATTGTTATCGTATTAATTTTTCCGTTCCAAGGACTTCTTTGCATTGCACCACTTCTTTCAAGCTTCGCGTGGGAAACTCTTGTACGACCAGTGGACACTACACCTACACTAACACTTTCCCAAGTACATGGGCAATGATCACTCGCATTTACGGTAGGTACTCTTTCTCGAAAAATGCCGGTATACACACTGTCTTAAAAATAAATCAAAATGGAAAAACCGAAATGGAATACTTAGGCAATCCTGGGCGCCCTTGCGCACTCTTATGGTAACATACCTAAGTTAAATTGACACGGCGTAAGGCAAACACGCAGTTTTCGACACCCACTTGCAGTGTTTGGCAGGTCCGGGGAGTTCTGTGGGGCGTTAAAAATAAATACTTCACTCGCACGGACTATATGTATGAAAAGAGCTATTCCTCGTTTTCTTATTCTTTGGTGAATAATACCCTTTTCACACCGAATTAGAATCTAGATTCAGAGTGAGAAGTCCCAAATTTTGTAACAAACTTTTAGTTTTCCCATATATATGTAGAATTCAGAATCTAGATTCCCACGAATCCTTTTACTACAGTGCGTATGTAAAAATTTCAGTCCGTCTGCGACGCATTGCAAAACACCCTAGCCTGCCAAAAAATGAAACTGCCACGCCTTCAAAAATTGGGCGCGATATAAAAATGCAACTGTTGAATGCTTTAAACCAGATGGTTGCAAAAATTTTGGACTAAAATTTTGCCTTTTTATACTCTATTCCACAGGAATGGAGTATATTAATTTTGATACAGGTGAAAATTTAACATAGAGAAATAAAAACGATAGACCCCAAGACCTTAAGGGCATGTGATCGGGACCGCATTCTGAGTTGAATAAACCATGTACCTCCGTATGTTACACATTCTTAGGCCTTAAATTTTGCGCTTGAAACTGAAATTTTGCACGTAGGCTCTCTGTCATCCGAACCAATGCAAGTGAAATCTGCCAACAGTAATCTGCAACTACCTCCAGTGCTTTCAAAACTGTAAGACGTGGTATAAAGCTAAAAACTGACATTTAGTATCTCCTACACATAAAAAGTAATTACAAAATCGGCAGACCGCTCCTAGTGGGCGTGACAATGATGAAAAGAGTAAACCTTCAAAAGCAATTAGTCAATATTTTTGTTCCAAATCGGATAATTTTTACTTAATATATTATGTAGCAGATAAATAGTTCTACATTTGATTACAAAATTTTTTGCCATGCCCAACTTTAGAGGCAGAATTCAAGAAAAACCTATAATTTCCAGAAATTAAAATTTGAACCAAAAAATTTATGCGTACATTTTAGCTGCAAATTTGGATATTGCTATGCTAATATTGATTTTTTGGTTAAACGACTTGGACATGCCATGCCCCTTCAAAAAAATATTGGAACAAGTCTCCCGTAGGTCCAAGTGGAATTTAGTTGTTATTTTTATGCTTGTGTATGTATTTCAGTGTCCTGATTACGGATATGTTATTAAAAATTGTCGGTCTCATTTAGTTTAAAAGTTATAGCTATTCAAATTATCAATTTTCCCATACAAAGTACCTCATCTTAGCCTTTTAATGTCTGCCTTAAGGGTGTGTTCCCCGCACAAATTTATGGTGGTGTGCTTTTAAATTGAGTGATAACTTCCACATTTTTAAAGATAATTTATTCTAATAAAAAGCATTATTTTGGTATTGAATGTGGCCAGATATGCTCATTGTTAAAAATTTACTTAAGTAAAAATAAAAGTTTTTAGCGTAGGAAAAACAATGTTTTTTTTAGTATGATTTGGGCACAGTCTAAATCCTACCGCGGGGCAGTACTAAGAATTTACTTTTTTATTTTTTTTATTCTATTTATTGATTTTTAATATGTTTTTCCTTGGAGCTGTTGTCGCAGAAAATTGATTTTTTGTTTTAAATACTGTAAATTGAGGTGCAAAAAGTAGACCTCTTTTAGAATTTTACCATGCATTTGCAAGCGCTGCTTCCAAAATACCAAACTGAATTTAATTAAATGTTTATTTTTGAGTAGCTAAAGGTAGATGCAATTTTTTTTGTTGATGTATATCAATTTTTATTTCATTTATTATTTATTCAATTTTTATTTTTGTATTTTTCTTTGTCAGTTTTTCCCTTTGCGTGTGAAAAATCAAAGTTGTAACTGTAGTATTACCTTTACTATGTTATTTTTAAAAAGTGCCTTTTTCGCACTTTTTGCAAATAAAATTCGTTGTGAACGCACAAAGTCGAATATCAAGTTCCCGCAAAAGCCGTGGCGCTGGCAAATGCCCTTTCCTCGTTCTCTTCGTTTAAAAGAGAAATGTGGCTTGGATCTTTATTGTTTTTTTGTTGCTTGCTTCGTATTTGTATGTATCTACCTACCTACTTTTTCGAGATTTCATTTTTTTGCTAGCTGAATTTAAACAAGAATTTGGTATTTGTGTAATGTGTTTCATGTCAATATTCATAATTGACATAATTCCGATGAAAGTAAATGGGAAAGTAAATGGTGGTTACCTTTACATATTACCACCATTTTTTTTACTTTACATACCACTTTACATATTACCTACCAATTTATATTTAAATTGGTAGGTATGTACATAGGCAAGGTGCGTAAGTACTATTGTGTAAGTCGATTGGGTAAGTGATTGACTCGATTGATAACGGGTGATTTTTTAAGAGGTTGAGAACTTTTTAAAAAAAAAAACACAAAAAATTCGAAAAAAATTAATGAAATATTTATTTGAATCGATAGTTTGAACCTTGCAATTTAATGTTTAAAGATAATTTCATGCAAATGTTGACCGCGGCTGCGTCTCAGGTAGCCCATCCGCTGAGTCCAATTTTGGCATACTCTTTCACACATATTGGCCGGTATCTCACGAATGAATGCATGAATGTTGGCTTCCAGTGCGTCAATCGAAGCGGGCTTGTCCCTATAGACATTAGCCTTGACATACCCCCACAAAAAATAATCTAATGGTGTCAAATCGCACGATCTAGGCGGCCAATTGACCGGCCCGAAACGTGAAATTAACTGTTCACCAAACTCGCCTCGCAATTGCGCCATTGTTTCGCGTGCTGTGTGGCATGTGGCACCGTCTTGTTGAAACCACATATCATGCAAGTCAAGAACTTCCATTTCGGGCAAAAAAAAATTTGTTATCATCGCTCGGTAGCGTTCACCATTGACAGTAACGCTGCGATTCGCATCATCTTTGAAGAAATATGGCCCAATAATGCCGCCGGCCCATAAACCGCACCAAACAGTGGCTTTTTCGGGATGCATTGGTAGCTGTTGCAATGCTTCTGGCTGATCTTCACTCCAAATGCGGCAATTTTGCTTATTTACGTACCCATTCAACCAAAAATGAGCCTCATTGCTGAACACAATTTTTCGATAAAAAAGCGGATCCTCGGCCAGCTTTCCAAGAGCCCATTCACCGAAAATTCGGCGTTGTGGTAGGTCGGCTGGCTTTAGTTCTTGCACCAGCTGTATGTTTAAAGGCTTTACGCCCAAATCCTTCCGCAAAATTTTTCACGTAGTGCTGTAACAAAGGCCTAACTGCTGGGAACGGCGCCGAATCGACATTTCGCGGTCTTCTGTCACACTAGCTGATACGGCCGCAATATTTTCTTTACTATGCACAGTACGTAAACGTGTTGGTGGTTTAATGTCCAACAAAGTAAATTTGGTGCGAAATTTGGTCACAATCTTCCGAATAGACTGCTCAGAAGGTCGAGAATGCCCACCATAAAATGGAAGCAGCGCGCGATGAACATTTCGAACCGAGCACGAATTTTGATAGTAAAATTCAATAATTTGCAAGCGTTGTTCATTTGTAAGACGATCCATGGTTAAATTGCAAACCAAACTGAAGCTGTTTGACAGTGACACAAGGTACTAAACACACGTCAGCTGTCAAAACCAGTGTTGCCAAAACCAAACCAGCTAAAAAATCACCCTTTACATAACCAAATCTATCAAGCACGTAAGTAAGATAGGTAGGTGGGTCTGGGTATCCCTTTGTAAGGAAGGGGTAGCCACCTGTTGTTCTTAGCGGTCCTTCCAAAAATGGAAAAAGGACTTCTTATGGTATCATAAGGAAGATTACAATTTTTTTTTATAATTGCAGTTGTTCTTTTTATACTTTTTGTGTGATAATTCATGATGAACAATCGCCCCAACCAAAAAATGAATAATCGCCCAAAATTCAATACACTATTGCCCAAATTGGATTTTGGGCGATTATTCATTTTTGGGTTTAAGAGGATTAGAGTCGTTTGTGGCAAGTGTGCGCATAAGGATTTTCTCGAAATGTGTGACGAAATAAAGATTTCTAATGATGCACAAATATATAGGCACTTGTTTTTTATAGAGGTCAATTGCATTTTGGCGGTTGCCGTTTATGTTGCTTCAATAATTGGCAAAAGAAAAAATTAGTATGTTTTACTAAAATTTTTCATCTTTTACAAAACGTGACAGTTATCTGTGACTGTGTTTAAGCGCAGCGAGCTTAGCATTTTTACAGAATATAGGATATAAGCCTCACATTGGCTTAAGGATCTTACTGCTTTTTAGATCCATTTGTTTAAATTTTAGCGAAAGCAATAGAAAAGTGCATTTGGGGCAAGAAACGTGTGGACAAGTGTGCGTGTGTGCATACCTGCTTCAAATCAGTTTTTGTAGTGAATTTTAATATGAAAAATTGTAAACGAAAACGTTTTTTTAATTATTATTTACCATTAATATTATAATTTTGCTATATTTAGCTGAAAGTCTATCAATAGACACTTTTTTGTTATGTTTTTACATATTTTTTAATTTTGAATATTTTTTAATGAAATTAACTTTCTTTTTTTTAATGTTGATGTATATAATTTCAAGTAATCGTCTACATTTCCTGCTGAATTTAATTAAAAACAAAAACTTATAAGACATTTCATTTTAATCAAGCAAAATGTAGGGAAAAACTTGCGCACACTTAACCCACTGCTTGCGTACACTTACCCTAAACTAAATAATCATGATTTGAAATAAGAAGACAAAATATGTAGTTTCAATATACAATTTACTACTTTTATGTTTACGCAAAATTGCGTTTGGAATCCTTCGCGAAAGTCAGAAGTGCGCTCACTTACCACAAATGACTCTATAACTCGGAGAATAAGCCAATTCAAATTTTGGGCAAATGTTCACAATTTTTTTTGGGCGATTGTTCGTTTTTTATTGGCGATTCTTTATTACGAACTACAGCCCAACATTTTTGGGTGATTTTTCATTTTTTGGTTTTGGGCGATTGTTTCCACAGGCACAGATCGAAATATAACATAAATATCAAGCGAAACAAATAAGTTATGAAAATGCGTTTGAAAAAATGCCGAAATTGTCCTCGCGCTGGCGTCGCGTTACCTACTAAGGAGAGTAGAGAAGCTTCGTCATGTTCGACGAAATTGCGACCAGCGAACTGGCGACCAAATGACTTTACTCCAAAATACTGTTTCCAAATCAAAATCGCAGCACGGAAATCTTTTAAAGATGAAATAATCTATAGCTTGACACTACTACATAATTAATTTACAGAAAGTTCTGTCAAGATTATTTGCAGTTCGATGGTTTCAAAACGAATTCGCATCAGCGCCTTGAGCAAATTACAATGCGAATTGTAAATATTCTCATAAAATTTTTGAAAACGATGGATTTAAAAATGTCAAATTGTAGAATTGAGGATTCTTGTTAGGATTCTATTTGCGAAAGTTAAGTTTTAAGCAATTACTTAGAGCAATATCCAATTAAGAGCAGGGAGCAAAGTTCGCGGGCTGTGAAAGTACCTTAGCAGTGGAGCAGATATTTAATGAATGTAGGTAAATACATGTACCTACCTGTAGACAAATATTTATCTCGCATTGTTAACGATCCTGTGCAACATACTTTATGTATAGAGTTATAAGATGTATTATTATAAGTAGAATAGTGGTCATGAACGCATGATCGACCCGCACGTATATAAGAACCTGAATTATAGTTATATGTTAAAAAGCAGCTTTCGATGGCTGTACTTGCACTTGCTAAAAAATTGCCTTTACGAGAACATCGGTCTTTTCTTGAACTAGCCTTTGGAAATCCCTTTGGAGCCTACATACCTATGTACTGTACGGAGCCTACATACCTATGTACTGTAAACCTATGACAGGTCCAGCAAAAGGCATCTGCTTTTGTTTCTTTGGCGCTTTTATGGCCTCAAGTGGGATAACAATTGTTCATCACTCCGATTCCTTGAAAAGTTCTCATATATGTATAATCAAAATCAAGGTACAATCAAAATGTACAAAAATGTAAAATTTGGTTTCGAATGCCTTTTCCACGTACATATGACGTATACATACAGAGTAGGAAGTGGGGCACTTGGGGGTGGGAATTTCGTGTGCGAGTGAGAGGGAAGATATGACATTGGGGTGACCTCTACGGGTGTTGTCGCGTGGCGTGAGCGGAAGTGGGGGTGTCATCTTCGTTATCTATTTTTTTGTTTGATGTGCCGACGGCTTGGCGCCACCGGGGTTTTTGGGGTTTTTTTTGTTTGATGTGCCGCCGGAGTTGGCGACACCGGGGGCCGATTGCGTTGGTCGGGCGGCGGGCGGCGCGGGCGGCTTGGCGATAAGAGGAAAGCGGTGAAGTGGTCGGGAAGAAGGGGTTCGGGGGCGGGGGAGTGTGGTCGAGATAAGATTCGCTGTTGGGTTGGATGATTATGAGTGTGGCTGGAGTGAGGTATGGTTTTCGTTATCGGTTAAGAGCGTGCGTCATGTATTTTTGGTGGAGTAGAATTTCTGCTCGTTGTTGGTGATAATAGAATTGTCAAGAATTAAGAATGAATAAAAAAAGAAAGATTATTGTTTTAGATTTTTTTTATTTGGCGGTTAAAAATCTATTTATAAGGTAAGCATTTTGCAAAGCGCAGCACTTGCTATGTGATAAACATTTTGGTTCATTAGGATATAGATATTTTAATTCTCTTAGGCTGGGACAATTTTCGTCTTCTACATTAATAACATTAACATTTTCATCTAACAATTTTTTCAGCCATTGGGCTTTTTCGAGACCTTTCACATAAACAGTTGTTTTCTGGATTGTGTTTTGAAGATATATCTTAACTTTAGTGAGTTCTGTAAATCCTCCATCCCAGAACAAACCATGATGGTTTTGATACAACCATTGAGCTTGTCTTCTTAACGTAGTAGTCAATTGTGATGAGCTGAAAGGGGGTGTTAAGATAAAATGAAAAGTGCAAAATACTTCCACCCGAACAACTACTACACCCTGTGCTTCCAGTTAAGCAAAACAACAAACTTATGTTTTCTCTATGTCAAACATGCAGCAATAGAAAGTTACAAGAAGAATATTGCAATCATTCTGACAATGAAAGAGCACTAACTGGTGTATGGGTTATTGAAGAAATTGTAAAAGCAATTGAGAAAGGCTATAAATTATTAGATATTTTTGAAATATGGGAATATTCAACGGTGCAGTATGATAAAACAACAAAGTCAGGGGGGCTTTTCACACGTATGATGAATAAATTTTTGAAAATGAAACAGGAAGCATCAGGCTGGCCAAGCAAATGTGTAACTGATGAAGAAAAAGCTAAATATATAGCTGATTTTGAAAGTTGCGAGGACATCAAGCTAGAATTTTTAGAAATTTATAACAATCCTGGAAGGAGATCATTTGCAAAATTAATATTGAATTCATTTCAAAACCAACGGAAAACTTCTATTTTAAACAATCCATCTAAATTATTTCAATTGCTGACACATCCTGCTGTAGAAGTGTGTCATATTCTACCAATTAACGATACAAATGTCGTAGTTAGCTGGGAATTAAAGGAAGAAGCCTTTAATGATTCTTTGAAAACAGTCAATGTTTGCATTGCAGCATATACTGCAACACTAGCACGCCTGAAGTTATACAGTTACCTGGAGAAATTAAATGATCGAGTTCTATACTACGATACTGATTCAGTTATTTACGTGAGCCGTGTAGGAGAATCTGATCCTCCAACTGGAGAGTTTATTGGAGACATGACTGATGAACTCGAATGCTATGGGCAGGGAAGCTACATTACTGAATTTGTAAGCGGCGGTCCTAAAAACTACGCATTTAAGGTTTTTAGCACAAAAAGTAATTCCGAAGAAATTGTGTGCAAAGTAAAGGGAATTTTTCTCAATTATTCGGCATCTCTAAAAGTTAGCTTTGAAACAATAAAGGAAGCTGTACTTAATCCAGACGATTCTAAAAATATACAAATTCTCTCACATAACATCCGGCGAACGCGGGACCATGAAATAGTGACGGTGGCAGAAACCAAAACATACAAACCAAAAGCGGAAAAACGCCGATTTCTTGAAGATCACAGCTCTTTACCATACGGGTACAAAAGGCGACTTTCAATCTCTCATAATGATAATGATGATGATAGTTTCATTCAGGCGATCAAAAATACAGGTATTGAAGATGTAATAAAATTTTAAAGCAAATAAAAAGTAAAAATGTTTTATTTTTCACTCTTGCACGCTTATCAGTTTTCTTCTCTGGAATTAAAATTATTTTTAGATTTTTCTTTGTTCTTTTGAGGGTTGTATACGGAACTATGCTTTAAAATAAATGTGGTGCGCTTATCGCTGGTGCGTATATGACGGGGTGATGCGAGTAAGCGAGTCAAGGTTAAAGTTTTAAATTAAAGTTGAATGTACTGGATAATCTCGAAAGCGTATGCCTGTTGATGCAGGTTAGTGAGTCAAGGTTAAAGTACTATAAAAGCGAATTGCAAGGCGGGATCAATGGCACACATCAAGGAATGATGTATGAGAGCAGAACTCAAGAAAGAGACTTACAAATAACGAAGGAAAAAAGGGTGTTTCAATTGAGCGCATCAATTGACATACCGTAAGACGTGTAGTAAAATTCAAGTTGACTGCAAAGCCAGTAAGAAGAGTGCTGAAGATATTGTGGGATTTATTTACAAAGCCAAAATGTTTTGGTGTGAAGGGCTGAGGGAGGGTGAAAAACTATGTACTTGTGAAGCTGGTTGGACTGAGATAAATTTCTCAGATGTGATGTTTTACAGGGCAATATGCGAGCTTTATGCAACACCTGAAGATGGAAATAGCTGCCTTATGTTTCGTTTAAAAAATGGGGAATCTATGGCTTCCATTGCAGACTGTCAAATGAAACTCCAAGCATTTCAACATGTCATGTTACATGTTATAGGAGGTGAAATAACTATGTATGGAACAGTTTTATCAAATTTAAAAGCTAAGAGGAAAACAAATCGATTCCCTATGGATTGTCCTTTTGGTGACGATGTTGAAACCTTAAGATTGATTAGAAAAGAAGACTCCAACAAATACCGAAAAGCTAGAGCTATGGAGGAGAAGGGAACTGACATGATTGAGGTCATCTCGAGCTAAAGGTTATCTCAGTGAGTGATATGATCTAATAATGCTTGAAGAGTAGTTATTTAATTTGAATAATTTATTATACAGGGTGTTTCCAAATTCGATGCAAATATTTTGACACAAGATTCTTGGGTATATTTGAAGAAAAAAATTGTTCTACAGTATGGGCCTATCTCAAATTTTGATACCACTTATTGGGAATTTAAGAAAACACCTACTTTGAGGTACCTTGACCCATACTAAAGAAAATATCTCCGCTAGTACTTACAACAGGTACTTCATTTAGGACTTAAATTTTAGAAGAAATAGTACTCCTTTCAACTGCATTAAAATAAAATTGATGACTTTTTTAACTTTCGAGATATTTGCTTTTAAGTCGGATCCTTTTTCCCTGCCCATGACATTTTTTTGACTTTCAAGACACATTTCTGCGAAAAATGCGTAATAAACATATCGGTAATTTTTTTTTAGTGCACCTAACAATACTTAATAAAAATTGCTTAGACAAGTTACCCGAAAAACTCACAGATTTTATGATACTTGGGAAATTCCATAGCAGGTAAAATTATGAAAAACTTGATTCATAGTGTTCAATTCCTATTATTCTGAATAAAAATGCTTGTGTTTGGTTTATGTTTTTTTTTATTTCATTAAGTTAACTTTACAATCAAATAAGGTGTTCAAAGTGTCCTCCTCCATTTTGTATGCATGCTAGAGCCCGTTTTTGGATTGCGCTGTCAACGTTTATTGAGGATAACTCCTGCCTCACTTGTGACGAGGCTTGGAGAATGCGATCTTCTAAATCATTTAGAGTTGATATTTCTGTAGAATAAACAAGTTCTTTCATTCTCCCCCATACAAAAAAATCCATAATTGTAAGGTCTGGAGATCTTGCAGGCCAGTGAACTGGTCCATTTCTTCCTATCCAACGACCAGCGTACTTTTCATCCAGCCAATTCTTAACCTCGCGACCAAAGTGGGCTGGGGCTCCATCATGTTGAAAATATGACGAAGCTCGTTGAGTTACCGGAACATCCTCCAGTAGATCTGTTAAATCATTGCGCAAAAATTCCAGATAGTTTGCAGAATTCAGTGTGGGAGGCAGTTTGAAGGGACCGATTAAGTTGTTTCCAATAACACCTGCCCACAAATTGACGCTAACTCTGTATTGAAATGATGACTCTCTCCTTGTGTGTGGGTTTTCCGCACCCCATGTGTGTAGATTGTGAAAATTTGTAATCCCATCTCTAGTAAATTGAGATTCGTCCGTCCATAGGATTCTGCTTATAAAACCGTTGTCATCCAAGTTCCGCTCTAACAACCAGTTGCAAAACTCAAGTCTCGGCTCCAAATCACTCGGAAGCAGTTCCTGCACAGGTGTATGGTGGTATGGATACAAGTTTTCCGTATGCAGGAGACGAACAATTTTTATGTGTTGAAACATTAAATCGCAAGGATAAGCGCCTGATGCTGATTGATGGATCATTTGCAACCGCTTCCAGTATTCTTTCATCAACTGCAATTCTTCCTGTTGAAGCTCCTGCGTTAGGTCGTCTTGTTGAAACAGATCCCGTTTCCCGAAGTCTTCGAAACGAATTTGTAAATACGCGGGGATAAGGTACTCTTCGGTTAGGATAAAGCTGATGGTATCTTTGTTGTGCTCTAATAGAACTTCCGTTGCACATCCCATAAACGTAGATAATATCGGCGTATTCTTCGTTTGTAAAAGATGCCATTTCAAGTATGGTTTCTTAACAACTGTTGTGTCACCTCGGCTTCAAAAATGACTTTGATGGATTTAATTTTGTTTTCTAACCTTTCATACAATTTACATTAGGTAAATTTTCCAACTAGGCGACCAACCTCAAACTTAATCCTTTTTGGGATTTAACAGAAAAATGATAGGGAAATTACCTTTTTAACAGGTAGTCTAATAAAAATGCATGCTCTAAAACCTACGTTAATTATTAATACATAGTCAAAAAATCGTTCTTGTTGTCAATCGCGGTTATAAAAGTAGGTAACAAATCATATTTCCACCTTATACCTGTCGCGGCTTCGTGAAAAGAGTTTTTCATAATTTTACCTGCTATGGAATTTCCCAAGTATCATAAAATCTGTGAGTTTTTCGGGTAATTTGTCTTAGCAATTTTTATTAAGTATTGTTAGGTGCACTAGAAAAAAAAAATTACCGATATGTTTATTACGCATTTTTCGCAGAAATGTGTCTTGAAAGTCAAAAAAATGTCATGGGCAGGGAAAAAGGATCCGACTTAAAAGCAAATATCTCGAAAGTTAAAAAAGTCATCAATTTTATTTTAATGCAATTAAAAGGAGTACTATTTGTTCTAAAATTTAAGTCCTAAATGAAGTACCTGTTGTAAGTGTTAGCGGAGATATTTGTGTTAGTATGGGTCAAGGTACCTCAAAGTAGGTGTTTTCTTAAATTCCCAATAAGTGGCATCAAAATTTGAGATAGGCCCATACTGTAGAACAATTTTTTTCTTCAAATATACCCAAGAATCTTGTGTCAAAATATTTGCATCGAATTTGGAAACACCCTGTAGAACCTATTGTCATTAAGAGCGGTTTGGAAGAAGGATTTAGTCATGGAAAGTATTTATCGCTTTGAGTCAGAACGTTTAATAACATTTGTCAATTTGCCTCTAAATCACATTAATAAAAATATATTGGCTTTAACGGGGATGTATTATACAAATCAAAATGATAAAACAAAATGTTACTTTTGTCAAGTGGAAATTCATTAGTGGGGAGAACAAGACGATCCTTTAGTAGAACATTTCAAGTTTCCATATAGTTTTCCATTATTAAGAAGAAACATAACAGATAATGTCCCAATGAATTTATATGAACTAGATGATATTTTACCACCACTTAGTTTTGATATTTGTAGCTGTAAGTAAATACATTAAGGGATGGTATTGTAATGGAGGATTTTTTTTACTGAGGGCTATAATTCACAGTAAGTATTAAGATTTTTTGGTATAAATGTAAAGGGTGATTTTTTAGCTGGTTTGGTTTTGGCAACACTGGTTTTGACAGCTGACGTATGTTTAGTACCTTGTGTCACTGCCAAACAGCTTAAGTTTGGTTTGCAATTTAACCATGGATCGTCTTACAAATGAACAACGCTTGTAAATTATTGAATTTTACTATCAAAATTCGTGCTCGGTTCGAAATGTTCATCGCGCGCTGCTTCCATTTTATGGTCGGCATTCTCGACCTTCTGAGCAGTCTATTCGGAAGATTGTGACCAAATTTCGCACCAAATTTACTTTGTTGGACATTAAACCACCAACACGTTTACGTACTGTGCGTAGTGAAGAAAATATTGCGGCCGTATCAGCTAGTGTGACAGAAGACCGCGAAATGTCGATTCGGCGCCGTTCCCAGCAGTTAGGCCTTTGTTACAGCACTACGAGGAAAATTTTGCGGAAGGATTTGGGCGTAAAGCCTTTTAAGATACAGCTGGTGCAAGAACTAAAGCCAGCCGACCTACCACAACGCCGAATTTTTGGTAAATGGGCTCTTGGAAAGCTGGCCGAGGATCCGCTTTTTTATCGAAAAATTGTGTTCAGCAATGAGGCTCATTTTTGGTTGAATGGGTACGTAAATAAGCAAAATTGCCGCATTTGGAGTGAAGATCAGCCAGAAGCATTGCAACAGCTACCAATGCATCCCGAAAAAGCCACTGTTTGGTGCGGTTTATGGGCCGGCGGCATTATTGGGCCATATTTCTTCAAAGATGATGCGAATCGCAGCGTTACTGTCAATGGTGAACGCTACCGAGCGATGATAACAAACTTTTTTTTGCCCGAAATGGAAGTTCTTGACTTGCATGATATGTGGTTTCAACAAGACGGTGCCACATGCCACAAAGCACGCGAAACAATGGCGCAATTGCGAGACGAGTTTGGTGAACAGTTAATTTCACGTTTCGGGCCGGTCAATTGGCCGCCTAGATCGTGCGATTTGACACCATTAGATTATTTTTTGTGGGGGTATGTCAAGGCTTATGTCTATAGGGACAAGCCCGCTTCGATTGACGCACTGGAAGCCAACATCCATGCATTCATTCGTGAGATACCGGCCGATATGTGTGAAAGAGTATGCCAAAATTGGACTCAGCGGATGGGCTACCTGAGACGCAGCCGCGGTCAACATTTGCATGAAATTATCATTAAACATTAAATTGCAAGGTTCAAACTATCGATTCAAATAAATATTTTGTTAATTTTTTCGAACTTTTTGTGTTTTTTTTTTAAAAAAAGTTCTCAACCTCTAAAAAAATCACCCGTTAGCAATTCAATTTCTTTGATTTATTTTAGCGTTTCCCTTCACCGAAGAGAGACTTATTGAATACGAAAATGTTTTTCATCACTTTATCAGTACTTTCAATATTTCCATTGTTTCTTAATGGATTACCACTCGAGTTTGATTTAAGAAATAAAAGTCAAATGGAAAATGTTACTTTTGCCCTAAGTTTACCCAACAATGATACTGTGGAAATTGGACTTTCATTTCGCTTGTTGACGGTTTCATCAATTAATAGCAACAACACTACAACCACTCCATCTCTATATAATGACATCATAACTCCAACGACGGAAAAGATTGAAAGGAGAAAATTTGTAACTGTACACGAGGCGATCGAGGGATTTAGGCAAGATTTGATTAAGAAAGAAATCGAAATATCTGGGATAATTGAGAGCAAAGAACCTTTTTATAGGCACTTTAAATTGGAATTTGATGAGAACAAAGAACTTACTATTCGGTGTACTTATGATAGCAACTATAAACGTCGTTCTCTTGCGATTTCATGTTTCGAATATCGTGAATATGAACAAGAAAGAATTTTAAGTAATGGTGAAATTGAGCTCCTTACAAACCAAGAATTGCAGCTTGACCCCAACGTGGAATTAGTAAATCTCAAATCTATGAAGCAGACCTATGCGATGACTATTTTGTAAATAATGTAATCCAACTTAATAAAAATAAAAATTAAAAAAAAATTAAAATATGTTACATTAATTGTGTTTTATTGATCCATGAATTGTTAGTGGGTGGAAAACCCAACCATTTGACATAAACCTTATCATTTTTTGTTGCAATAATTTATTCTACTAGAAATATGTCGGGATATTTCGATTCTTGTAATTCCTCAGCATAGAAACATCCACTTATAGGCTGGCCTTGAAAATCTTTAAGAAGATATGTAATGTGAATTGTTAGCTTAATTTTTCTTATCTGGAATATTTCCGTCGACCAATTGGGAGTGTAACGTTTTTCAAAAGCATGTTTAAACTTGCTCACTCGAACATTGTCACCAACTTTAAATTTTCCTCCCGGAGCGATTTTGATTCGATTGTACACGGTTGATAATATCTCTTTTTCATTATTCTTATTTACATCCACTGGACGTCTTTTTATAGTTCTATGTATAGAGTTGTTGTATGCATGCATCAGGTCCTTATAAATAGGCAGCCACTTGTCATTCCCGTTAAAACTGAATTCTCTCCACATTTTTTCTTTAAGCGTGCGATTAAAGCGTTCAACAATTGATGCCTTTAACATGCTGTATGTTGAGTAGTGATTAATTTTGTACGTCTTCATCAGACCTTTAAAGATTTTGTTGAAGAATTCTTTACCATCATCAGTTTGTAAATTTTTAGGTGCCCGATTTGATTCGATAAAAATTGATCTCATTGCTTGCGTAGTCGCCAATGCGGTCTTATGTTTCAAAGGGACGACCCATGCATATTTAGAAAAGGCATCAATTATGGTTAGTAAGTAGTTGTAGCCACTGTTTACATCACTGTAAGGTATCATTTCAACCAAATCCGCTTGCCATAGGTCATCGAACCCTTTAATAATAACCCTTCGCCTAGAAAAATTTCTGCGAGCCGGCTTATGCAACTCATCAACAACATTTCGTTTACTCATCTTAGAATGGAATGAATGCAAACAAGCAAAGTTACAGATTTTATCATTTATTTATTATTCTTTTATATAGAGACATCAATTTCTTAATTCTAAGCAAGCTATTATCAAGCATAAAGCATGCACAAGTATCAGGTCCTTCCTTGCACAAATTCGAAGACCAGGAACAATTCAAAAAATGGTATCCAAATTTAGATTGAGTTGTCGTCACATTTTCAAACTGTCTTAGAAATATTATGCAATCAATAAATTCATGGTTATGCTCCTCAAGTAGTATGTGCTGACAACCTTTCATGAACGTTAACAGATCATTTAAAATAAGACCCGTATTTACATCTGACATGTTTATCGATATGCATTCAAACTAGTACTAGTATCCTTTGTCTTAAATAGTGCCCCACGAAGTCAAATTGGTCTTTACATAGGGTTTATTATCTGCCACATATTTTTCAAGTAAATCTAAAAAGTATTTCCTAAACGAATTGAGTATTTCGAGCGTTTTCAAATTAAGCTCATCAGTATACAATCTCAAAGTTTCATCGGTTTCTTCTAATTTCACATCGAAATCTGAATGGCATTTCTTTAAAATAATATCAGTTGCGTTATCAACATATTTCTTTGTTGTTGCGTCCCCTTCATCCTTTGGTTCTCCAATGTTTTTCAAATGTTTGTGTTGGCCATCAAAACTTCCATTCAAGTAAAGCTTTAACGTTTTCGTTATTTCATCATTTATGGTATTCATTAGCAAATTATAATTTCCTTCAACATATTGTTGTAGTATGAATATAGTTTTATCTTGAAAGTCTATACAATTATCTATGTACTCTTTATTGCATGCTTGTCTTGGGTTCACAGATAGACAGACCGACGTTGTTCAGACATTTTCCTTCGATATCAAAATCACCATTAGGTGTCAGCTTAAATCCCACCCCGGGTGGACCCTGAGAGCCTACAGTAGGTCTATGAAATCGGGTTGAACTTCTTCCGAACTTGTCAACACTCATTTTGATAATGATAGCAAACATTCTGAATACCAGATTAATATATGATATTAGACTTACGCAACTCCTCTTCAATTGAGTTTATCTCATTCTGATGATTGTTATTACCAGCTGCTTGGGATGCGATCAAAAGTTTAAGTCAGTCAACGAGTTCATTAGGATCATTCCAATGCACATAATCGATCGCGTTGTTGGAATAAATCATATCATATGATTTTCCGATTTTGTGCATACTCTGAATTAAAGGTTGGATGATTGTTTTGTACTTTTTGCCCCGATTACCCTTAACATGTGAATTAAGATCATAGTTTTTCCTGTGTGCACATGATTTTTCTAATATTCGGCCATATAAGCTCAAATCATCATCATTATATTTCACTTTACGGGGGAGTTTTCTAAAAATAAGCTCTCTTAGTCCCTCTGATGCGGGGAAGACTTCACCATCAATTTCATAATCCCCGTTTTTATGAATTAGAAATTTTGATTTGCCCAACCTTGTTGTGTTTGTTCCTACATCGAAATATGGACCGAAGACCTCATCACGACTTGAATCTGACATTGATCGGCTGACCGGTGTACTTTGATTATTAGCATGCGATTTTGTAGGGGTTCTAAATGAAACATCTTCTTCTTCTGATGGACTAGAATATTTTAATGTTGATTCATTTTGTTCAATTTTTTCTTCTAAGGGAATTTCGAATTGCAGCTTTCGTTGTTTAAACGGGTTTTTTATAGTTTGCTCATTATTCGTTTTAGTATTTTTTACAATCTCTTTTAAGGGTTCAACAACTGGTTTGAAAGCATTTTCAATCGCTGTATCTCTTATAATTCTACCCGTTTTGATTTGCATATATTTCTTTTTCAAAGCCTTTTTTGTTGCTATGAGATTTTTAAGTAAATTTTCTGATGCCATTTGTGAATCAGGAGGAGTGGTTTTATGATGACTGCATTCAAACAGGCTTAGCCTTACATAAATCGATTTCAAACGGGGGGGCTGTTTATATACATAAATTCCATATAGCCCGGTTCCGTACTGGGGGCGGTTCGATACAGCCCGGTTCCATACAGGGGGTTGGTTCCATACAGCCCGGTTCCGTACAGGTTCAGGGGGTCCAAACATGAGTTGATGATGTACTCAAAACAAAAAACAGGGTGTTTGTTTCAGCTTTTTGATTGACAATTATTATGTGATTGAGGTCCATTACAAAACTACGGTTTCTTTAAACGAATTTTTATAGCGCCCCATTTTTATTGAACGATCTTTATCTATAACCATGAAGCCATAAGTATTCTTCCAGCATTCAGAACACAATTGTTTGAATTGATTCATTGAAATATCTGAGTTAATATGATCGCTGTAGACGTGTTTAAGATTAACCTCATCTTGTTTAAAAAGAATTATATAGTTCGCATTGTCACGAATCAAATGCTTTGGTATATGAGTGTATGACTGACGTAAATAGAAACTATCTACGCCATTATGACGGCCCAAACAAAAGAAGTCTCGAATATTATTTTGCTTATCGCAGGCTACATCATCGAATATGAAAACTGAATTTGGCTGGGCTTCAGAAGGTGTCATGATCTCACAATTATTCGAAAATTCGTTATACCCCATCCCAGAAATTGATTGTATAAGTTTTTTCAGATATATATATTTAGGTTGATGTAATGACTTTGAGTAAATGTAAACATTTTCAAACTTTAGGCCGCGAGGATCGAGAAGTATGCTTAACATAACATCGTTTTGCCACAATTTGATGGACCCGCAATTATTCCGCGAATACTGTTAGGAAATAGCGCACCATGTTTACTTTTCATACATGTTTTACTATCGAAATTTTTTATAATAATTACTTCCGGCTGCTTGACAAACCTCATCTTGCTGAATGAATGCCCAATATAAAAAAACAGGTCTTTTAAAGTCTTACTTCATAATTAATCAGAGCGTGTAATAACACAGTTCTATAAATTGATCGATTTTAGTTTAAAGCTTGACAGTACGAAACAAGCATTCAAGGGGTATGGACTAGTAAACTCAATAATCAATAAGTTACCCTTTGAATTACACCTCCCATCATATAATTTTTGTGGGCCTGGAACTAAACTTAAGAAGCGTCTTGCCAGAGGGGATAGAGGAATTAATAAATTGGATGAAGCTTGCCGTGAACACGATATATCATATTCTGAGAATAAGAATTTAGTTGATCGGCATATAGCAGACAACATACTAGCGGAAAAATCTTGGGAGAGAATTAAAGCAAAAGATTCGTCAATATCAGAAAGACTAAATAGTCTTCTGATCACAAGCGTGATGAAGGCTAAAACCAAACTTGGCATGGGCGTAGAGTCAAAAAAGAGGAAAACTCGAAAAAGAAACAACCGTTAAATGTAAAAACAACTAATTTATTTAGAAAGGCAATAAGGGAGGCAAAAAACTCTATTAAAGGTTCTTTCGCCGCTGAAAATCCCCATATAATTGCTTTATCAGCTTTAAAGGCAGCTAGAAATGTTGTAAGGAATAAACGAAAACATGTTACAATACCTCAGATTATACCACTTCCAAAAGTTGGTGGGGTACTACCCTTGCTAACAATTTTCGCTGGTTTATCCGCGCTTGGTGCACTATCTGGAGGAGTTGCAGGTGTATCTAAAGCGATTAACGACTCAAAGATTGCTCAACATCAGCTGGAAGAAAGTAAACGACACAACCGAGCTGTAGAAGTGATCAAAATCAAGCAAGGCAAAGGCCTCTATTTACAACCGCATAAAAACGGGTTTGGTCTGTTTCTTAAGCCGCAAGAATCAAAAAACTAATAAAACAACTACCCAATCGAGCTCTCACCAATATTGACATTGCGACATTTGGCAGAAAATATATTAATAATTTTCGAGGTGTTTATATGAGAGATACGTTACCATTAAAACCATTCAACAATGAGAGTGGGGTAATTAATTTAGATATTGATAGAGGACCCGGCACACTTTGGGTAGCATATATTAAAAAATGAAAATAACATCAAGTATTTCGATAGTTTTGTTAATTTAAGACCCCCTGTAGAAGTTATCAAATATCTAGGGAAAAAGTTGCATTACAATTCCAACAACTGTCAAAATTATGGTACGTTTGTATGTGGACATATGTGTTTAAAATTTTTAATTGAAGAATGTAATAAATAAATATAAAAATACAGCGAAACTTGTTTCATTCCAATTTAACCACCGTTAATTTAACCGTCAACATTGACATTGAGCGGCAACCAATTGACTATCTCTGCGGAGTTTTTCCCGCCAATCCTTCTCAATTCTGATTACGTTTGTGGGCTAGTGGACTTTCAAACCTATAACTCAATACCTAACGTCGATATCATCAATAACCTATTTCATTTTGGAGATGCCATCATCACATTTCCTATAGGATCCTATGAGATCGAGGACATCAGCAACTTAATTCAAGCTGCAATTAAAGATGATGATGAAGCCACGAAGCCAACAATCAAAATAAGGGCCAATAATAACACTTTAAAGTGTGAAATTTTCAGTACAGTAGATATTGACTTTTCACAAAACAATTCGATTGGATCGCTTTTGGGATTTAGTAAGAGAAAACTACCTGCCAATGAAATTCATGAGTCAAATCTTTATGTTTACATCAATAGGGTAAATACAGTGCGAATTGAATGTAATTTGATTGATGGAACATATATCAACAACCAACCTGTACACATGCTTCATGAAATCTCTGTCAAAGTAAGCCCGGGGTATAAAATAATAGAGGTACCTCAGAGTGTTATCTATTTACCAGTGAATGTCAAGAGGATAAGTTCTATTACCCTAAAACTATTGGATCAAGACGGGCATCTTATAAACTTTCGAGGTGAAACCATTACAACTCGACTTCATCTTAAACCGCAATAATGATTATATACTGTAATATTTTCGGCCTAAGGGTTCGTCGAATAGAACTCAATTTCACTTTTATAATTACACAATGAAACACTTTATTTATCAAACAAACTTATTTAAACTCAGATCACACTGTTATTCAACTTTACTATTTAGAATTCAACACTTTATTTCAACTCAATCACTTTTTACTTTATTACCGATTTTCACAAGTCCACGTTTAAAATATCACTGTCCCGTACGAGCCTGTCACCCGTGTATTTATACAAAATTAAGCACCTTCTAGTACGTTCCATACCCCCTTTGGTAATTTTCCATTGGTACTCCTCCGCTGAATTCCAAGGAGGGGAAATCGAAATTCGAACTTCGAACATGACAGCTGCTGTCAGATGACTGGAATGACAGTTGGGTATGTTCATTTAGTGAATCGAGCGGGTGCGTTTGTAGAGTGAATCGATGGGTGCATTCAGGGACTCCTGCGAGTTGTTTTATTTCTTGTCGCCACATAACATTGCCCCCCTCTTAGTTTTGTTCGTCCCGAACAAGCACGTCATCATTGCTTCCGTGGTAGCGATGTAGGCGATCAACATGGACAACTTTCATCTTCGCTCTTGGTCCTCTTTGGATTCGGAATACAACATCATTAATTCGCGTTACAACTTGGTAGGGACCTTCCCAGTCCTTCTGAAGCTTTGGCGATCTTCCCTTTTTACGATGTGGGTTGTAGAGCCATACCAGATCTCCCTCGTTGAACTCGGGTGCCGTTGCTCGCGCATCGTATCTCGTCTTCATGCGGTCGCTTGCAACTTTTATATTGCTTCTGGTTCTCTGGTGGATGTCATTAATCCTTTCTCTAAGGTCAGCCACGTAGTCTTCCTCGCATGTTGGTTCTTCAGTGGGAAATCCGAATTTAACTCACTGGGTAGCCTGGCAGTTCGGCCAAATAAAACTTCAGATGGAGTATATCCAGTTGTACTGTGAATAGCATTCCGGTAGGCCATAAGGAATAAAGGTATTCGCCGATCCCAATCCCGTTGATTCTCGTCCACGACTTTAGAGAGATGTTCCTTCAGCGTCTTGTTGAAGTGTTCCACCATTCCATCGGATTGTGGGTGAAGAGGTGTGGTCCGTGTCTTCTGTAGTCCGATTGCTGCGCATACTTCCTGGAATATCTTCGACTCGAAGTTTCTTCCCTGGTCGGAATGTAATTCCATTGGCACTTCAAACCTGCACACCCAGTGGACAACGGTTTTCGCTTCTTGATTTGGGATCGCAAATGCCTCGGACCACTTGCTGAAGTAATCGGCAATAACCAGGATGTAACGATTACCGCTTTCAGTTTCCGGAAACGGTCCTGCGATGTCGACGGCGATCCTTTCAAAGGGAGCACCCACATTGTACTGGTGCATTTTACCCCTGGTTTTGACTTTGGGTCCCTTACTAGCAGCACAAGTAGAACACTTCCGACACCAACTCTCAACGTCGCTTCTTGCACTCAGCCAATAAAAACGTTCCCGTACTTTTTCCAGGGTTTTGTTGATGCCCAAGTGCCCACCAGACACTCCATCGTGCATTTCCCGTAGAATCTCCTGGACTTTCGACCGTGGAACCACAAGCTGCATCTTAAAGGATTTTCCATCCGGCATTTCCCATTTTCTTCGCAGAACGCCATCTTGTACATGGAGAGAGTCCCACTGCGCCCAATATGCCTTTAACGTGGGACTTCTGTCGGATATATCCCTTGCGCTCGGTTTCTCCATAGATTCCTTCCATGCAAGGATTGGCTCAATGGCCGGGGGTTCTTGTTGTGCGTTGCGAAGTTCCTCAGTACTCCAGCCTTCTGCAGGTTCGGCTCTTACTCGCTGGACAGTACATTCGTCCTTTTCCTCCTGTCGCACGCAATGCTTACAATTGGGCTCACATGGTCTCCGGGATAATGCGTCCGCGTTGCAGTGCAGTCTTCCTTTGCGATGTTGTATCTCGAAGTCATAAGCCTGCAATCGCTCGATCCATCTTGCGACTTGGCCCTCAGGATTTTTAAACTGCAGTAACCATTTGAGCGCGGCGTGGTCGGTACGCAAGATGAACTTCTGGTCGCTCAGGTACTTCTGGAAATGTTTCGTCGCCAGTATTAAAGCAAGGAGTTCTCGCCTGGTAACACAATAATTTCTCTCTGGTCGGGTAAGCACTTTGCTGAAGTATGCTACGACTTTCTCCTGCCCATCGTGTAACTGCGACAATACTGCGCCAACACCCACATTGCTAGCGTCTGCGTCCACAATAAATGTCTTGCCGGGGATGGGGTAAGCTAGTACCGGTGCTTCGCATAGTCGCTGCCTCAGATGCTGAAAGCTACTTTCGCACTCACCTGACCATTTAAATTGTCTTCCTTTCTCAGTGAGCTGGTGCAGATACTTTGCAATCCCGGCGAAATCTTTGACGAACCTCCTGTAGTACGTAGCAAGACCGAGAAAGCTCCTTAGCTGGTGTTTGTCCTTGGGAACTGGCTAACTTCTCACAGCTTCGATTTTCTCTGGATCCGTCTTCACGCCATCCGTCGATATCACATGCCCCAGATACTTTACTTCTGCTCTGAAGAGCGCACACTTCTTTGGATTGAGCTTTAAGTGTGCTGCTCGAAGTCGTGAGAAGACCTCCCTCAAGTTGTCGCGATGTTCTGCAAACGTCTTTCCCAAAACGATGACGTCATCCAAATATACCAGACAGGTTTTCCACGTCAGACCATGTAAGACACGTTCATGGTGGCCGGAGCGTTACACAGACCAAATGGCATTACTGTAAACTGCCAAAGCCCATTGCCAGTTGTGAAAGCGGTCTCCTCTTTGTCTTCTGGATGGATCTGTACCTGCCAGTAGCCACTTTTCAGGTCGAGAGTGGAAAACCATTTTGCTCCAGAGAGTGTGTCCAATGTGTCATCCATTCAAGGTAAAGGGTAGCTGTCCTTCTTTGTGACATCATTAAGCCTCCGGTAATCCACGCAGAATCGAGTACTGCCGTCCTTCTTTTTCACCAACAGGCGACGCCCACGGACTTTTCGAGCTTTCGATCAAACCTTCTCTTTCCATGGTCGATATCATCTCGGCGGCCTCGTCCTGTTTAGCCAACGGAAGTCGTCTGGCAGGTTGGCGGATTGGTCTAGCATCTCCGGTGTCTATGCGGTGTTGTACTAAGTGTGTTCGACCATAGTCTCCATCCTGTGAGGCAAATATATCAGCAAACTCGCCAATTAGATTTTTCGCTATGGTTTGCTGCTCCTGATTTAGCTCACAGTCTCCGAGTATAGTCTTACATACCTCGGCCAATTTAGATGGAGAGACAGGACTTGCAGGCTCACTCTCAGCTATTGTCGAAATGGCTGCAACGGGCACACATCTTACGATCACCTCTCCTTTTCTGAGCTTAACGGTGCGCTTATTTGGGTTCATCAGTCTTACCGGCACCATGTTATCCCTGGGCTCTGCAAGAATTTTTCCCACGACGTAACTTTTAAATTCACTTTTGTTATCTGGCTCGATGAGATGGAATCGGTGGTTCCCAGGATCACCCTCCAAACGTGTCCAAAGAACTGTCTCTGAAGAGGGCCGCAGAACTTCATCGCTTCCCAGTATTGCTCGGAGATTCACCGCGTTGTCGTTTCCGTATACCATAGGGATCTCGACGGTTCGATACCTTAGCACCTGCATTCGAAGGTCAAGAATTAGCTCGTGTGCCTTCATAAAGTCAACTCCAATGATGCATTCGTCGCATATGTCAGCTACCAAGAATGCATGTGAGAAGGCCAATCCCTCTAGTTGTATCTGTAGCTGCACCTCCCCGTATACTTTGGCCGCTTCTCCTGTAGCTGTCTTCAGACTGTAGCAGCTGGTGTTATGTAGCCAGGACGTCTGAACAAGGTTTCTTCGGATGATGGAGGCCGTGGCACCTGTGTCAAGAGTGGCCACGCATTTTCTGTTGGCGATGGCAACCTTGCGAAGCTTGGGCGGCTGCTTCCATTGTCAGAGCAAATGCTAGTGCTTCAGCGAGAGTCTTCTTACCTGCCATTCTGACAGCCATTTCTAGCTTTCCATCCGCAATGGCATTAGTAAACGCATCGGTTGCCAACTCGTTTATTATCTCCCTGCTGGTGTTGGGATAGGACAAATTCGCTTATCGCTCGATGTCGGCTTGCAACTGTTGAAGCGTCTCACCCCTTGTCTGAACTCTTCGGTGCAACTGGACCCGGTAAACTTGCTGCATGTGGTCGTCGCCAAACTTCATCTCGATGGCCCTCACCATGGCATCATAATCTTTTTGTTTTTCTTCAGGGATGTTCTGCAGCAGTTCGGCAGCTGTTCCTCTGAGCGCAAGCGTGAGAGCAATTGATTTATCTTCGTCTCAGTTGTTTGTCAACGCTGCAGCTTCGAATTGTCTCCTATAAATCGGCCACGATGTTTGGCCATCGAAGACAGGCGGCTGCATTTCTTTGCGTCGTGGACCGTGGGGCAAATATTCTCGCACTTTCTGTTTCTTAACCAACTCCAGCTCCTTAGCCAATTGTTCTACTTCCGATTTGACTTCAGTGAATTTTTCCTCCACGCTTTCAATTCTTTGATCTACTGCCTGGAACTTTTCTTCAAAAAACGCATTCTGGGAATCAAGTTTGCTTTCAAGAGCTTTCTTCTGCTCATCGAACTTAGTATCTAGCTTTTCACCGCGAGCGTTCTTTTGTTCTTTTTGGCCGCTCTCCAGCTTCTCGAATTTATCTTCGAGAGCGTTCTTTTGTTCTTCGAAAGCATTCTTTTGTTCTTTTTGGCCGCTCTCCAGCTTCTCGAATTTGTCTTCGAGAGCGTTCTTTTGTTCTTCGAGAGCGTTCTTTTGTTCTTCGAGAGCATTCTTTTGGTAACTCTCCATCTTTTCGAATTTCTCCAGAAGCAACTTCATGAAAGCGGGCATTTCATCGGCAGTACTTACTGTGCTTTGTTGCTGTTCTTCTTGAACTTCGAACAGCATCGTGTCTGGATGTCCACCTTCCTCGGTAATAGCGTCCTGGACTCGGAGCAACAGTTCCCTTTTGAGCCCCGAAGTCTGGAGGTTTCTTTTACCCAATTCCGCTTTTAAATCAGCTGTTGTCAATTGTTCAATTTTTCGACCCATTTTAAATTGTCTTCACACAATTTTCACAACACAATCTGTTTATGTCTTATATCTGTTAGAGAAAATTCACTCGCGAATAAACAAATCACTGAAACCGTTTTTATAACTTAGTTAATTATAGCTTTATCGCACAATCAGTTTAAATATATCCGGAATATTCCACACTCAAATTTGTATGAGTCACAGACACTGTTTACACACGATATCTCTGGAAAATTCCACTGCAAAAATAAATCGTTTTATTCACCGACGCTATTTACGCGCACTTTCTCTAGAAATCTCCACTTAAAACTGTTTGACACACTAACACTGTTGCGGAGAATTCCACTGTAGAGTTAACCCGCACAATTATGAGTTTTATCCCCAATTTCTGACACCAATGTTATATTTTCGGCCTGGGGCTCGTCGAATAAAACTCAATTTCACTTTTATAATCACACAATGAAACACTTTATTTATCAAACAAACTTATTTAAACTCAGATCACACTGTTATTCAACTTTACTATTTAGAATTCAACACACCTACTCCCCATTCATAAACAATCTTGATAAAAATGACATTATACAAATTTGTGTTCAACATCAAAATCTTAACATATTGCCTTCAGAGAGCTTTTTATATATTGAAGGAAATGTGTCAAAGAGTAACGGAGAAAAAGTAACCAAAACAAAGCTTGTCAACAATGGGGTAGTCTTCCTATTTGATGAGATCCGTTATGAGCGGAATGGAATAGAAATTGATAGCACTCGCAGTGTTGGCCTCACCACTACTATCAAAAACTGTGTTCCCTCAATAGAAATGAGAGTGATAGTTATACAACGGTGGTTGGTCACCCGATTCCTCTATCGATGTGAGCGGATTCTATTTTAATTTTTCCATACCGTTGAACAAATTATTGGGATTCGCCGAGGATTTCAAGAAAATAATTCCTAATGGCTTGATTTGATTCCTTCAAGATCACGCATGGATGATAATTCATTAATTTTTGCAAAATTCAGTGGAAAGTCCCTCATGTCACATTGGCAGATTCTTACAAGCTACCACTTTACAAATCTATAAATAATGGCACATCAATGAAATTTGCATTCCGAAGTTGGGACCTGTATGAATATCCTGTGTTACCAACCACTACTCACCACATTTGGAATGTTAAGACAACAACGCAAGTAGAGAAACCGCGCTACATTATTGTGGCATTACAAACCAATAAACGTAATTCATTGAAAGAAGATCCTACACACTTCGATCATTGCAATGTCACGAATTTAAGGGCTTATTTAAACTCGGATGTTTATCCATATGAGGATTTAAATCTAGCCTTTGAAAAGAGCAATTTAAGCACATTGTATAGTATGTACGCTAATTTCCAAAAATCATACTTTAATCGTTCAATATCGGAGCCCCTATTGTCAAGAGATCTATTTAAATCACAAGCTACTATCTTTGTAATAGATTGTAGACATCAAACGGAAATAATTAAGTCAGGTCCAGTGGATATTCGTTTGGAAATCAAAACCTCAACCGCAATCCCCGACAATACTTCAGCGTACTGTCTCATGCTGCATGATCGAATAATAAGCTACAACCCACTAAATCAGTTTGTATCTAAAGACATGTAATATTATTATCAGTCGAATACGACCCTCTTCTGTGACAACATTATTCATTGAAAATGACTTCCTTTTTCATTCTCGATGTACAGGGTTTCAAGGGGCCCAATAATACATTTATTGCAAAAGAGATAGCTGTATTCAAAAATGGCCATCATCATCATTTTATCTTAACACCCCCTTTCAGCTCATCACAATTGACTACTACGTTAAGAAGACAAGCTCAATGGTTGTATCAAAACCATCATGGTTTGTTCTGGGATGGAGGATTTACAGAATTCACTAAAGTTAAGATATATCTTCAAAACACAATCCAGAAAACAACTGTTTGTGTGAAAGGTCTCGAAAAAGCCCAATGGCTGAAAAAATTGTTAGATGAAAATGTTAATGTTATAAATGTAGAAGACGAAAATTGTCCTAGCCTAAGAGAATTAAAATATCTTATCCTAATGAACCAAAATGTTTATCACATAGCAAGTGCTGCGCTTTGCAAAATGTTAACCTTATAAATAGATTTTTAACCGCCAAATAAAAAAAATTTAAAACAATAATCTTTCTTTTTTTATTCATTCTTAATTCTTGACTATTCTATTATCACCAACAACGAGCAGAAATTCTACTCCACCAAAAATACATGACGCACGCTCTTAACCGATAACGAAAACCATACCTCACTCCAGCCACAGTCATAATCATCCAACCCAACAGCGAATCTTATCTCGACCACACTCCCCCGCCCCCGAACCCCTTCCCCCGACCCCTTCACCCCTTTCCTTTCATCGCCAAGCCGCCCGCGCCGCCCGACCAACGCAATCCGCCCCCGGTGGCACCAACCCTGGCGGCACATCAAACAAAAAAAACCACAAAAACCCCGGTGGCGCCAAGCCGTCGGCACATCAAACAAAAAAATAGATAACGAAGATGACACCCCCACTTCCGCTCACGCCACGCGACAACACCCGTAGAGGTCACCCCAATGTCATATCTTCCCTCTCACTCGCACACGAAATTCCCACCCCCAAGTGCCCCACTTCCTACTATACAGGTAGGTATATTTACCTCCTTTTCGCCAAACCATTTGGAAGCCAACCTAAATAATTGAAAGGAATTTGTTAACGAAAATAATTTTTTATCCGCTTGTGCCTACCCACCTATACCTACAATTAGAAATAAAACATGTCCTAAAGCTAGGTATGTACTTAGGTTAGGTAAGTACCTATCTACATACACGATTCTCTTTTGTACTACCTACATGCACCCATCCAACATTATGCATTTTATGCCAACAACATCAAGGTAAATTACCAAATAATTAGTACGTTAGTACATTACCTGATAATTACCTAATAATTACCTAATATCTTATCTATGTAGGTACCAATCTACATTCTCACCTATCGTTGAAACTCAAAACTATATATTTGACCATATTTATCTATCGAGGATCGATTGCTTGAAGGTTGCAAATACAAGTGCACAAACACACAGAGGAACGCAAAAAAGATACAACAACAAATTCCACAACAGACAGCGACGAAGAAAATATAAAAAGGTCGGTTGTCAGTATCTTATGAGTAAAATTTTTTTGTGGGAGTTTGAATAAATAGCGATGAAAATGGAGAAGGAGAAGATCGAAAATTATCCAAAGAGCGGAAAGAAATAAAGCAATGTTGACCTTACTCAGCAATGTTGACCTTACTCAGCCCCTATAATTCGACAAGTTCGACGCTCAGGCAGGGGTTTAGCTTGACTATGTATTTTTGATATTTATTGGGATTCGGCAATAGGTTTATAAAATAGTAAGACGATAGGCCGGTAGCCGGGGTTTGGTCGGATGAGTTGAAAGTCTTCTAGGTATGGCGATTCTCATCTGGTCACTCTCAAGTGTTAGTTATACCTCCGCGCGGTAGCAGCCGGGCAATGCATGCTAGAACGTAGCTGAACTAACTTATGCGAAAACCGCAAGGGCACTTCACTAAAGTGATGTGACGGGACTTATGACCCCGCGGGCCCTAGTTAAACACCTCCTCCCCACCCTCCCAATCCCTTCCCAAGTTCCTCTCAAACACCCACCTACCCCAATCCCCTGGGCCGGATCAAGGTGTCATGCGACCCGTGCCGAGGATCGACCAGGCTGGAGGCCGAGTCTAATAAATAGTCCAGTCTCAAACGTGAGCATCCGGATATCTAGCGCCCTCCGGACTAACCAGCCTTGCCTGTGCACTACGGAGCTCTGCACAGGTCGACTTCCTTTCTCCTTTACTCGGGGGAACCAAAATTTCTTCTATCAATAAAAAAAGCAAGCAAAACTCCAAACAAAAAACACCAAACAAAGAAACCGGGAAACAAGTTGGTACTATCAAGACAAACCCAGTACCAAACTCTCCGAATGCCAGCAAGATGGTCAGGGCCCCCAAACTCTCCACCATCAAACTGGGATCTCTTACAGGAGAAACGGTTTCTAGTACACCCGGCACAAGACTGCAAGCACCTAGCGAGGACGCGAAAAAGTCCTGCACCAACCCCAATGCCAGAAAGCAATGTTGAGGGCACCCATATCCAAAGAGCTGCTGCAACATGCAGTGTTACGGATACTGTCCAAGGACCTGCTGGAAAAGACAATGGAACAGCTAAACCATCCCAACTTTCCAGCACGGAACAAAATCCCACCTCTTTTTTGCACAAGCACCGCCAGTCAGCTAAAAAAGTCCTACAAAAACTGACCAACACTCCCTCTGAGAAATGGTCACAGAAGCAGAAGAGTTCAGGGTACTACGAACCCGATGACGTCCAAATCTGCCAAGCGCAACAGATCCTTGGAGAAAACGTCTACCCCTGCTCCAAAGAAAGCAAAGAAATCTTCTGCTCCTACGTCAACTTCCACCTCAATTCAAGCGAGGCAGTACAGTGACATGTGCCGCATCATCGCCGCAATTGTTGATCAAGCGGACACGGATGGAAGTATCCCGTTGAACAAATGGAGAAAGCTGGGAGCTAGACTTGCCAGCACTCTACTAAGCCTTCAGGATGACTATCCGGATAAACCGCTAAATTGAGAAGATGCTGGCTGGTACCAAGGACACGTCAAACTTTTTGCCTGTGCTGACCAATGTTCACTCGACCTTCTTAAACTTGCGATCCCGAGGATCGGAGAGCTCTGGCCGGGTGCACGCCTGGAAGTTCTGTCAGTGGACCAGATCCCTAACAAGCCAAGAGCGCGCATCCGCCTGCCCATCGAACCAGAGGATCCGAAGTCGATTTTGAGACTGAAAAAGGCGTGCAACCCAGGGTTGAAGACTGACGCCTGGAAAAATCGGCAGACTAGAGGAGTCCAAGGAATCCTACAGAATCGCAGTTATTGTGATTTACGAGGAATCTCTGGCACCTCTGGTAAAAGCCGATCATAAAATCAGTTTCGGCTTTGGGAAGGTGCCGCAAAAGATCAACAGGATGGAGATTGACCTATCTGCGCCGACCACCTCGGAAGAGGCCAGAGAAAAGGCCACGAACCCTACTGTCTCAGAATCTAACATCTCTGCACCCTCGGAGACGTGTATTACACCAAGCTCGGAGAGTGTTTCTGACTTGTCCTCTTCACTCCTGCAGACTCCGGGGAGGGAATCGATGACATCCCCAGCGACAAAGAAAGCGAGCTGCTGGAATCCTCGCAGTAGATAGACCTACTGTCAGAATTCGGCGAGGCCGACATCACGGTGGTTAAGGTATCTGAGAATGTTAAAGTTCCTCCCTATTAACCTCCACCACTCAAAAACAGCCTCCTACCATCTAATCTTCTACCATCAATGTCTTCTCCGCCTAACAACAAGCGGAGAAGACATTGCCCTAATCCAGGAACCATGGGTCGTCAAAGACCAGATAAATGGACTTAGTACCTCCAACTACGAACTACTCTACACAAGAAACCCAGGTAAGCCAAGAACTTGTTGTTTAGCAAAGAAAAATCTTAAAGTCTCTCTTTTTCCTAGCCTATCTAATCTAGACCAAACTACAGTTTGCCTAGAGCTAGGAAACTCTAAATACTGGATTGCATCCTCGTATATGCCCTACGATGGAATAATCCCCTCGGAAAGCATAGAGGAAACAGCTAGACTTGCTCTCATCAAAGGAGCAAGCCTCATACTTGGGTGCGATACCAACGCTCATCATCGTTTATGGGGCAGCTCTGACACTAATGATAGAGGTGAGTCACTACTAAACTTCATCCTTCTGAACAACCAAGAGATTTGCAACAAGGGCGATGACCCCACATTTATTATAAGAAATCGCCAAGAAGTTATAGATCTCACTCTTATCTCGAACAATCTATCTCAAGTTATAACAAACTGGAGGGTTTCTAGAACTCACTCCTTCTCGGACCACAGATACCTATGTTTTGACCTAAATGGCTGCTCGCAACCGCAAGCAACATATAGGAATTACAGAATAATGATGTGGCCCCTTATAAGTGTATCTTCTCTCTTTTCTTGCCCAGTCAACCTCCTGCAACTCCTCTCAATACCAGGGAGTTGGACAACCTGGTAGATGTGATTACGAACACCCATAATAAGGCGATGGAAATAGCTTGTCCATTGAAAAAACCTGACAAGACGCCACAACGGCGTTGAAGGAATGCGGACTTAAACAACCTTAGGAAAACTTGCAGAAGGAAGTTCAATAAGGCAAGGAATACAGGAGAGACTCAAGACTGGGACTATAAAGAATCCTTCAAATCTTTTAAAACTGAACTTAGGAAAGCAAAAAGGTCCACGTGGAAGAAATTGTGCGAAAAGATTAAAGAATCCGCGGAAGCATCCAGGCTCCGAAAAATTCTCTTAACCTGTCCCAATGTCTCTAGCATTCTCAAAAAGGCAGATGATACGTGGACATTATCCAATGAAGAATACTTGAAACTGCTGGTCCCGGGGCACTCAGCAGACTGCCTAAGTCCAAGCCAAGCAAGATCTACGCCTATTAGAAATCCGAACTCTCTGATAACGCGTCATAAGATCATGTGGGCTATAAATAGCTTCAGTCCCTACAAGTCACCAGGACTTGACGGCATAATACCAGCCGATCTTCAACAAACGTCCGACTTGATAACCCCCTGGTTGGAGACCATTTTTAAAGGCTGTCTTTCTTTGTGCCATATCCCCACTAGATGGAAGCAAATCAAAGTGGTCTTTATCCCCAAGGCGGGTAAAAGTTTCCACGTTTATCCCAATGATCTGAGACCTATCAGCCTATCATCATTTCTACTTAAAACATTGGAACGGCTCATTGATCTACATCTAAGAACAACTATAGACCCGTCTAAACTTTCTCTATCTCAACATGCGTACAGCAAAGGAAGATCCGTTGAAACGGCTCTTCACACACTAGTGCGATTCATTGAGAAATCATTCAACCAAAAAGAATATACGATGGTTGCTTTCCTAGACATAGCAGGCGCTTTCAACTACATCCATCAGCGCGCCACTGGAAGAGTTAAACATAGAGGCGGGATTAGTAGCATTAATAAAACAACTACTTACTAGTAGAGTAATTAATGCCAATTAAGGTAACGCTTCCTTGAAAAGCTCAACCAGAAGAGGTACACCTCAAGGAGGAGTACTATCCCCTCTTCTCTGGAACGTAGCGGTGAATAAGCTGCTACTTATACTAGAAAGAGCGGGCTGCAAAACGATTGCCTACGCGGATGATGCAATTGCCTTCTCGAGGAAATATCCCCAAGTACTGAGAGACTTAATGCAACTTGCCCTCACTCTCCTACACAAATGGACGACTGACAATGGTCTGAGTGTTAATGCACAAAAAACCGAAATTGTCCTCTTCACTAAAAAATACAAAATCCCCCGCATTGCCCCTCCCACCTTAAATGGCACCAGCCTATCGTTTTCAAATAAGGCAAAGTACCTTGGCCTTATTTTGGACAATAGACTAAGCTGGAAGCTCAATACAGCCGAAAGAGCAAAGAAAGCCATTACGGTCCTTTCTATGAGCAAAAAAGCCATTAGGCACAAATGGGGACTACAACCTCAAATGACGCATTGGCTTTTCACAGCTGTGATTAGACCAATACTTCTATACGGCGTAGCAGTATGGTGGCCCATACTCAACGTCGGCACACATCTCAATGTTTTAAGAAAAGTATAAAGGCAAGCATGTATCTGTTTTAGTGGTGCCCTGAGAACCACTCCTACGAATGCGCCCGAAATCCTATTGAACCTTACCCGCTTAGACATTTTTGGTAAGCAAACAGCTACCAACTGCGCAATTCGACTTAAAGCATGCTCCCAATGGCGTGATTACGTTTACGGACATGCCAATATTCTAAGCGAACAGCATCTCACATCCACGAACCTGGATTACACTTCACCTTCATATTTCCCAGAGAAAAGCTTCGAAACCCGGATTCCGAACAGAGACCTGTGGTACGGCGGTAATATACCTTTTGGTAACGCCATACACTTTTACACAGACGGATCCAAGACGGAAGACGGTGTACGAAGTGGTGTTTTCTCTGAGTGCCTTAACTTAAATAAATCCCTTCGCCTACCCAACCAATGCAGCGTCTTCCAAGCAGAAATAATGGCAATTAGTGAAGCCCTGTCCTGGCTAAAGTGGAACGTGATATCCGCCCGCGATATCTGTATCTTTACGGATAGCCAGGCTGCCATCAAATCCCTGACATCGATCTCTATAAACTTTAAAAACTCTAAAACAGTTTCACATCTGCCTGTGCTGGGTGCCAGGTCATAGAGACATCATGGGAAACTGTGAGGCTGATAAACTCGCTAAGAAAGCCACTAGACTGCCAGAAGATGAAATCTCCTGTAATATAGGTATTTCCTTAATATTAGCACCGGAATTATCACCGGACACTGCCTATTAGGTCTTCACGCAAAAAGACTAGGTCTATTCTCAAAAGACTTCTGTTGAAGCTGCCTAGATGAAGAAGAGGAAGAAAGTGTACAACACCTTCTCAGTTGCTGCCCGGCACGTACAGGAAATCCATACTAGGCTCCTACTTTTACGACTACCTAAGCGACCTTAGTAAAACACCGGTAAAAAAGCTACAAAAATTCTCACAGAATTCACGCCAACCTACTCCCTTGGTAATATACGCACTTGGCGGTACAATGGGCCTACTTCTTGGCCTAAGTGCATGTAAAAAGCCACTTTCCTACCTACCTAAGACGACCGGTCAGGTTGAACTACGCAATGCGAATGAATCTACTGTACTTTACTTGCTGGATTTTGTGGAAGGGGATGCGGGGGACCTTCTCCACATCGTACCTTCCGTTACTCTGCTTCGCTATGACCTTGTAGGGTCGAAGGAACTTCGACTTCCATTTCATCTTATTTTCCAATCAAAAGTGCTTAATGGCGACCAACTCGTTGAGAACATATTCCCGGTTTCGCATCCATACTTCGTCACAAGTTCTCCTATTCTTCTGCTTGAATCTCGGAACATTTCCTGACAACTCTTTCCGCGCTTTGACTCGTTCTTCATAAAACTCGTTAACTTGTATTCCATTCTCTTTCTTCTTCATGAAGACTGATCGACAGGTGTTCACATTGGTCGCTGCCTGAACCTCGGTTGACGCCTTGGCATAAGACAGCTCTACTATCGCAGCACTAACCAGACATTCTCTTAACTGCTGGAGAGCTTGCATGTACTTTGCATTGTCCTTGAACCTCACATTCTTCCGCAGTCGATTTGACAGTTATTTAAAGACCACTGTAAACCTTTGGAAACATCCGAACAACGGTTTGTTCTGCGCCTGTTTCATATCCTGCGCTAATTTCTCACCGACTCTCATGTATTCCGCAGATACAGTCGAATTTAACGCCACGACTAGTTCGGATACATCCAATACATTTGCAACTTGTTCGCGACCTCCATGGCTACCCATTCGAATCGACACCCTCCCAGTTCACGGTCAACATCTCGGTTACGGGTTGTGTACACATGTCCATGGCCTACATCAGCACCATCTGTGCCCGTCACCACGCCACCAATCGTTACATACTGTCTCTATTGACCACCAATGTATCTTCCGCTATAACTGAATCCTGTGTGTTGCATTTCAATCTGATTGGAACATCAACTTTCTTCCTCTCTTTACCGTGATCTTCGCCATCACCTACGGCCAGTGATGGCGAAGTACTGCTAGTACTGCGAGGCCCGTATACAATCTTCGCTCTGCTTCCATCCAAACGTTCCTCCTACTGCCGACAAACGTATTCGCTTATTGGCCAGCTCAGGTGTACCCGGTTCATTGCCATCGTGATCACAGCTGGCAGCATAATTCCGGATTTTCCCTACCTTTCCGTCTTCGCGTCACCTCTTGGACACAAAATCGACAGACACTGCATACTTGGAGAGGCTTGGTTGCACTGTCCTTTCTGTCAGCAACCTGTTGATCTGTTCCCACTACACAATTTGGGATACTGCCGTAAACAATATGATCGCCATCAGCGAAAATAACACTGGAACTATCTTCATAGTCACATGTGATGAATCTTGTTTAGTAGGTCTGCGATTTGCCTCAACCGGCACCAGCTCCTTTCCAGTATCAACATTCAAAAGATCTTCCTACAGATCCGACATCTCTTGGCACGTTCTCTTCTTCGCAGATAAATAAACTTCCAGGAATATCTCAGCAAGTTTTAGTGCAATGAGTCCTTGATCCTCTTCCTCGTCACCCTTGCTCTTGCTGTGGTCACCTAGCTTGGCGCCCCTGACGTCCTCACGTGCCACTTTATTTGCACCGTTTTGGGCACTTGTTGAAGCAGTTGGTCCGCCACGTCTGGTTGGTTGAATCGAAAACATTTCACACATGCTGTTGGACACTGCGAGATGTGAAGTCTCTCTACATCGGTAGCACGAGCTTTCATTTCTCTCACCCTTGACTGGCGCTTGGACCGGTGCGCCACTGCCTGCCTCATAGCTTGAAGGCTGCGGGTTGGGTCCTTTCGCCCTCTCATACACCCTAATCTGTACATTCGGTTCGTCGATTTTGGTTGCCTGGTACAGCATGGCTTTGTTGTACCTTGCATCGGGTATCCCCTCTACGAAATACTCGATAGTGCTTTCGTCGTCGAGTGAAATGGATTTTCCCAACTCTAAAAGCCCGTTCAAGTACTCCAGCAACGACTCCCTGGGTTTCTTCTGTCTCAACCTTAAGTATTTAGGTATTTTTATTCATATGCAATCTTTGCACAGTAAGATACAATAGCGCAAAATTATAGTCCCCTAAACAACTCTTTTGTCAACTATAGTCATCGTAAAGCCATATTTATCGCTAATGAAGCGCATTTAGTTTAAAAGCAGATGTACCCCTCATTAGCTTCTTAATGCAGAGCTTTAACCATATGTCATTTTTGAAAGTCATGTGTCATTTAAATGAAAGTTGTGCCAAAATGTATTCGGAGGATGAAGATTTTGATATTTTCGAGGATTTTGAAGTCTGTAGAAAAATTAAGACATATAAAACTCGATCAAGCCCTTTCGAAGAGCTCGACGATTGTGAATTTTATTCGAGACACCGATTTGATAAAACTACGGTTGAGTTTTTAGTCGAAAGTCTCAATATTGACCAACCCACAACAAATCGGGGCCTTCCTATATCCATTATATTGCATGTTCTCATAACTCTTCATAACTTTTCGCAAGAAATGTCCATCAAAGTAATCTTGGTAAGCTAACAACAAGGTAGTACATAACAAATGGGTGCACCTAATACTGGTACTTCCAGGAGCTTTACATGGAATGTCACAAAAAACTGTTGGGAAAATTATAAAAGATGTATCCAAACGAATAGCTTCACTGCTGCCCCATTTTATAAGCTTTCCATCGTCAAAAAAGAATACTATAAGACAAAGAGATTGTTGCATAAGATAGCCCGGTTTCCCAAGGTTATAGGAGCCATAGACTGCACACACATACGTATAAAGCGACCAGAAAGAAATGTGGGACCGATAATGACTGGGCATTATCTCAATCGAAAAGGGTAATCAGTATAACCATGAGCATCAGCTTTAAATCTAAAAACTTATTTAATGCTGTTATAGGTTACTATTCCCTTAACGTTCAAATTGTGACCGATTCAAAATGCAGTATCATTGACATTGTTGCAAGATCTCGTGGTTCAATTCATGACTCTAATATATGGAATAACAGTCGCCTTAAAAGTACTTTAGAAGCAAACATAAACGTTCACGACGACATTTTACTTGGTGATGCAGGATACTCATGCTCCAGAATACTGCTCACGCCTGTACGAAACCCAACCAATGTGAAGGATGTACGCTACAATAAAAGCCACACTTCGACAAGAAGTAAAATTGAATGCCTTAATGGCCAAATGAAATCTAAATTCCGATCGATCTTGGACAGACTTCGGGTCTACTTATATACGGCGAAAAATGCTGTGGTTGCTGTAGCTGTGCTTCACAACATAGCCTACTTAACTTACTTAAGGTGGCGCTACAGTCCGGGGTGGACCTGGGCCTCAGCCAACAAGCTTCGCCAGCCAGCTCTGTCTCTAGCTAGCCGTCTCCAGTTTCGCACGCGAAGTTGGCTGAGGTCCCCTTCCACTTGCGTGCGCCACCTGAGTCTCGGTGCTCCTCTACCGCGTCGTCCCTGCGGTGTGGATTCGAAGATTTTCCGGGCCGGGGCGTTGGTGTCCATCCGCTCTAGATGACCCAGCCATCGTAGACGTTGTGTTTTGACTCTTTTGGCTAGGTCGGTATCGCTGTACAGCCCGTACAGTTCGATGTTATATCTCCTCCTCCACTCTCCGTCTATGCAGACGGGACCGTAAATTCACAACATAGCCAAGGAAAGGAATATTGTGTCATTCCTCGAAGAAGAAGTAGGGTTACCTAATCCACTCCCACAAAATGCTCGTCACAACGCGGGTCTTGAGTGTGAAGATATTGCTGGAAGAACATTTAGAAATTTATTTATCAACCAATATTTTTTACTATTTATTAAAAATGAAAAAAAAAACATAAAAGCTACACAAAACAAAACTTGAACTTAAAAAAAAAACATAACATAACTTAAAAATTTTTCTGCTGTTGGATATTGCTGAAAGGAATGAACATGAACCCAATATCAAACTACAATATAAAATAAATGCATGCACATTATTGTGGCTTATTCACTACTCCTTGCAAGTTGTTGTAGTTTCAAACTATGGAGTTCATTCTTTGAGCAATATCCAACAAAAAAATTTCTCTTGCATGTTTGGTTGCTTCTTGGCCTTGTAAGCAACTCGTTTGAGAGAGCAACTTGTTGCGAATGTATCTCAGCTGCATGAGCAGTCGCTTGCTCTATCTGAGCTTGTCGTACCGCCATAACACCACGCTTTCCAGTTGGCTTTCTTTGCAATCCCCTGAGCACGCTGAGCAAGTTTCTTCTTTGGGTAACTGGTGGAGGCACAACTGGTGGAGGCACAACTGGTGGAGGCACAACTGGTGAAGGCATAATTGGTACAGGCGCAACTCGTGAAGGCAGGACTGGTGAAGGCACAACTGATAAAGGCGTAGCTGCGACAGGGGCGACTCATGAAGGCACAACTGTTGAAGAAGCAACTGATGAAAGAGCTCCGGGACTTTGCACGTCATCAGTTTGGCAGATTTCATCTGGACTTTCAGCTACGCCATAGCTTGTTGACGGAAAGTCGACGGAAAAGTCATTTTCAGGCGGTAGAAATACACTGTCACTGTCTATAAATATCGTGTCCTCCTCCAACGGCTCGGAAATCATGGCTTGCACCAAAATATCCGTCGGATCAGTCTCGGGTATTGTAACCATATTCCCGGTTGCGCTTACAGCTTTTCTATTTGCCGTCTTCGTCTTTTTTGCAGAAATCTTAATGCGCGACCATTGCTGCCTCATTTTGTCGATGCTTCTCTGGAAGCCCGCTGCCATCATGCCGTTTTGAATCGCTTCCCAAGCTGCTTTTTTCTTAGCGATCATCTTTATTTCGTTGCCTCTGTCCTCCACAATTCTGATGCGCTTCTCCACGAGTTGCCTGAATATTTCTTTTTCCATGTTATCCCAGTTGTGCCCACGCTGTCGTTTTACATTCTATATAATATAAAAGTTTCTCATTAATCGAATAATACTCTTTTGAGTCGGCAATTTAATTTACTTTTTTGGATTCCATTGCAAAAATATGAACTCCTGCGCTGCATATGAGAAATGATTTTCATTTTTTTACATTTATTGTAAAAAAATTATATTATATATAAAGTTATATTATATACTTTTCAAAGAAAAATACAACTAAAAGTGTGTTTGATTTTTCGAGCTGTCAAACTTTCGGTTTATTTGTTTAAAAATAGTTCAGTTTACATTTTAGAGTAGAAACTAGCTAATGACATTACATTAAGTGTTTATAACTCAGGAAAGGTTAGAGAATGTTTCTTAAGTTAAAAGACTGTATAGTTAGTATGGCGTTAAATGCTTAATGAAAGGTGGACTATAACTTTGCGCCAATATCTTTTAAGTAGTGTAAGGTTCAAATGTTACATTCGAGAGCTTAGCCAAAAAGACAAGTTTTACATTAAATCTTGATTATTAAAATTAGAATAAATTAATTTTGATTTAAGTATAGAAATTAATTTTAACTAAGCATTACATATAAATTTAAATTTAATAATTTAAATCATATGTACTATAAATCTTAAGTATATAAAAAGCTGGTAGAAAACTAACACGTCTACATTTATAAATAAAAACAATAAAAATTATTCTATTTGAAAAGAAAAATTCTGTTGTAAACGTTGCAATAATAAAGCGACAAACTCCTTTGGAAAGCGTTATAGTTATTTATACCGTGCAAGATTCTGGGCATCGAATCCCACAAGCGATTAGCAATGATAAAAAACTGACGTTCAGATGTAAGGCAGGTGAAACGTTGGTTATCAGGTGAAACGTTGGTCTTCCAACCGTACTAATATGATAAATATTAGCACGGTTGGAAGACGTGAAAGACAATGGTTTATATAAATAAGAAGGCTCTTGCGAATGAATTATACGAAAATGTAGGAGTAAAGTTCTAAATTTTAGTAATTATCAAACGACATGCCAAATATACGCCTAGAGAAATTTGAAATGTGGTCAAACTGTCTCAAACCGAGTACGTAGCGGACCGTGTTGTGAAAAGCCACATTCAATTTCCTCCGACTGTTAGCGTCACAATGGCAAACAATATCGCATCCATAAGTTAGGATTTTGACAAATAGGGTTTTTGCCAACATAAGTCAGGTTTTCATTGACGTAAAACGATGCGACTTCCAAAGTCTTTGTAAAACACCAAAGCTTTTACCAACGATGGAGCTTATGTAATCATTCCAACTTAGCGTTCTATCAAAAATGACACCCAGGTTCTTTGCTAGGTCAACAAAGCTAATAGGTACATTGTTCAGAAAATGACTGGCAAAGTTAGACAAGTCAAGGCTTTTTTTATGTATTACAATGCACTTTGACTTTTCAGGGTTAAGTACTAGCCATCAGCATACATGTGAACCTTTGAATAAGGAAGAACGGTGTCATTCATATAAAGAGAGAACAATAGAGGACCAAGGATTGAGCCTTGTAGTACACCCTTTATTAAAGTCAAATAATCTGACGTTAAATTGCGATGGACCTCCGCTGCAGAAAACCTTGTCCCAAACTCTTAAATAACAACTTCTTTCAACGTTTCTCATGTCTTGAACTTGAGTTGGCTCCTTATAAACATTTTCGCAGCACCCTGGAGGAGCTGCTTCGCACAAATGTATTTTTGGACCTTGATATCCATGGATCTGCGTCCGTAAAAACGGGTCATGGACTCATCGATGTCGCGAAGAGTGAAATGACGCAAACTCACGACCTCCCGCCTGAAACCAAAACTGCTCGCGGCCTCGTTGAACTCCTCCTCAATTTCATCATCGTCACCGCCTTCCCACGATAGACCAAGTGGAAAAGTAGCTTGTCCAGTAGCACTTGTTTAAGTCCAGTTGTTTGTAGCCCTAAGTCTGTCAATTTGTCGCGCAGTCCGTCAACGTTCAGCGCCTATCCATTTCTTAACAATAAAAATTTCTCATCATCATCATCATCATTTTCGGATGCCGTTTATCCTTTAAAAGGGTCGCGGAGCGAGGGTGGCTACATGGTCCTTCCATCTTTCTCGATTCTCCGCACCCAACTCAAGAGACTCCGGCGCAATCCCCAGGCGGGACTCAGAGAGGTTCTTTACCTGATGAACCTACCATCTTTACCTTTACCTACCACCTGTTCCTTGGCCTACCAGGGGGGCGACGCGCTCGCTTCTCGGCTAGCATGACCTGTCTAGGAAGTCTGTCAGGGGGCATGCGAACAACGTGTCCAAACCATCGAAGAATCGATCGCTTCACTCGGAGAAGTAGCTGCTCAACATTAAGATTCCCACGAATACTGACGTTTCTCACTCTGTCCCTTAGAGTAACACCAGCAACGCACCTCAGGAATCTCATTTCAGCAGCTTGTACCCGCGATCTAATTCTTTCGGTCATTACCCAAATTTCATGACCATAGATGAGGGTCGGAACGAACGCTGAATTAAAAACTGAGATCTTTGCTTTTACTCCAAGCTCAGCTTTCCTGATGACCGGCCGGCGCAGTTCCTTCACTATTGCTCCAGCTTGGCCGATTCTACAGGACAACTCAGTATCACTCCTCCCATCTTTCGTGAAAAAACCCCGAGGTACTTAAACTTCTCCACCTGTTTTAATGGAACTCCATTTATTTGCAGATTACATTGCACAGGAGTTTGGGAAACAACCATTACTTCCGATTTGTTCACGTTCACTTTCATCCCAGCATCACCACAGAGGGCTGCAAACCTATCCAGTGCTCGTTGAAGTTTCTCTTTGGATGCTGCAAGGATGGCCAAATCATCTGCGAAAAGCAGATGGCTCATCCTTATGCCAGCCAATTCGAAACATTGCTCACCAAGACTGCGCTTCACCATCCAGTCCATATATGCTATGAAAAGGAGCGGCGACAAAACACAGCCCTGGCAAAGTCTAACGCGCACATCAATAGGAGGGGATTTGTCGCCATTTATCCGTACACAGCTTCTGCAGTTTCCATACAATGACTGGATGGCTCTCAGAAGAAGCCTACCCAGCGCAAAGTCCTGCTAAGCTCTCCACAGTGTATCCCGAGGGCCTAGGCCATACGCCTTTTCCAGATCTACAAAGCACGCATAGCCGGTTTGGCATATTCCCAGGCCTTCTCAAGAATAACCTTCAGAGTAAAAAGCTGGTCGGTTGTGCCTCTGCCAGGCCGAAAGCCGCACTGTTCTTCCCATAACAAAGGCTCAATTACAGCTCTGGAACGCGTTTCCAACACCTTCGCGAATACTTTTCCAGGAAGACCCAAGAGAGATATGCCCCCTAGATGTTGGCGCAATCTCTCCTGTTCCCTTTTTTCAAAATGGGCACTATAACTCCAGTTTGCCAATCTCTAGGTGCCTTCCCGCTATTCCAGGCCACCTGAATGACATGTATTAGCCATTTAACACCCTCTTCACCCATTGCCTTGAGCATTTCTGGCCGGCAGATTCGCCAACTTTTAGCTGTGGGACTATTCTCTGCCCTTATCTCGTCAGCAGTGGGAATGCCATCTTCAGTGCCCTGTTGGGGGTTGAGCAACTCCGAAAAGTGCTCTCTACATCTGCGCAAGACATCGCTCTCATTTGAAAGAAGTGTACCGTCCTTGAGTTCAACCCCTTGAATGATATTTAACTTCCTTCCTCTGAGCCGGCGAATGGTCTGCCAAAATATCTTGTTTGGAGATCTGTAATTGTGCTCCAACTTCTCGCCGAACTTTTTCCTGATGACTGTTCCTTGGCTGTTCTGACTGCCAGATTGGAAGTCCTTCGCGCCACATTTTACCGGGCTCGAGAAGTTGAGTTTCTACATTGGATCCACGCAATGTAGGCTCTCTTCTTTTCTTTGATGGCTTTTTAAACTCCAGGCGTTTTAAACCAAGCAGTTCTTTTCTCACCACCAGCCGCTACCCCAAGCCGCTTCACTCCACAAACATTTCCTGCAGAGGCAATGACTGCCGATAAAAACAGCTGCCATTCTTCCTCTACATTCAAAAGGTCAGTTGGAATTTGTTCAATCTTCTCCGAAATATGCTGTGCAAAGCGCTCTCTGAAACCAGAGTCAGCATCCTGCAACCTTTCCCACCGTATGCGGGTCACCAGTCTTGGTTTTCGCCTGGGTGGCAAAGGAATACTGTTACTGAAGAACAATTTACACAGCACTAAGTGGTGATCTGTGACAACTCAGCTCCCCTGAAAACCCGAACATCACAAATCATTCTTTGAACACACGATGGCACAACAAAGAAATCAGTCAGTGACTTCTGATTTAAACTGTGTTTGTACCATGTGTATTTGTGAATGCCTTTGTGTGAGAAAAAGGTGTTCATGATCGACAAGCCATATGCACAGCAAAAGTCCAACAACTTACCTCCGTTCCTGTTTTGATCCGGGTCACCGTGCCTCCCGATCACACTCCTCCAAGTACTGTCGTCCGTACCCACATGTGCATTGAAGTCACCCATCAGGAGAAAGAAGTACATTTCTGCCACTCCAGGACTCATACTCTGACTCTCGATTTCGTGCATAAGCCTAAACCAGAGCCAGAGTCGATCGTTCCAGCTTAAGCTTTAAGATCAGAATCCTTTCCCCTAACGGAATGACATCGAATACATTTTCTGACGACCGGGGGCTTGTGAGTATCCCCAAGCCCGCCTGTGCAGTCATGTGATTTGGGACGCCAGACCAGAAGAGCTTCCACCCATCATCGAAGTCTTTGGTTCCAGACCCCTTCCACTTAGTTGAGGAGATGCCAGTTGCATCGAGCTGATACTTTTTGGCCTCCTCAACCAGTTCAAGTTCCTTCCTCGTTAGCGACGAGACATTCCACGTGCCAATTTTGAGTTGGTGCCGTTGTCGATTTGTAGAATTTCTACCTAAGCCCTCATTTTGACTTGGCGCTGTCCCCCTCCGCCCCACGTAATGAATAGCGGCACCATTGACGGGCTTCTCGTAACTTCTTCGGGTTAAACCCGGTCGGATGCCGAGCGGGACCTTCCGATCACCAAGCGCTCGCATGCTGACACCCCTCAGGCTTAGCTCCAAAGGGTGCCCTGGATTACCAGGATCAGCAAATATCCGAGGCTGTTTTCGGTTTCTTTTCATGGTTGGGGGGGGGTGCATTTTATACATAGCTGCCCGGTTTAAATTCGGCCGATCCTAACTCGGACAACAGACGCCGACCAGGAAGCCGCTCGTTCCGAAACAGGTGCTCCTGGATTTCTGTTCTTTGGAGTTCAGCCGTCCCTCTGGATCAGACGCTGACCAACGAGCCGCACAATACGTAACAGACGCTGCTGGATTTAATTTAAACCTTCGGGTTCATCTTTTACAGTTATAACTTTACTGCCAAGGGTGGCCCCACAAGGAGTTTATTCTCCTGGACAGCATCACTTATGCCTAAAGATTACTTCCTCTAGTGGATTTTAATCGGCTTTGACGACAGGCATACCTTACCTCAAGGCTTTTCTTAAACCCGACCTTTCGGGGTTAAAAATTTCTGACCAGCTAATTTCTTTCGCAAAAAAACAAATTGAAAGAAAATGGCCTTGGTCGCTGACCCTTTAAAATGTTTTCAGGTTCTTCGCCTGGACGCGGCGACACGGCAGCAATAGAGCAGCAGCACAGTAACTCTCCTTCGCCTGGACACATCACTGTGCCCTTCCTCGTCGCACGGTAACGCTGTCTTTGCCTTGACATGGCACTGCAATTCGTTGGAGCACACAACAGCGACAATTTTTGTTGTTATCCTTTGTTGTTGCCCTTTGATTGTTTTTTTTTTTCTCTTTTCACCCCGCACTACTGGATGTTTAGGGATTGACGTGCGTCGCCGCAAAGACCAGAGTTTGTCACAATTGAGTGAATTTCAATATGTTTTCACTATTATTCTTTTTTCTAGTTTTCGCAATTTCTTTCACTAGTTCGTGGTGGGATTCGTGAAGGGGACGCGACGTTCGCATATGACTCGTCTCATGCGTGTCGTCTGTCTCCTTCGTTCGGTACTATGTTACTTGTTAGTGTGTGTGTTGTGTTTCGTCGTCCGTTCTGTTGCTGTTGCTGTGTACTGTTTGAATGTTCTCTGTCGTTTCGTTAAGTCGGCGTTATATGATGTTGCTGTTGTTCTTATGTATTAAGGGTTATGTGCGTTCGTTATTTACTGTCATGTCCGTGGTCGTTGTCTGTAGTGTATCGATCGTTGTGTCTGGCTCCCACAAGTATACATCAAACTTAATATAACCTGGATAGGGTAAAATGAGTACAATTAAAATATCAAAAAAAAAAAAACAAGAGTAAACCAGAACTCGTGTTGTCGTAGTCTTTAAATTTTTTATACCTGGAATTTAAGCTCTTCCACTTCCTGTTGCACTGATCAGCCGTAAACACTTAAGAACGCTGAGCTTGAAACTGTTAGGCCAAATCCTCTTACAACTTTTATATCCTACCCAGGGTATATTAAGCTTGATGTATAGTTTGTAAGGGGTCTAAGGTGAAATAATCACCGTAGACCCGTTAGACCTTTTAGAGATATGAATAAGTACGACAGGAGAATCGATTAAGCCATTTCCGTCCGTCCGTCCGTATGTAAACAATTTTTAGGCCTTAAATTTTAAGGCCTAAAAATTTTAAAGCTAGAGAGCTTTAAGTTGGTGAGTTGGCTGGAAATCCAGTCCTTCAGATCAAGTTTGAAAATTATCTGAATCCACCCACAGACACCCCCTTTACAGGCCTGTATGTGCGACCATCTCTAATATAAAAAAAAATACTTCTTTAAAATTTTAGCTATGTTACAGTTGTGCTAGCGCACTCATTTTTGGTATGTAACATTGCCTTGTAATTGTATTTGAGGTAGTAGAAACAGTTTGGCCTTTTATTGATCACGCCCACTTTCTTAGGGGTTTTTAGCTTAAAATGACTGTTTATAACCCATCCCATAGGATAGGAGGTATATTTAGTTTGATTCATAGTTTGTAACATAGAGAAATAATCACCGTATATGCCCTTCGAGACCGAATTGTTAGTCGAATGAGCCATGTCCGTCCGTCCGTCCGTCCGTGTGTCGGTAGTTTTTAAGTTTTAAATTTTGAGCTAGGAACTTTAAACTTAAATATCTGTTCTTTCTAGGTCCCGAAGCAGTACAAGTGACCCCCCACTTTGTGATCCCACTTTACTTATTAGCACGAAAATTAAAAATTGTCGTAGGAAGCTGAAATTTGGTACACGTTATCATCGCTTAAGTGTATTGTGATTGACGTTTCAAAAAAGGCAAAAACCACCCCCTTTTGGGCGTGGTCATATTTCATTTGCATTTTATTAAGCATATATATATAGATATATTTTTTTATATTTTTTTATATATTTTTTATATATATATAGATATATATTTTCTTTGAATCCAAAAAACTTGCGCTATAAAATGTTCACATAAAGTGAACAGAATGCATATTAAACATGACCACGCCTACAAGGGGGCGTTTTCGCTTTTTTGTTAAACGCCAATCACAATATACTTAAGCCAGGATATCGCATACCAAGTTTCAGCTTCCTACGAGAACTTTGATTTTTCATGCTAACAAGTAAAGTTAAGCAAAGAAAAAGTGGGCGGATATCAAAAAATTTTGCACCTGAACTGCTTCGGGACCTAAAATGAACAGATATCAAGCTTCAAGTTCCTAGCTCAAAATTTAACGCCTAAAAACTACCGACAGACGGACGGACTAAGGTCTTGGGGGTCTACGATGATTATTTCTCTATGTTACAAATTATGAATCAAACTTTATATACCTCCTATCCTATGGGATGGGCTGAAATTTGACATTTAGCATCTCTTAGTGAATATAAGACACAAAAAAGACAAATTTAATTGTTAAATCTCCTCTAGTGGGCGTGGCATCTATTTTAAGGGTAAATTTTCAAATGCAGTTTACTCAGTATTTTTGCTAGAAATTGAAAAAAATTTGCTTTGTATTTTATGTAGAAAACGCTTAGTTCACATTTTGTTTATACAAGACTTTGGACCCCCCCCACATTTGGAGGCAGAATTGAAGAAAAACCTAAAATTTTCCAGAGAAACTTAATTTCGACTGCCCTTGAGCTTAAATTAGGAAAGCATGAAACAAAAAAAGTAGCAGGTTAGGTAAACAATACTTCAGTCAAGATTTCGTTCATTGAAAGTTTTTAGCCACGCCCCATTTTAGGGGTCGATTTTTTAAAAATATTGAATTTAAACCAAAAAATTGCATTTTTACGTACAATTAGGTGTAACTTGGAAATATCTGTGGAAATATCTTATAATTAATAGTTTGTAATTAGGGGCGGTTGGACCACGCCCCTTTTCGAAGTTTGCATTACTTATAAAATGTCAAAAAATAACTATGCCATCAGCATTTTACAATGTGGGATAGGATGGGGTATTCAACGGTCCGTTTTACGGACCGTAACTTCTGCGTACACACTGTAGCACTTACTCACTGGTTAATAATAGTCTCGTTTCTCTAAATTGATTCAAAATAGGGTGAGAAATTTTATTTTTCGATTTTCGTACAAAAAAAAAACAACTTTTGTAAGTACGTTATACTTGTGTTCAAATGTTTGGCTTTAAGTTCATGTGGTTTATGATTATGTCAACTTTGGTTGATGAAATGTTATTGACCGAGAAGTTAAAGTAGTTTTACAAGCAGTATCGTTTCACTCAGACAACTAAAGTGTTTTCAAGCACAACACTAAAACCATTTCCTTTTTTTATGCTCTATTCCACAGAAGTAGAATATATTAAGTTTGATACAGGCGAATATGTAACAAAGGGAAATAATAACAACAGACCCCCAAGACCTTGAGGGCATTATGATCGAGACCGAATTCTGAATCGAATGAGCCATGTCCGTCCGTCCATCCGTCCGTCTGTATGTCACATGTTTTCAGGCCTTAAATTCTGAGCTAGGGTGCAGAAACTTCGTACGCAAGGTCCACGTCATGCAAAGCAGTACAAGCGTAAAAATTTTTGACATCCGCTCAAAGACACGCCCACAATCGGTCTAAATGTGCAACTACCTCCAAAGTTTTTAAATCTGTGAGACGTTCTAAAAGGCTGAAATTTGACACTTAGCATCTCCTAATAAATTTAAGACACAAAAAAGACAAATTTAATTGGTAAACCTCCTCTAGTGGGCGTGGCATCTATTTTAAGGGTAAATTTTCAAATGCAGTTTGCTCAATATTTTTGCTGAAATTGGAATTTGCTTAATATTTTATGTGGAAAACGTTTAGTTCCACATTTTGTTTATACAAGACTTAGGGCTACGCCCACATTTGGAGGCATAATTGAAGAAAAACCTAAAATTTTTCAGAAAAACTTAATTTCGACTGCCTAATTTACGAAAGCATGAATCAAAAAAAGTAGCAGGTTAGGTAAACGAGACTTCGTTCGAGATTTCGTTCATACAAAGTTTTTAGCCACGCCCCCTTTTAGGGGTCGATTTCAAAAATATTGAATAAAAAATATTGAATTTGAACCAAAAAATTGCATTTTTGCGTACATTTTATTGTAACTTGGAAATATCTGTGGATATATTTTATAATCAATAGTTTTGAATTAGGGGCGGTTGGACCACGCCCCTTTTCTAAGTTTGCATTACTTACATAATGTCAAAAAATAACTATGCCATCAGCATTTTACAATTCCCAACAGAATGTATGGGATCACATATCAACAGGCAAAGCCGGCAGTATATCGCCACAGGTTTTGTTTACGTTGATTTGTTCCAAGCATAGTACGATACACGCTTTCTATGTTTATGAATGAGTCAGGGTCAAATATCCGAAATGGTACGACAAGTGCATGAGGGCATGTGTGACCAAATCGGGAACACTGAACGGTGGCGCCGATGCGCTGACTCGACGAATATAGGTCAAGTATAGTCAAGTCAAGTATACACTGGTAAAGCATAGCCAATGCTTTTGATGACCAATGCATTATATACGGGTTCAAATATCGAAGGGTGCAAATCGATGACGCTGCAATATCGAGTATGGATTGGGGTTCGGACTTGGAAGTAGATCAAAAACGCAGTAGATTTTATTTGTATAAATACCGATGCAACCCAAGAATAAATGTCTCTTTTGCTATCAAGCTACTAAAGAAACCACATCTCTTTTAATACAACCAATAGAGCTTGGGCTCTGGTAACCGTTCTTTTACAGCTATCTTCGAAATCATTTCTACTCACCAACATAGCGAGTAACTCGCTGGTGAGTATAGCAAACGGCATTTAAGCCAAGCTAAGAAATGATAGTCTAACTCCGTTGGTCTACTCTTTCTCTCTCGGTTAGGTTTATTACAGCTAGCCCAGAAGAACCTAGTCGAGCGACACTACATGGCGACCGTGACAGGACCCCACGGAGAAGACTGTCAAGGAGAAGTACTAAAGGCCCCGCCAACACCCGCATACATCCTCGCTTTAGCGAAAGGACACCTGGCCCGAGCAAACGCCCTGCTCCAGGCCAATACCGAACTACCCAGCCAACAGAAGGCCCAATCAACTGAGGGACCCCAGCGGCTAACAATAGAAGAATATAGACAGCGCCAAATCAAACGACTGGAAGCGCAGAAGACCACACTGCCACCAGTAGCCCCTAAGTCAACCAGGGGAGGCAAGCTGGTGAACCAGCGCAAGGAGATCCGGGAGCTGTATCACCTCCTGAATATACCCGGAACAAATCTCGCGGACCGGACTAAATATTTACAACGCATCAAGGCCGTGTAATACGAAATACGTCAAAATCAAGCGGAGAAGCGCCGGAAGAAGGAGAATAACGACCAGAAATTCCACCAGCTCTTTGACGACATGGCCAAGAGGCTGGCCCAATCCAAAAAACAAGAATAAGGTTATTTAAGTTAAGAAAAACTCTAATATACATATAATGAAATTTTTTTTTTTAACATAGAAAAAAAAATTTTTCCCTGATTTTGTGGATAACATATATTTCTATTTAACCGTTGAATATTCAAACTCAAATCTGAATAAAAAAAAAGGAAAGAATTCTCAAATTCAAAAGAGAATTAATTTAAATATATTTCTCTCTACGATTTTCTGACCAAGAAATTTCGCAACCATATCCGCCAGCAAGTGAGAAGAAGTCAAATTATCCATAGGCGAGTATCAGTTTAAATTAAAACCTTAATAAAGAGCTTTAGTTATTTCTATGGACGAGCTATTAGAAGTACTAGAAAAATTTCAAAATATATTAGGAAATTTAAAAAAAGATGGACCTATATTTAGATGGACCTAAATAGAACTAGGACTAGAGAGTCAGCCAATAGAAAAATAGCAGAGATAGAAAAATTATATAAGCGAACAGACGAGATAGCGCAGGCAATAACCGACGAAAAACTAACATTAGAGGCAGCAGCTGATATACAAACTTATGAGCATATAGAGTAGTACAAGACCGAAGCTTTAGCTAGGATCAAATCAAGTATAAGAGAAGAAAAGGTTAACATACCCATCCCAATCAAAACTAGCACAATGCCTGACGACTTCAGCTTTAACACAGCTCAAAAGCTTCCGACACTGACGTGTGAACAAGATAGCACACGATCAGAAAATCTTCGCGATTTCCTTAATAGCATAGAATTTTACCATGACACACTGTCAACCACCGCTCAAGCCACACTCATCAAGTTTATCTTGAAATGCAAAATTCAAGGCAAAGCTCTTACCGAGCTAGGAGCTACTAAAGTCGAAAAGTTTGATGAATTAAAAAAGGCCCTCTTGGAAAAATGTGGACCAAGAGAAACCCTTGAAACGATTCAGACGAAGCTAAGCCTCACCTGCCAAGGTAACCGTCCAGCCAGGGAATTCGTAAAAGATATCGAATCCCTCGTCACCAAAATGACGGAACTGGAAATATCAGTTCATGGCGAGGAGGCAAGAGCAACGCTCACTGCCGCCAATGACCGAAGAGGACTAGCTTTCCTGAAGAAAGGAGTTAACGACCGTCTAAGAATCGTGTTAGACAATGCTAGGCATACAACTTTAACAAGCGCATCACAACACCTGCTAGAAGTCGATCAAACCTCGGCAGAAAAGACCGATCGTATAAAGTATTACTCAGATCCAGGCAATAGCAGTCGATGGGAAGATAGGAGAAATCAAAATTCAGGAAGACCATCATACAGAGGTGGACGCAATAATTTTCGAGGAGCTCGCAACCGAGGCTCCCAGCAAGTTCATCGTCAGGGTCAGACTAATAATGATTCCGGGAATAATAATAATTATCCCAGAGGTAATTTCCGCTCCAACAATTTTGGTAACCAAAGAAACGAGAACAATTATGTTCCGGCAAACAGAGGACCAAGCAATGGTCCGCAATCAAATGGCAACCATAATAGCTATCCATTCCCTAATCAATCACAAAATAGGTATAGAAATGAAACTTCAGACAACAATAGGAGTTATAGCAACCAAACTCAGCAGCAAAGGGAAAGAGTTAGAATAGCGACTTCGGGAAACGAGCAACCCCCCGAAAGGATTGCCGACCTTTCGAAGGGAGATCATTAAGTTCCCAAGTGAATAAGGCCATATGCACAACGGGAATAGAACACGGCATTTATGTGCAACTACCTTTTAATGAACGACGAGTTCGATTTTTGGTAGACACAGGGGCATCAATTTGTGTAATTAAGAATAACGTTATAATGAGCAAGAAAATACCTATACGTACCCACAAAAGCACTACCATTGCAGGTATCTCAGGTGAACTACGATCACTAGGAACCTGCATTAGTACATTACGTTTAGGGAAACAGGATCTCGAACATGAGTTCCATGTAATACCCGATTCGTTTCCGATTCCAGTCGAAGGAATTATCGGAGCCAACCTTCTTTTAGAACTTGGCGCGGTAATCGACCTAGAGGACCTAGTATTAAAGTTAAGACTAAATAGCCAAACCACCACATTACCCATTCTTTCTCAACACAGTCTGAACACAATAACCATCGCTCCCAGATGTGAAGCCACCTACTGGCTAGACACAGCACATACAGATATACGAGTATACCATTCCCAGGAACTGTGCAAAGGTGTCTTTATGGCTGGATCCATATCCCAAGCTTCCAAAGGGAAAATTCCATTCAAAATTTTGAACACCCGCGAAAGAGAGGTGGTACTCAAATGGGCGGAACCACCATCCCTGCCCGCAGCGAAACACTACGTTCTGCGACACAACAAAAGAGATGAACCAACTGTGTCCAGAGTAGAGAAAATATTAAATGAAATAAATGTTGACACTTTAAATACAGAAGAGAAAAGCGAAATTGAAGCCATATGTACCAAGTTCCAAGATATATTCCATCTTGAAGGAGACAAACTCAGCTACACGCATGTAGGACAAGCTGACATCACGCTTAAGGAAGGAGCAACTCCAAAGTACACAAAGCCTTATAGATTACCACACACACAGAAGAAGGACATACAAGAAGAAACCGATAAGATGTTGGATAATGACATAATAGAACCATCCGTTTCAGCGTGGAATTCTCCAATCCTAATTGTACCCAAAAAGAAAGACCCCATTACTGGCGAACAAAAATTCCGTATGGCAATTGACTACCGTAATGTCAACGAACGGATCGAAGACGATAAATTTCCGTTAACAAATATAAGCAACATATACGATATGGTAGGAGGATCAACCTACTTCTCATGCATTGATTTGAGTCAAGGATATTACCAAATGGAACTTGACCCAAATAGCCGACCAGTTACAGCATTTTCTACTGAAACGACTCCCAATGGGACTCAAGATCTCGCCAAGCAAATTCTCTAGAATGATGTCAATCGCAATGGCGGGACTGACCTATTCAAGATGTTTTGTCTATCTAGATGATCTTATCGTCTTTGGCAAAAGCCTCCAAGACCACAACAAAAACTTGGTCGAAGTGTTTAAACGACTACGGGAGGTGAATCTTAAAATCCATCCGAGAAAGTGTTCTTTCCTTCGAAAAGAAGTGCTATATTTGGGACATGTTATTTCAGAAAAAGGAATACATCCCGACCCAGAGAAAGCAATAATGAGCAATTATCCTACCCCTACTAATGCAGACGAAGTTAGAAGATTTGTAGCGTTTGCAAACTATTATCGTAAATTCATTCCAAATTTTGCTACCATTGCCATCCCTCTGAGCAGATTACTTCCTTAGAACGTAAAGTTCAATTTCTGTGAAAATTGCGAAAAATCATTTAAACTTCTTAAAGTAATTCTCTCAAGTAATCAAGTTTTACAATTTCCAAATTTCTCAAAAAAATTTATTCTGCGAACAGATGCTTCAGGCTTTGCCCTAGGTGCTGTTCTTTCTAATTTCGATGATAAACCCATAGCATATGCTAGTAAAACATTAACTGGTGCACAGAAAAATTACAGCACTATTGAAAAAGAGCTACTAGCCATAGTATGGGCAATCAAACATTTCCGACCATATCTTTTCGGAAGAAAATTCAAAATCATAACAGATCACAGACCACTAGTATATCTTTTCTCACTTAAGGAACCATCTAGTAGACTCACAAAGTTTAGATTGCTTTTAGAAGAATATAATTTCTATATCGAATATACTCCAGGAAAAGATAATTGCACAGCTGATGCTCTGAGTCGTATACGAATAGACGCCGATCAATTAAAACAACTACAAATATATGTCATGACCAGGTCACGATCCAAGGCAAACAAGGTACAAAAAGAATCAACAGAAACAAAGGATGGGGAAGAAACGGATAAATATAACAAAATTACAGAGTTATTGAAACCACCAGAAAATGGACAGCAGATAGTTGAGCTAAAAATATGTAATAGTTTCGAGGACGATGAGTATCGAATAAATGATACGACACTACTCCTGGGACCCAACGACGTTTTGGCATATCTCCCAGAGATGAATTTAATACTACTAAATAAGCCCAGGATAAGCACTACAGCCCGATCGACATCATTTGGCAAAATGTTGTTGAGGGACGTGCAGGAACCTTGTGAACTGCTAGATATCTCCAAGGATAGCACTACAGCTCTATCGACTTCAATTGTCAAATTGATGTCGGGGGACGTGCAAAGTATCTGCGGACCCCTAGCCATTGAAAAATTATACATTACTAAAGAAGAATTAAGAAAACTCGCAGACGGCCGTCGAGAATATAAAATTCCCGAGTTACAGAAAAATTTAGGATAAATGTTTAAATAAAGTAATATAAAGGTGCACCTCATAGATAAATGTAAAGAGATTACTGATCCTCAGGAAAAGAAACTACTGCTCAACGATTATCATGTATTACCAACAAGTGGACATGCAGGAATAAACCGCATGCTAAAAACCATAAGAAAGAAATACTTCTGGACAGGAATGCAAAAGAATAATATAAAGAATAAATATATATTCTATATATAAAGAATAAATATATAACACCCAAGAAACAACCAATGGAAATAACCTCAACCGCCGATACAAGTTTTGAAAAAATTTATCTTGACTTGGTTGGTCCTCTAGATGAGTCGGTAAACGGATATAAATACATACTTACCCTACAAGACGAACTTACAAAATTCACAGAAGCTATACCTCTTGAAAAAAAAGAAGCTAGCACTGTAGCCAAAGGACTTGTAGAAGGATTTATCCTTAAATATGGAGTTCCCATAACAATAGCTTCAGACCAGGGAACAGAGTTTATAAATAAAATCTTTAAAGATATGTGTAAATTACTGAAGATAGAACAGCTACAGTCCACTGCTTACCATCATGAAAGTATAGGAGCATTACAAAATTCCCACAAAGTTCTCGGAGCATACCTCAGGTGTTACGTGTCCGAAAAACATACGGACTGGTGTAACTGGTTACCATACTATGTCTTCTGTTATAACACCTCAATACATTCGGAAACAGGGTATACACCGTTTGAATTAGTATTCGGAAGGCAATGCAAATTGCCGACCAATCTAACAAAACAGGTAGACCCCAGATATAACTACGAAGACTACGTAATAGATTTGAAACAGAAATTACAAGTAGCCCACCGAGATGCTAGAGATCAGTTAGTCGAAAAGAAGAAAATAAGGAAAAATGCGTACGATACGAAAGCTAAGAGTAAGCAAGCTAGTTTTGAAGTAGGTAGTTTAGTACTGTTGAGAAACGAAAATCGTAGGAAGTTAGACCCAATCTATATAGGACCATACGAAGTATTATCAGAGGAAGGCGTGAATTGTGAAATAAAATACGAAGGAAAAAGGACTAAAGTCCACAAAAACAGGCTAAAGAAATTTTACATATATATATTACGGCAATTTCTAGAAGCTTTTGCCGATATTGACGAATTTGAATAAACTTTTTCTTAAAAAAAGGGGGAAGAGACCCTACATACACATGTATATATAAAATAAGTTCACCCTACATGCACATATATATATAATAAGTTCTAATTCTCCTGGCCAGGAACGAATTAAAATTAATGGTATCATAATTAAAATTTAGTATATAAACAATTAAATATATAAACAGGAACCAACTAAAATCAGAGGTATTGTAATTATAAATTTAGTAATTAAGACTAATGGTATTGTTATTAAAAATTTAGTAAATAAAATTAATAATATTGTAATTACCATTTAGTATATCAACAATTAAATATAAATATCAAATAGTATTAATAAAACTTAATATATCCTAAATCTTAATTTTTAATGCAAAATTTTGCAAATTTAATTGTATTGTTAACAAAATTTAATCTACAATTTAATATGGATAACACACTATAGATAATTGCATTGTTAAGTAAAACTTTATATAAATACAAAACCAAATTAAAATACATGGTTTCTAATCTTTAAGTAATTAAGATAAATTGTACTTTTAACAATTACTCCTATTGTAAGAATAAGTAAGAAAAAAAAAAACTATTTGTAATAAGTTTTAAAAGGAAAAAGACATTTTTGTATTCAAAATAACAAAAATTAATGAATTTCCCCTTTACACACTAGGATTAAGAATTTGGTTAACTAGTTAAGTAATTTTAAAGTTAAAAGAAGAAAGCATTAAATTGTTGCTATTAATTAACGAATATTTAAACTAAACTATGGTTAAATAACTTTGAATAAATTTGCTCAACCAATTATGAGTACTTAAGTTGTAATACATAAAATTAAAAAAAAAAAAAAAATTAAAAAAAATCTTAGTACGTAGAAAATTAATTGTAAAGCTACTTAAATTCATTAGGAAATAAGAAAATCAATTTATATCTATCAATGTTGTAAAATTGTTGTTAGAAATTGAGACAACCATATATCCAGAAACTAAAACCCATATAACACAAAAAAAATTAATAGATTGTTCATGTTAATGTAAACCTAAAAGAAGAAATCAAATATGTAACTTGAAAACAATGTTTATTCCCAAATGTACAAGCGGCACAGAAAAAGCAGAATTCTCGCTACTCCGAGAATTCTCCTTTTCCTCCCAGAAGGGTGGTGTAGGGAATAGCGCCAGTGTACGCTTATACTTGCCTTTACGTTCCTCTTACCCGATACTCGATAGCAGGCACCCATTTATCTTCATACAAAGTATTCACATACATCGACTAAGCATTAAGTCATTAAAGACCAAAGTCATTAAAGACCAACAATCCGTCAGTCACCCCAGCACACGTACCATACTTACATACATATTTCGGTACCCACTCACTATAAGCGATCGTACATTCCCAACAGAATGTATGGGATCACATATCAACAGGCAAAGCCGGCAGTATATCGCCACAGGTTTTGTTTACGTTGATTTGTTCCAAGCATAGTACGATACACGCTTTCTATGTTTATGAATGAGTCAGGGTCAAATATCCGAAATGGTACGACAAGTGCATGAGGGCATGTGTGACCAAATCGGGAACACTGAACGGTGGCGCCGATGCGCTGACTCGACGAATATAGGTCAAGTATAGTCAAGTCAAGTATACACTGGTAAAGCATAGCCAATGCTTTATGATGACCAATGCATTATATACGGGTTCAAATATCGAGGGTGCAAATCGATGACGCTGCAATATCGAGTATGGATTGGGGTTCGGAATTGGAAGTAGATCAAAAACGCAGTAGATTTTATTCGTATAAATACCGATGCAACCCAAGAATAAATGTCTCTTTTGCTATCAAGCTACTAAAGAAACCACATCTCTTTTAATACAACCAATAGAGCTTGGGCTCTGGCAACCGTTCTTTTACAGCTATCTTCGATATCATTTCTACTCACCAACATAGCGAGTAACTCGCTGGTGAGTATAGCAAACGGCATTTAAGCCAAGCTAAGAAATGATAGTCTAACTCCGTTGGTCTACTCTTTCTCTCTCGGTTAGGTTTATTACAGCTAGCCCAGAAGAACCTAGTCGAGCGACACTACATATTAACGAAATCTATAAAATTAAACCAATCCTTAACATCAAAGTTAAAGTCGAGCCCAAGCGGAAGGGCAACAGGCTTTTTCCCCAATGTAAGCGATATCAAGGTTTCTGACACACGCAAGTGTACTGCCAGAAAAAACCGCGATGCGTAAAATGCGCCAGCAAACATCTCCCGAGGGATTGCAATATCAGCAGTCAGGCCCCCGCGGTTTGCTCAAATTGCAGAGGAAGTCACCCAGCGAACTACCGAGGTTGCGAAATTGCCTTTGAGTTACACGACATGAAGCTCCAAAGAAAAACATTGGGAATAAGGGCCCAAACCTAAAACCTCCCAAATTAGGTAAGCCAAAAAACCCTAGGTCGACAAGGGGTATGGGATTGAATAAAGGCAAAAACAAAATGCGCAGGAAAACGTCGCTGGTCCAAGTTCCCACCGCAGCCCAAAGGGAGAATCCACACTTGTTGGTCCAAGATCGTACGCTCAAGTCGCGTCACGTGAAAGTAGGTCACAATTGGCCGCATCAGATTCGGTCTCTCAAATTTTAGGCATAATTCTAGAAAAGGTTGAGCAACAGACGAAACTTAATCAATTAATATTTAACAAATTGAGTGAGCTGGAGTTTAAACCTCAAAAAACATATAACAAAAAATCTTGAATATGAGAAAGTCAATCAAAATATTAACCTGGAATGCAAGCAGCCTTTTGCAAAAAATTGACAAGCTAGAAGTATTCCTACGAAAGAATAATATAGACATATGCCTGATTTCGGAAAATACTTTTTGGGGCTCACGATGCAATTCAACAAGACGCAGAGTCCTCTTCAAAGCAAATACGAAACGCGGCGTGGTCTTCTTATCGACGAGAAAGCCAACATATTGGCCAACTGACTGAAAAAAAAAAAATACCTGACCTCGTCGACTTCTTTATCGCCAAGGGGGTGCCTCGTTACCTTACGAACGTAGAAGAACGCTTTGATATCTGTTGACTCCGCAGTTCTTTTGAAAATCGGCGGAAGCCTAGCGAAAAAGAAAAGAGTGCCTAGATTAACTAAGAACAACACCGACTGGGACGGCCTTAGAAAATACTGCAAAGAAAACATAGCTTTAAATACAGGGTGTTTCCAAATTCGATGCAAATATTTTGACTGAAGATTCTTGGGTATATTTGAAGAAAAAAATTGTTCTACAGTATGGGCCTATCTCAAATTTTGATACTACTTATTGGGAATTTAAGAAAACACCTACTTTGTGGTACCTTGACCCATACTAACACAAATATCTCCGCTAACACTTACAGCAGGTTTTTCAGTTAGGACTTTGATTTTAGAAGAAATAGTACTCCTTTTAACTGCATTAAAATAAAATTGATGACTTTTTTAACTTTCGAGATATTTGTTTTTAAGTCGGATCCTTTTTCCCTGCCCATGACATTTTTTTGACTTTCAAGACACATTTCTGCGAAAAATGCGTAATAAACATATCGGTAATTTTTTTTTCTAGTGCACCTAACAATACTTAACGCTGGTCGTTGGATAGGAAGAAATGGACCAGTTCACTGGCCTGCAAGATCTCCAGACCTTACAATTATGGATTTTTTTTATGGGGGAAAATGAAGGAACTTGTTTATTCTACAGAAATATCAACTCTAATGATTCAGAAGATCTCATTCTCCAAGCCTCGTCACAAGTGAGGCAGGAGTTATGCTTAATAAACGTTGACAGCGCAACCCAAAAACGGGCTCTAGCATGAATACAAAATGAAGGAGGACACTTTGAACACCTTATTTGATTGTAAAGTTAACTTAATGAAAAAAAAAACAAAAACATGAACCAAACACACGCATTTTTATTCAGAATAATAGGAATTGAACACTATAAATCGAGTTTTTCATAATTTTACCTGCTATGGAATTTCCCAAGTATCATAAAATCTGTGGGTTTTTCGGGTAACTTGTCTTAGCAATTTTTATTAAGTATTGTTAGGTGCACTAGAAAAAAAAAATTACCGATATGTTTATTACGCATTTTTCGCAGAAATGTGTCTTGAAAATCAAAAAAATGTCATGGGCAGGGAAAAAGGATCCGACTTAAAGGCAAATATCTCGAAAGTTAAAAAAGTCATCAATTTTATTTTAATGCAGTTAAAAGGAGTACTATTTCTTCTAAAATTTAAGTCCTAAATGAAGTACCTGTTGTAAGTGTTAGCGGAGATATTTGTGTTAGTATGGGTCAAGGTACCTCAAAGTAGGTGTTTTCTTAAATTCCCAATAAGTGGTATCAAAATTTGAGATAGGCCCATTCTCTAGAACAATTTTTTTCTTCAAATATACCCAAGAATTTTGTGTCAAAATATTTGCATCGAATTTGGAAACACCCTGTATACCAATCAAAACGCCACTTGAAATAGAAAACGAAATAGATATACTCGTGAGAGTTACTCAGAGCACTGCGTGGAATAACACTTTTTGCCGAGGTCCGAATTATCGAACAACGAAACAATATATATGCCAAACTGGTCTATGTGTGTTTTGTAGATCTGGAGGCGTATGATCTAAAAGGCGTATGACCGAGACTATGCGCTGAGTGGGCCTCTTCTGAGAGCCATCCAGTCTTTGTATGGAAACTGCAGAAGCAGTGTGCGGATAAATGGCGTCAAATCCCGTCCTTTTGATGTGCGCGTTGGACTTCGACAGGGCTGTGTTCTGTCGCCGCTCCTTTTCAGAGCATATATGGACTGGATGGTGAAGGCGTGCAATGTTTCGGATTGGCTGGCATCAGGATGAGCCATCTGCTTTTCGCAGATGATTTGGCCATCCTTGCATCATCCATAGAGGAACTTCAACGAGCACTGGATAGGTTTGCAGCCGTCCGTGGTGATGCTGATGAAAGTTAACGTGAACAAATCGGAAGTGATGGCTGTTTCCCGAACTTCTGCGCAATGTACCCTGCACATAAATGGAGTTCCATTAAAACAGGTGGAGAAGTTTAAGTATCTCGGGGTCTTTTTCACGAAAGATGGGAGGAGTGATACTGAGTTGTCCTGTAGAATTGGCCAAGCTGAAGCAATAGTAAGGGAACTGCGCCGGCCGGTCATCAGGAAAGCTGAGCTTGGAGTGAAAGCAAAGATCTCAGTTTTTAATTCAGCGTTCGTTCCGACCCTCATCTATGGTCATGAAATTTGGGTAATGACCGAAATAATTAGATCGCGGGTACAAGCTGCCGAAATGAGATTCCTGAGGTGCGTTGCTGGTGTTATTCTAAGGGACAGAGTGAGAAACGTCAGTATTCGTAGGAATCTTAATGTTGAGCAACTTCTTCTCCGAGTGGAGCAATCGATTCTTCGATGGTTTGGACACGTTTTTCGCATGCCCCCTGACAGACTTCCTAAACAGGTCATGCTAGCCGAGATGCGAGCGCATCGCCCCCCTGGTAGGCCAAGAAACAGGTGGTGGGATCAGGTTAAGAACCTCTCTGAGTCCCGCCTGGGGATTGCGCCGGAGTCTCTTGAGTTGGTGGCGGAGGATCGAGAAAGATGGAAGGACCATTTAGGCACCCTTGCTCCGCGACCCTTTTGAAGGATAAGCGGCATTTCGAAAATGATTATGATGATGATGATGACGAAACAATATATCCACGAAAAAAAGAAGACCTAATATGCGAAAAGAGAAGAGCGCGCAAGAGATGGCAACATTCGCGACCACCCCCGGATAAGACCATCTTGAACCACCTTTCTAACAAGCTGAAGCACGAACTTCAAGACCTTAAAAATTGCGAGGCTACTGCTTACCTCGATAGTTTGACTGCCGATAAACGTTCGAACTACTCTTTTTGGAAAACAGTGAAGTCCGTTAAGAAGCCTATAGCTCACTCTGCGCCATTAAGAAAAGCCAACGGCGAATGGGCAAGGGTAAATAAAGAAAAGGCGGATTTATTTGCAGATTACCTAGAAGAAACATTAAAACCAATTGACGGGGAACCGTTGGTCGAGGAGCTCAACCCTTATTGATGCAGTAAAATAATTTTTTACAACAATTGCAAAGTGCACTATATTTTTTATGTTTATTCGTAAAACCTTAATTTTGTTGAAATGAAAACAGAACTTAAATTTAATAACTTGCTAAGCTCAGATTTACGATAATTTTTGGGTTAATCAATGAAAAACAATCTAATTTTTTTATATAAATTATTGGCGCTTTCACGTGTGTGGAAACCTTTAATAGAAGTTCGATTTTTAACCCAATTTTGAAATAAAGGAAACTATAACATGTGTGGAATTCTTTTATTTGGAATTGTTTATTTAATAAAACTTTAATAGAAGCTCGATTTTTAACCCGATTTTGAAATAAAGGAAATTATAACGTGTGTGGAATTCTTTTATTATGAATTGTTCATTTACAGAGTGTGTGATTACAGAGAAAGCATTGGTCCAATCGAGCCAGATTTTAACACAAACCTGTTAAAATCTAAAACACAATTTTTTGCAAGTTTAGTGCCAAACCAGTTCCCGCGTCGCAAAAAGCATTTTGGATTTATATCTACACTATACAAGGTAAGTGAGTTGTACTTTGGCGTTAATAACAGGTGATAGAACAAACTTTACTGCTTTATGTATTTTATTTATTATTATTATATTTCTTATTATTATATTACTTGTAATGACCGGTGCCGATAGATGAAATAGCAAACGCACATATATATATAAATATTCACTTTATTTGCTGATAATACTTAAGATAACGTATACGCGCCTTGACGATCTGTAATAGACTGCCTCGACAGTCGCGATCGTGTGTCGAAAGATCAGCGAGAGAGAATGCGCATCGTGGGTGTCGAGAGCGCCAAGCTGCAAGCGTGATAAGCAGAGAGAGCTATCAATCAGAGCGCAAGATCAAAGCTCGTCGTCGCTGACCGGTCGCCACATCCCTCCGATTTTTTTTAGCTTTAACTTTATTGAGGAATCTCCCATCTGATCAGTGTCTGCAACATTTCCTTTAGCTTCGTCCGTTGGCTTACCGCTAGAGTTCTCAGTTGTCGACTGTTGCAAGGGTGCCTCAGGTGGAGTTGGAATTTTCTTTACATGTGTTACATTTCGTCTGAAGGTCTTTCCGTCTTTTCCCCGAACCACTACCTCGCTCGGGCCCCGTTCAACTACTTCGAACTCGGTTGAGTCAAAAGTCGGTGTTAATTTGTTTGCAGGAACCAGAACTCGGAGCAAAACCTTATCGCCGATATCAATACGTCTCTCTTTTGCTCCCCGGTCTTTGTCTCCTTTTTCTTTTCCCATTTGTTTGCTTATTGTGTCCAAGTCTCGCGCCTCTGAGTCCAAAATATCTTCGCTTATATCTTGTACAGAGGGAATCTTGTCCCTTATTGCTCTGTTGAAAAGAAGCTTCGACGGTGCCTCACCGGTTGTACCATGAGGTGTAACATTGTACATTAAGGTGAACTTTTGTACCTCCCTCTTATAATCTTCCCCTTTTTCGTGGGCAATTATGAGTTGCTTGAGAACAGATTTGTTCATATTTTCCACTTCGCCATTCGCTTGTGGCCAATAGGGGGGTGAGGTGATTAACCTAATATTGTTGGTTTCACAGTAAGCTTTGAATTCGTTACTAACGAACTGCCGACCATTGTCCGCCCTTATCGACTTAGGGTAGCCTAACCTGCAGAAAATTTTCTCCAAGCAAGTAATGATATCCGCTGATGTGATTTTCTTCATAAACTTTGCCTCCTGGTAGCGCGAATAGTAATCAATGATCACAAAAACGAAATCGTGGTTGGGTAATGGACCCAATAAGTCCAACGCGACACATTGCCAAGGTCCGTCTGGAAACGGATGTCGTTGCATGGGAACCGGTGGTGAAGGTTTTGAAACCAGCAGACACTCGCGACAGCGCTTCACGAATGACTCTACCTCCCTGTCTATAAGCGGCCACCATACTTTGGACCGCAGTCTCCGCTTCATGACTGTTTCGCCTGGATGGCCTTCATGTCCTAACTCAAGTACCCTTTGTCGTAACGCCGCTGGTATGACAATTCTGGACCCACGTAAGAAGATGTTCCCCAGACTGCACAATTCCAGCCGAAAAGGGAAGTACTTGCTTTTAGCATTGGTTGTCCAATCATCACTCCATACACTTTTCACGGCTTCTTGCAGTTCTTGATCCATGTCGTTGCATCTAACTATTTCGCTAATTGTCAGTGCGTGCGGAACCGTATTCAATTCACTGTCTTCAATTTTGCACAATCTCGATACCGAATCGGCTATGTTCGACTTACCCGTCTGATATACTACCTTAAACTTAAAGGATTGCAGTCTCAGCATCCATCGTTCAATCCGAGCTGGCGGTTTTGATGCCGGTTTGAAAATTGCCTCTAGGGGCTTATGATCAGTCACAAGCTCAAAAGTTATTCCTGCGAGATAGTAATAAAAGCGTTCTACAGCCCAAACTAGTGCAAGGCTTTCCTTCTCTGTTTGTGAGTATCTCCTCTCCACAGTTGAAAGGCTTTTACTGGCAAATGCAACCACTTGAGGATTTCCATCCTGAAACTGCAATAGGACTGCACCCAAAGCCACTGGACTCGCATCAGCTATTAAACGAGTGCGATACTTGTAGTTGAAATAAGCCAGGGTAGGAATTTCCGAAGGAGAATTCTTTAATCGCCGAAATGACTGTTCTTGTTTTTCTCCCCACATGAAAGGAACGTCCTTTTTAATAAGACTCCATAATGGTTCCGTAGCATCTGCCATATTCGGAATAAACTTACCGAGATATGTTACTAGCCCCAAAAAACTCCTAATTTCCTCCTTGGTATTGGGCGGTCGAAACTCCTGAACCGTTCTTACCTTGTCCGGATCTGCGCTAATCCCAGTTGCACCTAGCACATGACCCAAGAACTTGAGCTCTTGCACCTTCCAGCTGCATTTACCTTCGTTGAGTGTAACGTTCATGCTCTTGAAAATGTTCAAAACTGCGCCAGTTCCCTGTCATGCTCTTCTTCGGTTAGTCCAAAAACAATAACGTCATCCAAATAATTCAGGGCATTCCGACAAGAAGCTAGCATCCTTTCCATTGTCCTTTGGAAAATTTCAGGAGCTGAGTTAACCCCAAACAACAACCCCTTGTATCGGAATATCCCTTTGTGAGTGATGTACGTTGTGATTTCGCGACTATCCTCAGTTAGCTCCAGTTGGTGGTATGCATTCTTCAGATCCAACCGAGAAAAGAATCGAGCACCCTTGAGTTTGGTCATGAAGGAATCAAATGTGGGTAGTGGGTAGTTTTCCCGCAGTATAGCTAAGTTTGCCCGACGCATATCGACACAAAGTCGGATGTCTCCCTTTTCCTTAAAAACGATTACAATGGGGGAAATCCACGAAGTCGGCCCGTAAACAGGTTCGATAATGTCATCTTCAACTGCTTCCTCTAGCTTGCGTTCAACCTTTTCTCTAACGCAGATGGAATACGACGTAGAGGTTGTTGTACTGGCTTGATTGACTCATCTATCGATAGTTGAACCTGTATATCCTTTATTTTGAAAACGGTCGATGTTCTCCCACTTGATTAATATCAATTCCAAGTTTAAGAACTTTTAATTTAATAGCTGTTTCACGTCCTAGTAAGGATTGTTTCCCATTTTTAATAACGTAGAACGATTCTATTAATTCAGCTTGATGATTTACGCTTATGTGAGCTTCAAAAACTGATATCGTTTCCAGCAGGTCCCTACCTGCGTACGCTCTAAAACGATTTGGTGATTCCTTTCGAATGTTAAACAATGCTTTCGAGTTCTTGTATAAATGTTCCCAGTCTTTTTCTCCTATAAGATTGAATCGTGACTCCGAGTCTATTAGCATCGACAACATACATCCACCAACAGAGCACATAATATTCCCATTAGATGGTTCGCCTAATCCTTCGGTGATTTCAAAACAGTCGTGTTCACGAACCCTTTCCCCTTTTGTCACATTTTGCCTTTCTCTTCTTCGTCTATAAACCTTATATCTGACTGGCCATACCTCTTTCTTTTTGAACGGAACGTGTCCTCAAAATTGTTTTTTCCGTTTATCTGTCTTAGTCTTACATCTTCTGGCGAAATGACCCATAAACCCACACTTATTGCACCTAACATTTTCGCCGGGCAGCTACTACTCTCTCCGAGATGACCTACTCGCCCACATCTTTGGCATTCCCTGTCGTAATTTGAATATCTGTCCTTTGGCATAGAGAAGATTTTATTGATCCCACTAGACGATGGTGTCGGGATCATAGTCTCCGTCTGGCTCGATATTTGCTCATTTACTTGGCACATGTCTATTACCTCGTCCAGGGAATGTTCCTTTTCTAGTAGCCGTTTCTTTAGATCCCGTGAAGCCCACGCATCTATGACCTTGTCTTTTATGTTTATGTCAATGACTTCCTGCTCAGACTTCCCAAACGAGCACTTCGCTGCCTGATTCCGCAGACGCAAAACAAACTTGTTAAAACATTCCCCATCCTCTGGTTTTCATTGCCCGAAATAAATGTCTCTCAAACGTCGAGTTCCTCGACGGTGAAAAGTAGTCATTAAGTTTCGTTACCAAAACCGTATAAACATTTTCACCACCAGTGGCCACCAAGGCGCCAGGAATATTAAATATTACCTCCTGTAGCTGCGGTCCTCCCAGGTGGAGCAGCTTGTTTTTCTTTTTTTCTCCATCAGTGATCTCTTCCGAATCCAAATAAAGGGAAAATGATCGATACCATTTTTCCCATTCTGATCGAATCAAAGATTTATCGATCGTATTACAAAGGAATGGTTTTATCCCCAGATAACTCATCCTCCTTCCCCGAAATACCTGTGATACAATTAAAGCTCTTATTTCTTGTCTTTTCTTCCTTTCTTTCTTTCTTTTTTTTTCTTTACCTTTGCTCGGAGTGAAGCTTTTATTTCACTCTTGCTCCTCCACCTCTCCCCTTTTCCTCAGGGCATAACAATTTAATGTCAGCCTAGCAATTGAATGCTATTGATTTACAATTTAATGTAATTCTCTTTCCTGCAATTTAATGCGATTACAACAAGTCAGGCCAATTTAATTGGCTTTACTCACTTTTTTTTTTCTTTTTTATAAATAAACTATCTCGTTCGCGCTTTTCCGTTTACTTTTTCTTGCACTTCACACTGCAAGCAAAGAGTTTCTATATTTTAGCATTCGTGACAACATAGGTACCGATTATGTTCATATCAAAAATGATTTATTAATAATTGAATTATTTCTACGTGCTTTACCTCGTCGCCAATGTAATGACCGGTGCCGATAGATCAAATAGCAAACGCACATATATATATAAATATTCACTTTATTTGCTGATAATACTTAAGATAACGTATACGCGCCTCGACGATCTGTAATAGACTGCCTCGACAGTCGCGATCGTGTGTCGAAAGATCAGCGAGAGAGAATGCGCATCGTGGGTGTCGAGAGCGCCAAGCTGCAAGCGTGATAAGCAGAGAGAGCTATCAACCAGGAAAGCGCAAGATCATCAGAGCGCAAGATCAAAGCTCGTCGTCGCTGACCGGTCGCCACATTACTTATTTATTATTATTATATTTCTTCTTTTGTAATTATTTTTTTTTTTACTTTTCAATGGCCTGAGTCCTGCAAATGTTTATGCACGTCCCTTGACAACAATTTGACAATTGGATAGGCCAAACGGGCTGTAGTGCTATTGTGGGAGACGTCCAGCGGTATATACATAAATAGTACTAGAGTCTAGTTATTATTTCTTGCTTAGTTGTAGAAAATATTACCATTAAGTAAGTGAACCTCTTTATTGTGACGGTTTTCACATGCCTCGGCATAGCCGGTATTATAAAGACGTGACAAAATATCGTCAGAGGGTGGTTTAGCTTGCATATCGTATACTGCGGTAACAACTGTAGCCGCGATTTCTGGCAGTGGGATTCGATTTAAATGAGCATATATCCTGAATTGAATTGTGTCCATGGATTCACGTCTTGCCCAATCGACTCCCCAAGTCGCTGCTGCTATTTTATTTATAATTCTTGGCTGCAAAAGAGGAAGGTTAAAAATAAATCGAGCCTGATATACACAATCTACTGACAATCTGCGTGCGATGCGCTTGATAGCTGCATGCCTGTTGAATTCACGCTCCTTTTGCGTTGAAAATTTATCAGAGGGTTTTTTAGTAAGTGAAGTTGATATTTTAAGAATCTTTGCTTTTTTGGCTTTTGACTCTTCAATCCTAGTATCCATAGGATCATTGTCCCATAAGATGTCTGGTTGGATGAGGTCTTCATCTAAATTTGCCAATATAGCAAACCGATTTTCTGTGGTGTAATCCAATACTGCTAAAGCAGGAAGATAAATGCTGTTGGTTTTCGCTTTCCTGGTCAAAGAATTGATCAAGTATCTATCATTGTTGGCTTCAAATTGAATGGACTCAATTTTTTCGGAGGTCCTATCTGGACCTGGATCAATTTCGAGTATGGCGTGCGTATGGCGTGCGCTATCGAGTATAATCCTTAATCGGTCGTTTAGTCCTCTTTTTAAAAATGCGAAACCTCTTCGATCATTGACGGCAGTAAGAGTTTCACGAGTAGCTTCGCCATGGACCGCAATTTCTAGTTCTGTCATCTTTATGACAAGAGTTTGAATTTCGCTCACAAATTCCTTTACGGGGCGATTTCCTTGATATGCTTGGTTCAGCTTTGATTGAATTGCCTCGAAGTTTTCCCTTGGTCCGCATTTTTCCAAAAGAGTTCTTTTGAGATCGTTAAAATTTTTGGGCCTACTTGTCCCTAGCTCGGTACGAGCCTAACCTTGAATCTTACATTGGAGGATACATTTAATAAAAGTTACTTTAGCAGCAGTCGCAGTCGTGTCATAATAAAATTCTACGTTATTGAGAAAATCTCTCAAATTTTCTGATCGTGTGTTATCTTGGTCACACGTCAGTGTCGGAAGTTTCTGGGCAGTATTGAAACTGAATTGGTCCGTCATATTGTCAATGTTTGTTTACTCGGTTCCTATACGCTTTGGATTTACTAGAATGATAGGCGTATAACATCTTCCGATAACTCTATTCCTAAGAACTTATTTTGGGATCTGTATCTAAAATTTTTCTTCTATCATGTACGTGTATTTCAAGACACAAAGTATTGTAAGAAAGACGTTGCTATCTAAAGAATTTTTACATATGTATGCATTTTTTTATGTATATGATTAATCAATGTTATGCAAGCAGTGTTTTATTCAGAATAAAAGCGTTCGTCAAGAATTTAGTTGTGAGGTAGGTATTTAATTCAATTCACAGATTTAAATATGAGTTAGAAATTCGTGTGCATATTGATATAAATTAGATTACTTTATGCCTGCATTGACAATTAAAATTTGCTTAAAAATTATATCTGCTATTGAATTATAATGTGTACGAAACAGCATAAAATCAATATGGTTAAAAAAAATTTACGGGCCTACCTTTTGATGACACAGTTTTGACGTTCCTTGTTGCTCGTGACATTACTTCTTCAGGATGTCGTGTTCTTGCCTGTTACATATACTTCTATCAAAGTCTTTCTTCCAAAATATCTCGTTTCTGAAATAACGATATTGATGCGTTTTGTTTTCTGTCGTTTTCTGTTGTCTGTGACTGTAGTCCATGCTGCTAGTCGTCGCTTGGGATCCTTGGTGTTGGTCTTCCTTCAGTAAATCTTCTAGTCATGATCTCTCGTTCTTCTGTCGGAATTTTTTTTTTTTTTTTCATTGTGACAGGGTCTCGTCTTCTCGACCTGTCCTGTCACGGTCGCCATGTAACGTCTCGCGGAAGGAATGTTGCGCTTGCTCTGAAAAATTTTCCTTACGCGGACTCTCCCAGCTATTAGACTCCGCTATGGCGCAGGCGTCTATACTTACCAGCAGCAAAGCTGCTAGACTAGGTAAGTGAGTGATAGCGGTGAGTGTTATTCCAGATTAGTCCCTTTAAAGCCTATTGGCTCCGTCAGTTGAACAAAACAACGAAACAACGATCTCGATAGCTGGGGTTCAAAGACTGAACATTTATTTAAACTTTGCTTAGGATATTTATAGAAAAACTATGGTTATCGATTTCCATTCGATTACCCAATTCCTCTTCTCGATATCCGATAACCGCAGCGTCATCATTTATAGGTGATGAGAACGAACGAACTGCATGAGAACGAACGGCTATAGCCATAAAATATGCTTGATCAACGCAACAGTGCATGAACTTGCACTTTGCTCCCCATTAGGCTACACATGCATTCATGCATTTGTACCGCCTCGGTAATTCAACCCCCAACTCATTGACAAGTGCATAGCGCATTCCAAATGCACTGCGCTACGGTATAGCTATGGTATAGCGATATGATACCGTTATGTGTAACAGGGCATGGCTGGGTTGTTTACTATATTTTTGAATGCAATGAGTGGGTACCGAAACATTATATGGTACGTGTGCCAGGGTGACTCAAGTTCATAGTCTTTAAATGGTTCATGCATTTAGGGGTTTTGCTTGCTATGCTTTAATAGTTTATTAATTGCCCTGAGTTATGATGCGGCTTGTGATTGAATATCGGAAGTGAAATGGGAATGGAAATAAACGAGCACTGGCATTCCTCACAATCTGCATTACGTTCACTCTATTGCTTGCCATTAAATACAAAATGAATCTTAAAATATTGAGAAATTCGGTGTCGCAAATGATAAAGGAATACACTAATTTCAAAAAGGCGAACAAAGAAACTAAGGCGTCCAAGAACTATATCCAAGGCCGTCTATCAATACTAGACGGTAACTTCCACGCCAGCGTAAATGCCAATACTGCCGTCGTTTCAGCATCAGTCAAAATTATTCTTTCAGTCATTAGTGTCCAAGGGTCAACCAATTTAAAACGACTGCTGGATGTATTCACTGAGTTCCTGCATGCTCTGAAGAAACTCGACGGTAAGACAGACAATTGATACGTAAAAACTTCCAGCTTTAACTCAGAAATTTTGGGAAAAAAAACTAGGGCCCAAAAAAGATCTTCCTACCTTTGCTGAGCTTACAGGATTCCTGGAAGCCTTGTTCCGAACATTGGAAGCAGTAGACCAGCAAAAACAAAAACCGAACTTTAATCCAGAAGGGCAGAACAGACAGGTTACGAAGAACGCTTTCACCGTTCGACCGGTCAAGAAGCAACAACACTGTTGCAGTATTTGTAGCAAGGGGCAACATACTCTGCGCACGTGAAATAAGTTCTAGACGATGGAAGTGAGTGAGCGTCTTAGTGCAGTAAGTAGGGTTGGCATATGCGAACATATGTACGAACATTGTTTAGCGTACAGCCACCATACACAACAGTGTCCAAGCCGTGTCTGAGCCTACTTCTGCAATCAAAGGCACCACTCACTACTGCACGCCAATTAAAACCCATCTCAAAACTTGCAACCTGTGCACGTTTCCTCAAACGCTACCAAGGGTTTGAGGAAACCACACAACATAATACAGTCCATTCATACACCACAAACTAGCACCTCTCAGAACCCATACACACATTCTGTGAACCTTTCTTCTTTACGATATCGGGCACTTTGTCTATACAATATGTCTATATCTGCAGGTGTGTGAAAACCGGGATCGGGCAAAGTCAGTCATTTTGTTGGGAAAAGCTCCTATCATACTGCAGTCGGTACGAAGCTTCGTGCAGACGTTTGATCTCGATGCTCAAATTGAAGAACAAACTTTTGAAAGCCACAAGTCAGAAGAAGATGCAGCATGTGAACAGCATTTCGCTACACACACCAAACGTTCGCAGGATGGTCGGTACCAAATCTGCCTTACTTTCAAAAGAAACATTAACCCAGTGTTAGGGTCATCATACAACGTATTGCTTAAGCGGTTCTTCCAGATGGAAAGGAGGTTTGCCAACAACCCAAATCTACGCGAAGGATATATCAAATGTATGGATAAATACATACAACTCGGGCACATGACTGAAGTAAAAAATTTAAATGAGATAATGTCAACACCTTACCATAATTTTATTCCCCATCATGTTGTCATCAAAGAATCCAGTGACACCACAAAGTTGAGGGTCGTGTTTGACGCGGCTTTTAAAACTTCTTATGGCTCTGTAAATAATAATAATAATAAATGGCAAAATAATAATATAGATATTATACCGCGATGGAGAACACACCGAATCACGTTCACCGCGGATATGGAAAACATGTACCGCCAAATAAGGATGGATTCAAAGGACGCAAACTTTCAGCTCATCCTCTGGAGAAATGATCCCCACCAGGAAGTGAGAACTTATCGCTTAGAGACGGTGACATTTGCGACTTCTTCCGCTCCGTATCTCGCAGTCCTAGTACTCCTCAAACTTGCTGAGGATGTGGGAACGAGTTTTCCGTTGGCGCCATCTATCTTAAGTGGATGATATTATCAGTTGAGCCCACTCAATTGACAAGGCCCTAAAAAAAAGAAATGAAGTCAAGAAAGTTCTTGCAACGAGAAGGTTCTTGGACGAGCAACACAGATAAGGTTCTAGATGGAATTCCAGCTGAAGAACGAGAAGTGGACTTTTCGCTGCCGCTTGACGAAATCAGCCACGTTAAGACGCTCGGCATGAAATGGTTGCCTGTTTGCAATTGATTCACATACAAGGTTTCTTGTGAAGAAGACCCGGAGATAACGAAACGCATTGTTTTGTCAGCAGTTGCCAAATTGTTTGACCCTCTGGGCTGGCTGTCAGCGTGCATCGTCAAGACCAAAATGTTGATGCAAAACTTTTGGAGCCGTAAATTGGAATCGGAAACGCCAGTTCCCCAAGACGTTGAGCAAGAATGGCTGCAGTTTCGGCGAGATTTGCCAGCAATTGAAATGATTAGGACCCTTATGAACAACTGTACTCTGGAATTACCAGGGTTTAGCGATGCCTCAGAGAAGGCTTATACAGCAGCAACTTACCTGCGTGTGCTTGATGAAAACAACAAAGTCCACATGCAACTACTGATGTCAAAAAGCAAAGTAGCTGGAGTTATGTGGTGCTGTTTTGCTGGCAAAGTTGCTGCATGAGACAGCCAGAGCACTAAAGTTACAGGAGGATTGTAAGACCTACGCATGGACTGACTCAGAGATATCGTTAGGCTGGATCAAGTGAGCAACCGAGTCACTGAAGTACAGAAGCTCACGAAGAACTTCATAGTAGTAAATTTTCGCTCTCTCATTATACCTCTTGACTACAACTAAGTTAACTTAACAAGTAGTTTATGCTTCCGTAGTGCTTATCGCATTGGGTAGGTTTCTATACAGTGAATGCACCTACTAAAGCCGTTCATTCGTGCGGCTTCACCCTACGCCACTATATCGAAGGGCCTTGTTCTTTATAGTCGTCACTCGTTGTTTACAACGTTAAGAGTCTCGTTAATAGTACGGATCATTTCATTGTTGCAATGAGCATGAAGGCGAGCATTTAGCTTTCTAGCAAAGTTTGTTACTTCTTCGCTTACGGTAGCTATTCCTAAATCTCTGTGAATATCACTATTCCTAATATACCATGGAGCATTCACAATTGCAATGGACATGTTGCTTGGCTTGGTACAACCCCAAAATTGTATACCGTATGTCCAGGACGGCTTTAACACCTGCCTGTACAAGAGCAGTTTGTTATACAGGGTGTTTCCAAATTCGATGCAAATATTTTGACACAAGATTCTTGGGTATATTTGAAGAAAAAAATTTTAGTATGGGCCTATCTCAAATTTTGATACCACTTATTGGGAATTTAAGAAAACACCTACTTTGAGGTACCTTGACCCATACTAACACAAATATCTCCGCTAACACTTACAACAGGTACTTCATTTAGGACTTAAATTTTAAAAGAAATAGTACTCCTTTTAACTGCGTTAAAATAAAATTGATGACTTTTTTAACTTTCGAGATATTTGCTTTTAAGTCGGTTCCTTTTTCCCTGCCCATAACTTTTTTTTGATTTCAAGACACATTTCTGCGAAAAATGCGTAATAAACATATCGGTAATTTTTTTTTCTAGTGCACCTAACCATACTTAATAAAAATTGCTAAGACAAGTTACCCGAAAAACCCACAGATTTTATGATACTTGGGAAATTCCATAGCAGGTAAAATTATGAAAAACTCGATTAATGGTGTTCAATTCCTATTATTCTGAATAAAAATGCTTGTGTTTGGTTTATGTTTTTTTTTATTTCATTAAGTTAACTTTACAATCAAATAAGGTGTTCAAAATGTCCTCCTCCATTTTGTATGCATGTTAGAGCTAGTTTTTGGATTGCGCTGTCAACGTTTATTGAGGATAACTCCTGCCTCACTTGTGACGAGGCTTGGAGAATGCGATCTTCTAAATCATTTAGAGTTGATATTTCTGTAGAATAAACAAGTTCTTTCATTCTCCCCCATACAAAAAAATCCATAATTGTAAGGTCTGGAGATCTTGCAGGCCAGTGAACTGGTCCATTTCTTCCTATCCAACGACCAGCGTACTTTTCATCCAGCCAATTCTCGCGACCAAAGTGGGCTGGGGCTCCATCCTGTTGAGAATATGACGAAGCTCGTTGAGTTACCGGAACATCCTCCAGTAGATCTGTTAAATCATTGCGCAAAAATTCCAGATAGTTTGCAGAATTCAGTGTGGGAGGCAGTTCGAAGGGACCGTTTAAGTTGTTTCCAATAACACCTGCCCACAAATTGACGCTAAATCTGTGTTGAAATGATGACTCTCTCCTTGTGTGTGGGTTTTCCGCAGCCCATGTGTGTAGATTGTGAAAATTTGTAATCCCATCTCTAGTAAATTGAGATTCGTCCGTCCATAGGATTCTGCTTATAAAACCGTTGTCATCCAAGTTCCGCTCTAACAACCAGTTGCAAAACTCAAGTCTCGGCTCCAAATCACTCGGAAGCAGTTCCTGCACAGGTGTATGGTGGTATGGACACAAGTCTTCCGTATGCAGGAGACGAACAATTTTATGTGTTGAAACATTAAATCGCAAGGATAAGCGCCTGATTCTTTCATCAACTGCAATTCTTCCTGGTGAAGCTCCTGCGTTAGGTCGTCTTGTTGAAACAAATCCCGTTTCCCGAAGTCTTCGAAACGAATTTGTAAATACGCGGGGATTAGGTACTCTTCGGTTAGGATAAAGCTGATGGTATCTTTGTTGTGCTCTAATAGAACTTCCGTTGCACATCCCATAAACGTAGATAATATCGGCGCATTCTTCGTTTGTAAAAGATGCCATTTCAAGTAGGGTTTCTTAACAACTGTTGTGTCACCTCGGCTTCAAAAATAACTTTGATGTATTTAATTTTGTTTTCTAACCTTTTATACAATTTACATTAGGTAAATTTTCCAACTAGGCGACCAACCTCAAACTTAATCCTTTTTGGGATTTAACAGAAAAATGATAGGGAAATTACCTTTTTATCAGGTAGTCTAATAAAAATGCACGCTCTAAAAATTACGTAAATTATTAATACATAGTCAAAAAATCGTTCTTGTTGTCTATCGCGGTTACAAAAGTAGGTAACAAATCATATTTCCACCTTATACCTGTCGCGGCTTCGTGAAAAGAGTTTTTCATAATTTTACCTGCTATGGAATATCCCAAGTATCATAAAATCTGTGGGTTTTTCGGGTAACTTGTTTTAGCAATTTTTATTAAGTATTGTGCACCTAGCACTAGAAAAAAAAATTACCGATATGTTTATTACGTATTTTTCGCAGAAATGTGTCTTGAAAGTCAAAAAAATGTCATGGGCAGCGAAAAAGGATTCGACTTAAAAGCAAATATCTCGAAAGTTAAAAAAGTCATCAATTTTATTTTAATGCAGTTAAAAGGTGTACTATTTCTTCTAAAATTTAAACCCCAAATGAAGTACCTGTTGTAAGTGTTAGCGGAGATATTTGTGTTAGTATGGGTCAAGGTACCTCAAAGTAGGTGTTTTCTTAAATTCCCAATAAGTGGTATCAAAATTTGAGATAGGCCCATACTGTGGAACAATTTTTTTCTTCAAATATACCCAAGAATCTTGTGTCAAAATATTTGCATCGAATTTGGAAACACCCTGTATATGCTTAATTTCGAAAATCTTCCGATAAGCCAATACATTTCCCTGAGCCTAATCTCGAGCTCGTCATGCTTCTTCTTAACGTGTGGTTTCCACCTTAGTTTAGCGTCCAGTTACATCCCTACATATTTCATTTACATAAGGCATTTGTGCAGAATTTATGAACAGAGGTAAATTGTTAACCCTTCTGTAAGTGAAATTCACATGCGTAGACTTGTTCTCGTTAAGGCTCTGTATGCTGCTGAATTGAAAATAGTTTTCCGGTGGTCTCCACTTCGACAGCGAAATGCTTACGAAAAAAGATGACGAAAAAATTTGTTATGGATAGTTGCCGATGACATTCAACCAAAAAACCAGTGGGCGTGGCCCAAAGACTTGGAAAGACAAAATGTGGAACTAAGCGTTTTCTATATAAAATATTAAGCAATTTTTTTTTCAATTTCGAGCAAAAATATTGAGTAAACTGAATTTTAAAATTAACCCTCAAAATAGATGCCACGCCCACTAGAGGAGGTTCACCAATTAAATTTGTCTTTTTTGTGTCTTACATTCATTAGGGGATGCTAAATGTCAAATTTCAGCCTTTTAGAACGTCTTACAATTTTGAAAACTCTGGAGGTAGTTGCACATTTGGACCGATTGTGGGCGTGTCTTTGGGCGGACAATTTTTTAAATTTGTACTGCTTCGCATGACGTGGACCTTACGTACGAAGTTTCAGCACCCTAGCTCAAAATTTTAGGCCTAAAAACATGTGACATACAGACGGACGGACATGGCTTATTCGATTCAGAGTTCGGTCTCGATCATATGCCCTTATGACATGGCTCATTCGATTCAGAATTCGGTCTCGATCATATGCCCTTAAGGGCTTAACGTGTTACAAAATATGTGACAAACTTAATATACCTCCTATTCTATGGAATGGGGTATAAAAAATGTGACAGATTATTTCGGTGGCCAACATTTTTTTGACTAAGTACCTAAAATTTTTTTTTTTTTTTTTTTTTTTTTTTTCGTGGGTAGGAAAAACCTTCATAGGCACTACGAGGACCGGCCGCGCGTGCTCATAGTAGTGTGAGATTCTTACTCACTAAAAAACCTCCCATTTTCCGTCAGACTACGACTAAGTTTCCTTAACAAGTAGTTCAAGCTTCTGTAATAATCGCGTGTGGCAGGCTGCCTTCCAACGAAGGCACCTACAATACCGTCAATTTATGCGGTTTCATCTTATGCTGCTAGATCTAACGGTCTCATTCGTTGTAGTCGGCGCGTAGGATTTGTCTGATCCAAAGTTCGGATAATTTCATTGTTGCAGTGTCCGCGAAGACGAGTACTAAGTTTGCGAGCAAAGTTTGTTACCTCGTCAGACACGGTTGCGATTCCTAGATCTCGTTGTAGATCGCTATTTCTTATATGCCATGGAGCATTAACAATTGCTCTGAGTGTCTTATTTTGAAAAGTTTCTAAAATAGATATATTGCTTGGTTTAGTACAATCCCAGAGTTGTATACCGTACGTCCAAGATGGTTTTAGCACTTGCTTATACAAAAGCAGTTTGTTATATATGCTTAGTTTCGAAAATCTTCCGATAAGCCAATTCATTTCTCTTAACTTGATTTCGAGCTCGTCGCGTTTCTTTTTAACGTGCGGCTTCCATTTAAGTTTTGCGTCTAGAGTCATTCCTAGATATTTCGCTTCATTTGAGTACGGGATTTGTACCGAGTTAATGAATAAAGGTTTGTTGTTTATCTTTTTGTAAGTAAAGTTAACATGCGTTGACTTAGTCTCGTTAAGGACAACTCGCCAGCTCTTCGTCCAGTCGCATATTTTGTCTAAAGCGCGCTGGAGTTTCCCTGTTGATAATTCAACTGTCGTATCAATAGCGAGAATAGCAGTGTCGTCTGCGAACGTAGCTAAAATTGTTCCCTCATCGTGGGGTATGTCTCTTGTATAGAGCAAAAATAATATTGGGCCGAGAACGCTTCCTTGCGGGACACCGGCATTTATCTCTTTGAATTCCGAGTACTCATTTTCGTTCCTTACGCGAAAGATTCTGTCTTTAAGGTAAGACTCTAAGATTCTATAGAGTTTTTCTGGTAAGCAAAGCCTTAATTTGTACTTCAGGCCTTCGTGCCATACCTTGTCGAAGGCTTGCGATACGTCGAGAAAAGCGCTAGTACATATCTTTTTCGCTTCCAGAGCTTTTTCGATTTCGTTTGTTATACGATAGACCTGGTCGATTGTTGAATGTTTTTTTCTAAATCCGAATTGGTGATCCGGAATCAATCGTCTTTCTTCAATGATTGGTTGCAACCTTTTAAGCAATAGTTTCTCGAACACCTTAGCTATTATCGGCAGTAGCGAAATAGGTCTGTATGACTTTTTGTCGTTCGGACATTTTCCTGGTTTCGGAACCATTATGACCTCGGCCACTTTCCATTGCCTTGGAACGTATAAAACTCTCATGGAAGCGTTAATGATATAGAGTAGCTTGACCAAAGCTTTTTTCGGTAGTTCCTTTAGAATTTCGCTAGTAATTAAGTCGTAGCCAGGGGCTTTGTTGTTTTTCAGATTATTTATCGTTTGACGAAGCTCAGCCAATGACACGGTTTTTATTCTATAATTATCTTGTACCGCATAAGGATTGAGCTCCTCGACCAACGGTTCCCCGTCAAACGGTTTGAATGTTTCTTCTAGGTAATCTGCAAATAAATCCGCTTTTTCTTTGTCTTCTCTTGCCCATTCGCCGTTGGCTTTTCTTAATGGCGCAGAGTGTGCTATAGGCTTCTTAACGGACTTGACTGCTTTCCAAAGAGAGTAGTTCGAACCTTTATTGGCAGTCAAACTTTCGAGGAAAGCAGTAGTCTCGCGACTTTTAAAATCTTGAAGTTCGTGCTTCAGTTTGTTAGAAAGGTGGTTCAAGATTGTCTTATCCGGGGGTGCTCGCGAACGTTGCCATCTCTTGCGCGCTCTCCTCTTTTCGCATATTAGCTCTTCTATTTCTCGCGGATATATTGTTCCGCAGTTCGATAATTCGGACCTCCGAAAAGAAGTGTTATTCCACGCAGCGCTCTGAATAACTCTTACGAGTTTATCTAATTCTTCTTCTATTTCAAGTGGCGTTTTGAGCGGTACATTTAAAGCTATGTTTTCTTTGCAGTATTTTCTAAAGCCGTCCCAGTCGGTGTTGTTGTTAGTTAATCTAGGCGCTCTATTCTTTTTCACTAGGCTTCCGCCGATTTTCAAAAGAACTGCCGAGTGATCTGAACAGAGATCAAAGCGTTCTTCTACGTTCGTAAGGTAACGAGGTACCCCCTTGGCGATAAAGAAGTCGACGAGATCAGGTATTTTATTTCTGTCGGTTGGCCAATATGTTGGCTTTCCCGTCGATAAGAAGATCACGCCGCGTTTTGTACTTGCTTTAAAGAGGGCTCTGCCTCTTGTTGAATTGCACCGTGAGCCCCAAAAAGTATTTTTCGCGTTAAAGTCCCCGCCGATGATAAAGTTTGACCCAAGTGAATCAAAGAGCAGAGCAAGATCTTCATCTGCCAGCCGATACTGCGGAGGAAAATAGCTCGTCGCGATGTTGTAATTTATGTGACTTAATTTTACTGAGACTGAGGTTATTTGCATAGAGTCAAGTTCTATTTCTTCGTTTTTGGAGTGCTTTATGCAGTCTTTAATGTAGAGAGAGGATCCACCTCTCGAATTTTCTGAAGGATGATGCGCGTGATAGTCAATGTAACCTTTTATTTTGCGTGCTGAACCCTTTTTAAAGTGGGTTTCCGAAATCAGGCATATGTCTACATTATTCTTCCGTAGGAATACTTCTAGTTCGTCAATTTTTTGCAAAAGGCCGTTTGCATTCCATGTAATTATTTTGATTGACTTTCCCATATTCATGATTTTTTATTAAATGTTTTTCGAGGTTTAAACTCGAGCTCGCTCAATTTGTTGAATATTACTTGATTAAGTTTCGCCTGTTGCTCAAACTTTTCTAAAATCATGCCTAGAATTTGAGAGACCGAATCTGATGCGGCCGATTGTGGCTTACTTTCACGTGACGCGACTTGAGCGTACGATCTTGGACCAACAAGTGTGGATTCTCCCTTTTGACTCCGGTGGGAACTAGGACCAACGACGTTTTCTTGCGCATTTTGAATTTTGCCTTTAATCAAACCCTTATCCCTAGTCGACTTAGTGGTTTTTGGCTTATCTACTTTAGGAGGTTTTAGGCTTGGGCCCTTATTTTCAGTATTTTTCTTCGGAGCTTCATGTCGTTTTTGCAACTCAATGGCAATTTCGCAACCTCGGTAGCTCGCTGGGTGACTTCCCCTGCAATTGGCACAAACCGCAGGGGCCTGACTGCTGACATTGCAATCCGTCGAGAGATGTTCGCCGGCGCATTTTACGCATCGCGGCTTTTTCTGGCAGTACGCTTGCGTATGTCGGAAACCCTGGCATCGCTTACATTGGGGAACTAGCCTGTTGCCCTTCCGCTTGGGCTCGATTTTTACCTTGATGTTAAGGATTGATTTAATTTTGTAGATTTCGTTAATATTTTCAGTTCTATTAAAAGAAAGCATAAAAATTTGCAGGCCGCGTCGGACAACAGCGGAATCTTTGCCTTCGTCCGTACGTTGCTTCTCTTTCTTTATTATGTTCACGGCGTCAAGAATTTTAAAGCCTTGGGCTTGAACGTCTTGCATTATTTCGTCCTTGGTACAGGATGGGTGTAGTCCCCTCGCTATAACCCGCAGCGGCTTTTCCAGGTGATTTTCATAAGTAAACCATTGGATTTTCTCTAAATTCAACTTTTGTGACAGTGACCGATAGGCATCAGAGTCATCGACGTTAACTTTCCATACGTTGTTTCGAAGTGATGTTAAGTTATATTTCGTCCCAAGAGTATTTTTAAGGATGTTTCGCAACTTTCCGTAGTCCGCGATCCCAACGACATTTATTGCAGGTGGTCGGCGGTTTTTTTCTTGGGGTATTCCTGTCGCTTTGTTTGATACGACTGGTGTTTCTTCTTTTTGCTGCACGGTTTCTACTTCGGGTGAAGAACCGGCCTTTCGTTTCTTGGTAAGCCTTTTCCTAAAGACCGGATTCGTTTCGCGTGCAAGTTCATCCTCGTCCGTCTGGTATTCACATTGACGTTTCGGCGTTTCCTCGCATACTATAGTACCACGGGGGTTCCTTAAGGCTTCATTTTCTTTACGTAAGGAATTTACTTCGCTTTTAAGCTCATCGTAGAGACGTTCCATTTCGTTAAGCTTAGCACGGAGTTCGTTGTTTTCCGCTTTAAAGCATTTAATTTTCGCTGAGTCCTGATTAACCGGCGGACTTCCTTTCCCGGAGACCTTCGATCCAGCTGGTGGAGATCGAGGCACCCTTGATTTTTTCAAAAAGGGATTTATAAGCAATAAATGGCTCTCCCCAGAATCCGTAGAGCCTACCTCCGAAGAGGGTGGATTTGCCAGTGAAACTGGATTGCCACCTGGGGTAATAAAATCTTTTGTTTTGTCCATTGCATAGTTTGTATGCGCTACGCGCTCGGCATACGGAGGTACCTAAAATGTAAAAAAATGTATGCATTTTCAAGCCCAGGAAGAGGAAGAAAATGCAATTTTAATTATCGCGTCTGCATCTGCCTTTTTGCTTATGGGCATGCAGGAGAAAAATCAGTGAGTAAGTGCTACAGTGTGTACGCGGAAGTAATTCCGTAAAACGGACCGTTGAATACCCCATCCTATCCCACATTGTAAAATGCTGACGGCATAGTTATTTGTTGACATTTTATAAGTAATGCAAACTTCGAAAAGGGGCGTGGTCCAACCACCCCTAATTACAAACTATTAATTATAAGATATTTCCACAGATATTTCCAAGTTACACTTAAATGTACGTATAAATGCAATTTTTTGTTTCAAATTCAATATTTCAATAAATCTGGATTGAAATATTGTTTACCTAACCTGCTGCTTTTTTGTTTCATGCTTTCCTAAATTAAGCTTAAGGTCAGTCGAAATTAATTTTTTCTGGAAAATTTTAGGCTTTTCTTCAATTCTGCCTCCAAATGTGGGCGGGGCCCAAAGTCTTGTATGAACAAAATGTGGAACTAAGCGTTTTCTACATAAAATATCAAAAAATTTTTTTTCAATTTCGAGCAAAAATATTGAGTAAACTGCATTTGAAAATTTACCCTTAAAATAGATGCCACGCCCACTAGAGGAGCTTAAGCAATTAAATTTGTCTTTATTGTGTCTTATATTCACTAAGAGATGCTAAATGTCAAATTTCAGCCTTTTAGAACGTCTTACAGTTTTGAAAACTCTGGAGGTAGTTGTACATTTAGACCGATTGTGGGCGTGTCTTTGGGCGGATTTCAAAATATTTTACACTTGTACTGCTTTGCATGACGTGCACCTGACGTACGCACCCTACGTCAGCACCCTAGCTCAAAATTTAAGGCCTAAGAACATGTGACATACAGACGGATGGACGGACGGACGGACGGACGGACGGACATGGCTCATTCGATTCAGAGTTCGGTCTCGATCATATGCCCTTAAGGTCTAGGGGGTCTACCATTATTATTTCTCCGTGTTACAAACTATGTGACAAACTTTATATACCTCCTATCCTATGGGCCCAGCCCATAGGAAATCCTATGGGCCCAGCCCATAGTATGAAAAGATCTTGGTGTTATTTTCGACAAAAAGCTAGAATTTGCAAGACATATAGATTACTTAGCCACTAAGGGCAATCAATGCTAGGTTTTATCTTGCGTAACTCTTAAGAGTTCACTGATCCACATACATTGAAATGCCTTTTTGCGTTTGTAAGGTCCCGTCTAGAGTACTGCAATCTTATCTGGAACCAGGGACCTTCGGCACTCGAACAAACTGGGTAGACATTAAGACTCATTTTACCTATATTTCATTACCTATATTTTTTAGGTTAGTACCTTCTTACTTTGAAAAATGCAGAACGTTCTCTGACAGCTTCGCATTAAAATTACTAAAACAACGAGAACTAGAAATTCTAAGCACAGCATTTCGCAACCATTTGGATAGACATAAAAAAAACTACATAATTCCAAGCAAAATAATTGTATATTCTTTCCTTTACAATCTTCCCCTTTATTCTTGTCCTCTTTCTTATCAGAATTTTATTCACAGGCACAACCGCAGCCATCCGAAATGTGTTCAACTTTGAAGCCAATTCAAAATAAACGAACGATTAGACATTTTTAATTATGTCTACCTTTCCCATGCACGAATCCAATAAATGAGTGATGTTGCATATCGCTGTTCCTGCTGTATCTACCTACAATTGGACAAAAACGAAGACAGTGTCTTCGAAGATATTCGTTTTCCGATCGCTGTCCGCAGTGACGACACAATACACATTTTCTGCCCTGCGCTTGTCACTTTCGTGCGTGGTAAAAATGTGTCATGCAAGAATCAAATGGCATAAATGTGGTGTGTTTGAGTGTGGTTGCCTTGGTAGTATATTTCTTTCATGTAACAAATTTATCGGTGCATTTAGTTCAATTCAATTTCAATTAATGGAATAAAAGTGCAAATGGCATAAGTATTTTGAGCTTTGTCTGTTTAAATTCGTTCTACCCAAGCCAAAGCCCAAAAGAAATTAGTTCTTGGTTTTGGTTGTGGATTGGGTAGACACTGTCTTAAATGTATATATGACGCATCGTCACTGTCTGGAACCCCTTATATACAGTTTACTCATTTTAAGTTGAAAGAATACAAAAACGATTTACGAGAGTAGTTGTGAAAAGGTTGAACTGGGCCACTGATATGCCTTCTTATAAAACTAGATGCAAATTACTTGGTATTTTGCCTCTTAACATTCGAAGAAAGTTCACCGCGGTTATGTTCGTTCGTGACATATTAACAGATCATACAGTGATGCCAGTGGTGGGAAGTTTCCCATTTCGTGGGAATTCCGCATCTCAAAAGAGGCTAAAAGGGAAAAAGGAAATTTTCTTGTCTCCCAGAACAAAAAAAATGGAATTCCGCATTAGTCTAATCTTTCTAAAATAAAACATAAATAAGATGGTTGATTTCATTTAATTCTTATATTAATTTTTTTTCTCAAAATGTGAAAAGAATTACCATACTCTGAAGGAATCCATTACGATTATGTTTCGAATTCACTCCTTTTATCCTTTGCAAAGCAAATGGCAAAATGTCATAACTTCCATTTTTTATCATTGTTTTAAAGGTCGTATCGTGCAGACAGTAGTCTTGTTCTTTTTTCTCTCCTGTTTTGGAAACGTTACGGGCACCACAAGTAATTTACTACAATCGATTTATCAATATTATTATGTTAACTGTCTTCCTATGCATTTAAGTACGATTTCATCGAAAAAGCGTTTTCAAACAAGCTGGATGGAGGAACCGAAATTCGCTGCTTGGCTAAGACCAATTGCAATGAACGACAAAAGGCATCGTGTACAGCCGACGGAACGACGTTTGTTTGTAGTAAAACTGAGATTCCTAAGCACAATGCAGGCGCTAAACGTCTTGCGAATCTCAAGGTTCTTTCTACCTTTATATGTTTTTGTTATAAATAAAAAGGCTGCATTTTTTAATTTTATTTATTTTTTTCTGAATATCTTTGTCATGGGAAATGTTATGGGACTTTTGCAGGAGCTGTGAGGGAAAAAAGGGAAATTCGGTCAACCTTGTGGGAAACTTCCTACAAAAACACTGGCATCACTGAGATCATATTGATTGTTCTCAAATATTAGCCTTAATCAAATATTAGCCTTAATGTTCCTGCAAGAATGCTTAGAAACCATTTGTTTTTTAATGTTCGATTTCACTAACTACTTGTGCTGCCAATGTACCGGTGACAAGGTGTTTAAGAGAAGCAAACACTGTTTGTGACATGATCGATTTTTATTTTAGTAGATATATATTTAAATGTAAGATATTATCAATTTAAAATAATTATGGTGGTAATGTTTAATTTTAATTGCAATTGTTTAATTTGAAAATAATTAATTTTTATTTAGTCAAGTCATCACTAAGGATTTGTAAGCCTTGTTCGATGAATAAATAAATAAATAAGTAAATAAAGTTGTAACGCAGTGAAATAATCACCGCAGACCCCTAAGACCTTTTAGAGATATAAATAGGACCGACAGGAGAATCGATTATGTCATGTCCGTCCGTCGGTCCGTATGTAAACAACTTTAAGGCCTCAAATTTTAAGGTACAGAGCTGAAATTTTGTGGGTTGGCTGAAAGTCCATTGGACCAGATCAAGTTTGAAAATTAGCTAAATCCGCTCACAGACACGCCCACTACAGCCCTGTAAGTGCTACAGTGTGTACGCAGAAGTTACAGTCCTTAAAACGGACCGTTGAATACCCCATCCTATCCCACATTGTAGAATGCTGATGGCAAAGTTATTTTTTTGACATTTTATAAGTAATGCAAACTTCGAAAAGGGGCGTGGTCCAACCGCCCCTTATTACAAACTATTAATTATAAGATACTTCCAAGAGATACTTCTACAAATATTTCCAAGTTACACTTAAATGTACGTAAAAATGCAATTTTTTGGTTCAAATTCAATATTTTTGAAAAATCAACCCCTAAAAGGGGGCGTGGCTAAAGACTTTGTATAAACGAAATCTGGACTGAAGTCTCGTTTACGTAACCTACTACATTTTTTGTTTCATGCTTTCCTAAATTAGGCTCAAGGCTAGTCGAAATCAAGTTTTTCTGGAAAATTTTAGGTTTTTCTTCAATTCTGCCCCCAAATGTGGGCGTGGCCCAAGTTCTTGTATGAACAAAATTTAGAACTAAACGTTTTCTACATAAAATATTAAGCAAATTTTTTTTCAATTTTGAGCAAAAGTAGTAAACTGCATTTGAAACTTTACCCTTAAAATAGATGCCACGCCCACTGGAGAATGTTTACCAATTAAATTTGTCTTTTTTGTGTCTTACATTCATTAGGAGATGCTAAGTGTCAAATTTTAGCCTTTTGGAACGTCTTACAGTTTTGAAAACTCTGGAGGTAGTTGCACATTTAGACAGTTTTGAAAACTCTGGAGGCAGTTGCACATTTTGTACTGTTTCGCATGACGTGGACCTTACGTACGACCCTAGCTCAAAATTTACCGTCTAAAAACATGTGACATACAGACAGACGGACGGACATGGCTCATTCGATTCAGAATTCGTTCTCGATCATATGCCGTTATGGTCTTGGGGGTCTTCCAACCTTCAAGATCATAACACCATGTCCTTTAGTTCAAGGACATGGTGTCCAATGAAAAAGTGTTCCGAGAAAACTTTCACATGTCACCAACAGGTTTTCGTTACATCTTCTCCCTCGTGGAATCAGAAGTCGCTCCCATACGACGCACACGACCAAATGATGAAATATCTCCGCTGGAAAAATTTGATATTGCCATTGAGTAATGCAATGTTGGTTTGTGGACGCCTACATACAAGATACAACTATACTCTGTCCAACATAAATTGGCAGTACAGGCCTTATGGAGGAGCTTTTAAAAATCAGTAGCGTGCCACATTTTTGCACCATACTAATTTGAAAGAAACCCCCCATAAGAGGTGTTTGCCCGCCAGTGACTTCCAGTTGCATCTGACACAAACCCCACGTCTTACTCAGAGCACATCGTGTTGTGCACTGATTGGCTGTGGCTTGGGGCTGCTTGAAATCAACCCCCATTAAATTGATGTGCATTCAGAGTTACCAATCCACGTGTGGTAGCTCGTTCATTGTTTTTCTTGCGTTTCTTTCGACGAACTTTTGGTATAAGAGCTTTGAAAAAGTTCTTAATGATGAGTGTTGTCGTGGAGATCTGTTTTATATTTCTTTCAATGCGAGAAAAATACGTTAAAACGCTGTTACAAAATTGTAAGCCGCTTTTTTTAAGGAAAAAGTTTATTTACGTAGGATTTCGTCGTTTGAAGTTGTGTGTATTTTTCTAAATTAGGATTGTGATAATAAGGTGAAGTTGAGTGTTTTTATGTAATTTGTTTTATTGATTATATATATGTGTTTTGTGTAATTGTGTTTTAAGACGGGTAGTTTTTTAAGAAGTGTGTGAAATTGTCTTTTGAGGACGTGTTTTTGAATTTAATTGCAATTTATATTTTTAAGTCGTGTACTTTGTGCTTAATATTATTGATAACAAAAGACTTCAAAAACGCTCCTTTTATCTTACCTCTTGGTGGTGTGTAAAAGGATAATTTTTTTATTTAAAATAAATAAATAAAATCATATAAATAAAATTTTCAATTAAAAAAAATGGCGGAAAGCCTATAAACTACTCTTTCGGGTTTTTCGGGTACTTAAAATGCTTCATACGGAAACCCTATAAGAGCTTTTGTTAGAATAGTACAAAAAGGAGTGGGAAAGAGATGCAAACATCCCTATCCTTCGCTGTACTGCCAATTTATGTTGGACAGAGTATAAAAGAATGTTTTCTTCTTCCTATAGATACCCGGCTAGTGGAAGCATCCAGAGGCATGTGTCTTCAGACTATAGATTTTGGACGGCGTGTGCATTGCACTATGCGACGTTTTGGCGGATCAAAATCCAAAGCTTGAGCCTGCGGGGTTCGTTAAAATCGCAAAAGAGTTTAATATTCAATGGAACTTACCAAATTGCTTGGGAGCCATAGATGGCAAACATGTTGGCACCAAATGCCCCCAAAACGCTGTAAGTTTATTTTATAATTATAAGGTTTGTGTGCAAATTGGGTAAAAATGCATACTTATGTTTTACATTATCTACAGGGATTTCTTAGCATTGTGTTTATGGCCATTGCTGATGCAAACTATAAGTTTGTTTACATCGACATTGGAGCATAAGGCAGTGAGGCTGATGCCAACGTGTTTGCTTTAACTAATCTGGGAAAAGCAACTCTTCACTACAAGCTGCCATTTCCAGTGGATATGACTATTGGAAACGAAAAGCTACCGTATTTCTTCGTTGGAGATGACGCCTTCCCACTTAGCAAACGTATAATTAAGCCATTCGCTCCAGCAAAATAAAAAAAACTACCGGATGAGGATTATCCGTTATAATTATAATAATTAATTATAGGATAAGCAGAGCAAGGCGTTGCGTTGAAAACGCATTCGGAATTTTGTGCTGGAAGTGGTTATGCTGTAACGGGGTAGGAGTACCAGGCTAGAGGATTTGAAAAAGGTAAGTTGGAGAGGATGTCACGATGATAGGAAGCGGATGGGATCGGTGGATTGGAGCGGAAGTAGAAAGGGAGGGGGAGAGCTGTGTACGAGGGGCGTGGCATGCTTCTGGTCGCACGGCTTAGCTCGCCGGATGGGGGCGGTTCTTGCCACTCACACGCAACTGCCTACCTGTTTGCAAAACATATATGTCATGCCAGTACCAAAACAATCAGAGTGTTGACCCTGAAACGGACGGACCGATTACCACATTGAGGGGCGCTAGTGGTGGTGCTTAACGCGGCCATTATACCCTCCCAACCATGAAGATCATGGCCCAGAATTGATCTTCCTGATGAGTTTGTCATCTTAGTCGGTCACGGATCCATTCACCAAGAGGAAGCTTTAGACAGCCTTCTCCACCTCTCTGAAAATCAACCTTTTAAAATTTAAGCCATACTCAGGTTTTTTGACATGAATTCAAAAGGCGAAATTTTATTTTTGTTACGGCACTCATAATTTTATTTATGATTTATTTCATTATTTAATTTTCTTTTCTATTTCTATTACTATTTTTTATTTCTCTTATTTTATTTAACTTTATTTAGCATACTTTTAGGTGGTTAAATTTATTTATTTTTATGTTTTTAAGATTGTTCTCTAGTAGTTTTACGTGTTTCCTTACTAAGTAGGAGTAATTAAGTAGTAAGTTTAAAAAAATATTATTTTAATAGTAGTAAGTTTTAAGTTAATGTTTCAATAACAGTAAGTTTTAAGCTATAAGTTGAATAGTGTCAAGTCTTAAGTTTTAAGTTAAATAGTAGTAAGTTTTAAGTTAAAATTCCAATAGTTATAAGTTTTAAGTTATAATTTTCATTGTTAAACTTTCATATACAACAAAACGAAACTGCTGAATTTGGTTGCCTCCTTGTCTACGTCCCAGGAACTTTCTTTACGTTCCTTATTCCCCGATTTCAAAAACACATGTCCTACCTTAAAAGAGCTCTGTTAAGGGGTTAGTGTCAATGCTGTCGAAAGGGATACTGTAGTATCTTTTGGATACTTTATTACAGCAAGGGATACTGGGATTGTAACGAAGTGATTCGTTACACAATAGATTCATTAAATAGCCGACCGCCCGCTGACCGTATCACAAGAACCATGGCAATCCCACACCCAAGTACAGACCAACACAGTTGTTCCGTAGCCACCGTTGATTATATAAATCAAGCAGCACTGGTCATAGTGAGTACTTGAATGGAGAACCACATTAAAACACATCTGATAAAAATACTTTTTTATTTTATTTTCTATTTCGAGTTTCACTCGTTTATAGACTTCACATTTCCGTTTTGCCGGAAAGCTATAAAGTACTACTTCGCCAGTGGGAAAAGTTCGAGTTGCGATTGGTCTGAGCACTAGTAAAGTCAGTAAGCCACTTTGAAAATATATATTCAGAGAGCACTCCCGACTCTTATTTAAAGGGTTCGCCTGATAAAGGCATTTTATTATTTTATTTTACTTTTTTTATTTTAAACCCAGACGTCCATTTGCAATTGAAGTCCTTTAATGCAAGCTAGTCCGTTCTTTCCTATCTAGCACCGAAATCAACCAACCGCCGACATCGACCGACCGAGGATTAAAGTACTACTTAAGTACTTTTATTAAAGTACTACTTTAATCCAGTAGGAGTTCCGACGCCGTTTTCCTATCATACGATAGAGTCCTTTCCGGTCTTTAAGACCGAGTCCACTTTCCAGTCGTCCGACTGAGTCCTTTAATACTTTTCCTATCATACGATAGAGTCCTTTCCGGTCTTCAAGACCGAGTCCACTTTTCAGTCATCCGACTGAGTCCTTTAATACTTTTCCTATCATACGATAGAGTCCTTTCCGGTTCTCAAGACCGAGTCCACTTTCCAGTCATCCGACTGAGTCCTTTAATACTTTTCCTATCATATGATAGAGTCCTTTCCGGTTCTCAAGACCGAGTCAACTTTCCAGTCATCCGACTGAGTCCTTCAATACTTTTCCTATCAAACGATAGAGTCCTTTCCGGTCTTCAAGACCGAGTCCACTTTCCAGTCATCCGACTGAGTCCTTTAATACTTTTCCTATCATACGATAGAGTCCTTTCCGGATCTCAAGACCGAGTCCACTTTCCAGTCATGCCACCGAGTGTTGAAGGTTCACCGAATACCTCAATTGTCGACCGCCGACTAGATACCGATACCAACACCAATGATCATGACGCCTCTAGCCTAAGATTTAGTCTAAGATAAGTAATTATAAATAATAAATAATCTTAAGTTTGTACATAAGTAATAAGACGCATAATCCGTAAAATAAAGTAATCGACGAGAAGGTTCTCGCCTGAGAAAGGAAGGGGGGAATGTAACGAAGTGATTCGTTACACAATCGATTCATTAAATAGCCGACCGCCCGCTGACCGTATCACAAGAACCATGGCAATCCCACACCCAAGTACAGACCAACACAGTTGTTCCGTAGCCACCGTTGATTATATAAATCAAGCAACACTGGTCATAGTGAGTACTTGAATGGAGAACCACATTAAAACACATCTAAAAATACTTTTTTATTTTATTTTCTATTTCGAGTTTCACTCGTTTATAGACTTCACATTTCCGTTAGTTATAAAGTACTACTTCGCCAGTGGGAAGAGTTCGAGTTGCGATTGGTCTTAACACTAGTATAGTCAGTAAGCCACTTTGAAAATATATATTCAGAGAGCACTCCCCACTCTTATTTAAAGGGTCCGCCTGATAAAGGCATTTTTTATTTTATTTTACTTTTTTTATTTTAAGCCCAGACGTCCATTTGGACGTCCGCCTGATAAAGGCAAGCTAATCCGTTCTTTCCTATCTAGCACCGAAATCAACCGACTAATAGTAAATTTTCATATGCAGTTTACTCAATATTTTTGCTCGAAATTGAAAAAAAAATTGCTTAAGGGTATGTTCCCTGCGCAAATTTATGGTGGTGTGCTATTGAATTGAGTGATAATTCCCACACGTTTAAAGATAATTTAATCTAATAAAAAGCATTATTTTGGCATTAAATGTGGCCAAATATGCTCATTGTTAAAAATTAACTTTAGTTAATATAGAAGTTTTTAGCATAGGAAAAACAATGTTTTTTTACTATTATTTGGGCACAGTCTAAATCCTACCGCGGGGCAGTACTTTAAACTCACTTTTTTTATTTTTTTTATTCTATTTATTAAATTTTTATATGTTTTTCCTCGTAGCTGTTGTCACAGAAAATTGATTTTTCGTTTTAACTATTGTAAATTGAGGCGCAAAAAGTAGACCTTTTTTGGAATTTTACCATGCATTTGCAAGCGCTTCTTCCAACATACCAAACCGAATTTTATAAAATATTTATTTTTAAGTAGCTAAAGGTAGATGCTTTTAGTGGTGTACTAGATATTTTTTTGCAAATTTTTTTCTTGATGTATGAGGCTTTAAAACGAAAAATGCCGCTTTTCAAATCCGACCACGGGGCAGCTCAGTTTTAAAAATTGATTTTTGATTTTTGTTTTAGCCAATACTCCGTTCATTTTTCCAATTTGTGGTTGAAGCAAAAATTTAATTTAATCTTGTTAATGCGCTCAGAATTGCAGTTTTCGGTGACAACTTTTTAATCCGATTATTGAGATAGCTAAGTTACCTAGCAATCAATTTTTATTTTTGTATTTTTCTCGTGTTAAAACTCAAAGTTGTAACAGTCGTACGAACTATGTGATTTTTAAAAAGTGCCTTTTTCGCATTTTTTGCAAATAAAATTCGGTGTAAATGCACACAATCGAATATGAAGTTCCCGCCAAAGCCGTGGCGCTGGCAAATGGCCTCTCCTCGTTCTCTTCGTTTGAAAGAGAAATGTGGCTTGAATCTTTATTGTTTTTTCGTTGCTTGCTTCGTATTTGTATGTATCTACCTACCTACTTTTTGGAGATTTCATTTTTCGGCAAGCTGAATTTGAAGAAGAATTTGGTATTTGTGTAATGTGTTTCATATCAATATTCATTATTCGATGACTCGGGAAAGTAAATGTTGGTTAACTATACATATTTTATATTTATACCCCATCCCATAGGATAGGAGGTATATTAAGTTTGTCACATAGTTTGTAACACGGTGAAATAATAATGGTAGACTCCCAAGACCTTAAGGGCATATGATCGAGACCGAATTCTGAATCGAATGAGCCATGTCCGTCCGTCCGTCCGTCTGTATATCACATGTTTTTAGGCCTTAAATTTTGAGCTAGGGTGCTGACGTAGGGTGCGTACGTCAGGCGCACGTCATGCGAAGCAGAACAAGTGTAAAAATTTTTGAAATCCGCTCAAAGACACGCCCACAATCGGTCTAAATGTGCAACTACATCCAGAATTTTCAAAACTGTAAGACGTTCTAAAAGGCTGAAAAATTTAATCTGTAAACCTCCTCTAGTGGGCGTGGCATCTATTTTAATAGTAAATTTTCAAATGCAGTTTACTCAATATTTTTGCTCTAAATTAAAAAAAATTTGCTTAATATTTTATGTAGAAAACGTTTAGTTCTACATTTTTTTCATACAAGACTTTGGCCCACGCCCATATTTGAAGGCAGAATTAAAGAAAAAAATAAAATTTGTCTGAAAAACTTAATTTCGACTAGCCTTGAGCCTAATTTAGGAAAGCATGAAACAAAAAAAGTAGCAGGTTAGGTAAACGAGACTTCAGTCCAGATTTCTTTCATATAAAGTTTTAGCTTTTATAAGTTTTAGTTTTTATAAGTTTTTAAAAGAATTTATTTCATTATGGCTTGTTCGGCTGAAAGGTGCTGTGAAAGCAAGACAAACATCCCTCTTTTTTCTTGTTATGGTCCTTGCTGCAACCTCTTTCATGCTATATGCGTTGGCTTTAGCACTGCATTTCTTGAAAAGGTAAATTCCTCCGACGTAGCCTTTTGGTACTGCCCTGGTGACATTATTCATCATCTGATATCTCAAAAGGTCGTTGCTAACGTAAACTTGGTCAACTGTATGAAACTTGGCAAGCCTGATAGTTTCGTATCTTCATTCAAAATAGTTGTTCCTCCTTCTATCTTTGAGTCAATCTGTGATCATAGGCTTTGGCCGTCTAACACTCTAGTCAAAGAGTTTGCATACAGGCCCTCAAAATCTAAGCAACCGAATAATATTTCAAAAAACTAAATAGTAGACTATGTTTTTTTTATCAAAATGTAAGATCCATCTGTAGCAAACATAAAACAGTTGATATATTTAAAAATTCTATGGTTTTTCCGCATTCTAACCTAATAGAATAGCCTTGAGATAAGGTATGCCTGTCGTAAGAGCCGACTAAAATCCTTACTTACTTACTTAAGGTGGCGCTACAGTCCGGGGTGGACCTGGGCCTCAGCCAACAAGCTTCGCCAGCCAGCTCTGTCTCTAGCTAGCCGTCTCCAGTTTCGCACGCGAAGTTGGCTGAGGTCCCCTTCCACTTGCGTGCGCCACCTGAGTCTCGGTGCTCCTCTACCGCGTCGTCCCTGCGGTGTGGATTCGAAGATTTTCCGGGCCGGGGCGTTGGTGTCCATCCGCTCTAGATGACCCAGCCATCGTAGACGTTGTGTTTTGACTCTTTTGGCTAGGTCGGTGTCGCTGTACAGCCCGTACAGTTCGATGTTATATCTCCTCCTCCACTCTCCGTCTATGCAGACGGGACCGTCGACTAAAATCCACCGGAAGAAATATTCTTTAATGTTTCAACGGATGCTGTCGATGCTGCTGCATTTGGGGCAACTTTTGGCTGTAAGGTTTTAACTTATAGATGAATCTGAAGGTTAAATTAAAATCCAGAAGCGTCTGTTACACATTGCGCGGCTCACTGGTCGGCGTCTGTCTCCGAAGGGGTGGCTGTATTTAAAAATGAAAATAGAAGTGACTTTCCTATTTCTCATAAAAACGACAAGTTAAAAAACAATGGCAATGAACAAAACGAAAGATTTGATTACCCCAGGTGGCAGCCCAGCTATGCTGGAAAAATCCACCCTCTTCGGAGGCAGGCTCTACGGATTCTGGGGAGAGCCTTTTATTGCTTATAAATCCTTTTGAGAAAAGGACAAAACTAAATCGATCACCACCACCTAGATTGAACATATCCGGAAAAAGCAGTCCACCGGTAAACCAGGACTCTGTGAAAATTAAGAGCTTAGAAAAGGAGAATAATGAACTCCGAGCTAAGCTTACTGAAATGGAGCGACTCTTCCAAGATCTAAAAATGGAAGTTGACTCTCTGCGAAAAGAAAACGAGGATATTAAAAATACTTAACGAAAGACTGTGAGGTAACGAAAGAGTGTGTAACACCGAACCGACCAGCAGTCGAATACTTCACGGACGAGGATTAACTTGCAGTTGAGACCGATTCAGTTTTAAGGAAAAGGTCTAGCAAGAAGCGTAAGGCGAATTCCTCTCCCGAAGTAATACAAAAAGAAGGTTTTCGCTTCTGGTTTAGCCTCTGGCTCAATCAAGGCTAAACCAGAAGCGAAAATTCGTCCACCTCTCGCAATAAACATCGTCGGGATAGCAGACTTCGGAAGATTGCGCAACCTTCTTGCAAACACGGTGAGAACAGAAAACTATAAGCTTACCTCGCACCGAAATAACGTGTGGAAAGTAAATGTTGACAACGCCGATTCCTATCGCGCACTGTCTCTTAAGCTGAATGCAGAAAGAATCGAGTGGCATACTTATCAAAATAAGTACGAAAAACCACTGCGAGTCATTGTAAGGGGGCTCCACCCATCATGCACAAAAGAAGACGTTGTAAATGACCTAAAAACTAAAGGCCTTAAAATTATTGATGCCGTCAATATCATTAAAAAGGAAAAGCAACGCACGGAAGGAGAAAGAGACACTGTGATCAGACGCGGCCTTCCAATTTTTATGCTCCCGCGAACTATCGAGGATGCGAAGTAGCCATAGAGCTGCAAAAGGGACGAGAACCTCTAAGAAAAATACTAGAGGTCAGAATCAAAGCCTAGGACGCCCAAAAACTGCTGAAACTCCTAAGCCAAAGACTCCAAAGACGCCAAAGCCGATCAAAAGTGCGAGATTGGCAAAGGAGGCGTTGACAAAAGGCGTAAAAGCTCCACAAAAGAGCGGCGCCAGTTCAAGTGCAGCGGAGAAACCACCACTGGTCGGACCGAATCCATACGCACAGGTTGCGACAAACGAAAATAAGGCAAGATCGCCCACAACAGATGCAGTGTCTCAGATCCTCGCTGTAATCTTGGAGAAACTTGAGGATCAGACTAAAATCAACAAAGTTATATTTGACAAACTGAGCAAGCTCGAGTTTAAACCTCGAAAAAATTACAAAAGAACATGAATATGAAACAGTTATTTAAAATACTAACATGGAATGCAAACGGCCTTCTGAATAAAATAGACGAACTAGAAGTATTTCTACGGAAAAACAATATTGATATTTGCATGATTACGGAAACTCACCTTAAAAACGGGTCTACACCCAAACTTAAAGGTTACAATGACTATCACGCACATCACCCTTCGCAAAATTCGAGAGGAGGATCCTCTCTCTACATGAAGAACTGCATAAAGCACTTCAAGAACACAGAAGTTGAGCTAGACTCTATGCAGATCAGTTCAGTTTCTGTTAAAATTGACTGCTTAGATTATAACATTGTATCTTGTTATTTCCCGCCAGGATATAGACTGGTAGAAGACGATCTTGATCGTATGTATGACTTCATTGGGTCCAATTTTATCATTGGGGGTGACTTTAACGCGAAGCATACTTTTTGGGGCTCACGATGCAATTCAACAAGAGGCAGATTACTGTACAAAAATAGTATGAAGCGTGGGGTGGACTTTTTCTCCACGGTTAAGCCAACATATTGGCCAACCGATAGGAATAAAAGGCCTGACCTTGTCGATTTTTTCATCGCTAAAGGGTACCCCATATACCTTACGCGAATTGAAGAGTTTTAATGTCTTTGCTCAGACCACTCAGGAGTTATCTTGAAGATGGGCTGAAGACTGGCGAAAATAGAAAGAGCTCCTAGATTAGCTAGCAAAAACATGAACTGGGACGCTTTCAGAAAGGACTGTAAGGAGGGTGTTGGCTTGAATGTGTCATTGAAAACTCCTTTCGAGTTAGAAACCGCAGTTGACAAATTCATTGAAGCAATTCAGAGCGCTGCTTGGAACAACAATTCGTCCCCAAAGAACGCAGTTAGCACCGACGGGCATGTACGTAAAACATATCCGCTCGAAATCGAAGAATTGATTCGTGAAAAGAGAAGAGCGCGTAGGAGATGGCAAGGCACGAGGGCCCCCCAGACAAAACCCTATTGAACCACCTCTCTAACAAACTGAAAGGAATGTTGCAAGATCTTAAAAATCGTGAGACCACTGAATACCTTGAAGGCTTGTCGGCGGATAGGAGCTCAAACTACTCGCTGTGGAAAGCAGTTAAGTATGTCAAGAAACCTATAATCCACTCGGCACTAATAAAAAAAGCTAACGGCGAATAGGCAAGAGAAGACAAAGAGAAAGCGAATTTGTTTGCTGAACATTTAGAAAAAACATTCAAGCCTTTCGACGGTCCGCCGTTGGCTGACGTTCTAAACAACAACGGGGAACCTGATAGCTTAAGAATGAAAAAAGTTTCGTTAGTTGAACTCCGACAGACAATTAGCAAACTTAAAAATAATAAGGCCCCGGGTTACGACCTGATCACTGGCGAAATATTAAAAGAGCTACCAAAAAAGGCATTAGTCAAGCTACTTTATATGATAAACGCTTCTCTTAGACTTCTATACGTTCCAAGACAATGGAAAGTTGCTGAAGTCATTATGGTTCCTAAACCGGGGAAATGCGCAAATGATAAAAAATCTTATAGGCCCATATCGCTTCTGCCGATAATATCGAAAGTATTCGAGAAACTTCTGCTGAAGCGATTACAACCAAGAATTGCAGAAAGACGCTTGATCCCGGATCATCAATTCGGTTTCAGACCTATCCATTCCACAATAGATCAAGTCTACAGAATAACGCATGAAATTGAAAAAGCCTTAGAAGGGAAAAAAATATGTTCAAGTGCTTTCCTCGACGTATCGCAAGCCTTCGACAAGGTATGGCACGAGGGCTTGAAATATAAGCTACGGCAAAACTTGCCAGAAGACATGTTTAAAATATTGGAAAATTATCTTGAAAGCAGACTCTTTCGTGTTAGGTGTAGTAGTGAATACTCGAGTTTCAAGCAAATTCGGGCTGGCGTACCCCAGGGAAGCGTCCTCGGTCCGACCCTGTTCCTGCTCTACACAAGAGACATACTTTTAGATGACGAGACGGTCGTGGCCACGTTTGCGGACGATACGGCCATCAGGTGAATCAGTCGAGTCATCAACGAGAAACCTCCAACGAGCATTGGACAGAATTTGTGTCTGGACGAAGACTTGGCGAATCGCTCTTTACGAGAACAAGTCTACGCATGTGAATTTCACTTACAGAAGGGTTAACAATTTGCCTCTGTTCATAAATTCTGCACAAATACCTTATGCAAATGAAGCGAAGTATCTAGGGATGACACTGGACGCTAAACTAAGGTGGAAACCACACGTAAAGAAGAAGCGTGACGCGCTCGAGATTAGGCTCAAGGAAATGTATTGGCTTATTGGAAGATTTTCGAAATTAAGCACATATAACAAACTGCTCTTGTACAGGCAGGTTTTTTTTTCCGTGGGTAGGTAAAAACCTTCATAGGCACTATGAGAATCGAACGTGCGTGCTCATAATAGTGTGAGATTCTTACTCACTAAAAAGCCTCCCAATCTTTGTAAGACTACGACTAAGTTTCCTTAACAAGTAGTTCAAGCTTCTGTATAGTAATCGCGTTTGGCAGGCTACCTTCCAACGAAAGCACCTGGAATACCGTCATTATGTGCGGTTTCCTCTTACGATGCTAGATCCAACGGTCTTGTTCGTTGAAGTCGGCGTGCAAGATTTGTCTGATCCAGCGTTCGGATTATTTCGTGGTTGCTATGGCCGTGAAGACGAGTGTGAAGTTTGCGAGCAAAGTTTCTTACTTCGTCGGTCACGGTTGCGATGCCTAGATCTCGATGTAAATCGCTATTTCTTATATACCATGGAGCATTTACGATTGCTCTTAGTGTCTTATTCTGAAAAGTTTCTAAAATAGATATGTTGCTTGGTTTGGTACAACCCCAAAGTTGTATACCGTACGTCCAAGATGGTTTTAGCACTTGCTTATACAATAGCAGTTTGTTATATACGCTTAGTTTCGAATAACGTCCGATAAGCCAATTCAGTTCTCGTAGCTTGATTTCAAGTTCATCGCGTTTCTTTTTAACGTGTGGTTTCCACTTAAGTTTTGCGTCTAAGGTCATGCCTAAATATTTCGCCTCGTTTGCGTACGGAATTTGTACCGAGTTTATAAATAGAGGTAAGTTGATTACCCTCTTGTAAGTAAAATTTACATGCGTTGATTTTGTCTCATTTAGGAGGATTCGCCAGGCCTTTGTCCATTCGCATATTTTATTAACATGGCACAGGCAGGTGTTAAAGCCGTCCTGGACATACGGTATACAACTTTGGGGTTGTACCAAGCCGAGCAACATGTCCATGTTGCAGACTTTCCAAAACAAAACACTAAGAGCAATTGTGAATGCTCCATGGTATATTAGGAATAGCGATATTCACAGAGATTTAGGAATAGCTACCGTGGGCGATGAAGTAACAAACTTCGCTCGAAAGCTAAATGCTTGCCTTCATGTTCATTGCAACAATGAAATGATCCGTACTCTAAACGAGACTCTTAACGATGTTAACAACGAGCGACGACTACAAAGAACAAGACCCTTCGATCTAGCGACGTAGGGTGAAGCCGCATGAATGAACGGCTTAGTAGGTGCATTCTCTGGAAAGCAACCTATCCAATGCGATCAACAGTATGGAAGCGTAAACTACTTGTTAAGTTAACTTAGTTGTAGTCAAGAAGTATTATGAGAGAGCGAAAATTTACTACTATGAAGTGCGTTCTGCTAGTTTCATAGTGTCTCTCATAAATGGGTGGTTTTTTAGCACGTGGAAATCGGGCATAACCAATATCGGCTACTTCGGTATTATGTACCTGCGTAATACCGAAGTGGGCGTATTGGTATCTTTTAAAGATTTTGGAGTTTTAGTCCCCGTCTATCCTAGTATTCAAAAAAAAAAAAAATGGTTTTTCCGCATGATGTCATCATTTTGACTGAATCATGGCTTAGTGCTTGCACTACTGATGCAGAACTCTTCACCAAAGAGTTTCTTGTATACAGAAGAGATCGTTATAAAGATGATCTCGAAGCGTTAGGCGGTGGAATTTTAATTGCTGTTCGGGATCATATCACCTCGGACAAAGTTAAATTTCCATTTACTGTTAATGCCGAAGTTGTATGTGTCAAACTTGACATTTTACCCAAATTCGTATATGTTGTTAATGTGTACATCCCCCCCGATAGTCCCGTTGAAATTTATTCTGAGCTTGCTAAGGCCCTTGAGTTTATATTTTGTTTAGCCTGTGGGCAAAGTACGGTATTGCTCTTTGGGGATTTTAAATTTCCTGCTTTGAAATGGGTCTTATCTGATGATGTTTCGCATTTCATTCCTCATATGCACTTACACATGCAGCACTTAACAAGTTAGATAACATTATTTCTTTTGACTTACAGCAAGTAAGCTGTATAAAAAACATTAATAATTGAATACTCGATTTGGTCTTTACTTCTGACGCAATTAGTACTGTTGCTTGTAAATCCAAGTGCAACATTAGGTAAGGTTAGGTTAGGTTAGGTTAAACAGGGGTGTGGTGAAAAGGGCCACACAAACACTAGGCACCAAAACGGGCCCATCGCAATCCCTGGGGAACCAGTTGAACTTAACATTCAAAAGGCAAAAACAACCGAAACATTATCCCTCGTGACACAGCCAATTTCCCAGTAAAAGCCAAGGAGGCCTTTAAAGTTTGTGCCGTCTACTTCTTCTAAGCTTTCGAAGAAATATTCCCCTAAAAATGTCCTGCGCATACGAAATTGCCTTACATTCATATATCCTCAACCGCATGTATATCACTGCAGAAGCGACAAATATCCGTGTCAGAAAGCCTGAGCCTCTTTGCGTGTTTACGCAGGAGCAGTGTCCTGTCAAAATTCCTACTAAAGCCCTTAGCTTGTCCCTGCTCAGTTTTAATAGTCCCTTCGATCCTTTTTCGTCTAGTCGTGGCCAGAGAGCTCTAGATACCCCGTGTCCAGTCAGACGAAAACACCTTTGTTTGGCCATCGTTTTAATTTTCTCCTCAATAGTGCCTCTTACTACGCAGAGGGGTGGTGTGATGTTAGAAACCTTACTATTTCCGAGGATCCCTCCTCTTCTTGCAAGCTCATCAGCCTGGCACCCAGCACAGTCTCACCCGGTTCTGACTGCACAATGCTTTGAGCATTGTCCGACAGCCCCTGACTATATCAGATTTGATGTTGATCGATTCCATTGCCTTGAGCGTAGCCTGGCTATCGATGTAAATGGCGATATCTCTGCCGGATATCGATCTCATCTGCATAATCTGTACTTAGCATCGCCCTAAGTACAGCCAAAACCTCTGATTCGAAGACACTGCATGTATCCGGTAGTTTTAAGGATACTTTTAGTTCCGGGTCTTTTGAGAAGATACCGGAACCTGTTCCTTCCCCTGTTTTCGAAACATCTGTATAAATTGCAATTTCATAAGGTCTGACAATTGCACTATTTTCCCATTCCTCTCTCGCTGGATAAATGACTTCATATGGTGTGTCGAAGTCGACCAGGGAGGGAATTTCATCCGTTAGAGTTGGATTGCCTGGCATTAGCTCCGACCGGATCGAGCCGTGTCCGTAGGTGCTGCCCTTGAAATAGTTTAAGTTTGTGAGCCGTATCGCACTATTGCCAGCAAGTTTTTTTATCTGTAGATCAAGCGGTGTTAGGTGTAGCAGAGTGTTCAAAGTTTCCGTTGGTGTAGTACGGAGCGCACCTGTGATGGCTATGTAAGCCGTTCTTTGAACCGCTGATAATTTTCCATAAAATGTTTTTCTGTTTGTTGCTTTCCACCAGACCAAGGCACCGTAAGTAAGTATGGGTCTTACCACCACAGTATACAACCAGTGGGCCATGGCAGGTCTTAAGCTGTTCTGATGACCATGTTCTTCTTCAGACTGATACAAACAGCTTTGCTACATGGTGTAACAAAAACGGTCTTTTCCTCAATCCAGCTAAGTGTCAAGTTATCACTTTTTCTAAAAAGCGTATCGTTACAACATTCTCTTACTCCATCAGTGACCATGCTCTTTGCCGTGTTGATCATTTTAAGGATCTTGGTGTTTTCTTTAGTCAAAACCTTGACTTTTCAAAACACATAAACTACATTGTAAATAAATCCAATTGCTTGGCTTTATTAAGCGTTGGTTTAAAGAATTTAACGACCCTTACGTCACGCTTTCCCTTTACAATAGCTATGTTCGTACTCACCTTGAATACGCTTCACAAGTGTGGTCTCCATCGCAAGTATGCCATACGAATAGGATCGAGGCGATCCAGCGGAGATTCATTCGGTTTGCGCTCAGAGGACTTCCCTGGGAAGATCCACTCAATCTCCCCTCATACTTCGACCGGCTTAAATTGCTTAACATTCAAAGTTCCTTCCAAAGACGGATAAATAATGACTTGATTTTTATTCAGCAATTGGTCCAAGGTCTAATAGATGCACCGGACCTTCTAACTAGTATCAACTTTAAAGTTCGTGGAGGCTCTCATAACCTCCGAGGAATTCAGCTTTTACACGTTCCACAGCACAGAAAAAATTATGGTAAAAATGAGCCTATCAGCCGTATGTGTTCCACCTACAACGCACATACCAGCATTTTAGACTTTGACATGGACAAAGCCAAACTTAAGAGGCTGCTTCGGTGTTGTTCGTCTTAAATATTAAATATACTTTTATTTTTATGTTTTTTTTTACTTGTGTTCGTAACTTATTTTTATCTGTTGTAATAATAATGTTTCTATCATTTGCTTTTTTGTAATTCTTAGTGTTTTGTGTTTGGTGTTAGTTTATGTTTAATTTATTAACCACTAACACTTGCACTAACTGATGAGCCCGTGTTGGCAGTTTTCTGCTTGGCAAATTTCTGCTGCAGATATTGTTTGTATTAAACAAACTGCATCACAGTTCTGATAGTGTACAAAAATAAGCCCCAAGTTTTCCCTACCGTTCTCTTACAAATAAAAAACGCATTGTATGCCTTTTTGATTATTTCCCCTACGTTAAGATTCCAATTCAGTTTTTTGTCCAGGATTGCACCCAGATACTTCGCGCTATCCGACAGGGATAATTCCACTCCATTTAGCTAGGGAAGTTTGAATTGCGGTATCTTGTACTTCCTGGTAAAAAGAACCATTTCCGTTTTAGAAGGGTTAACACTGAGACCACAGCTTCTGGTCCAGATGCTGATCGACCTCAGAGCACCCTCCATGATTTCACTTAAGGTATTTAAGTACTTTCCATGCACCATTACCACCACGTCATCTGCGTATGCCGTGGCACTGATACCCATAGCACTTAGCTTCTTTAGAATTTTGTTTATAACCAGAACCCACAGAAGTGGATATTAAGCCCCACCCTGAGGTGTACCCCTGGTTACAGACATTCTAATCGAGCCTCGCCTAATCGCACAGTTAATTTTCCTATTTGCAAGCATGTTGCAAACCCAATTTATAATGCCCTGTTCAATGCTAACGTCTACTAGAGCGCTTTCAATGGCACTAGTCTCCACGTTATTGAAGGCTCCTTCGATATCGGGGAAGGCAGCCATCGTAAGCTCATTAGAGTGTAGACTTCTCCCTATTTTCCCTACCACCTCACGCAAGGCCGTTTCTGTGGATTTTCCCTTCATGTATGCATGCTGCGAAGCCATAAGAAAGCCATTGCTGCATCTAGCCCTAATATGAAATTCAAGTAGTCGTCCCAGGGTTTTGAGCATAAAGGATGAGGGACTTATGGGTCTGAAGTCCTTTGCCGCTGTGTGTCCCTGTTTGCCAGCTTTAGGCATAAAAATCACTTTTGCTTCCCTCCAAACGGAAGGAATGTACCCTGTTCTTAGACTGTGACTGAAAATTTTCGTCATGTTTTGAATAGCCAACTCCGGTGCTCTTTGCAGCATGATCGGCAGAATGCCGTTCGGTCCCCCGGTCCCGGAGATTTGTACGGCTTGAAGGACTGAATTGCCCACCGTAGTTTCTTCCTGTCAATAAGAACACCTATCTCCTCTTCGGAGAGTGAGATGCCCGTTCTCTCAGATTGCCGAAGCATACCGTCTGCTAAAGTGGACCCGAGAAAGTGCGTTTCCACCATAGTTTCTAGAACTTCTTGGCTACTCACAACCCAGGTTCCATCATTTTTCCTAAGGTAGCTGGGAGCGCAAGCTTCTTTTGAAAGCATTTTGCGCAGCCTCGAGGCCTCGTCTGTTGCTGCCATAGATTCACAGTATCTTTGCCATGAAGCTCTTTTTGACTTCCTAACTAAGTACTTAAGCTGCTTTTTGCAATCTATATACTCGTTCCGTGTTCCATCAGTTCTAAACAGCTTCGCCCAATTGTAAAGTCTTCTAACCTCCTTCCTCTTTAAACCTATTTCCCTGTTCCACCACTTTGGTTGGGCCCTATTATGAATACAATCGATCGGGCACCCCTCCTCGGAAGCCATGGTAAGTACCCTAATGAGATTACCTACCGTCCTATATAAGTCCTCAGAGCCATCCAACATGACAGCTTGGGTATGCAGGTGCATATTCTCTACCTCCGTGTATTTGACCCAATCGGCTTTTCTGGGATTTCTTTGAAAACCACATACCCTGAACTGAAGATTCACCTTGAAGCGTATCCATCGATTTTTTGTTTATGTTTAATTTATTAACCACTAACACTTGCACTAACTGATGAGCCCGTGTTGGCAGTTTTCTGCTTGGCAAATATCTGCTGCAGAAATTGTTTGTATTAAACAAACTGTATCACAGTTCTGATAGTGTAATTAAAAAGTGTAATTAGCCACGCCCCTTTTAAGGGTCGATTTTTCAAAAATATTGAATTTGGACCAAAAAATTGCATTTTTACGTACATTTAAGTGTAACTTGGATATATATGTGGTTTCTCATTAGGGGCGGTTGGACCACCTTTTCGAAGTTTGCATTACTTATAAAATGTCAAAAATAACCATGTCATCAGCATTTTACAATGTGGGATAGGATGGGGTATTCAACGGCCCGTTTTACGGACTGTAACTTCTGCGTACACACTGTAGCACTTACTCACTGGTTAAATTGGTAGGTATGTAGGCAAGGTGCCTAGGTACTATTGTGTACGTCGATTGGGTGAGTTATTGACTCGATTGATACATAACCAAATCTATCAAACACGTAAGTAAGATAGGTAGGTGGCTCTGGGTATGCCTATGTAAGGAAGGGGTAGCCACCTGTTCTTTTTAGCGATCCGTCCAAAAATGGCATAAGGACTTCTTATGGCATCATTAGGAAGATTTAATTTTTTTTAATAATTGTAATTGTTCTTATTATACATTTTTGGGGTGATAATTCTTTATGAACAATCGCCCCAACCAAAAATTGGATAGTCGCCCAAAATTCAATACACTATTGCCAAAATCGGATTTTGGGCGATTATTAATTTTTAGGTTATAGGGGATTATAACTCGGAGAATTAGTCACTTCAAATTTTGGGCAAATGTTCAAAAAGTTTTTGGGTTATTGTTTGTTCTTAATGGGCGATTCTTGATTACGAACTATAGCCCAAAATTTTTGGGTGATTATTCATTTTTTGGTTTTGGTCGATTGTTTGCACAGGCACACAGATCTTTTGCATAGGTACACCTTCTTAAAATTGAAATATAACTTAAATAATTTACAAGCGAAATAAATGAGTTATGGAAATGCGTTTGAAAAAAAATGCCGAAATATTCCTCGCGCTGGCGTCGCGTAACCTACTAAGGAGAGTAGAGGTGCTTCGTGCTTGTCGACGAACTTGCGACCAGCAAACTGGTGACCAAATGACTTTACTCCAAAATACTGTTTCCAAATCAAAATCGCAGCACGGAAATCTTTTAAAGATGAAATAATCTATAACTTGACACTACAACACAATCAATTTACACAAAGTTCTGTCAAGATTATTCGCAGTTCACTGATTTCAAAACGAATTCGCAGCGCCTTGTGCAAATTGCAAAGCGAATGGTAAATATTTTCACAAAGCTTTTGACGGATTTAAGGATGTCAAATAGTAGAATTGATGATTCTTGTTGGGATTCTATTTGACAAAGTTAAGTTTTAAGCAATTCTTTAGAGCAATGTCCAATTAAGTGCCGATTCGCAGGGCGTAGGTTCGCCGGCTGTGAAAATACCTTAGCAGTGGAGCAAATATTTAATGTGGGGTGGCGTGGCGTAGTGGTTAGTGTGTGTGCTTACTACGCCGGAGACCTGGGTTCGAATCCTGCCGTCGTCACCTGAAAAAAAAGACTTGTTCTTTTTCACGGTCCCCACCTCCGCGAGGGTCTGACAAGCATTCTGAGAGTATCATTTGTCTTGAAAAACTTCTCAAAGTGCCGTTTGGATTCGGCAAAAAATTGTAGGTCCCTTTGTATGTAAAAGAAATTAACACACCAGCATACGTTGTTGAGAAGTTGGCCCTGGTTCACCTCGAGCTGTTGCGCCACTCTATTTATTTATTTATTTTTAAATATTTAATGGATGTAGGTAAATACATATACCTACCTGTAGACATAAATCTATCTCGCATTGTTAATGATCCTGTGCAACATACTTTATATATAGAGTTATCGCTCTTATAACAAAACACTGTACTTTCAAAAGATGTTTATATTATAAGTAGAATAGTGGTCATGATCGCATGATCGACCCGCAAAGAACCTGTATTATAGTTATATGTTAAAAACTAGCTTTCGATGGCTGTACTTGCATTGGTAATAAATTGTCTCTACGAAAACATCGGTCTTCTCTTGAACTAGCCTTTGGAAATTCCTTTGGAGCCTACGTACCTATGTACTGTACCTAGGCATGAGGAGATATTGGATCTGTAAGGCGAACCGATGACAGGTCCAGAAAAGGCATCTGTTTTTGTTTCTTTGGCGCTTTTATGGCCTCAAATAGGATAACAATTATTCAATACTCCGATTGCTTGAAAAGTTCTCATGTGTATAATAGGTACAATCAAAATGTACAAAAATGTAAAATTTGGTTTCGAATGCCTTTTCTACGTACATATGACGTACACACACAGGTAGGTATATTTCCTTTTTGCAAAACCATTTGGAGGCCAACCTGAATAATTGAAAGTAATTTGTTCATCGAAAATAATTTTTTATCCGTTTGTGCCTACCCACCTATACCTACAATTAGAAATAAAACATGTCCTAAAGTTAGGTATGTACCTAAGTAAGGTATGTACCTAAGTTAGGTAAGTACCTACCTACACACACGATTGTCTTTTGTACTACCTTCATGCATCCATCCAACATTATGCCAACTACATCAAGGTAAATTACCAAATAATTAGTACGTTAGTACATTACCTAAAAATTACCTAGGTACGTACCCACCTACCAAAATGGTTTTGATAAGGATATATCCTATCTAAGTATACCCACTATATTCGGTGAAACTTCAAACCTAGAAGAAACCTCATCAACTTGGCAAGAAACCAGCAATGGGATTTATTATTATAGACGTCCTTACCTTCAGGTACTGAATCAATAAGTAAACCATACCTACCTACCTATTTCTCCAGTCCCAGGTCAGGTCAAAAATCATCATAAATTTTGTCTTACGAGTTCCGACTCCACATAATGAAAATATCATACATACATACATATTTGACTCATATTTAGCTATCGAGGATCGATTGCTTGAAGGTTGCAAATACACAAACAAAAAGAGGAACGCAAAAAAGATACAACAACAAATTCCACAGCAGACGGGGACGAAAAAAATCAACAAAAGGTCGGTTATCAGTATCTTATGGGTAAAATTTTTTTGTGGGTATTTCATGCGCGCGCTTCGAGTTTGAATAAATAGCGATGGAAATGGAGAAGGAAAAGATCGAAAATTCAAAGAGCGGAAAGAAATGAAGTAGGGGTAAGTGGGGTAGACCTGCCCTTAATATTTTATATAGAAAACGCTTAGTTCCACATTTTGTCTTTACAAGTCTTTGGGCCACGCCCACATATGAAGCAGAATTGAAGAAAAACCTAAAATTTAAAAAAAAAAAACTTAGCCTAGCAGGTTAGGTAAACGAGACTTCAGTCCAGATTTCTTTCATATAAAGTTTTTAGCCACGCCCCCTTTTAGGGGTCGATTTTTCAAAAATATTGAATTTGAACCAAAAAATTGCATTTTTACGTACATTTAAGTGTAACTTGGAAATATCTGTGGAGGTAACTTATAATTAATAGTTTGTAATTAGGGGCGGTTGGACCACGCCCCTTTTCGAAATTTGCATTACTTATAAAATGTCAAAAAATAACTTTGTCATCAGCATTTTACAATGTGGGATAGAATGGGGTATTCAACGGTCGGTTTTACGGACTGCAACTTCTGCGTACACACTGTAGCACTTACTCACTGGTTTTGAGTATGAAGGGAGCATATTGCAAGGGACGTACATATGTTTCGAGTGAGCGTCATTTGCTCCCAGATAAATTCAGCAGGTAGGAAGGACTCGCATGCGGGCTGTGACAAATGCCACTAAGCTGTTGTTATCACATGGAACCGTCAGGTGAATCGGCTCAGCCGATTGTGGGTATGATAATCTGGGGAGTGTATTTTTATATTCAGGCAAAGGATCAGCGCAACCTTCGGTCACCCCCAAGAAGATATATACGACTGGTCGTGTGACACAAAGAAGAACTGATTAAGGTTTAACAACGATCAGAGCGCGTCTCGGAAATACATTTAGTATTAGCCAGTATAGAACGTAAATTACTCATAAGTCTCTCAGGGATGTTTATTCTTTGAAGTTTTAGTATAGGATACCGTTGTCCTTGCTTTCCAGGGAGGGTAAGAAGAGGGATAAGCAATACCTCGCCTTATTGCTTATCCAACGCTTAGTAGTGAACGAGCGCCATGCTGATTATGTCAGGTGTGCATACGCCCTATGAAACCATTGTACACTTAAAGAATGGGCGGTTACCATTGCCATCCCTAAGAAGAGGTGATATGAGCATTGTTTGTGCTTTTTGTTGCCTGGCACAGTGGGGAAGAACCACGACCCTGGGACTTAGCAGTGTCATGCTCTACTGACTGAGCCCAGGCATTTAAACTATATTGTTTCTTATGTGTTCGTATATACGTTTAATCTCTTTGTTCATTGCAGTGCGACGACGCTTTAGCCAGGAAATGATTGCCCGATAATGCTGCAACAGAGACAATTTAATTTTTGCAAGATAACCGTTTTATGGGGAAGCCAGTGAATCGTGCAACATGCCTAGAATAAGTAAGTAGTTTTTATAACATTTTCATACCGCTAGGATTTATACTGCCCTACTTGATAAGTATTACTTAAATGACAACTCTGGCTAAGGTTTCAGTGGCACTATATTGAAAACGCTCTAGAAAAAAGTGATTTTTACATTAATATTAACAAATCTTTTAAAATAATTCAATTGTAACATATAAGTAATTTATAGTGTACAAAAATCAAAACAAGTGAAACTCAAAACTGAAACATAAAATCATACGTAAATGAGTGCAAAAAGATCACTGTCTGTGACTTCTCCCGAACAAAGCATCTATTCGCATAAAAAACAAGAAATAACAACCACAGCAAACAAAGAAGTCATGGCAGTCGGTTAAAAAATTCATGGGAGATCTTCTTGACCAAAAAAATGCAAATCTAGCTACGAAAGACGACATCAAAAACGTTCATGAAGAGATCCAACAGCTTAGAAATAAAAATTTGGAGTTTACAGCTAAACTCGAGGAAGTAAAAGACCAATACAGCTCTCTCGGAAAAAGGTCGAATTTCTAGCGAAAAAATCTTTTTTTTTTTTTTTTGAATACTAGGATGGACGGAGGCTAAAACTCCAAAATCTTTCAAAGATACCAATACGCCCTCTATAGCAGGTAGATAATACCGAAGTAGCCGATATTGGTTATGCCCGATTTCCACGTGCTAAAAAACCACCCATTTATGAGAGACTATGAAACTGCCAGAACGCACTTCATAGTAGTAAATTTTCGCTCTCTCATAATACTTCTTGACTACAACTAAGTTAACTTAACAAGTAGTTTACGCTTCCATAGTGTTAATCGCATTGTATAGGTTGCTTTCCAGTGAATGCACCTACTAAGCCGTTCATTCATGCGGCTTCACCCTACGTCGCTAGATCGAAGGGTCTTATTCTTTGTAGTCGTCGCTCGTTGTTTACATCGTTCAAAGTCTCGTTTAGAGTACGGATCATTTCATTGTTGCAATGAACATGAAGACGAGCATTTAGCTTTCGAGCGAAGTTTGTTACTTCTTCGCCCACGGTAGCTATTCCTAAATCTCTGTGAATATCGATATTCCTAATATACCATGGAGCATTCACAATTGCTCTTAATGTCTTGTTTTGGAAAGTCTGCAACATGGACATGCTGCTCGGCTTGGTACAACCCCAAAGTTGTATACCATATGTCCAGGACGGCTTTGACACCTGCCTGTACAAGAGCAGTTTGTTATATGTGCTCAATTTCGAAAATCTTCCAATAAGCCAATACATTTCCCTGAGCCTAATCTCGAGCTCGTCACGCTTCTTCTTTACGTGTCGTCATCTAGAGGTATGTCTCTTGTATAGAGCAGGAACAGGGTCGGACCGAGGACGCTTCCCTGGGGTACGCCAGCCCGAATTTGCTTGAAACTCGAGTATTCACTACTACACCTAACACGAAAGAGTCTCCTTTTAAGATAATTTTCCAATATTTTAAACATGTCTTCCGGCAAGTTTTGCCGTAGCTTATATTTCAAGCCTTCGTGCCATACCTTGTCGAAGGCTTGCGATACGTCGAGGAAAGCACTTGAACATATTTTTTCCCTTCTAAGGCTTTTTCAATTTCATGCGTTATTCTGTAGAGTTGATCTATTGTGGAATGGTTAGGTCTGAAACCGAATTGATGATCCGGGATCAAGCGTCTTTCTGCAATTATTGGTTGTAATCGCTTCAGCAGAAGTTTCTCGAATACTTTCGATATTATCGGCAGAAGCGATATGGGCCTATAAGATTTTTTTATCATTTGCGCATTTCCCCGGTTTTGGAACCATAATGACTTCAGCAACTTTCCATTGTCTTGGAACGTATAGAAGTCTAAGAGAAGCGTTTATCATATAAAGTAGCTTGACTAATGCCTTTTTTGGTAGCTCTTTTAATATTTCGCCAGTGATCAGGTCGTAACCCGGGGCCTTATTATTTTTAAGTTTGCTAATTGTCTGTCGGAGTTCAACTAACGAAACTTTTTTCATTCTAAGGCTATCAGGTTCCCCGTTGTTGTTTAGAGCGTCAGCCAACGGCGGACCGTCGAAAGGCTTGAATGTTTCTTCTAAATGTTCAGCAAACAAATTCGCTTTCTCTTTGTCTTCTCTTGCCCATTCGCCGTTAACTTTTTTTTTTTGGTGCCGAGTGGATTATAGGTTTCTTGATAGACTTAACTGCTTTCCACAGCGAGTAGTTTGAGCTCCTATCCGCCGACAAGCCTTCAAGGTATTCAGTGGTCTCACGATTTTTAAGATCTTGCAACATTCCTTTCAGTTTGTTAGAGAGTTGGTTCAATAGGGTTTTGTCTGGGGGGGCCCTCGTGCCTTGCCATCTACTACGCGCTCTTCTCTTTTCACGAATCAATTCTTCGATTTCGAGCGGATATGTTTTACGTACATGCCCGTCGGTGCTAACTGCGTTCTTTTGGGACGAATTGTTGTTCCAAGCAGCGCTCTGAATTGCTTCAATGAATTTGTCAACTGCGGTTTCTACTCGAAAGGAGTATTCAATGGCACATTCAAGCCAACACCCTCCTTACAGTATTTCTTAAAGCGTCCCAGTTCATGTTTTTGCTAGCTAATCTAGGAGCTCTTTCTATTTTCGCCAGTCTTCCACCCATCTTCAAGATAACTCCTGAGTGGTCTGAGCAAAGATCATAACACTCTTCAATTCGCGTAAGGTATTTGGGGTACCCTTTAGCGATGAAAAAATCGACAAGGTCAGGCTTTTTATTCCTATCGGTTGGCCAATATGTTGGCTTACCCGTGGAGAAAAAGTCCACCCCACGCTTCATACTATTTTTGTACAGTAATCTGCCTCTTGTTGAATTGAGCCCCAAAATCGTGAGCCCCAAAAAGTATGCTTCGCGTTAAAGTCACCCCCAATGATAAAATTGGACCAAATGAAGTCATACATACGATCAAGATCGTCATCCACCAGTCTATATCCTGGCGGGAAATAACAAGATGCAATGTTATAATCTAAGCAGTCAATTTTTACAGAAACTGAACTGATCTGCATAGAGTCTAGCTCAACTTCTGTGTTCTTGAAGTGCTTTATGCAGTTCTTAATGTAGAGGGAGGATCCTCCTCTCGAATTTTGCGAAGGGTGATGTGCGTGATAGTCATTGTAACCTTTAAGTTTGGGTGTAGACCCGTTTTTAAGGTGAGTTTCCGTAATCATGCAAATATCAATATTGTTTTTCCGTAGAAATACTTCTAGTTCGTCTATTTTATTCAGAAGGCCGTTTGCATTCCATGTTAGTATTTTAAATAACTGTTTAATATTCATGTTCTCTTGTAATTTTTTCGAGGCTTAAACTCGAGCTTGCTCAGTTTGTCAAATATAACTTTGTTGATTTTAGTCTGATCCTCAAGTTTCTCCAAGATTACAGCGAGGATCTGAGACACTGCATCTGTTGTGGGCGATCTAGCCTTGTTTTCGTTTGCCGCAACCTGTGCGTATGATTTCGGTCCGACCAGTGGTGGTTTCTCCGCTGCACTTGAACTGGCGCCGCTCTTTTGTGGAGCTTTTACGCCTTTTGTCGACGCCTCCTTTGCCAATCTTCCACTTTTGATCGGCTTTGGCGTCTTTGGAGTCTTTGGCTTAGGAGTTTCAGCAGGTTTTGGGCGTCCTAGGCTTTGATTCTGACCTCTAGTATTTTTTTTAAGAGGTTCTCGTCCCTTTTACAGCTCTATGGCTACTTCGCATCCTCGATAGTTCGCGGGGTGGTTTCCGTGGCAATTGGCGCAAACTGCTGGAGCCTTTATGTCAACTTTGCACTCTGTTGACAGGTGTTTTCCGGCACATTTCACGCAACGTGGTTCTTTTTGGCAGTAGGCACTTGTGTGCCTGAATTCTTGGCATCGCTTACACTGTGGTATCAGTCTATTGCCCTTTCGCATGGGTTCGATTTTAACCCTGATGTTAAGTATCATTTTTATTTTATAAATATCGTTTTTGCTCTCAGTTCTTTCAAAGGAGAGCATAAAAAATCTGCTGAAAAAAATCTCATCGTACACCTTCCCAAACATCCCCATATCGATCCCCGTGAAGAAGTTACCAAGCTGCTTACATCTTTGGTTCCTAATAACGGGTGATTTTTTAAGAGGTTGAGAACTTTTTTAAAAAAAAAAAACACAAAAAATTCGAAAAAATAAATGAAATATTTATTTGAATGAAATAGGTGTGGTGTCTGCAGTGGTTGAAATTCAAGTGAACGAGAGCAAGTGCAATTGGCACGATCTTGCTCTTGCCCGCACAACAACTTTCACTCACGCACAATACAAATCAAAAAGGCTTAGATCTTAGTGATTGATAAAGCAGAAGGCTGAGTTTTGACAATGGTAAGAATAAAGAAGTAAAGCAAAAAGCGAAAGAACTTAATTATGAGCAATTAGCAAAGAGTACAAGATAATGCAATTTAATTGAATACATAACAATAGGTAGTTTGAATAGGTAAATCGAGTTTTAGAACAATACAATTAAAAATGATGCAAAATTAGGGAATCAATAATCTTTGATTATAGTTGATAATAATCAATGTCGCTCTTATGAAGGTACCTCGAATCCCAAACATACCGCCCCCTGGAACGGTTTTCAGGACAGAGGTAGAAGCGCAATTTTGGATATTGGTCGAACAAGTGTTCCGCGTGCTGTTCTCACTGTAACGACTCGAACATGATGATCAGCACCAGGGTTGACAGCTTCGATGCGGCCGAGCATCTACTTGGTTGGTGGGAGGCTGGGCTCCTTGATGACCACTAAGTCCCCTGGCTTCAGGTTGGTAGTAGCTCGCTGCCATTTGGGTCGCTCCTGGAGTGTCGTCAGTTACTCGGTATGCCATCTCTTCCAGAAACCTTGCGTCATGCTCTGGATGTGGTTCGCGGATTCAAATCACAATCAGATATAGAACAAAGAGGACGAGAGTTAAGAATGGCTTCTACTTTAGTTATGAGAGTACACGATTCTTCAAAGGTTAAAACTGATTCGCCTATAACGCGTCGGTGTAGCTTAACTGACTTGACGCCAGCCTCCCACAAGCCACCAAAATGTGGCGCTGAAGGGGGGATGAAGTGCCAAGTTATACCATCCTTGGCTAGGGAAGCAGTGATGGCTTCGTTGTGTTTCTGGTTCATAAGTAATCAGTGCATCTCCATGAAGCACCAGCGAGCTCCTTGGAAAATTGTCTCATTGGCTGCAATGAAGGCATCGGTGGTGAGGTCGTTCACCAGCTCCAGGTGGATGGCCTTTGTTGACAAGCACACAAACAATGCAATGTAGGCCTTTGACATTTTAGCCTTTCGGCAGGGGGACAATTTGATTGTGAGTGGTCTAGCGTAATCACAGCCCGTGTTCGTGAACGGCCGACTTGGTTGGGCGCGGTGAAGAGGCAGATCGCCCATGCATTGCTGCATTGTTTCTTTCTTTTGCATGAAACACTGTTTGCAGCGGTGGATGATGTTTCGAATGAGGTTGCGGCTTCCCAAGATCCAATACTGTTGCCGAAGCGAAGGTTTCAGATATCCCTGCATGCAAATTGTTTTGATGTACATCTGAAATAATAAGCGAAGATATTGGATGGAGTTTAGGCGAAATTATGGGGTGTTTTATGTTGTATGATATGCTGGCATGTTTAATGCGTCCGCCAACGCGGAGTAGTCCATCGGCATCCAGAAACGGCAAAAGTCTCAACAGCTTCAACTTCCCAGAAAGTTGATTCTTTGTCTGTAAATATTGGATGTCTTCTTCGAAATAGTTGAGCTGGGTCAGTTTAATGAGGGTGATTCTGGCCTTCCGAATATCTGCGCAAGTCAATTCGTGAAGAGGTCCTAAGGTTTTGGTTTTCCATCTATAGAGATACCTTAAAATGTAGGCGGCTATACGTTGCAATCTAAACCATGACGAGATCATTTCGATTAAATTATTGAAAAAATGGTAATCAATCGACACAACCAGGGCTTGTTTGGCGGTCAGGTTTTCCTCTTTTTTCACAGGTTCACTGTCGGAAATGTTTTGAGAGACTGCCGATTTAGGCCAATGATTTTCGGACAATGACAGCCAAGATGGATCAGTCCACCAAATTCTATGGTTAAGCAACTCTAAGGGTGTCAAACCAGCAGGATTGGATTCAGATGGAACGTGTCGCCAAGCGGATCTGGGTGTAGTCTCTAAAATAGCAGTAGTTCGATTGGCTGCGAAAGTTGTCCACCGACGAGGAGATGACGACAACCAGTGCAGCACGATTTCAATCACACCAAGCGTAGATTCGATCGATTTGAACTGTGAACGAAGATTTTATAAGACTCAGTAATCGAGTTAGTAGCAGTGCGGCGCAGAGTTCAAGGCGAGGTATAGAGACCGGCTTAAGGGGAGCCACCTTAGTTTTCGCATCGACGATTGTGACATCAATATCACCAGACGAAGACTTTGAGACGGCGTAAACAACAGCAGCGTAAGCTACGGATGAGGCGTCAGAGAACCCGTGGAGTTCGATAGTTTCTTTGGATGTGAATACATTTCGCGGAACGCGCACTTGCTCAAGACATGGTTATTGTTCACGATAGTTCAGCCATCTATCAGCGAGGACGGCGGGGAGAGGATCGTTCCAGTCTAGGTTCAATTCCGATGACCAGAGCTCTTGAAACAGAAGTTTGAATAAAGCTACCGACGGGGCTAAGAGTCCCAGTGGGTCGAAAATTGTTGAAATTTCGGACAGCAAATTTCCTCTTGTAACCAACGGGCGTGGGTTCGATAGGGCTAACCGATAAAATGATATATCTGAGGCTGGATTCCAAAACATACCAAGAACTTTGATTAGGCATTGGGAATCTTCAGGGTCAACAAAAGAGTATTCACAATCGTCCGGATTGTGTTGCGCGAGTAGAGTCCAACAATTAGAACTCCATTTACGAAGTTGAATACGAGCTTCCGACAACAAAGCGATCAGTTCCGTCTTTATTTTGAGACATCGTCAACATAGACGTCGTTTAGCGAAACAGCAGCGGCGTTTGGGTACTTCAACTGTTATCTTCAGCCATTTGTTGCAACACACGTACTGATAAAAAGGGAGCCGGCGTAGTACCATACGTTACAGTTTTTAAGCGAAATAATTGAACCTGTTCGCTATCACAAAATCGCCAAACTATACGCTGAAAATCCGTGTCTTCCTCTTGGAGCCATATTTGATGGAAAAGGTTGATGACGGATCTTTTTAAAGGAAGGGAGACGATGTATTTTCCGTCGGAGGTGCGACTTAATGCTTGTTGGAAGTGTTTCTCAGCAGGATCATTAAAAACATCTCGAGGATTGTGAGGAGAAACTTCCTCTAGCTCCCAGAATTTTTGTAACAAAGCATCTATGTCAAGGGTTGAGTGAAGCGAAGACAACTCCAAACCACGATTGTTTGAATCAACAAGCTTGCCAGATATGACCCACCCGAAAGAGGTATTTTGAGCAATTGGTGTGCCCTCTGGTCCCAGCTCTTGCTCTGATTTCAGAATAGACCAGACCTTGTCAGCTCCAAGAAGAAGATCTATTTCTCCGGAGACATTGAAAAATGGATCCGCTAATTCCAATGTACGGATGTGTTCCCATGCAGAGATGTCAAACGATGTGGTAGGCAGGTTCAATGTTATTTTACTTAACACAAAGGCATCGACGGTTAGCTCAGCAGCGCTATGACGCGATAACAGTTTTAAGGAAACACAACCTCTTGTGAACCCTGCATCTTTAGAAGATAGTCCTAGCACGGGAATAAGTGTATGTGTTCGATAAAGTCCATTCTTCTGGACAAAGGATTCACTAACGAACGTCGACTAAGACTCCGTATCCAACAAAACGCGACAATTTACTAGCTGTCCCCAGCTATTCAGAATTTTGGCAAGAATGGTAGGCAAAATGGTTTGCTTTCGAAGGCCAAACTCCAGCGAATGGTTGTTTACAAATGAGGCAGCAGCTTGAGAAGTGGAAGGAGTTTCAACAGAGGTGGGT